>CM060943.1:568172514-569418731 GCA_030765085.1 Allium cepa
TGATAGTCTTCATTTGTTGAAATGAAATGAGACTTTCAATGATTTTGGATAGTCGAGAACTTCCGAATTATTATGGAACTTATAGTTAAGTGTTTTTGAAATGAAATGGGCGCATTCAATTTCTAGAACCCTAATTTTTAGAAAGAAAGAGGAACGAATGAGGCAGCATTTTCTCAAACCAAAGGATGCAGGCCAAAGAAATAAGCCGAAGAAATAAAAAGAGAAAAGGAGGAACAATTGTTTATCACAGTTTTTCATTGGGACTTTATTAATTTCTATTGGGCTATATTGTTAAAATTAGGTTTTTTGTTTTTGAGTTGTTTTTATTTTGTAATTTACTTTAAACTTTTATAAAATTCTAATCGTGTGATCAAGGAGCGAACTACAGTGGTGTAGTTTGATCGCTACTCAATAGCTGAGTTATGGCAGGGTTTTGAGTATAGAGTTAGGTTAGTCGATAGCGGTTGTCGTGAGTTTACATGTGTAAGCGTCTGACTACTTAATTTCTAGTAGAAATCTTGGGGGCTGCACGTAGCCAGGGATTTGCCGAAGTTGAGTAAATCTGTGTGTTGTTCTATTTTTACTTTTATTATTCAGTTATTTTCTATGCTGCAATTATTTTATATATTTCAGCATTAATTTTTATAATTATTAGTATTACCCTATTCACCCCCCTCTAGGGTAAAATCAATCCTACAATATAAAGGTGAGTTTATATAACACTTAAATTTGAAAATGTAGTATGTTAAAATAAGTTCAAATTATTGATAATCCTTATTAAGTAAAACAAATTTGATGTTTTGGTATATACTCTTAGGATGTAATAGAGTATTATACGAGTATGAACTTAAGTCATATAATGTTTATAACTTGAAGTTATGATTTACGAAATGATGCATAAATGACCTAAAGACATCCTATTTGGATAAATGAATGCGATTAAAAAGGAATTGGTGCAGTTAAGAAACCAATAGGATAAACACATAATTTGTATATAGATCGTGTTATTCGAATGACATTATTTGAGTACATGTTTTTGAGGTGTTTTACACCGATCCTAACAAGGATTTTTTGTCATGACCCGAAATTCAGCATTCAAAAAAATTGACATCAAATACCTCACCTGTATTCGACTACCGGAGATTCGAACATTGAATTCCAGTTCGGATGGAGCTTATAACAACATTAGATGAATATAAACAGCGGAAACAAAATGAACTGCCATACATCAATATTCCAGATACAACATCATCTCAATATCCATTACACATCATCTCAAACATCAGAGTATTTTTATACATATAACACAACTTCAAAATAGAACATCACGACAAAATAACAAGTGATTGCATTCCAAGAAAGTCTTCAAAGAAAAGAAGCGATAGCGAACATCCAAACTAAGAACCTTGAGATCCAAAATTTTTTAAAATATCTCGAAGCCAAAAGCCTTCAAAAACCGATAGCCTCCAAACCATAAGACTTCAAAATCCAGCTAGCACCAAAATACGAAAGACCTGCTACTAGGCTTCCCGTGAGGAAATTATGGGCACCCAGAGTTTAGAAAGGAAACAGTAAACTCCGGGTCAGTCATGGGACTGGTATGAGTAAACAAAAACAGTTGCTTTGAATAAAACAGATTTTTAAAAGAAAACCGTTCATGATTTTTGAAAAATGAAACTACCATATGGCCTCCCGGCACACACACAATGCAATCGCACATTTGGGGGAGATTTCTCTTTATGATAGTCAAATATGCTCTATACGAGAAAACTCTTTGATATTATTATTAGTGCATAGTGTAGTAAACATTTTCGAAAGTATAATATTGATCTTAGCCGGCATACGTACCATTATAGTATGCCCACTATAGCTACCATATTAGCTGGCAGGTTCTACAACTAAAACCGTATAGGGTTCGTATTGGTAATTGGATTTCCAACAAATGGTCAGGCTAAGGAACTTCCTGGGCCACATAGGTACGCCTCTGGAGGGACGTCCCGAGAACCTAACCGGATCTCTGCCAACACAAGGCTGGGTTACCCTATAACTAGGTAACTACTGACACGAGTATGCCATCCCCTGGTTGTAACCAACCTTTATCCGGGGCCCCGACAACAACAATCACAAAGTAATATATATTTGCGATATCCACATAAGTTAAGTATCTGGGCTCCATACCATGATACCACTTCTATCCAGAAGGAAATGCACATACCCTAAGAGGCGCTACCCCCAATAACCTTGCTGCATCTTTCCTGTTTCGACCATTATCGGGTTATGATGTTCGACGAAGTCTCATCCACAAAGCTACGCTTTTCACAAAAGCCATGCTTTGATCAACAAATGATCAGCAGCACTCAGTATGCCACGTTACCAAGTTAGGAATATATTACTGATAACCCTCAACTACATAACCTCTGAGCTCGTCCGTCTCAGAGAAGGGTGTTAAGCTAAGAGAATAAATTCTCCGCCACCAATAGAAATGTATTTGAAAGAAATCTACTTTATATCTCAAAATGTAATGTCAGACATACAATCCATACAAGTCTGTTCCGAGTTCGGACAGAACCAAAGGCACTTTCGAAGAAGTCCTTGCAATCCGGGCATCCACAATCCCAATCGGACTCCTCATCACATATGGAGAACTCTATGCTGGAGCACCTCGGTACAGAGTCATTCGACACATATTCGGAATGGGTTATATGACACAAAGGTCCTCTCCCGGCTAATCCGAATAGTGAGTGTCAATTTAAAAACATGTGGATATGTCATTCACAAAGATTCAGAGGTTCGATGTGGGTTTCGGATAACCAACTGGAATCCGACTCCCTGTTGCATCGAAATTCAAGTGTCGTTTTACAGTCCAAAGAGGTTTCATATTCATACAGAAGTATATTCATCACAGATATCATAGCTTGGAATAAAGCAATTCATATCACAAAGCATCACAATTACAATCAGAGATATCAATCAATACACATCATACAATAGTTCTCAATTATACACAACTAAGATGAATCAATCGTGTGATTTAAACTAATTAATCACATAATTAATTTCATTAATTATTTTTAATAAATGATTAGTTATCCTTAATTAAAATTAATTAAATCTTTAATCATCTTTATTAATTAATCATTCCTTAATTAATTACCCTAATCAATTAATCCTTAATTTTTCATTAATTAAATCTTAATTACTTTTATTAATTAATTATTTCCTTAATTAATTATCTTAATTAACCCTTAATTGTTAATTAATTAAATTTTAATTACTTTTATTAATTAATTATTTCCTTAATTAATTACAAATTAATTAACCTTAATTATTTATTAAATAAATCTTTAATATTAAAATTTTAATTTAAGTAATTACTTCTCAAGTAATTATACTATCAAAATCTTCAATTATTTGATAAATCAAAAGATAAATTAATTACTTTGATTTTCCTTTAGAACTTGTTTTATAAATCATCTCTATCACATTGTTAATCAAAAGATTAAGATTTGTTTTAAATAACATTTATCTTAATTACCTTCATTAATTTCATTATTCAATTTATATAAATAAATTCTTAAAATAATGTAACAAAATTTAAATTAAGTTTAATTACTTTAAAATGTCTTGCTCAAACCTTAATTAGCTAGAACTCGAATAAAAATCATCATTTGATAAAAGGCATTTAAAATCGTTCAAAAGTTTGAATTTTCATTTTAAAGTAAAACTGTTTTGTGTATCAATTCTGAGGCCACTTCGAGTCTTTCCCGTAAAATTTTGCTGCTTGCTTCGAGTTTTGCCCCATTTAGATCCGAACGACATCTTTTCTCAAAATTTTGTTAAGTATTAAAATCAAACCCGATACAATGCTAATTTAACACGAGCTTGTCTTCGAGGTTTCTACCAATTCCCCCGGTTACTGCTTTGAGCTACCACCTTTTACCCCTACCCATCAACCTGACACACAAACCCAATGCGTGCACCTGCACCGATCAACGTCAACCTTCCAGCCTCGAAGACCAACACCGACAGACCAACTTCGACCCCCTCTTGCTACCCCAACACAAGAAAACCCAGGTAGAATTCGAAAACAAAATCGATCAAAGTAACCAAGCAGCCATCATCAGAATAACACCTCGAACACCCCATGCCGACCATCGGAAAGTCCAATACTGCGGCCACACCTAGCTATCCCTTCCCATTACGATTTCCCAAAACCCCAAACGACTCGATCAATCAGAGGTAAGACAGTGGCCACGAATTTGATCGCAACCCATTTTTAGGGCTTATACCTTTCCCCGATCAACCTTCGACACCATGGTGATTGGAAAAATCACCTGATATTTTTCCTGGCCTCGACAACTCCCCTACCACCTTCAAGAAAAATTTGGACCACCCAAATCGCTTCTGTCGCCAGAAAAACCCAAACATGCATTTCCAGTTCAACATTAAAATGCTCACTCCAAACGTAATTTAAAATCATGATTTTAATCTTAAAAATCAAAAATTTCGAAGATGATTTAGGTTATATGATCAAATCGAATAACCGAAGAATTCAAATTTAAATTATAAATCGAGTTTTACCGTGTTTTCTAGTTCCAGACTATATATCCTGGGTATTAGTCTTTTAAATGTTTTTAAAATTCAATCTTAAATGAATTTAAACACTTTTTGTTTTGACACTTCAATCTAACCAAACTAGAAATGAAAAATTCGGGGATTTTGACAGTTTTTCTAAAAACCTGTAGCTAGAACAGGATTAGCAACCCTGTACATCAACATGCACAGGAAAGATGCATATACTCATTCATAGATTTTTTTTGCATGTAAACCATATTCAAACTTGCTTAAATCATGTATTCAAGCAACAGATCAAAAATCAAGTTTTTGAAAAATTTACTCACCTTTGTAATTTAGCAGAGACAGTTTCCTATTTGAAAATCAAAACCTGGAACTGTCTTTTTTTCTTCTTAGCTTGATTTTGAATTTGTTATTTGTGACAAATTTTGTGTGAACTTGTTTAATCTTTGATGTAATTTACTTACTTAATCTTTTAACAACAAATAAAAATTAAATTTACTTACAGATAATTTTTAGTTTGAAACAGAGGGAAGAAAATCTCTGGCCTGCACCTTTAAATATTGTGTCTGCTAATAATTTTTTTCTTTTTAAGTTAATTCCCGATTCTCCCATTAATCTTTGAAGTTCTCTTGCTTGATTCTATAGTATTTGTTGAAGATTTGAAATTATCTTTGAGTTCCTCTTCTGGCTTGAGATATGGAAGAGAATTTGTTACAGGTTTACTTCTTTAATGGAAATTTGTTTCTTGATTTCAAAGTTGAGGAAAATAGGCTTGTTTTTTATGATATATATTTTTTTCTGATGTAAAGATTGCACAGAATTTTCTTTTGAAATGAATAAAAGAGTAAGAGGAGAAGATAAAATAACTTATATAAATTATTTCCTTTTCTATAAATTTCTTAAGAAAATGAAAATGATGCAAATGACACTTGTTTAATTTTTCTTCTCATGAATTACACTTGTCACTTTAGTCATCGCAAGCTGAACACTTGTAATTCATTTTTTTTATTAACATAATATTTTACATTATTTAAATTGTATTTAAACTTACATTTTCCATTAAAGATATTAGCTTTATATTAATACACATTATTAAAAAGAGAATGTTTTGAAATTAAATACATATTAAATAAATTAAATAGATATATTTACAAATCTAAATTATTTTACTAAAACATTTATTTTAAAATTTAAATTTAAATTAAAAATATCAAATTCAATATATAAATTCAAATTTACCCACATATGCACTCATATATACCTATTCACATATATGTATAAAATTTAGATTCAAATGTTTTTTGTTTTTTTAGTATTTCAAATTTTTATACTCAAAAGAAATTTGAAATTTAAATTATCACTTATTAATTATTTATTCTAAAACTTTTCAAATTATATTACAAAATTTCAACAATTTCCAAATTTAAATTGATAAATTTTGGCATGTTACATTTTTTATTTGATTTTTAACGACGAACACTAGATACAGGTTCATGATACAATCCTAATGTTTTCTATCATAGTATAAGGCCATGATAGAAGTCTGGATGTTACTAATCAAGGGGCCAAATCAGAGTCCATACTAGAGAGGTATCTATACTAGTTTGGAAGTGAAATCTATGAGATCGAACAAGTGATCAGGTCAGATATTGCGTACGGATGGTACAAATGTATTGTATAGGCATTAGTACATTTGTATACTATGTTTTTTGACTTATGAAGAGTTTGGAGAATGATACTTCAATTTAATATGAGTTAGCATGAATAATCATCTAAGTAATGACCAAAGAAAGTTGAGCGTAAGTTGGACGATGGGAGAGTTTTGAACCTAAGCAACCATGAGCATTGGTTGCTAGTAATTATGAATACTATTTGAGTATTTGTGTGCTTATTCCTTTGTTAAGGTTAGAAGTGCAAAGGAGTAAGAATGCTTAGGATGGTATAAAGAAGATGGAGGACAGTTTTGTAACAACCCGGAATTTCTGATCCCCAAAATTCTAGATAATTAGAGAAAAGAAGAAGAAACAGAAACAAGTCATAGAAACCTCACATTCGCAACGGACCAAAATATAATATCACATAAATAACAGTTATACAAAGAAGAACTGTATCAATATATTTATATTTTTATACATCAGATTTATAATCCATCTCACAACACTGGACAGTTTTAAAATAACATGCCCAAGACAACTACAATATAAACAACAGTATATGCTCCATATGTTTTTTCCATCTAGCTCGTCTCCTGAGCTCCAGAACGCCCTTACCTGAAAATATATAATACTCGGTCTGACCTGAGCATTACATCAAAGTAACATCCGGGTCAGGCTGGAAACTAGCATGAGTACACCCAACTAACATAAATTTCAAAAAGCACACGACTTATATATAACCCAGGTAACTTGTATCAATTACAATTTCACAAATTGTTATCGACATCATTTATTTCACTCACCTTTTTCTAAGTACTAAACTTAGATTAAATGGTCCAATTCACTTAAATCATTCCATTCCAGCTTATTGATTTCACCTAGCAATTTATGAAGAATTGATGTTGTTTCGGGAATTTACTAATACCCGACTCCGGTCTCTTCGAAACCAATATCATCTTAACTTAAATTATTCAAGTGAAATATAATCCAATTTTAAATACACGATGTCACATAATTCATCATCAATAGATGACAACATCATCACAATTTAAATCAAACATATCTTATCACATAACATCACAAACCACATATTAGGAATAACAATTAATCAAAGGCTTCCAATATCATTCTATTTATCCTTTAATTATATTTAAGTAATTTACCCTAAATTAATTTCACAAATTAATTATTCTTAACCCAATACGGTAACTAAACCCTTAATTACTTCATTAATTAATTACTAACCATAATTATTAATCACTCTTGATTAATAACATCAGTAATTAACTACCGTTAATTGCTAATAGTTAATCATCTCTAATTAATTTAAAGTAAATTAAATTAGTTATTTCAATCTATAAATCCTGCTTATATAACCATTGATTATAAACTAATCATCTAATTAATTCCCTTGATTAATTACAAAGTAATTTAATCCAAATTACTTCCATCATTAACACCTTTAGTTGCATTCAGTAATTATCAATTAATTACTTCCCTAAGTAATTACAATCCCATTAATTACGTTAAGTAATTATTCATCAAATCATCGAGTGTTTGAATTAATTAAACTTAATTAATTAATATAAACTAATCCATTAAACCAACTAATTACATCAGGTAATTAATTCATTAATTACTTCTATTAAGTAACTAAACACAAACAATTACATAAATGATTATTATTAATTAATTAATCTAGTTAATTATTAAAAATTAATCACATTAAATAATTGTTAAGTTAATGACCTTCATTAACAAATCTTTAATTTCATTATTAAGAAATTAACTCAGATTAACCATCATTAATTTCAAATTAATATTTAATTACCAATTAATTAATTTCTAACTATTAAATTAATTAATTGTTAACTGTAACTTAATTAATCCTTAATCACTCGATTAATTAATCTTTAATCATTAATTAAAATTACCATCCCTAATTACCGATTAATTAACCTTAGTTAATTAATCTTAAGACTTTAATTAATCAATTAAAAATTCTTAATTACTTAACTAATCATCCATATTATTAATTAATTAAATAATTAATTACCCATTTAAATTAACTTAATAATTTAAATGAATCCTAATTCTTAAATTCTAACTTAATTTAAGAAAACATTTCTTACTTATTTAAAGTATCTAAAAACACTTTGTTTCAAATCTACTTTAAATTTCACTCTAAATTTCATTTTAAAATTTTAAGGTTTTAAAATGAATACAATTTATTTAAACAAGGTTTAAAACAATTTAAAATCTTTTTATCTCACATGTTCAAGAAACATCCATTATATAAAATAAATTTGAAAGAATTTAAACCAAATTCATCTTTAAATTCAAATTAGTTCAAAATACACTTTAAAACATTCCAAATTTATTTTAAAAATAAATTCAATTTAAAATTTTCTTTTAATTTCAAATCTGAAATACAGCTTGAATCTTTTGTTCCGGATTTTATCTTAAAACTTTAAAAGCTTACTTACATTTTAAACTCCATTTAAATTCAAATCATTTAATCATTTTAAAGTAATTAAACAATTTAAATTTAAACTTATTTTATTTTAAAAACTGAAACTCAACACAATTTCCAGATTTCAAAAACTAGAAATTAAACTTATTTTCAATTTCTATTTTTTCACTCTAAATTCAAAACCAATATTCTTTTATACTTTAAAAGTTGTTAAACTAAATTTAAATTTCAAATTTAAATTATTCAAACTCAGGTTCAAACCAATTTGAAATCAGACTTCAAACTCAGGCTCAAACAAATTTTAAATTTTAGTTTACGTTTAAAATTTTCCTTTAAATTTTCAAAACAGAAACAGGATTCGGTTTCAATTAAAACCAACTTAAATTTTCAAAAATTCAAATTATTTCAAAAACCAAGATTTAAACTATTTGAATTCAGATTCAAATTTCAGGTTTAAATCCTAAGTTAAATTCCAGTTTCTATTCAAAATTTACTTTAAAATTTAAAAACAGAAACAGGTTTCTGTTTTGTTAATAAAGCCGAAACAAAGACATATACTCGAGCAACCCTATATTTGACTTCGAGTAAAATCATAACCTTCTTTGAGTTACAACTTAAATTTCCCGAGATCATCACGAGGCACCAAAATCCTGTAACCAACAACAAATCACCAGCATCACCACATCCCACTGTGCACATGTACAGCGCCTCCGGCCATCGCTGGCCAACTACGAGACCTCTCCACAGTCGACAATCAACAACTCAGGCCAACCAAACAACAACCCAAACATCACTTTCTCGAATTCAAGATCGAGATCACATTCCCAAACCTGAAACAAGTAGTGCCTACCTCAATCCATACCTGTCAGCGCTTCCTATTTGAAACTCCGACCACCTTCGCCTTCGAAACTCCGTCGAAGTCTTCGACAACTCACCATCTACCAATACCCAAATTATGGTTGAACTTGATCCACTACAATGGCCGAAATGATTGAATTGATCTAACCCAGTAAAACTAGGGTTCGAATATGCAAATCACAATTTCAAACTCCAAAATGAAATGCAACCAAATCTGATAATTTTCCCCTCAAGCCTGATCCCTCCTCCACCTCCAAGAGGAAATCCAATCCATTCGAACCCATAGATCACCAGAAACTTCCTAATGACCAATTTCTATTTAAATTAGAAATGCAACTTCCACCTTAATCTAAAAATTAGGATTATAGTTCTAAAATTCATATTTTAGATTAGGAATTTGATTTATAATCCTGAATCCAAGAAATACTAAACTTGAATTTTCACAGATTTAAATGTTTGATCATCAGTTTATAGTCCCAAAGACTTTTTCCATATTTTCTAACGTAAGTAAAATTTTAAACTGAAGTTTATGATGAAACAAACATATTTTTTTGTCTTAAATACAAACCAAGATTTAAAACAAGAGATAATGGGTTTTAAATCAAACAGAAGCTTGAAATCAAAGAAACAGAGATGCTACATGTGAACAAGCATGCCTAGATATATATCCGTATATATATTTTCATAGCAGGTATCATACAATACACATTCATCACACATTAACTAGCATGCAACCCAATTTCACCTACTTAAATTTTTAAAAATTGGAGTTACTCACCTTATAAATAGAAGACAGAGCCATTTTGTAAATGCTTTGAAAACTGAAACCCCTTTTTGCTTTTAAAACCTTTGACTTGAATGCTTCTGTTTTTAAACTTGAGTTGCTCTGATTTATAAACTTGCATGTATCCCCAGGTTTGCATGCAGTAGCCTGATTTCCAGACTTTAGAACAGATTTTCAAATTTGCCTTTTGTATGAAAATGGCAGGTGCATTGATTTGAAGATGCAGACTTTTTATTTATAAATTGCATGTGAACAGGTGGTGCATGTTACCGGCTTCAGATTTGAACAGAGATTTGATTTGAAGAAATGTGTTTATAGATTGATAAAAAGGCTCTGCAAACTTGATTTGGAAAGTGATTTACAAGCTTTATTTTATAAGGATTGATTACTGATTTGGCTCTAAAAAAATGGTTTGCAAATTTTCTCAAATTTTTTTTAGAGAAAATGTTTCAGCTGAGAATTTCTTTTGTTTTCTTAGAAATAAAAATGAGAAAAATAAAAAAGGATGGAAGATGGCAAGTTTATATAACTAAATTTATGATTTACTAAAAATCAAAGAAAATTAAAATTTGACACTTGTCTCTAATATTAACACTTGTAAATTACCTTGTTTAATCTCTTAGCACATGTTATATTAGATTCTAGGATGTTTACACATGTCCCTTTTAATTAATTAGTATTTATAATTAAAGTTAATGAAAGTTTAAACTAAATTAATTAGTTTCTAATACTTAGTTATAGATAAAAAAATTAAAGAATAAACCAAGTATAATTATAAATAAAAACAATATACAAATCGGTCATTTGAAAATAATATTTTAAATCATTTTAAATAAATTGATAAAAGAGGTTATAACTTATTTTTTATTTAAATGAATAAATGTTTCATGTATTTTAGATTTCATATCTAATTTACAAATCATAATTATTAATCAACAAACATTTTATAACTTTATTTTAATATTCAAACTTAAGTCAAAATATATTTTAAACAAATAAAACATTTATCTGATATATTTAAAATCATACAGTTATTTTATTAAATAGCTTTGAAAAGCTTAATTCAACAATAAATCATAATTTCCCAATTTCAAAACATCAGATTTAAGAAATATATAAATATATATACATTATAAATAGAAAACAAATTTATTAACTTATTAAAAGATAAATTCACTAATTAATTATTTAATAAAAGAAAATTATTGAGTCAATTCAAATTTATTTACAAAAATTATCAAATTAATTTAATTTTAAACGTAGATTATTAAATTTATATTGCCAAAATTATGGGATATCACATTCCTCCTTCCTTAAAATCTTTTCGTCCTCGAAAAGGAACGAAGCCAGAATTTATTAAAATGCTTAAGATCATATAGATTTTCTTTGATTATTTTTAAAACACTTTTAAAATCTATTTTATATTATAAAATAATTTTTTTAAAAAAAAAAATTATAACTCGATGTCTCAACAAGTCCATCCTCGTTCTCACAGAAATTCGGTCATATGTTGATCAGGCGTAAGACTGAAAATCTATAAGTACTTAGCGGACCCATTTTTAACATCCAGTGAAAATATTTGGAAAATAATTTTATTGAAAATACAGAAAACAGTTTTTTTTTTGAAAATAAAGGAAATACCTTTGGTGAGAATGCTTTGGAAATCATCACCCCATTCCATGGTCGCAGTTACATCCCGGGTTACGTTGCCATCGCAGCAAAAGTCCATGTAACTGCAAGCTCTCCGCGGCCTCTCGATTACGCCATGAACCCACAACAGATCGTAGTTACATTTCAAAGTTACGTTGCCATCACAGCAAAAGTCCATGTAACTGCAGGCTCTCTGTGGCCTCTGATTTTCGCCGTCGAAATGAAACTTCCCCACACCTACATAGGTCGCAGTCTACCGATATAAAATCAAACGCAGACTGTTGGCTCTCTGTGACGCCCCACCTCTATACCCACGCTAGCCAAGAACATTACGGTGAATGCTGTCAACTAGCACGGAGAATAAGGCTGTTGAGGAACGACCATCAGTGTAATTTCTTTGCGCGAGCATCGATATGTCAGATAGTATAACATGCATTTCTTTATCAAGAGGGAAATCCGACATACCGACACAAACTCAAAGCTACTACACAGTGGCTATATGAATTCTTCGGAAACAAATATAGAAATAAGCATAACATAAATCAGTCACAGACAATTCATATCACAAAGGCGGAAGAAGATATGAATATATATAACTAACACATGAAAGTGTATGTCAGAGTAGTGATCTAAAAAGATCCACAATATCACAAAAGAATAGTTACACGAACTACACAAAAGAATAAGTATACATTATGGAGTCTATATCTCAAATGTATACAACAAAATAACTACTAATCTAAGTAGTTAGCCAAAAGTCAGAGAAATCAATCCCAGGGGAGAAGTCAAGCAGAAGCACCTGTAACATCTCGGTCTGACCCGAGTATTATTTAATAAGAAAATAATAAACGGATCAGTCTAATTATAAATATCAGATGAAATGATATAGAATAAGAGATATGACTAAACACATAATAATCACAATGCCAAGCTGTAATATATATAAGTAATTGAAAATCAACGAGAGATTAATAAATATCACCAAATCTACACAAGAAACAAAGAAATGTCATACTCCTCATTTCGTTCACCAAACCACAATAAATGACATATTATATCAATGCCAATCACAAAAGTCAATAACACACAAATTCACCAATACACAAATATCGATATAGCTTATCGATGGAAATCACGAAAATTGGTGAAACACAAATTCTAGAAATCATATCAAGAAATCCAGGAATCACAAAGGGGGGAGGCCTATCACAAAAGGGAGCATAAAGCTTGCCAACACGTGTATCACAAACGGAACGCTAATTCCATGGTTGCTAACCATCACAAATTGAGCCGAAGCTCCACAAACGGCCCGAAGACCATGGGTTGCTACGCCACCAAATTGAGTCGAACTCCACAAAACGGGGTTTATTCACCCTCGCAGACAAAGAGACATCGCACATTGCTAGTCTAAATCACAAAGATGATCGTCATGATCAACGAGAAGTGTCAATTACACTAAGCTAGTAAATATATGAGTTTAGCTTCATGTCCCATAACCACTTGCTTAACTTAAATATTTACGAACAAACTGTAGATCTCCACTATAAAATTGTCACAAGGGATTCAATCGAACAAGTCCAAGAATTAACCGACAAAGTGAACGCAAGCGTTTCATACCACTTGCTTTACTAAGTCGTTTAATTAGATTTCTCATACGAGTGAGGTAAAGGTTTATATATACTAATAGATTGGAAAACGGTTTTATAAACGAATTTGGTATTAAAATAGTATTGAAATCGTTTGAGGAAAGAGTTTAGATATTTACTACTAGTATAGAAAACCTTTATATTTTTAAAGTGACAAAACACAAAGAAGATTGTAGGAACAATCAATCACTAAAATTCACATACGAAGATGTGAATAAAAATCCAATGAAACCGATAAAGAATCCATCAAAATGGATATTCAAAAATCCCTAAAAAGGAGTCACTAAAGTCTTAACAAACGGTAACAACACATAGGAAACAACACGAATCGATTAAAGTTGGAAATTCAAACAACTAGGCGAAATAGGCAAAAATGCAGCAGGTCGGTCGGCCGGCTACAGAGCTCGGTCGACCGGACCCTGTTCTCAAAGTTCCTCGGGAAACAGGTCGGTCGGCCGAACACTTTACTCGGTCGACCGAACCTTTAAACAGGGGAGTGCTTATGCACTTGGCAGCAGGTCGGTCGGCTGGCTACAGTGCTCGGTCGACCGGACCTGTTGCCAGTCCCCTCCCAGTCCATCCAATTGAGGTCCAACCTCCGCCAAATTGCATTCTCTCAGGCAACGGCACTAAAGGATTATGCCAATCAACTACCCGGCCCTATATGCTCCTCGATGCATCACCAAACACAAGTTCAAACATCAAAGTTATGATTTTTAAAGGATTGAACCCAAAACACCAAAAATTGGAATATTCACCAAATCAATCCAAACCAAAAGCAATTGCACACGAATTAGTGTTAGGAATTCAAACCTAACAATCGAAGATAAATGTAAGCATAGATGTGAGGTAAAAATCTCACCTTTTTACAAAATCAAATAAGAAGAAGCTTGAAAGCAAATGGAGAATCAACCTCTCTTTAACACAACCCAAATGGGCTTGAATCTATGCTCAAAACAAGAACATTCCCAAAATTAGGTTTAGGAATTTCTGAAATTGGTAAGAGAATAAGTTGGAGAAGAAGAAGAGAATGCTTACCAATGGGTTCTCTTGAATTTGGAGCTAGGAATTGATTTGCAAAAGAAAACTAGGGTTTTGGAGTTTTAATTTCCAATCTCTCCCACCATTATTGCCTTAGAACTGAAAAGAGAAGAGAATGAGGGTGAGTGGGGAAGAGTGGCTCAGATTTGAGCATAAGTTAAACATAGGGCTGAGCCCAAAACCAAACCCAAAGTGAAAAGTAGCAAAAATCAACTTTCTCCAAACATATCGAAGCTTATACTCAAAAAGGTCGCAAACGGCATTTTAAACTCAATGGGAGTGGTCCCGAGTCCTAATTCGACCGTATGCAAAAAGTATCTTTTCGGACTAAAATCCGACTAACGATAGAATATTTAAATATAAAATCGATAAATATGCGGGTTGTTACAGACTCCCCTCCTTAAAGAAATTGCGTCCTCGCAATATTTAAGAAGAAGATATATATAGTAAGAACCATAAAAGCATATTCAACACAAAAGAAATTCGAAATAAAAGGTTCACCTCAAAGAGCACGAGAAAGCAAGTCCGGATGTGTTCGCTCGATGAACTCTTTAGATTCCCAAGAACAATCCTTAGGATTTGAAGACCATTGTATTTTAACAAGCGGAACATCTTTATTTCGAAGTCGTTTGACCTCCGAAGCAATGATACGAATAGGATGTTGCTCATAAGTTAAATTAGGCGAAACTTCAATCTCTTCCACAAGACCGGGCTCAAGAATAGAATCGGAATCTCGAAGACATTTCCGAAGTTGAGAAACGTGAAACACGTCATGCATAGCAGAAAACTGACCCGGTAATGATAGGCGATAAGCCATGGAACCAATACGTTCAGTGATAGGAAATGGCCCAATATATCGAGGCGCCAATTTTCCCGATCGACTGAAATGTACAACACCTTTCATAGGTGATACACAAATGAACACAAGATCTCCCTCAGAAAATTCTAACTTCCTTTTTCGGTTATCGGCATAGGATTTTTGTCTACTCTGGGCTTCTTTCATCCTATGTTGAATAAGTTCAATCTTTTCTGTGGAATCACGAATAAAATCTGGACCTAAAACAAGCTTCTCACCGGCCTCAAGCCAACAAGAAGGAGATCGGCATGGCCTTCCATAGAGTGCCTCGAAAGGTGCCATACCAATACTAGATTGGAAGCTATTATTATAGGAAAATTCAACAAGTGAAATATAATCTTCCCAACTTCCACCAAAATCAAGAACACAAGCACGAAGAAGATCTTCAAGAGTTTGATTCACACGCTCGGTTTGTCCATCGGATGAGGATGATAAGCGGTGCTAAAATTAAGTTTCGTTCCCAAAACTTTTTGAAGACTCTTCCAAAATCCACTAGTAAACAATGGATCACGATCACTAACAATAGAAGTAGGGACTCCATGCAATTTAACAATCTCTTTGATAAAGAGCTTGGCCAAAAGAGGAATGGTTCGGTTAGACCGAACGGGAATAAAATGGGCGGATTTAGTAATACTATCAACGATCACCCATAAGCTATCATGACCCGAACGAGAACGGGGAAGGCCATCTATAAAATCCATGGAAATTTGGTCCCACTCCAAATTGGAATTTCTAAAGGTTGCAATAACCCACTGGGCCTTTGATGTTCGGCCTTAACGAGTTGGCAAGTCATGCAACACTTAACAAAGTTAGCAATATCGAATTTCATTCCCTCCCAATAATATAGTCGCTTCAAATCCGCGTACATTTTACTACTACCGGGATGAATGGTAAATTTAGAATGATGTGAATCTTCTAAAATATCTTTACAAAGATCACTAATATTTGGCACGATAAGTCTACCAAATCTTCGGATGCCGCCACGAGAATCGATATCAAATTCTTTCAATCCTTCAATATCAATTTTATCCCTAATATTTTGGCCAAGAAGAGCCATTTCGGGATCTAGCCTTTGAGCTTCAAGAATGCGGTCTAAAAAAGAAGGATGAGCCTCAATGCTACATAACACAAGTGATGAACATAAATCGGAGACACGGTCTCGAATCTCACAAGAGGATAATATCTCGAGATCATTCCATTCGGATATCATCATAGAAACAACAGCTTGTTGTTTACGGCTAAGAGCATCGGCGACACGATTACCCTTACCGGGAGTATAAAGAATATCAAGATCATATGGTGCAAGAAATTCGAGCCAACGCTGTTGACGCAAATTAAGTTCCTTTTGAGAGAATAAATACTTCAAGGATTTATGATCGGTATAAAGAACAAATTTCTCTCCTAAAGATAATGTTGCCAAATCCGAAGAGCAAAAACAATAGCCGCGGGTTCTAAATCATGAGTGGCATATCTAGTCTCAGCAGGCTTTAATTGCCTAGAAGAATAAGCAATAACACGTTCTTTTTGCATAAGAACGACACCCAAACCAACGCGACTAGCATCCGTATAAACAACGAAATCTTGTTCCCCTCGGGGATAACAAGAATAGGAGCATCAGAAAGAAGTTCTTTTAATTTCTGAAAAGAAGCTTCACATTTTTCCGACCAAATGTATTTAACACCTTTCTTCGTCAAGCTAGTGAGAGGCACGACAATCTTAGAAAAGTCTTTGATAAAACGACGGTAATAGCCCGCCAATCCGAGAAAACTACGAATCTCTATCACACTCTCCGGTCTCTTCCAATCTTGAATCGCTTCAATCTTTGAAGGATCCATGGAAATTCCGGATTCGGAAATAATATGACCGAGAAACTTCATACGAGATTGCCAAAAATGGCATTTAGAAAATTTTGCCTTTAATTGGTTACTCCTAAGAGTTTCCAACACAATCCGAAGATGTTTTTCATGCTCCTCCTCGGTTTTAGAATACACATGAATATCATCGATAAAGATGAGAACAAATCGATCGAGGAAGTCTTTGAAAACTCTATTCATAAGGTCAACGAAATAAGCCGGAGCATTCGTTAAACCAAATGGCATAACAAGCCATTCATAAGATCCATAACGAGTACGGAACGATGTCAAAGGAATGCTATCCTCTGCAATACGAAGCTGATGAAATCCAGTAGCTAAGTCTAATTGCGAAAAGACTCTAGCACCACTAAGTTGATAAAATAGGTCATCAATCCGAGGTAAAGGATATTTATTTTTGATAGTAAGATCATTAAGCTTGCGGTAGTCAACGCAAAGCCTAAGTGTACCATTGGATTTCTTCACAAAAATAGCCGAAGCTCCCCAAGGCGAGGAACTAGAGCGAATAAATTGCTTCGTCTCCAATTCGGATAATTGTTTACGCATCTCCTCGTTTTCTTTATTGGACATACGATAAGGAGGGCGAGTGATAGGTTGAGCTCCAGGAATGAGATTAATTCTGAACTCAATTGCTCGCTTAGGTGGTAATCCTAAAACGGGCTCGAATATGTCAGAAAATTCACGAACGACGTGAATAAGAGATATAATATCACCCTCATCATCATCGTCGTCATCACGAGGATTTAAAGAATACAAAGATGCGACCAAGCTGGAAACTGAATCTTGAAGATTAATAGAAATCTTCTTAACAGATTGAGGATGTCGAAGATGAATAGTCCGCTCAGGACATAGGATATGAGCTTCATAACGGTTAAGTCAATCCATTCCCAAAATCATTCCAAAGCCTAAATAACGCATGACATGCAAATCGGCTAGGAAAGGAAAATCACACAAAATAATCTCGATATCTGTACACAATAAACTGATTGTTGCGGATCCACCAACCGGATTCGCAATTCTCAAAGAAGTCATTAAACACAAAACATCCAAAGAAAAAGTATCAACAAGTTCTTTTGATATAAAAGAATGGGACGCACCCGTATCAAAAAGAACTCGAATAGGATGATCACGAAATAAAATAATTCCATCCAAAATAGAATGAGAAATACCTTGGCCACGAGATGTGTTTCCAGGGGCTTGAGCAACATTAAGATTTCCCTCTTTCCTGCCCTGAAGCTTGGGGCATGAGGATATAACATGACCGGGACCTTTGCAGTAGCGACAAGAGATAGACTTGGGACACTTGTTCGCATAATGGTCCTTCGAACCACAATTATAGCATTCCCCACGACCAAAGGAAGAAGTCTTTGCCACGGAGGTTTCTTGCTTCCCTTTCTTATTAGGATAGGGGCCTTTGAATTTGTTTGGCCTTTTCTTGTTGTTGAAGTTTGGTTTGGAACCCACCACTTCAACATCATTCTCCTTATCCGCCTCTTCAAGACGAAGAGCGATATCAATGAGTTGGTCGAAAGAAACTTCTAATTTTAGAAGTAATGGCTTCTTGAGATTTTTGTTTAAGCCATAGACGAACCTCTGATTTTTCTTCAATGGGGTGTTGATGTATTCAACCCCATATTTGGAGAGAGATTCAAAAGACGCGACATAATCTGCCACGGAAGATTCACCTTGAACAAGGTCTATAAAACGGCGAGCCAAAGTCACCTTCTCAGCTTCTGGTACGAATTTCAACTCGAAGCGTTCCCGGAATTGCTCCCAGGTGAGATCCGCTTCATTAATCTCAGAAATAAGAAGCTCGTACCAGTCCAATGCTCTTTCTCGGAGCATACTTGAGGCCACCTGAACTCGGTGAAGGTCAATAAGATTCATTCGAGAAAAGATTCGATCGCATGACCTTAGCCAAGCCTGTACTTCAATAATAGTTTCGGAACCTTTGAATGGCTCCCCACCCAAATTAGTATAATCGCTGCACAAGCATGCAAATCCCGACATTGGGTGAGTAGGTTCCGGGTTAGCTCCAGCTGCTTGAGCATTGGTCACTAAATCAAGAAGCTGTTGAGCAGTCATAAAAACTCCATCTTGGGGTGGAACACTAGACGGTCCAGCTCTGGGACGGCCTGATCTAGACATTCCTCTTCCTTAGAAAGAAAGAAGAGCAAGAAGAAGATTATTCACTAATGAATATTAAGCAATCTTGATAGACAAAACAAGGAATCATAAAAGAAAATAGGATAGAACGGTACGTAGATCCGAATAAAATCCTAAAGCACGACTCCCTAGAAAGACTTAGGACGATGATCCTTGTTATAATATTCCATATTGTTCCGAAGTTTGGCTCTGATACCAAGCTGTGACGCCCCACCTCTATACCCATGCTAGCCAAGAACATTACGGTGAATGCTGTCAACTAGCACGGATAATAAGGCTGTTGAGGAGCGACCATCAGTGTAATTTCTTTGCGCGAGCATCGATATGTCAGATAGTATAACATGCATTTCTTTATCAAGAGGGAAATCCGACATACCGACACAAACTCAAAGCTACTACACAGTGGCTATATGAATTCTTCGGAAATAAATATAGAAATAAGCATAACATAAATCAGTCACAGACAATTCATATCACAAAGGCGGAAGAAGATATGAATATATATAACTAACACATGAAAGTGTATGTCAGAGTAGTGGTCTAAAAAGATCCACAATATCACAAAAGAATAGTTACACGAACTACACAAAATAATAAGTATACATTATGGAGTCTATATCTCAAATGTATACAACAAAATAACTACTAATCTAAGTAGTTAGCCAAAAGTCAGAAATCAATCCCAGGGGAGAAGTCAAGCAGAAGCACCTGTAACATCTCGGTCTGACCCGAGTATTATTTAATAAGAAAATAATAAACGGATCAGTCTAACTATAAATATCAGATGAAACGATATAGAATAAGAGATATGACTAAACACATAATAATCACAATGCCAAGCTGTGATATATATAAGTAATTGAAAATCAACGAGAGATTAATCAATATCACCAAATCTACACAAGAAACAAAGAAATGTCATACTCCTCATTTCGTTCACCAAACCACAATAAATGACATATTATATCAATGCCAATCACAAAAGTCAATAACACACAAATTCACCAATACACAAATATCGATAAAGCTTATCGATGGAAATCATGAAAATTGGTGAAACACAAATTCTAGAAATCATCTCAAGAAATCCAGAAATCACAAAGGGGGGAGGCCTATCACAAACGGGAGCATAAAGCTCGCCAACACGTGTATCACAAACGGAACGCTAATTCCATGGTTGCCAACCATCACAAATTGAGTCGAAGCTCCACAAACGGCCCGAAGACCATGGGTTGCTACCCCCACCAAATTGAGTCGAAACTCCACAAAACGGGGTTTAGTCTCCCTCGCAGACAAAGAGACATCGCACATTGCTAGTCTAAATCACAAAGATGATCGTCATGATCAACGAGAAGTGTCAATTACACTAAGCTAGTAAATATATGAGTTTAGCTTCATGTCCCATAACCACTTGCTTAACTTAAATATTTACGAACAAACTGTAGATCTCCACTATAAAATTGTCACAAGGGATTCAATCGAACAAGTCCAAGAATTAACCGACAAAGTGAGCGCAAGCGTTTCATACCACTTGTTTTACTAAGTCGTTTAATTAGATTTCTCATACGAGTGAGGTAAAGGTTTATATATACTAATAGATTGGAAAACGGTTTTATAAACGAATTTGGTATTAAAATAGTATTGAAATCGTTTGAGAAAGAGTTTAGATATTTACTACTAGTATAGAAAACCTTTATATTTTTAAAGTGACAAAACACAAAGAAGATTGTAGGAACAATCAATCAATAAAATTCACATACGAAGATGTGAATAAAAATCCAACGAAACCGATAAAGAATCCATCAAAATGGATATTAAAAAATCCCTAAAAAGGAGTCATCAAAGTCTTAACAAATGATAACAACACATAGGAAACAACACGAATCGATTAAAGTTGGAAATTCAAACAACTAGGCGAAATAGGCAAAAATGCAGCAGGTCGGTCGGCCGGCTACAGAGCTCGGTCGACCGGACCCTGTTCTCAAAGTTCCTCGGGAAACAGGTCGGTCGGCCGAACACTGTACTCGGTCGACCGAACCTTTAAAAAGGGGAGTGCTTATGCACTTGGCAGCAGTTCGGTCGGCCGGCTACAGTGCTCGGTCGACCGGACCTGTTGCCAGTCCCCTCCCAGTCCATCCAATTGAGGTCCAACCTCCGCCAAATTGCATTCTCTCGAGCAACGGCACTAAGGGATTATGCCAATCAACTACCCGGCCCTATATGCTCCTCAATGCATCACCAAACACATGTTCAAACATCATAGTTATGATTTTTAAAGGATTGAACCCAAAACACCAAAAATTGGAATATTCACCAAATCAATCCAAACCAAAAGCAATTGCACACGAATTAGTGTTAGGAATTCATACCTAACAATCGAAGATAAATGTAAGCATAGATGTGAGGTAAAAATCTCACCTTTTTACAAAATCAAACAAGAAGAAGCTTGAAAGCAAATGGAGAATCAACCTCTCTTTAACACAACCCAAATGAGCTTGAATCTATGCTCAAAACAAGAACATTCCCAAAATTAGGTTTAGGAATTTCTGAAATTGGTAAGAGAATAAGTTGGAGAAGAAGAAGAGAATGCTTACCAATGGGTTCTCTTGAATTTGGAGCTAGGAATTTGATTTGCAAAAGAAAACTAGGGTTTTGGAGTTTTAATTTCCAATCTCTCCCACCATTATTGCCTTAGAACTGAAAAGAGAAGAGAATGAGGGTGAGTGGGGAAGAGTGGCTCAGATTTGAGCATAAGTTAAACATAGGGCTGAGCCCAAAACCAAACCCAAAGTGAAAAGTAGCAAAAATCAACTTTCTCCAAACACATCGAAGCTTATACTCAAAAAGGTCGCAAACGGCATTTTAAACTCAATGGGAGTGGTCCCGAGTCCTAATTCGACCGTATGCAAAAAGTAGCTTTTCGGACTAAAATCCGACTAACGATAGAATATATAAATATAAAATCGATAAATATGCGGGTTGTTACACTCTCAGTGGCACACACGACTTTCGCTATGTTACCATAGGTCGCAGTCTACCGATATAAAATCAAACGCAGACTGTTGGCTCTCAGCGGAACACACGATTTTCACTATGGTATACTCTGCTCATAATCCCCGGGAACTAGTTTTGTTCGATCTCCTCACGGGATCAACTTTAGAAACCCCCCCTGGGCCTCAAGGCAGCACCACCCGGTGGCACTCCTAAGAAGTTCATTTCAAGGGAGCGCCTTTTTCCCCAGAGTCATCATCGAAACATTTTATACTATACACATATAGTATCTTCAAATCATACACCTAGTATGATCTCATACAAAGCTCCTTTACACAAAATCGATTATTCCAAAATCAATAATTCTCAAACTAGGCTTTCCAAATTCTCGTATTGATTTTACCCAAAAATCAAGAGCCTTTCCAAATCTAAAGGTTCCTAAAACCTTTTCTAAAATCCTCATAAGATCCTTTATATATATACAGATATATATAATTTTTAAAACTTTGGATCATTTCAAACTTATATAAAACTCCTTTTATACTTCAAACATTTTCAAAAACTCTTTTCCTCTTGCAAAAGATTCAACTAGGGGAGTTTCATTTTATAAAACAAAGATATTTAAGTTAGTTTACTCGAAATCAAATATTCAAATTTGATTACTCCTTTCAATACCATTTTCATTCAAATCCATACGATGTACACGTATCATCCGTACGCTATACCAATCTGATCGCTCACTCGACCACACAATTTCACTTCCGAACTAGTATCGTCCACCCGACTTCCTAGTGCGGACACAGATCTGGTTTCTTGATCAGAAACCGACATCCTCCTTGCATAGTCATAACTATGATAGAGAATACCCAGAACCCATCAACAATCCATATCCAGGTTCGTTGTCGAAAATCGAGTGAAAAATCCCAACCCGGATCGATATACTATCTTAAAATTCTGTGCTCGAATCTGGATCAAATCATTATGCGAATAGAATAATATACGTACATCATATGTATTTGTCTTTATTGATTATTAACCAAATCAATCCCCTTTTCTATTCACATTTACTTTGATTTTCATTCACCTACTCATAATTTCTTCAATCCATTTGGATTATCGCCTCTGTTCCTATCTCGATTGGGTATTTAACCAATAACAGTTTGAACATCGACCAGTTTATTTAGAGAATAGCTTGAATTTTTTTTAAAAATAGATAAGTAGTTGGAAATAATTACTAGTTTGTAAAATAGGTGTAAAATAGTTAGAAAATAGTTAAAACAATTATAGAAATTTTAAATAATTGCAAAATAATAGTAAGATAATAATTAGTTTTGTAAAATAGTTGGAATATAGTAATTAGTTTATAAAACAGTTGGAAAATCATTAAACAATTTCAAAAATAATTGTAAAACAAGTATAAGATAGTTTGGCTTTTAAAAGAAAGGTTGTATATATAATGAATAGCTTGGAAAAATAGGTTTACATTAAAACAATTTATATTAAAAATAGTCCAGAGTCAAAACTACTCACTTCCCAATCTCCATTCTCATCAATTCAATTTAAATTTCCACTTATTAAGTTCAAAAACTTATCACTTTGGGTATCATATCTCATTCCAAATTTAAAACTCAATATTTAGAGTTTATTTCAAATTATCCTTGATATCATGTATATCCTTACATATATACATATTTATTTCTTGGCCCTCCCAGCCACGTTTAAAATTTTTAAACCACCTTTGGTTTTAAATTCAAGTCCAATCCTCAAACAACTCATTGTTTACAACAAGTCTTTTTTATTCAATTAATACTTATTTATTGTTTTAGCACTTTGAAACAACCTTTCAAATTTATGGACCTAGATTTAAAATTGCACAATTTAGGTATTTTCAATTTCAATTTATAAGTCATACTTTACATAAATGTTTATTTCTTTAGAATATTTCATTTTGCTTACTTATTAATACACATCTTATTATTAAACACTCAACTATCATTTAGGATAATAATCAAGATTATCATATCTAAAGCCATTCATTATCATCGTATTCCAAAACACTTCTCCAATTTAAGATTTCAATTTGGTTGTATTATATTACTTCTTAATTTAATTCTAAAAATTTAACAACCAATTCCCTTAATATTTATTAGAATGAAATATTGATTTATATATCAAAATATATTCTTATATAAAATCATTTAAAATCTTTATGTAAGAAAATAACAAGTACGCTCTTATATATATATATATATATATATATATATATATATATATACTCAACTCATCCTAGGGTACCACTTACCCTATCCTTAATGAGTAATCCCACCAGAGCCAAGGTTCTTGCTTAACCTTCTGCTCTGATACCAAATGTAACAACCCAGAATTTTCGATCCCGAATATTCCAGATAGTTAGAGAAAAGAAGAAAGAAAAGAAGAAGAAACAGAAACAAGTCACAGAAACCTCACATTCGCAGCGGATCAAAATATAATATCACATAAATAACAGTTATACAAAGAAGAACTGTATCAATATATTTATATTTTTATACATCAGAGTTACAATCCATCTCACAACACTGGACAGTTTTAAAACAACTTGCCTAAGACAACTACAATATAAACAGCGGTATATGCTCCATACGTTCCTGCCATCTAGCTCGCCTCCTGAGCTCCAGAACGTCCTTATCTGAAAATATGTAATACTAGATCTGACCCAAGCATTACATCAAAGTAACACCCGAGTCAGGCTGGAAACCAGCGTGAGTAAACCCATATAACGTAAATTTCAAAGAGCATACAACTTATATATAACCCAAGCAACTTGTATCAATTACAATTTCACAAATTGTTATCGACATCATTTATTTCACTCACCCTTTTCTAAGTACTAAACTTAGATTAAATGTTCTAATTCACTTAAATCATTCCATTCCAGCTTATTGATTTCACCTAGCAATTTATGAAGAATCGAAGTGGTTTTGGGTATTTACTAATACCCGACTCCGGTCTCTTCGAAACCAATATCATCTTAACTTAAATTATTCAAGTGAAATACAATTCAATTTTAAATACAGGATGTCACATAATTCATCATCAATAGATGACCACATCATCACAATTTAAACTAAACATATCTTATAACATAACATCACAAACCACATATTAGGAATAACAATTAATCAAAGGCTTCCAATATCATTCTATTTATCCTTTAATTATATTTAAGTAACTAACCCTAAATTAATTTCACAAATTAATTATTCTTAACCCAATACGGTAATTAACCCTTAATTACTTCATTAATTAATTACTAACCTAATTATTAATCACCCTTGATTAATAACATCAGTAATTAACTACCATTAATTGCCAATAGTTAATCATCTCTAATTAATTTAAAGTAAATTAAATTAATTACTTCAATCTATAAATCCTGCTTATATAACTATTGATTACAAACTAATCATCTAATTAATTCCCTTGATTAATTACAATGTAATTTAATCCAAATTACTTCCATTATTAACACCTTTAATTACATTCAGTAATTGTCAATTAATTACTTCGCTAAGTAATTACAATCCCATTAATTACGTTAAGTAATTATTCATCAAATCATCGAGTGTTTAAATTAATTAGACTTAATTAATTAATCTAAACTAATCACATTAAACCAATTAATTACATCAAGTAATTAATTCATTAATTACTTCTACTAAGTAATTAAACATAAACAATTACATAAATGATTATTATTAATTAATTAATCTAGTTAATTATTAAAAATTAATCACATTAATTAATTGTTAAGTTAATGACCTTCATTAACAAATCTTTAATTTCATTATTAAGAAATTAACTCAGATTAACCATCATTAATTTTAAATTAATATTTAATTACCAATTAATTAATTTCTAACTATTAAATTAATTAATTGTTAACTGTAACTTAATTAATCCTTAATCACTCGATTAATTAATCTTTAATCATTAATTAAAATTAACCATCCCTAATTACAGATTAATTAACCTTAGTTAATTAATCTTAAGACTTTAATTTATCAATTAAAAATTCTTAATTACTTAATTAATCGTCCATATTATTAATTAATTAAATAATTAATTACCCATTTAAATTAACTAAATAATTTAAATGAATCCTAATTCTTAAATTATAACTTAATTTAAGAAAACATTTCTTACTTATTTAAAGTATCTAAAAACACTTTTTTTCAAATCTACTTTAAATTTCACTCTAGATTTCATTTTAAAATTTTAATATTTTAAAATGAATACAATTTATTTAAACAAGGTTTAAAACAATTTAAAATCTTTCTATCTCACATGTTCAAGAAACATCCATTATATAAAATAAATTTGACAGAACTTAAACCAAATTCATCTTTAAATTCAAATTAGTTCAAAATACACTTTAAAACATTCCAAATTTATTTTAAAAATAAATTCAATTTAAAAATTTCTTTTAATTTCAAATCTGAAATACAGCTTGAATCTTTTATTCCGGATTTTATCTTAAAACTTTAAAAGCTTACTTACATTTTAAACTCCATTTAAATTCAAATCATTTAACCATTTTAAAGTAATTAAACAATTTAAATTTAAACTTATTTTATTTTAAAAACTGAAACTCAGCACAATTTCCAGATTTCAAAAACCAGAAATTAAACTTATTTTCAATTTCTATTTTACAATTTAAACTTTCAGTTTAAATTTAAAACCAATATTCTTTTATACTTTAAAAGTTGTTAAACTAAATTTAAATTTCAAATTTAAATTATTCAAACTCAGATTCAAACCAGTTTGAAATCAGGTTTCAAACTCAGGTTCAAACAAATTTTAAATTTTAGTTTACGTTTAAAATTTTCCTTTAAATTTTCAAAATAGAAACAGGATTCTGTTTTATTTAAAACCAACTTAAATTTTCAAAAATTCAAATTATTTCAAAAACAAAGATTTAAACTATTTGAATTCAGATTCAAATTTCAGGTTTAAATCCTAAGTTAAATTCCAGTTTCTATTCAAATTTTACTTTAAATTTTAAAAACTGAAACAGGTTTCTGTTTTGTTAATAAACCTGAAACAAAGAGATATACTCGAGCAACCCTATATTTTACTTCGAGTAAAATCATAACCTTCTTCGAGTTACAACTTAAATTTCCCGAGACCATCACGAGGCACCAAAATCCTGTAACCAACAACAAATCACCAGCATCACCACATCCCACTGTGCACATGTACTATGCCTCCGGCCATCGCTGGCAAACTACAAGACCTTTCCACCGTCGACAATCAACAACTCAGGCCAACCAAACAACAACCCAAACATCACTTGCTCGAATTCAAGATCGAGATCACATTCCCAAACCTAAAACAGGTAGTGCCTACCTCAATCCAAACCTGCTAGCGCTTCCTATTCGAAACTCTGACCACCTTCGCCTTCGAAACTCCGTTGAAGTCTTCGACAACTCACCATCTACCAATACCCAAATTATGGTTGAACTCGATCCATTATAATGGCCGAAATGATCGAATTTATCTAACCTAATAAAACTAGGGTTCAAATCTGCAAATCACAATTTCAAACTCCAAAATGAAATGCAACCAAATCTGATAATTTTCCCCTCAACCCTGATCCCTCCTCCAACTCCAAGAGGAAATCCAATCCATTCGAGCCCATAGATCACCAGAAACTTCCTAATGACCAATTTCCGGTTAAACCAGAAATGCAACTTCCACCTTAATCCAAAAATTAGGATTATAGTTTTAAAATTCATATTTTAGATTAGGGATTTGATTTATAATCCTGAATCCAAGAATTACTAAACTTGAATTTTCATAGATTTAAATGTTTTATCATCTATTTATAGTCCCAGAGACTTTTCCATATTTTTCTAACTTAAGTAAAATTTTAAACTGAAGTTTATGATGAAACAAACATATTTTTTTTAGTCTTAAATACAAACCAAAATTTAACAAGAGATAATGGGTTTTAAATCAAACAAAAGCTTGAAATCAAAGAAATAGAGATGCTACAGGTAAACAAGCATGCCTACATATATATCCATATATATATATATATATATATATATATATATATATATATATTCACAGCAGGTATCATACAATACACATTCATCACACATTAACTAGCATGCAACCCAATTTCACCTACTTAAATTTTTAAAAATTGGAGTTACTCACCTTATAAGTAGAAGACAAAGCAATTTTGAAAATGCTTTGAAAACTGAAACCCCTTTTTGCTTTTAAAACCTTTGACTTGAATGCATCTGTTTTTAAACTTGAGTTGCTTTGACTTATAAACTTGCATTTGTCCCCAGGTTTGCATGCAGTAGCCTGATTTCCAGACTTTAGAACAGATTTTCAAATTTGCCTTTTGTATGAAAATGGCAGGTGCATTGATTTGAAGATGCAGGCTTTTTGTTTATAAATTGCATGTGAATAGGTGATGCATGATTGAGAATGATACTGGCTTCAGATTTGAACAGAGATTTGATTTGAAGAAATGTGTTTATAGATTGATAAAAAGGCTCTGCAAACTTGATTTGGAAAGTGATTTACAAGTTTTATTTTATAAGGAGTGGTTACTGATTTGGTTCTGAAAAAAATGGTTTGCAAATTTTCTCAGATTTGTTTTTAGAGAAAATGTTTCAGCTGAGAATTTCTTTTGTTTGCTTAGGAATAAAAATAAGAAAAAGAAAAAAGGATGGAAGATGGCAAGTTTATATAACTAAATTTGTGATTTACTAAAAATCAAAGAAAATTAAAATTAAAATTTGACACTTGTCTCTAATATTAAACTTGTAAATTACCTTGTTTAATCTCTTAACACATGTTATATTAGATTCTAGGATGTTTACACATGTCCCTTTTAATTAACTAGTATTTATAATTAAAGTTAATGAAAGTTTTAAACTAAATTAATTAGTTTCTAATACTTAGTTATAGATAAAAAAATAAAAGAATAAACCAAGTATAATTATAAATAAAAACAATATACAAATCAATCATTTGAAAATAATATTTTAAATCATTTTAAATAAATTTATAAAAGCGGTTATAACTTATTTGTTATTTAAATGTATAAATGTTTCATGTATTTTAGATTTCATATCTAATTTACAAATCATAATTATTAATCAACAAACGTTTTATAACTTTATTTTAATATTCAAACTTAAGTCAAAATATATTTTAAACAAATAAAACATTTATCTTATATATTTAAAATCATATAGTTATTTTATTAAATAGCTTTGAAAAGCTTAATTCAAAAATAAATCATAATTTCCCAATTTCAAAACATCAGATTTAAAAAATATATAAATATATATATACATTATAAATAGAAAACAAATTTATTAACTTATTAAAAGATAAATTCACTAATTAATTATTTAATAAAAGAAAATTATTGAGTCAATTCAAATTTATTCACAAAAATTATCAAATTAATTTAATTTTAAACATAGATTATTAAATTCATATTGCCAAAATTCCGGGATATCACAAGTTTGAAGGAGATCCATCCAGAGTTTCTTATAGACTAAGGGTACCTTCTTATTTTAGTATCATATATCTTTTGTAATGTATTCACCATCTAAGATGGAGTCGCTTAGTATGCATTTCAGTTGGCATTTTAGTTTGTATATAGTTTTGGCAGTACTATATATATCTTGTTTCATCTTTCTTATTTGATTATCGTTTTTATTTGTATTTCAAGGACAAAATGTTCTAAGTGTGGGAGAATGTCGTGACCCTGAAATTCGAACAATTCGTTTTCAAATATTGAAATATAATTACATGTTATAAATATGATTTTATAACTTTGTTAGACATCATTTAATTAATGAATAACGATAAGAAACATGTTTTTGAAAATTGTTTACAAAAATCTATTCTTTGAAAGAAAATTGATAGTGCGACCGAAAATCGGTTTATCTGTAAATAACTTTTTGATAAGTGGTTTGAACTCTTGTGCACTTGTCTAATGGTCAAGTTAACACATTGGCAACTAATTAGAACACTCTCCTCTTTATGAAGCTTGGAAGGTTTCAAAATATTCTAATGAATAAGAGATATTATCATGAGAAGGGTATAATGGTAATTAGCATAAAGGAGAAATGATGGGAGGCGAGTCTTCCATGGCATGGATTGGGGTGGGGGTGAATGCAAGCTTAGGAAACACCATGCTTGGGCCTATATAAGGAGAGATATACCTTAATCACAAATTCACAAAGCTTGAGGTAAGCAAATCCCTAGCTTTTTCTTCATAATTTCCTAAATCAAAGTATTTGTATATCAAATCCAAATCAACTGAAACTTGGAGTGATGCCTTACTAGCACATTACAAAAATCCTACCTAGTCATAAGTTGAAAAAGCAAGGCCATGCTTCCTCATCAAGTGAAGCCGGCATTGATATGGGTTGGAGGCTAAGGCAGGGCAAAAAGCAAGAGAAGGAAGGAGGGAAAGGTGATTGCAAGTTAGATTTGGACTTGGGTTCTAAAGTATTGGTAGTTAATGAGGTTAAAGGTGAGTTAACACACCACTCTAATGAAAATATAACACACACACACACACACATATATATATATATTTGTGTTGAATGGTGTTAAAGTTGTTTGAATTGTTGGTGACTTATGCTAAAAATTGTTTGGGATTCTTACTTTAAAAGTAAATGACATAAGTGATCCATGTATGTGGACTTGAATGGACTTGTATGACTTATGAAAAGACCTTGAACAAAGTAAATATTTATAGATGGACTTTGATTTAGATTAGACTTGGATTAGAAAGTGCACTTATAGCGATAGTCAATATATATATTCGGAATTGCCTTGTATTTGGCAATTTCTATGAAACTTTATATAGTGATCCTTCGGGGTATCGTGCCATATTTATAATATGCTTTTTGCCATTAAAATCTTGAATAGTAAAAAATTATGTAACATCTTGAAAATGGCCAAATTTCCACTTACGCAAAACTGTCCTGTTTAGAATTGATTTTTGGACTTAAAAGTTTAAAAAGAAATATAAATTTAAGAAATTTTTTTCATCATTTTACAGCTCTTTCAAACCATTATTAGAGCCATTAAAAAGTGGTTTGAGATCCTTATGAATTTTTAAGAATTAGTTTTGGATTTTTAAAGAAGAGAATTTTATCAAGATATATAAAAAACATGTTCTTTTCACGTTTTAAGGAAAATTGTGAAGATGTTAGTTTCAAGTAATATTTTGAATGAATTCTTTAAAACCTATTACAAGTATTATAAAGTATTTTAAAAGCATTTTTAATTAAATATAGTTTTTTGAAATATGTTGACTATTTTGTATTTTATGGAATAAAATATCTTTTGACTTATTATTTTAAATATCAAGTTTTACAAGTAAGTTACTACAGATATATATTATTTAAAAAAAAAGGTTTTTAAAGTATAAAGGGTTAGAATTGCTAAAAGGCCAAATGATTAATTTTTGATACTTGTTTCAAAATTAATTAACTTTGCTTAACACTAAAATCCGACGAAGTAAGGCTTATTTATTTGTGAAACTTAAGGTTGATGCTCGAATCGGGATAGAGCAATAGAGCTCTAACCTACATGTTTCCCTCTTGATAAAGGAGTAGCAAGTCAGAAAATGTGGGGAATGTGTTAATCATGTTGATTTCTTATTTTACCATGAAAATCATTAATACTATACTTAACACTAAAAGCCGACGGGTAGATTTATATATTTGTGAGATTCAAGAATGAAGTGTCTAGGCAATGCTTTGATGCAACCCATGCTCTAACTTGCCTGGCTTCACTCTTGGATGAGGAATAGTTAAGTCAAAATGTTAGAAACGGGCTAAGCATACGAATATTGGTTTGTATAAGCAATTTTTTTGACTAGAAAATCGATTAGTCGATTATCGAACTTGACCTAATATTGTATTAGAAAATTATCGAAAGGCTACACAATTTCATACCAATAAGAACCCTCGGTGAGGAGTATCAGTGTGAAATGTCTCTATCTTTCGCTTTTATGAAAGAACTAGAATTGAGTTAACCGAAAATTCATCAATTGGTACTGGAGAGTCCGGTAAATGGGAAGAGTGTACTTATATAAGATGATTAAAACCCATAATAACTTCAAAACCATATACACGATCTATGTTCTAGAAGCGTTATGATGTGGAATGTTATAGAATTGAAATATCTATCTTAAGGTTAAGTCCAAGGGAAATGTTAGCGTTAAGATTTCAAATGATATTATAATGTATGACCATTTGTCTTGAGGAGTATCCCAAGAGAGAGGACAATGTTAGCATTCGTTGGAGGAATCATGTAAGGAACCTATGTGGAGGTTCGAGATCCATTCGAGATCCTTGTATCCATGTATTGATTCATGATTTGTTCGAATAATGCAATCCATTTGGAGATTCTTGTTCTATATGAGTGATGAAGCCACATGTTAGTGATGTTGAACATAGCCTCGACATTGGGAAAATGATAGAAAACAGAGAAAGGGCATGGCCGGGGGTTTAGTCGACCTAATGGGTATATCAACTCCATATCTAGAGATGCTTATCAATTGGTGCTAGCAAGAGATTCGGGCCACACACCGAGGGTGATCCAATTATGTTTACCTTAGAATATATCCTATCTAGATATAAACGATGCTCGGAAGGTAGTTTATGATCCTTGTTATGGAATTCGGATTCGGCTTGATCCGAGGAGATCTCTGTAGAAAATCCATTATGCGAACATGCCTTAGCAATATTAATTGCACACCTATTATTGTTGTGGCATTCACACAGCAGCTATTTGATATGATTTATGTACTACACTCTAGACATTATTTATCATATTTCTATATATTAAATTTACTGAATGGTTGGTTTCTCTTGAGGGGAAAACCGTTACGGTAATCCATACATTCTCAAATGTTGCTATTATATATCACTCTTATTTCTTGAGTTCCTCATGCTGGTTTGCCTGATTGATCCGGGTATTATCTTCTTATAATGCTTGGGTCAGTCCTGTGCATGTTTCCATACTTAACTTTGGACGCTTAAATAATTATCTTCCGTAGTATTTTTATTTCCGTTGCATTTCTATATTGTATATATCAACACTGTGAGGAAAAATAGTTATAATTCTCCTGGCTAATGATATTATTAGGTTTTAATAACTCTGATATTTCTATACTCAGAGTAACTCCTTAACCGTTCCTTTGATATTATATATTACCGTTTTGTTGTGAGATTATGATATTATGTTCTTCTTTTCTTGTTTTACTCTTTTTTGTTTATTTTACCCTTACTTTACGTCTTTCCGGCACTTGGGTGCTCGACACATTAATACCGTGGATGTATTTAGTGTCGACATTTGAGGGTTGAAAAGACGGGTCATTACAAGGAACATGAACATGAACATGAACATGAAAAGAACTAGAAGCAAGTTAACAACCATAAAATACCTACACTTAACCCAAATAAGCATATAAGAACATATATAAATGAATTTATACTACTAGACCCACAGAAATAAGACTATGACTTTTAAACCACATTAATTTTGTAGGTAAAGAACAAATATTCTGAACAAGAGCTAGTGTTCTTATAAAAGTCGTGAATCAAAATGATCGTGTGCATTATCATCTACCGAGACAAGACTTAAGGCATTATTTTATCTATTATTAGCTTTATTTTTTTGTTTGTTATTATTATTATTATCATTCTTGTTGTTAATATTATTATCACAAACTTGATTAATTTCTATAAGCTTAAAGTTAATTATCATTATTATATATAGAAGCTTAGTTATTTTTTTAAAAACTTAGTTAACTTGGTTATTATTTTGTCATTCGTCACTTCAACTTACAAAAAATTAGTAATTTTTTGTAAATTTATTTAATTCCTATAAAACTTATTTAATAAATTTAAATTTTATAAACTTAGTTAATTTATTATTATTATTATTATATATAAATTTAGTTAATTTTTATAAAACTTGGTTAATTTAGTTAATATTTTATAATTTGTTATTATTTTAAATTTAGTTAATCTTTTAGAAGAAATAGTAAATTTATTATTATTATTATTATTATTAACTTAGTTAAGTCTAACAAAAATTAGTTAACTTGGTTAATACTTTATAATTTATTATTATTATTATTATTATTATTATTCTAAACTTAGTTAATTATTACGAAACTTTGTTAGTTTTTATAAACATAGTTTGTTTATTGTTATTAGTACTATTATGACCGTCGTTGCTATTTTGTTTTGTTATTAGTATTACAATCATAAACTTAATTCATTTTATAAACTTAGTAAATTAATTTATTATTATTAATATTATTATTACCACAAACCTAGTTAATTTTTGTAAAACTTATAAGTAATTTATTATTATTATTAGTAGTAGTAGTATTACAAACTTAGTTAATTTTTATAAAACATATAACTTATTATAAACTTAGTTAACCATCATTATCTTATCATCATCAGTATCTTTATTATAACTTAGTTAACTTGGTTAATATTTTATAATTTATAAGTATTATTATCGTTAGTATTTGTATAATTCTAAACTTAGTTAATTTTTATGAAATTAATTAATTTTTATAAACATAGTTTATTTATTATTATTATAACTATTATCATTATTATTGTTATTACTATTATTAGTATTACTATAATTATAAACTTATTTAATTTTCATAATCGATAGTTAAATTACTATTACCATTATTATCAATTTAGTTATTTTTATAATTATTTATTCTTTACTAAAACTTAGTTAATTCGGTTAATACTTTATAATTCATCATTTCATTGTTATTACAAATTTAGTTAATTTTTATAAATATAGTTAATTTATTATTATTATAAATTTAGTTAATTTTATAAACTTATTTTATTTATCGTTACTATTACTATTATGGTTGTTGTTGTTATTATTAGTATTATTATTATACACTTAGTTAATTTTCATAAACATTAGTTAAATTATTATTATTATCAGCTTAATTAATTTCATAATTTTTTTTAATTTTTATAATACTTAATCAATGTAGCTAATTTTTATGATCTTAGTTAATTCATTTTTATTATGATTATGATTATTATTATTATAAACTTAGTTAACTTTTATAATATTTATAGTCAATTTATTATTATTATAAATTTGGTAATTTTTTATAAGCTTATTTGAATTTTATAAAATTTTATTAAAATGTAAGATAACAATATATTTCTAAGTCAAACTAATTGTAATTGATTAAACTAGGTAGTCGTAATGGTTGAATGTACAAAATTAAATAACAATACTTTGTTTGATACAACATCCCATAAATAATGACTTGTAAGAATGTGGAACTAAAGTGATCCATCAACCACCTTTTCCCCAATTAGCACTAAAATTCATAAAGTATATAGGTCAGAGAATAGTAATTAGTCAAGCGGTATTATATATAACATGCAAACAAGCAATAGTAGTACTAAAATAGTAAAATTTGTATGGAAAATTATCAAAAAAAATAAACTAATTTGGCAAGCACAGAAATGTCATAGCAAGTACTTCATATATACAAATCCTATATGTCATTTTAGTAGTAAGTAATAATTAGGGAAAAAACTTCCAAGCCAAAGCATTCCATTACACAACTACCACTCACTGAAAAACTAATCATCATTATAAGATATATTTGCATTGGTCTACAGTTGGGTTTTCTATGAGGCACTTGACTAGTTGTAAGTTCCATTTTACAACAAAAAAGTAAAAATGGCGCTGTTAACAAAACCAAACTAAAAAGAATTGTTATAGAATTTATCATTCGAGACGAGGAAGATAGTGATAATACCATGCTTCTGACTTCAAGGATCTAGAGTATAGATTCTTTTAGATAATAGTTCAACATACCGAGTACAAACGAGTTATCAAACTATTGATTTCGAGTTCAATGAAGCATGGGAATAGCGTAACCATATTCAAAATTTGTATGATCTTAATCTGGCCAAAAACACTTTATAATATTTTCCGATGGTGCAAAGTATAGAATAGAATAGAAAAGAAGAAAAGAAGATCAGATCTGTAACATTTACTGATTTGCAACGCTTTTCAGGAGTTACAGAATCCAAGGAAGAAGAGAAAGTTCTGTAATACTCTCTGGACGTCACAAAATCTGAGAGATGAAAAAGTAATTTGCAACAGTTTTAGGCGTTGCTATTTATAGTGGTGATGAGGTGCCTTTTCGCCTAGCGTTATGTCTATTCAAAAACGCTTCTTCCCAACGGTCCAAGACCACTGCAAATGGTCGCATCTCCTACCTTGTTTGAGTTCAAAATCTGGGCCTACAACGGGCGGTTCTAGGCCTATTATCCACTATGGCTTTTGTCCAAAAAAATTTGTTTTTGGATCTGGATGCGAAAATCCGACCTGGTACGGCCGGTTGGTCGGGCCGAGGCTAAAGTTCCTAACTCTCTCTTGAGAAAGGGCTATATAAATTTGTATACGTTTATCCTATTTGGAGATGTGGGACTTTGCTTCTTTTCTTCTTCTACTTCTTTCCTCAAAACAAAAACTATGGAGGGAATGCTTTAAAATGTCCAACATTTTCCCTCTATTTTAAAGATTAAATAATTTAAAACATTTTAAGTTTAAAATGGAATAGCTGCATCACTTGAGTGATTGCCGACGTACCTAAGTGGGATCAAGACTAACGTAGTTCTAGGTCAAGGAATTGCATCATCGTGAAAACCAACACATAAATGAAAGGTATCTTTTGGATTTGAACATTTATTTAGTCTAAACCATTCAAAGCCTTATCAAGATTCTATGGTGAATGAATCTTGAACTAAGTATCCCTAATGATAAGCCCGGAAATAATCACACATGTTGATTTTGTTAGGCGAAGTGTTCTGTAATGCACAACGCGTTAATGGCCATGTGCTTTTAATCCTGGGTTCATGAGTCTATGTAAGAAGACGGTCTTAGTTTCTTAGGAAGCGATCTAATTTCCATAATTATATAGGTAAGTCTCTTAGATGTACCTACGGTACACCTTTTAGTTATCTAAACTAATTAAAGATATTTTATCCGTCCTTTGTTCTTGGAAAATACAAAACTAAATATAATGGAAATTCTTGATTTATGTTCCATAATTATTCTTTTAACTTGTTGATACCCAATGAACCTTGTTTATCCTTTTCAAAACATAGGTTGGGTTTCTGATCAGGATGATCAACATTCATTCACAGACCTTAATCCCATTTCCTTCGATTTTATAGAAACCATTGCATTTGGAAGACTCTTAGTGAGTGGGCCAGCCAAGTTTTTCTTTGTTTCTATGTAGTCAACGGTTATTACTCCTTTTTTGAGTAATTTTCTTATTATTTGATGTCTTAGACTCACATGTCTGGGCTTCCCATTATATGCCTTATTAGAGGCATTTTATATCATAGTCTGATTATCATAATTAATCAAGATTATTGGAGATGGCTTCTTCTATAGTGGAATTTATATTAATAAATTCCTAAGCCATTCTACTTCCTTACTTGTATCAACTAATGCAATCAACTCTAGCAACATTGTTGAGCCAGATATGCAGGTTTGCTTCTCGAAACCCCAAGACACAGCAGCACCTCCTAGTGTAAAGATCCATCCAGTAGTAGACTTGGATTTGGATTCTACATTATTCCAGGTCGCATCACTATATCCTTCTTTTACAGTGGACATCCTTTAAAAGATAAACCATAGTTAATGTTTCCTTTCAAATAGGCTAGAACTCTAGAAATGGCTTTCCAATGTTTGTACCTAGATTATTCGTAAGTCAACACAACACTTTTATAGCATGTGCAATGTCAGGTGTGACGCTCCACATCTATACTCACACTAGCTAAGGACGCTACGGAGTAATGCCGTCAGCTAGCACGAAGAATAAGGCTGTTGAGGAGTGACCATCTATGTAATTACTTTGTGCGAGTACCGATATGTTAGATAGTATGCATTTCGTTTCAAGAGGAAATCTAACACATCAGATACAAACTTAAAGCTACTACACAGTGGCTAAGTGATCTTCGGAAACAAATATAAAATAAGCATAACACAAATCAGTCATAGATATTCATATCACTAAGGCAGAAACAGATATGAGTATATCACATGTAAGTGTGCATCAAAGTAGTGGTCATGCAAGATCCACTACATCAGAAAAGAATATGTATATATCAAGAAGTCTCTATCTCGAATGTATAATAAAAAAAACAAGTAAGCTAAAGTAGTTAGCCCAAAAGTCAGGTGACGAACCCTGATAAGAAGTCAAGTAGAAGCACCTGAAATACATTGGTCTAACCCGAGTATTATTTAAGAACAAAATAATAAACGGATGACCTAGCTATAAATATTCGATAAAATGAGATCGGATAAGAGATATGAAAAAAACCATATGATAGTAATAATGCCATACTATGTCAAATATACATTTAACAACATACAAAAATCATACCATATCTCAAGAACTCATACACAAAAAATAATGTCATATTCTTTATTTTATTCACCAAACCACAAATATTGATACAAGTTATCAATATAAATCATAAAAATTGGTGAATCAAAAATTCTAGAAATCATCAAATAGAAATCCAGAAATCACAAAGGGGGAGGCCTATCACAAGCGGGAGCATGAAAACTCACCAATACTTGTATCACAAACGGGTCGCTATCCCATGGTTGCTAGCCATAGAGCCGGTGCAACGACGTAGTACAGTAACAGTATGCCCGAGGAACCTGAAACTCCAATAATTCGGAACAACGACGCAGTATAATAATGATACTTCCGATTAACTCGAAACTCAAATAATTCGGAATAACGACGCAGTACAATAACGGTACGTCCGATGAACCCGAAACTCAAATAATTCGGAACAACGATGCAGTACAATAATGGTATGTTTGATGAACCCAAAACTCAAATAATTTGAAACAACAACGCAGTACAACAACGGTACATCCGATGAACCTAAAACTCAAACAATTCGGAACAACGATGCAGTACAATAACGGAACATTCGATGAACCTGAAACTCCATAAAACCCATAGGTCACTAGCCTATAAAAATGAGACAAAGCTCCACAAAACGAGGTACAGTCCCTTATACGGACAAAGAGACATCGCATGTCGCTAGTCTAAACAATAAAAATGATCACCATTGATCAAAAAGAAGCATGAACTACACTAATCTAGTAAACAAATGAGTTTAGTTTCATGTCCTATAACCACTGGCTTAACTTAGTATTTATGAATAAATTTCTAGATTTCCACTCGAAAATTGTCACAAGAGTTCAATCGAATAAGTCCAAGAATTAACCGACAAAGAAAATGCAAGCGTTTCATACTACCTGTTTTGCTAAGTCATTTAATTAGATTTTTCATACGAATGAGGTAAAGGTTTGTACATACTAATAGATTAGAAAACGGTTTTGAAAATGAGTTCTGTATTAAAAGCAACGTTGAAACCGATTTGTGAAAGAGTTTGAATATTTACCACTAGTATACAAACCTTTGTATTTTAAAGTGACAAATAATAGAAAATGATTGTAAAAACAATGATCACCAGAAATTCACATTCGAAGACGTGAATCAAATCCAAAGAAATCGGTACCAAATCCATCGAAATGCATATTCCTAAAAATCCAGAAAAAGAAGTCATCAAAGTCAATAAAAGTGATAACAACTAATCGAATCAACAAATATCGATAAACATTAGAATTTACTCAAAAAATAGGTAAATAGGCAAAGCTGAACAGCTCTAGATGTTTGAGGGTTAATCCAGACGTTTGGATTTGGGTTCTGGAAATAATTCAGAAAACCTCAAAACGTCTGAATTACCAAGCAGACGCCTGAACCCTAACCAGACATCTGAAACAATAAATCAGACATCTGGAATTTGCCTCTATCGTTTTTTATTTTCTGCCTAGACCATAACCAGGCATCTGGACGTGATCAACCAGACGTCTGGTTGCCTAATCTTAGCAACATTTTTCCTAGGCTAATGATGGCCAAATGGATTCGGAAGCGATCGGACGAGCGTCGGTAGTTAGGGATTTATGCCAAGCGACAACCCAGCCCTATAGTCTCTTCGATACACCGCAAATAACATGTCCAAATATCCAAGATAGGATCTTTAAAGATTTTAACTTCAAAACACCAAAGTTTAGAAAATTCACCAAATCAATTCAAATCAAAAGCAAATGAACATGAATAGATGTTAGGAATTCATACCTAACAACAATGAAAGCTATAGGCGTAGACGTGAGTTCAAAAACTCATTTTTAAAACTCAAAGACAGCGAATGAGAAGCTTTAAAACAAAGCAAGACCAATTCCTCTTAAATACGCCTCTAGAATCTTCAATCTATTATCAAAGGTGAAGTTTTTCCTAAGTTGGGGTTTAGGAATTTATGAAAATTGAAGAGAGATTGAGATGGAGAAGATGAAAAGGATGCTTACCCAACCTTCTCTTTGATTTTAGAGCAAGAACTTGAATTTCCTAAGAGAAAATAGGGCTTAGGAATTTTAATTTCCTCTTCCCACCATTACTTCTAGGGCTTAAGAGTATTAGGAAGTGAAAATGAAGGAAGAGGGGAGGAGTGGAGTGGGAGTTATTTGTAGAGGAGTTGGGTTCTCTTAGTGGGCTGAAACCCAAACCCAAATCCCCAATGAAAAGGCAAAAATTCTAGTCAACTTCAAACATATCGATGTTTATACTCAAAAAGGTCGCAAACACCTTTTTGGACTCAATGGAAGGGGTCTTGAGTCCTAATTCGACTGCTTACAAAAAGTTGCATTTCAGACTTTAATCCGACCAACGTTGCTATATTTAAATAAATCATTCAAATATATAATCGTAAAATATGTGGGTTGTTACAGACTCCCCTCCTTAAAGAAATTGCGTCCTCGCAATACTAAGAAGAAAACAAAGAGTAACAACCATAACTGCATATCAACATAAAAGAAAATTTGAAATTAGAAGCTCACCTTAAGGAGCACGAGTGAGTAAGTCCGGATGTGTTCACTCGATGAATTTTTTAGATTCCTAAGAACAAACCTTAGGATTTGAGGACCATTGAACTTTCATAAGTGGGACTTCTTTATTACGAAGATGTTTCACCTCCGTAGCAATGATGCGAATATGATGTTGCTCATAAGTCAAATTAGGTGTAACTTCAATTTCTTTAATAACATCAGGCTGAAGAATAGAATTGGAATCCCTAAGGCATTTTCGTAGTTGAGAGACATGAAAAACGTCATGAATAGCAGAAAATTGAGCCGATAATAAAAGGCGATAAGCCACGAAACCAATACGTTCGGTGATGGGAAATGGACCAATATATCAAGGTGTTAACTTTCCCGATCGACTGAAACACACAACACCCTTCATAGGTGAAACACGAATAAACACCAAATCTCCCACAGAAAATTTTCCCGATCGATTGAAACGCACAACACCCTTCATAGGTGAAAGACGAATAAACACCAAATCTCCCACTGAAAATTCTAAATTCCTTCTTCGGTTATCGACATAGGATTTTTGTCAAATTTGTGCTTCTTTCGTCCTATGAGATTAAGGCCAATCTTTTCTGTGGAATCATAAGTAAAATCTGGACCTAAATCCAGCTTCTCGTCGGCTCAAGCCAACATGAAGGAGATCAGCATGGCCTTCCATAGAGTGCTTCGAGAGGTGCCATACCAATACTAGATTGGAAGCTATTATTATAGGAAAACTCAACAAGAGAAATATGATCTTCCCAACTTCCACCAAAATCAAGAACACATGCACGAAAAAGATCTTCAAGAGTTTGATTCACATGTTCGGTTTATCCATCGGACTGAGGATGATAAGCGGTGCTAAAATTAAGCCTCGTTCCCAAAGCTTTTCCAAGACTCTTCCAAAATCCACTAGTAAATAATAGATCACGACCGCTAACAATAGAAGTAGGAACTCCATGCAATTTAACAATTTCTCTAACATAGAGTTTGGCCAAAAGAGATACGGTCCGATTGGACCGAACGGGAATAAAATGGGCGGATTTGTTAGTCTATCAACAATTATCCATAAACTGTCATGGCCCGAATGAGAACGGGGAAGACCGCCAATAAAGTCCATGGAGACTTGATCCCACTTCCAAACTGGAATGTCCAAAGATTGCAATAACCCACCAGGCCTTTGATGCTCAGCCTTAATGAGTTGGCAAGTCATGCAACGCTTAATAAAGTTAGAAATACCAGATTTCATTCCATCCCAATAATAAAGTCGCTTCATATCCATGTATATTTTACTACTATCGGGATGAATGGTAAATTTAGAATGATGAGAATCTTCTAAAATGTCTTTACGAAGATTACTAATTTTTGGCATGATAAGTCTACCAAATTTTCGATTGCTGCCACGAGCATCAATTTCAAAGTCTTTCAATCCATCAAAATTTCTATCCCGACAACTTTGGCTCAGATGAGCCAGTTCGAGATCATGCTTTTGAGAATCAAGAATGTGGTCTAAAAGAGATGGATGAGCCTTAAGGCTACATAGGACAAGAGATGAACATGAATCGGATTCACGATCTCGAATTTCATAAGTTGAAAAAGTCTCGAGATCATTCCATTCGGATATCATCATAGAAACAACCGCTTGTTGTTTACAACTAAGGGCATCGGCAGCATGATTTCCCTTTCTAGGGGTATAATAAATATCAAGATCATAAGATGCAAGGAACCCGAGCCAACGTTGTTGACGTAAATTAAGTTCCTTTTGAGAGAACAAATACATCAAATATTTATGATCGGTGTAGAGTACAAATATCTCTCCCAAAAGACAATGACGTCAAATTCTAAGGGCAAAAACAATAGCTACGAGCTCTAAATCATGAGTGGCACATCTAATCTCGGCAGGCTTTAATTTCCCAGAAGCATAAGCGATAACACGTTCCATTTGCATGAGAACAGCTCCCAAACCAATACGACTAGTATCGGTATAAACAATAAAGTCTTGGTTCCCCTCGGGAATCACAAGAATAGGAGCATCAGAAAGGAGTTCTTTTAATTTCTAAAAAGAAGCTTCACATTTGTTTGACCAAATGTACTTAACTCCCTTCTTTGTCAAACTAGTAAGAGACACGGGAATTTTAGAAAAGTCTTTTATGAACCGACGGTAATAGCACGCCAATTCGAGGAAACTACGGATTTCCGTCACACTCTTCGATCTCTTCCAATTTTGAATCGCTTCAATTTTTGAAGGATCCATGGAAACTCCGGAATCAGAAATGATATGTCCTAAAAATTTCACATGAGATTGCCAAAAGTGGCACTTAGAAATTTTTTCTTTCAATTGATTGCTTCTAAGAGTTTCCAACAAAATCCGGAGATGTTTTTCATGCTCTTCCTCAGTCTTAGAATAAACAAGAATATCATCTATAAAGATGAGAATGAATCGATCAAGGAAGTCCTTGAAAACCCTATTCATAAGGTCAACGAAACAAGCTGAGTATTCGTTAAACCAAATGTCATAACAAACCATTCATAAGATCCATAACGAGTATGGAACGATGTCAAAGAAATACCATCCTCTGTAATACGAAGCTGATGAAAACCGGTTGCTAAGTCTAACTGTGAAAAGACTCTAACACCGCTAAGTTGATCAAATAACTCATCAATCCGGGGTAATGGATATATTCTTAATAGTAAGATCATTAAGCTTGCGGTAGTCAACGCAAAGCTTAAGTGTACCTTTGGATTTCTTCACAAAAATAGTTGAAGCTCCCCAACGAGAGTAACTAGAACGAATAAACTGCTTCGCTTCCAATTTGGATAATTGTTTATGCATCTTCTCATTTTTCTTATTAGACATACGATAAGGAGGATGAGTGATAGGTAGAGCTTCAAGGATTAGATTAATTCTAAACTCGATTGCTCGCTTAGGTGGTAATCCTAAAACGGGCTCAAATATGTTAGAAAATTCACGAACAACATAAATGAGGGAAATGACATCTTCCTCATCATCATTATTTTCATCGTGGGGATTTAGAGAATATAAGGATGCCACAGAAATGGGAATTTAGTCTTCAAGAACAATAGAAATCTGCTTAACAGATTAAGGTTGTCGAAGATGAATAGTCCTCTCAGGACATAGGATTTGGGCTTCATAACGGTTAAGCCAATCCATTCCCAAAATCATTCCGAAGCCTAAGTAATGCATAACATGCAAATCGGCTCGGAAAGCATAATCACATAAAATAATCTCGACATCTTTACAAAGTAAACTGAGTGTTGCTGATCTACCAACCGGATTTGCAATTCTCAATGAAGTCATCAAAGCCATAAGATTTAAAGAAAAAGTATTAACAAGTTCTTTTGATATAAAAGAGTGGGATGCACCCGTGTCAAAAAGAACTCGAATATGATGATCACGAAACATAATAATGCCATCAAAGAGAAGTGTTACTAGGCGCTTGCATAACATTTAGTTTTCCCTCTTTCTTGCTTGGAAGTATGGGACATGAAGATAACAGACGACCCAAACTTTTGCAATGACGATAAAAAAGGGGTTTCGAACACCTATTTACATAATGGTCCTTAGAACCACAATTGTAGCATTGCCCACGACTAGGGGTAGAAGTCTTTGCTACCGAAGTTGCTTGTTTCCCTTTCTTGTTGGGATTATGCATGAACTTAATAGGCCTTTTCTTGTTGATGTTGAAGTTCTGTTTGGCACCCACAATTTAAACATCAACTTATTTATCGGCCTCTTCAAGTCAAAGAGCGATATCAACAAGCTGATCAAAAGAAACTTCCAGTTTCAGGAGTAGAGGCTTTTTGAGGTTCTTATTCAACCCATAAACAAACCTCTGATTTTTCTTTAATGGGGTATTATTACACTCGATCCCATATTTAAAGAGAGATTGAAAAGATGTGGCATAGTCTGTCATAGAAGATTCACCTTGAACAAGGTCAATAAAGAATCGGGCCAAAGTTACCTTTTTAGCTTCCGGCACAAACTTCAGTTCGAACTTTTCTCGGAATTACTCCCAAATAAGATCCGCTTTGATAATCTCCAAAATCAAAAGCCCATACCAATCTAATGCTCTTTCTTGGAGCATGCTAGAAGCCACGTGGACTCGATGGAGACTAACAAGATTCATGCAAGAAAAGATACGGTCGCATGACCTAAGCCAAACTTGTATTTCTATAACACTTTCGGATCCCTTGAATGGCCTTCCACCTGAATCGGTATAATCTCTGCACAAGCGTGAAAACCCAGATTTAGGATGAGTAGGCTTTAGAATGGGTCCGACAGATTAAGCATTCTTCACAAGATCTAAAAGTTGCTAGGCAGACATAAATACTCCATCCTAAGGAGTAGCATTGGATTGAACGGTACAGGGACGGCCAGGTCTAACCATTTCTCTTCTTTAAGAAAGAAAGAAAGAATGAAAGAAAGAAGAAGAAAAAGATTAGTCACGGAATGAATATCAAACAATCATGATTGATAAAACAAGTCATCATAAAAGAAATTAGGATAGACCGGTCCTAAGACACGGATAAATCCTTAGGCACGATTCCTAAGAAGGACTTAGGACGATGATCCCTACTATAATATTCTATATTGTTCCGAAGTTTGGCTCTAATAGCAAGCTGTGATGCCCCACCTCTATACTCATACTAGCCAAGGACACTACGGAGTAACGCCGTCAACTAGCATGAAGAATAAGGCCGTTGAGGAACGACCATCTGTGTAATTACGCTGTGAGAGTACCGATATGTCAGATAGTATTACATGCATTTCGTTTCAAGAGGAAATCTAACACATCAGATACAAACTCAAAGCTACTACACAGTGGCTAAGTGATCTTTGAAACAAATATAAAATAAGCATAACACAAATCATTCACAGATATTCATATCATTAAGGTGGAAACAAATATGAATATATCACATATAAGTGTACATCAAAGTAGTGGTTATGCAAGATCCACTAAATCACAAAAGAATATGTATACATCAAGGAGTCTCTATCTCGAATGTATAATAATAAAAACTACTAAGCTAACGTCATTAGCCCAAAAGTCAGGTGACAGACCTTGATATGAAGCCAAGTAGAAGCGCCTGAAATTCCTCGGTTTGATCCGAGTATTATTTAAGAAGAAAATAATAAACGGATTAGTTTAGCTATAAATATCAGATAAAATGAGATAAGATAAGAGATATGACAAAAAGCGTACGATAACAATAATGCCATACCGTGTCAAGTATACATTTAACAATAAACAAAAATCATACCATATCTCAAGAATCTCATACACCAAAAAGAATGTCATATTCTTTATTTTATTCACCAAACCACAAATATTGATACAGCTTATCAATATAAATCACAAAAATTGGTGAAACAAAAATTCTAAAATCATCAATTAGAAATCCAAAAACCAAAAAGGGGGAGGCCTATCACAAAATGGGAGCATGAAAACTCACCAACACGTGTATTAGAAACGGGTCCCTATCCCGTGGTCGCTAACCATAGAGCCGATGCAACAACGTAGTATAGTAACGGTATTCCCGAGAACCTGAAACTCCAATAATTCGAAACAACGACGCAGTACAATAACGGTACGTCCGGTGAACCTGAAACTCAAATAATTCGGAACAACAACGCAGTACAATAATGGTACATCCGATGAACCCGAAACTTAAACAATTCGTAACAACAATGCAGTACAATAACGGTACGTTTGATGAACCTGAAACTCCATAATACCCATAGATCGCTAGCCTATAAAAATGAGACGAAGCTCTACAAAACGGGTGCATTCCCCCACGCAGACAAAGAGACATCGCATATCGCTAGTCTAAATCATAAAATGATCAACATTGATCCAAAAGAAGTGTGAAATACACTAAGCTAGTAAATAAATGAATTTTGCTTCATGTCCCATAACCACTGGCTTAATTTAAGTATTTACGAATAAATTGTAGATTTCCACTCAAAAATTATCACTAGAGTTCAATCGAACAAGTCCAAGAATTAACCGACAAAGAAAATGCAAGCGTTTCATACCTCTTGTTTTTCTAAGTCGTTTAATTAGATTTCTCATGTGAATGAGGTAAAGGTTTGTATATACTAATAGATTGGAAAACAGTTTGAAAACGAGTTCTGTATTAAAAGCAACGTTGAAACCGATTTGTGAAAGAGTTTGAATATTTAGTACTAGTATAGAAACCTTTGTATTTTAAAGTGACAAACCACAGAAAACGATTGTAAAAACAATTGATCACAAAAAATTCACATTCGAAGACGTGAATCAAATCCAAAGAAATCAATACCAAATCCATCAAAATGGATATTCCCAAAAATCCAGAAAAAGAAGTCATCGAAGTCAATAAAAGTGAAAACAACTAATCAGATCAACAAAAATCGATAAACATTGGAAATTTACTCAAAAATAGGCAAATAGGCAAAACTGAACAGCTCCAAACATCTGAAGGTTAATCCAGACTACTGGATTTGGGTTCTGGAAATAATTCAGAAAACCCCCAGATGTCTAAATTACCAAGCAGACATCTGAACCCTAACCAGACGTCCGAAACAATAAATCGGACGTCTGGAATTTGACTCGGCAATTCCTTTATTTTCTGCCTGGACCATAACAAAACGTCTGGACTTGATGAACCAGACGTCTAGTTGCCTGATCTGGGAAACATTTTGCCTAGGCCAATGATGGCCAAATGGATTCGGAAGCAATCGGACGAGCGACGGGGGCTAGGATTTATGTCAAGCGACAACCCAGCCTTATAGGCTCTTCGATACATCCCAAATAACATGTCCAGATATCCAAGATAGAATCTTTAAAGATTTTAACTTCAAAACACCAAAATTTAGAAAATTCGGCAAATCAATTCAAATCAAAAGAAAATGAACATGAATAGATGTTAGGAATTCATACCTAATATCAATGAAAGCTATAGGTGTAGATGCGAGTTTAAAAACTCACCTTTAAAACTCAAAGACAATAAATGAGAAGCTTTAAAACAAAGCAAGACCAATTATTCTTCAATACACCTCAAGAATCTTCAATTTATTATTAAAGGTGAAGTTTTTCTAAGTTAGGTTTTAGGAATTTCTGAAAATTGAAGAGAGATTGAGATGGAGAAGATGAAGAGGATGCTTACCTAAGCTTCTCTTTGATTTTAGGGCAAGAACTTGAATTTCCTAAAAGAAAATAGGGCTTAGGAATTTTAATTTCCTCTTCCCATCATTCTTTCTAGGGCTTGAGAGTATTAGAAAATGTAAATGAATGAAGAGGGGAGGAGTGGAGTGGGAGTTATTATGTAAAGGAGTTGGGTTCTCTTAGTAGGCTGAAACCAAAACCCAAAGCCCCAATAAAAATGCCAAAACTCTACTCAACTCCAAACATATCGATATTTATACTCAGAAAGGTCGCAAACACCGTTTTGGACTCAATTGAAGGGGTCTTGAGTCCTAATTCGACTATTTATAAAAAGTAGCATTTCAAACTTTAATCCGACTGACGATGCTATATTTAAATAAATCATTTAAATATATAATCGTAAAATATGCAGGTTGTTACATCGGGTCTAGTGCAATGCATAGAATACGTAAGACTTCGAATAACACTAGAATACTCATGTTGAGAAATGGTACATCCAGTGTTCTTTATTTATTTAATACTAGGATCTAAAGGAGTTGGTGTTGTTTGCATTATATTGACCATACTTTTGAAGAACTTATCTATGTAATGTGATTGGGTTAGTAACAACTCCCCCTCTTTCCTAACGATTTCAATTTCGAATTACTTTAGCCTCTCCTAGACCTTCAATATAAAACATAGAAGATGGAAACTTCTTAGTTTCATTCACACAAGATATATTAGAACCAAATATTAGCATGTCATCAACGTATAAACATATTATAACATAACGGTGTTATCCAATTTTCTATAAATACATTTATCAGCATCATTAACAGTGAAACCATATGACAATGTTACTTTATCAAACTTTTCATGCCATTGCAAGGGAGCTTGCTTCAGACCATAAAGAGAGTTTACTAATTTTCAAACCTTCTTTTCTTGGCCTAGGGTTTTGAAACCTTCAGGTTATTCTATATATATAACTTCTTTTAAATCACATTTACAAAAGTGATTTTAAATCCATATGATGTATGACTAATTTATGAATGGATGCAAGTGCTATTAAACAATGTATTGAAGATATACGAGCAACTGGAGCATATATATCAAAATAATCTACTCCATGTCTTTGCTTATAACCCTTACCAACCAATCTGGCTTTAAACTTATCGATGGATCCATTTGTATTTAGCTTTTTTGAATATCCATTTACATCCTATAAGTTTAGCACCAGAAGGTAAATAAGTTAAAACCCAAGTCTTGTTTGACAGTATTGAACTCATTTCATCATTGGTAGTATCTTTCCAGAAAATGGAATCTGTGGAATTCATAGCCTGAGAACAAGTTTAGGATCATCAGCCACATTCATTACATATATAGTCACATAAGGACTTCGTCCTTACTACCTTCTACAAGATAAGTAATGAAGTCGGGACCAAAGTTTTCTCTAGTCTTGATTTTTACTTCTCCTTTGTTCAGTACTATTATCTGGTACCGATACACCCTTGAAGTTTTTAGCAGGAGCATAGTCATCGTCATTGATATCATTAGTCGTATTAGGTTCTAGACTAGATGATCTCAATGGAACCTCAACCGTTTGATTTTCAAAGAATTCTACATCTACAGACTCTATAACTTATAATGTGGTCAAGAATTAAGAACCTATAAGTTATACTATTAAGGGAATAACCTACAAAAACACATTTAAATGCCCTATTACCTAACTTTTGTCGTGTAGGGTCTGGTTTTCTAACATATGCTAAACAACCCTAAACTTTAAGTCTTATGAGATTAGGTTTCCTATTAAACCATAACTCATAAGAGGGAATATTATTCTTTTTAAGTGGTACTCTGTTTAAAATATAACATGTGTATAACAAAGCATCACCCCATAGGATATTAGGTAAATTTGAACTTATAAGCATGGCGTTAACTATTTTTACTAAAGTTCTATTTTTTTTTCTTTCAGCAACACCATTTTCTTATGGTGTATAAGGGGCAATGTATTGGTGAACTAAACCACGTCGTTTACAAAACAAGGTGAATTTATTTAAGAAATATTCGTCACCACGATCTGAATGCAATACTTTGATTTTAATTCCTAATTGTATTTCCACTTCATCTTTGTAAATTTTAAATTTATCAATGCCTTATCTTTACTTTTCATTAAATACACATAAGCATTCTAATATAATCATCAATAAATGTGATATAGTATTGGAAGCATGTCTAGTATAATCATCAATAAATGTGACATTGTATTGGTTACCACCATAGGTGATATGACTTTTTTTAAGTCACCCACATCAATACATACCAAATCAAGCAAACTAGCTTTCCTTCCTACAGGTTAAAGGATTTTTAGTGCATTTTTGCTTGAAGACATATTTCACATTTTTAGATAGAAACGAAATCATAATCGAAAATCAATCCTAATTTATGATTATTTTAAAGGGAATTATAATTAACGTGTCCTAATCTACCATGCCAAAAACTAATATAATCAACAATATAAGCAGAAGATTTCTTTATTAAATTCAACTTAATCATACCGTTACAATAGTATCCCTGTCTAATGAATTTACCATTCTTGGATAACATTAACTTATCAGACTCATACACCATCTTGAATCCTCCTTTGTTAAGAAGCTATTCAGAGAAAAAATTCTTACAAATGTTTGGTACATAAAATATACTGTCTAGTGTAAGAACATATTGTACAAGTAAGTGGAAGTTCTATAGTGCCTTTTCCCATATCTTTGCTTAGAACCTTATTTGCTCCAGTAATTTCATTGCATTCTCCATTGTTATCTTTATAAGTCTTAAACAAACTATGTTCTTTTCAAATATGAATGGTTGTTCTAGTAACAAGCCACCAGTCGTTGTCTATGCCACTAATGGATTTCACCGCTTGCACTACAGCCAAAATCGAACCTTTGACCACATTCACTTTTTTTCATTTCTTCCGCAGACAGCTGTCTCATGCATAGTTGCTGGGCTTGTTACATAAATAACTAGCAACTTTCTTTTTTTGTTCTTGGGATCATTTTTCCTTTTAAACTGTGTCTCATTCTTACTTCAACTTGTTAGCTATTTCAAATTATTTGCCTTAGAATGGGACTCAGTTTGCGGATTATCATCTAGTTCTCGTTTATAAGAGTCCTCTTCAATACGAAGATGATGTTGTAATCGCCTAAATCAGAATCCGTTTTCGTATGCTTCAATTTTTTCTTATATGTATTCCAAGAATTAGTGAGTCTAGATATTACGACTCCATTAACAAAAGATTCAAGGTGATCGGTTTGTGAATCTTTAAGTAGATTCACCAATAGTAAGATTTCACATACCTGCCCTATTATGGTCTTATTGCAACCATTTTAAAATCCATAAAATTGGAAATAAGAAATTTCTTGTTACCTACCTCTGATATGTGTTATTTTCTTTCCAGTGCAGTCCAAAGAGCCTTCGTAGTTTCCAGGGTCCTGTGTGCGTTGTAGATAGAAGTAGATAGTGCATTCAGAATGCGCCTCTACATAGAAAATCATTTTCTTTGCGCTTTACAGCTTTCGCTCTTGGAGAAGCATCACTTATTATAGTTTCCTTCGATATTACCTCTAAGCCATTTTCCAAAATTTATAACAATTTAAGGGTGATAAGGAAGAACTTCATCATCTCTTGCCAACGAGTAAAATTATCTCCATCAAAATGCTCCAATCGAGTTAAGTGCCAATTCATGACTAGCAAGGCACCCGAATTTTCCATGGTTGAAAGGTATTGTCTAAAAATTTATTGTAAAATTTATGGTTCGAGACGAGGAAGATGATGATAATGCCGTACTTTTAACTTCAAGGATGTACAATATAAATTCTTTTAGACAATAGTCCAACCCACCGAGTGCAAATGGGTTATCAAACTATTGACTTTAGGATTTAATGTAGCCTTTAAAAGCTCAACTAGATTCAAATTTTATACGATCTTGATCTGGCCAAGAACACTTATAATAGTTTCCAATAATGCAAAATAAAGAATAGAATACAGAATAAGAAGAGAAGATTAGTTCTGCAACATTTACTAATTTGCAACGCCTTTCAAGCATTACAGAATCTAAGGAAAAGGGAGAGTTCTACGATACTTTCCGGACGTCACAAAATCCGAGAGAAGAAAAAAGTGATTCACAAGACTTTTAGGAGTTTCTATTTATAGCGGTGAAGAGATGCTTTTTCGCCAAGCATTGCGTCTATTCAAAAATGTTTTTTCCCAACGGTCCAAAATCATTGCAAACAGTCGCATCTCCCGCCTTGTTTGAGTTCGAAATCGAGGACCATAACAGGCTATTCTTGGCCTATTATCCATTATTTCTTTTGTCCAAAAAAGTATGTTATTGGATCCGGACCAGAAACTCGACCAGGCACGGCCGGTCGTCAGACGGCGGTAGCGGTGATACGCGCGGCTATTGTGCATAGTCTCCCTCCTCATAAAAGAGAAAGCTTTGGGTTTCCAAAGGGCCCAATCCTCTCTTGAGAAAGGGCCATATAGTCTTGTATAAGTTTATCCTATTAGGAGATGTGGGACTTTGCTTCTTTTCTTCTTCTTCTTCTTTCCTCAAAATGAAACTATGAAGGGAATGCTTGAAAATATCCAACGTTCTCCCTTTATTTTCAAGATTGAATAATCTAAAACATTTTAAGTTTAAAACGGAATAGCTGTATCACTTGAGTGATTACCTATGTACCGGAGTAGGATCAAGCCTGACATATTTCAAGGTCAAGGAATTGCATCATCGTGAAAACCGACACGTAAATGAAAGTTTTCTTTTGGATTTGAAAATATAGTTAGTGTAAACAATTCAAAACCTTATCGAAATTTCATGGTGAACGAATCTTGGACCAAGTATCCCTAATGATAAAATCGAAACAATTACACAAGTTGATTTTCTTTGGTAAAGTGTTTGTATAACTCAGCATATTGATGGCCATGTGCCGTTAATCCTAGGTTCATGAGTGTACTTTAGAAAGTGGTCTTACTTTCTTAAGAGATGGCTTGATTTCCATACTCATATAGGTAAGTCTCTTTGATGTCTCTACGATACACCTTTTAGTTATCTAGACTAATTAACGATAATTGATCCATCCTTTGTTCTTGCAGAATCCAACACTAAGCATAATGGGAATTCTTTATTTAGTGTTCCATAATCATTCTTGTAACTTCTTGGTACCTATTGAACCTTATTTATCCTTTTCAAAACGTAAGTTGGGTTTTTGTTAAGGATGACCAACCTTCATTCATAGACCTTAGTCCTATTTCCTTCGAATTTATAAAAACCATTGCCTTTGGAAGACTCTTAGTGAGTGGGCGAGCCAAGTTTTTCTTTGTTTCTATGTAGTCAACAATTACTACTCCTCCTTTAAGAAATTATCTTATCATTTGATATCTTAGACTCACATGTCTAACTTCCCATTATATGTCTTATTAGAGACATTGTATATCTAGCCTGATTATCACAGTTAATCAAGCCTGTTGGAGATGACTTCTTCCATAGTGGAATTTATATTAATAAATTTCCAAGCCATTCTGATTCCATACATGCATCTGCTAATGCAATCAATTATGACAACATTGTTGAGTCAGATATACAGGTTTGCTTGTTGGAACACCAAGACATACCAGCAACTCCTAATGTAAAGAACCATCAAGTCATAGACTTGGATTCTACATTATTCTAGGTCATATCACTATATCCTTCTATTACAGCTGGATATCCTTTATAAGATAAACCATAGTTAATGGTTCCTTTCAAATAAGCTAGAACTCTAGAAATAGCTTTCCAATGTCTGTAACCTGGATTACTTGTAAATCGACACAACACGCTTCTAACATGTGCAATGTCGGGTCTAGTGCAATGCATAACATACATAAGGCTCACAAAAACACTGGATACTCAAGTTGAGAAATGGTATGCCCAGTGTTCTTTACTAATTTAATACTAGGATCTAAAGGACTCAGTGCTCGTTTGTCATTATAATAACCACACTTTTGAGGAACTTCTCAATGTAATGAGATTGGATTAGTAACAACTCCTCCTATTTCCTAGTGATTTTAATTTCTAGAATTACATCAGCCTCTCCTAGATCTTTCATATTAGACTTAGAAGATATAAACTTCTTAGTTTCATTCACATGGGATATATTAGAACCAAATATTAGCATGTCATCAGCGTATAAACATATTATAACATAATCGGTGTTACCAATATGCTATATATACATTTATTAGCATCATTAATGATGAATTCATATGGCAATGCTACTTTATCAAACTTCTCATGCCATTGCATAGGAGCTTACTTTAGGCTATAAAGAGCTTTACTAATTTGCGAACTTTCTTTTCTTGGCCTGGGGTTTTAAAACCTTCAAGTTGTTCCATATATCTCTTCTTCTAAATCTCTATTTAAAAAAGGGTCTTTACATCCATTTGATGTATAACCAATTTATGAATGGATGAAAATGCTATTAAATAGCATACATAAGATATGAAAGCAAATGGAGCATATGTATTAGAATAATCTACTTCATGTCCTTGCTTATAACCCTTATGAACTAATTTGGCTTAAAACTTATCAATGGATCCATTTGTATTCAACTTTTCCTTAAATATCCATTTACATTCTATAGGTTTAGCACAAGGAGGTGAGTTTGTTAAAACCCAAGTGTGTCAATTCATAGCCTTAGAACAAGTTTAGGACCATCATCAACATTCATTACATATCTAGTCACATAAACGATTTCATCCTTACTACCTTCTACAAAACTCAGAACCATAGTCGTTTTCTATTCGTGATTTTTTGTTTCTCCTTTGTACAATACTATTATCTGGTAATGTTACATCCTTGCTGTTTTAAGCAGAAACATAGTCATCGTCATTGATATTATTAGTCGCATTAGGTTCCGAACTAGATGATCTCAGTGGAACCTCAACTGTTTGATTTTAAAAATTATACATCTACAAATTCTATAACTTCTAAGGTGTCAAGAATTAAGAACCTATAATTTATAACGTTAAGGGAATAACCTATGAAAACACAGTAAAATTCCCCATTACCTAACTTTGGTCATTTAGGGTCTGGTTTTCTAACATATGTTAAATAACCTCAAACTTTAATTCTTTTAAGATTTGGTTTCCTATTAAACCATAATTCATAAGGGGAAACATTGTTTTTTTTCATTGGTACTTCATTTAAAATGCAACATGCAGATAGCATAGCATCACCCCATAGGTTATTACGTAAATTGGAACTTATAAACATGGCATTAACCATTTCTACTAGAGTTCTATTTTTTCTTTCAGCAACACCATTTTGTTGCAGTGTATAAGGGCAGTGCGTTGGTGAACTAAACCATGTTATTTACAAAACATGGTGAATTCATTTGAGAAATATTGACCACCATGATCTGAATGTAGTACTTTGATTTTAACTCCTAGTTATTTTTCCACTTCATCTTTGTAAATTTTAAATTTATCAAAAGCCTCGTCTTTAGTTTTCATTTCTAGTATATTCATCAATAATTGTGATATAGTATTGATCACCACCATAGGTGATATGATCTTTTAAGTCATCTACATCACTATATACCAAATTAAGCAATCCAATTTTCCTTTCTATAGATTTAAAGCATTTTTGGTGCATTTTTACTAGCACGCATATTTCACATTTAGAGATAGAATCAGAATAACAATTAGAAATTAATCCTAATTTATGCATATTTTTAAGGGAATCATAATTAGCTTGTCCTAATCTACCATGCAATAAACAAACAGAATCAACAATACAAGAAGAAGATTTCTTTATTAAATTCAACTTAATCATGTCAGTACAAGAGTATCCCTGTCCAATTAATTTTTCGTTCTTGGATAATGCTCACTTATCAGACTCATGACCATCTTGAATTCTTCTTTGTTAAGAAGGTATCCAAAGACCAAATTCTTACATATGTCTGGTACATAAAATACATTGACTAGTGTAAGAACTTTTCCAGAGGTGAGTGGAAGTTCTATAGTACTTTTCTCATAACTTTGCTTGGAACCATATTTGCTCCAGTAACTTCATTGCATCCTCCATCGTGAGTCTTAAACAAACTACGGTCTTTGGAAATATGAATGGTCGCTCCAATATCAAGCCACCAGTCATTATCTATGCCACTAACGGAGTTCGCCTCTTGCACTATAGCCAAAAGCGATTCTTTAACCAATTCACTTTAGTTGTTTATTTCACAGATGGAAGTCTTAGGCATAGTGATTGGGCTTGTTACAGAAATAATAAGCAATTTTCCTTTTGTTGTACTTGGGATGATTTTTCCTTTTAAACCGTGCCTCAATTTTAGGCTTCAACTTGTTGGTTATTTCAAAATTATTTTCCTTAGAATGGGACCTAGTTTGCGGACTATCATCTGGTTCTTTTTTATAAGAGTCCTCTTCAATAAAAATACAACGCCGTAAATTTTCTTAACCATAATCCATCTCCGCATGCTTAGGTTTTTTCTTAGAATCATTCCAAGAATTAGGGGGTCTAGAAATTACGACTCCAACAACAAAAAATTCAGGGAGATTTATTTTGGCATCTTTATATTAATTCACCAACAGTAAGATTTCACTTACTTGTCCTTTTATGGACTTATTGACAACCATTTTGAAATCCATAAAATCAAAAACAATAAATTTCTCGTTACTTGTCGCCGATATGCAGTATTTTCTTTCCAGTGCAGTCCAAAGAGCCTTTGTAGTTTCCAAAGTCCTATATGAGTTGTATACAGAAGTTGATAGTGCATTCAAAATATGCCCTCTACATAGAAAATCATCTTCTTTGCGCTTTGCATGTTTCTCTTTAAGAGCAGCATCATCTATTGTAGTTTCCTTCGGTGTTACCTCTAAGCCATCTTCCAAAATGTAGAACAATTTGAGGTGATAAGGAAGTACTTCATCTTCTCTTTCCAACGAGTAAAATTATCTCCATCAAAACTCTCCAATCGAGTTAAGCGTTGATACATGAATTGTAAGTCCCTCAAACTTTCGATGGTTGAAATGTGTTTCTTATAAAATTTGTGGTTTGAGACGAGGAAGATGGCCATAATGTCGTACTTCTAACGTCAAGGATCTAGAGCATAGATTCTTATAGACAATAATTCAAATCATCAAGTACAAATGGGTTATCAAATTATCGAATTTAGGATTTAATAAAGCCTTGAAACAACGTAACCAGATTCAAAATTTGTACTATCTTGATCTGGCCAAGAACAATTTATAGTATTTTTTGATAATGCAAAGTATAAATAGAATGGAGAAGAAGAGAAAATCAGATCTGCAACATTTACTGATTTGCAACGCCTTTTAGGCGTTATAGAATCCAAGGAAGAAGTGAGAGTTTATGTAAAACTCTCTAGAAGTCTCAAAATCTAAGAGAAGAAAAAATTAATATGCAATGGTTCTGCCTGTTGCTATTTAGAGTGGTGAAGGAACGTATTTTCGCCAAGCATTGCGTCTATTTAGAAATTCTTCTTCCTAACGGTCCAAAACCATTGAAAACGATTGCGTCGCCTTGTTTAAGTTCAAAATATGGGTCCATAACAGGCAGTTCTAGGCCTGTTATCTATTATTGCTTCTGTACAAAAAAATGTTATTGAATCTGGACCCAATACCCGACCCAATAAGACCGATTGGTCAAACAACGACGGCGGCGCGCGCAGGACTATTATGCATGGTCTCCCTCCTCATAAAAGAGTAAGATTTAAGGGCCCAAAGGGCACAATACTCTCTTGAGAAAGGACTGTAAACTTGGATAAGTGTATCCTATTTGGAGATGTGGGAATTTGCTTCTTTTCTTCTTCTTCTCCTTTCCTCAAAACAAAAATTATGGAGGGAAAGCTTGAAAATATCCACTCTCCCTATTTTAAAGATTGAATAATTTAAAACATTTTAAGTTTCAAACGGAAAAATGCATCACTAGAGTGATTGCCTACATACACAAGTGGGATCAAGCCTAATATAGTTCAAGGTCAAGGAATTGCATCATCATGAAAACCAACACATAAATGAAAGGTATCTTTTGGATTTGAACCTATACTTAGTGTAAACCATCCAAAGCCTTATCGAGACTCTATTGTGAAGAATCTTGAGCCAAGTAACCCTAATGATAAAACTGGAACAACACACATGTTGATTTTCTTAGGTAAAGTGTTTTGTATTTCTCAGAACGTTAATGACCATGTGCTTTTAATCCTAGTTTCATGAGTCTACTTTAGAAAGCAGTCTTACTTTCTTTGAAAATAACCTGATTTCCATACTTATAGGTAAGTCTCTTTGGTGTTTCTGTGATACACCATTTAGTTATCTAGACAAATTGAAGATATTTTATCCATCCTTTGTTCTTGCAGAATCCAACACTAAACATAATGACAATTCTTGATTTATTTTTCCATAATCATTCTCTTAACTTGTTGGTACCTACTGAACCATATTTATCCTTTTCAAAACATAGGTTGGGTTTTTGTTATGGATGATCAACCTTTATTCACGGGCCTTAGTCTTATATCTTTCGATTTTATAGAAACCATTGCTTTTGGAAGACAATAAATGAGTAGGTCAGCCAAGTTTTTCTTTCTTTCTATGTATTCGATAGTTATCCTCATCTTTTGAGTAATTTTCTTATCATTTGTTGCCTTAAACGCTTGTCTATACTTCCCATTATATGTCTTATTAGAGACATTGTATATCGTAGCCTGATTATCATAGTTAATTGATTCCGCTGGAGTTGGCTTCTTCCATAATGGAATTTTCATTACTATGCCATTCTGCTTCCTTACATGCATCTGCTAATGCAATCAATTCTGGCAACATTATTGAGTCAGATATATAGGTTAGCTTCTTGAAACCTTAAGACACAAAACACCTCATAATGTAAAGATCCATCCAGTCGTAGACTTGGATTTGGATTTTACATTGTTCTAGGCCGCATCACCATATCCTTCTATTATAGCTGGATATGCATTATAAGACAAACCATAATTAATGGTTCCTTTAAAGTAAGCTAGAACTCTAGAAATAACTTTTCAATGTTTGTAACTTGGATTACTCGTAAATCGACACAACACGTTTATAGCATGTGCAATGTCGGGTCTAGGGCAATGCATAACATACGTAAGACTCCTAATAACACTTGAATACTCAAGTTGAGAAATGGTATGCCAAGTGTTCTTTACTAATTTAATACTAGAACCTAAAAGATTTAGTGCTAGTTTGTCATTATAATGGCCATACTTTTGAGGAACTTCTCAACGTAATTGATTGCTTTAATAATAACTATCCCTATTTACTAATGATTTTAATTCTTAGAATTACGTCGGCCTCTCCTCAATCTTTCATATCAAACTTAGTAGATAGAAACATCTCAGTTTCATTCACATAGGATATATTAGAACCAAATATTAGCATGTCATCAATGTATAAATATATTATAACATAATCGGTGTTATCCGATTTTCTATAAATACATTTATAGCATCATTAACAATGAAACCATATGACATGGTACTTTATCGAACTTCTTATGCCATTACATGGTAGCTTTCTTCAGACCATAAAGAGATTTTCACTAGTTTACAAACTTTCTTTTCTTGGTTTGGGGTTTTGAAACCTTCAGGTTGTTCCATATATATCTCTTCTTCTAAATTTCCATTTAGAAAAGCGGTCTTTACATCCATTTGTTGTATGACAAATTTATGAATGGATGTAATTACTATTAAACAGCGTATAGAAGATATGCAAGCAATTGAAGAATATGTATCAAAATAAACTGCTCCATGTCCTTGCATCTAACCCTTAGCAACTAATCTAGCTTCAAACTTATCGATGGATCCATTTTTATTCAACTTTTTGTTGAATATCCATTTATGTCCTATAGGTTTAGCACTAGGGGGTAAATCAAGTAAAACCTAAGTTTGGTTAGACAATATGGAACTCATTTCATCATTGATAACATCTTTCCAGAAAATGGAATCTCTGGAATTCATAGCCTTAGAATAAGTTTTAGGATCATCATCCACATTCATTACATATCTAGTCACATTAAGGACTTCATCCTTACTGCCATTTATAGGATAAGTTATGAAGTATGAAGTCAGGACCATAGTCCTTATCTATTCTTGCTCTTTTGCTTCTTCTTTTATTAGTACTATTATCTGGTACTAATACATCCTTGCTGTTTCGAGCAGATGCATGGTCATCATCATTGATACCATTAGTCGTATTATGGACTAGATGATCTCAATGGAATCACAACTATTTGATTTTTATAGAATTCTACATCTACAGATTCTATAACTTCTAAGGTGTCAAGAATTGGAACCTATAAGTTAAACTTTTAAGGGACTAACCTATGAAAACACATTTAAATGCCACATTGCATAACTTTGGTTTAGGGTTTGATTTTCTAATATATGCTAAACAACCCCAAAATTTAAGTCTTTTATGATTAGGTTTCCCATTACACCATAATTCATAAGGGGAAACATTATTCTTTTTAAGTGGTACTCTATTTAAAATGTAACATGTAGATAACAAAGCATCACCCCATAAGTTATTAGGTAAATTTGAACTTACAAGCATGGCATTAGCCATTTCTACTAAAGTTCTATTTTTTCTTTCAGAAACAACATTTTGTTACGATGTATAAGCGGTAGTGCATTGGTGAACTAAACCATGTTGTTTATGAAACAAGGTGAATTCATTTGAGAAATATTCACCACCATGATCTGAATGTAATACTTTGCTTGTAACTCCTAATTGTTTTTTTCACTTCAGCTTTGTAAATTTTAAAATTTCAAAAGCCTCGGCTTTAGTTTTCATTAGATACACATAAGCATATCTAGTATAATCATTAACAAATGTGATATATTATTGATTACCAATATAGGTGATAAGACTTTCTAAGTCACCCACATCACCATATACCAAATCAAGCAAATCGATTTTCCTTTCTACAGATTTAAAGGATTTTCAGTGTATTTTGCTTGAATATATATTTCACATATAGAGATAGAATCAAAATCACAATCAAAAATTAATCTTAATTTATAAATATTTTTAAGGGAATTATAATTAACAAGTCATTATCTACCATGCAATAAATTAATAGAATCAACAATATAGGAAGAAGATTTCTTTATTAAATTCAACTTTATCATGTCATTAAAAGAGAATCCCTGTCCAATTAATTTGATTCTTGGACAACACTAACTTATCGGACTCATACACAATCTTGAATCCTCCTTTGTTAAGAAGGTATCTAGAGACCTAAGTCTTACATATGTCTGGTACATAAAATATATTGACAGTGTAAGAACATTTGCCGAGGTGAGTGGAAGTTCTGTAGTGCCTTTTCCCATAACTTTGCTTGGAACCTTATTTGATCAAGTAACTTCGTTGCATTCTCCATTGTTTTCTTTGTAAGTCTTAAACAAACTACGATCTTTGCAAATATGAATGTTTTCTCCAGTATCAAGCCACCAATCATTATCTATACCACTAACAGAGTTTGTCTCTTGCACTACAGCCAAAAGCTAGTCTTCGACCACATTCATGTTTTGTTGTTTCTTCCACAGAGAGCAGTCTCGGGCATAGTGGTTTGGCTTGTTACAGAAATAATAAGCAAATTTATTTTGTTGTTCTTAGATGATTTTTCCTTTTATACTATGCCTCATTCTTAGTGTGGCGACCCGACTTCCGATCTCCAGGAAGACACGTCACTAATTAAGAAAGAAACGGATAGAAGAAGGAAAGAAAGAGAAAGAAGAAACACAACAACAACAAACAACTGACAGCGGAACGAATGAAATATAATATATCACATAAAATATTACATAGTATCATATTACATCAGAGTACACAACTTATACAACACATATTGGACAGTTATAAACATCTGTCTAACTATACAACTCAAATGCACAAGAAACAGATACCATACAAACACGGCGGAACCATAATATATCTACATGTGGAAGCCTCCTGCTCCATATCTCCTCCATAATTCGTCAAGCAAACCTGAATCACTTAACTACTCATACATAATGTGAGTACCCAAGAGATTAATAAAACAGAAAATAAACACTCGGGTCAGACAGGGGTCTGGTGTGAGTAAACGGGTTAAAATTGCTTAACTTTAGAAAAACCTTTGAAAAGGAAAGGTATCACGTAAGACTTCCCACACATAAACATGGAAAAGTTTTACCTTACGCTAACCAAAACATTTGACAGAAAATCCAGTGATATTATAATAGTGTCTAGGGTTTTCAAAATAAAATACAGAAATAGCTGGAATGCTTACATCTCACGTTCCAACATAGTTGGGCACAATCAAAACCGTACAGGCATTTATTGGATTTTGGATTCCATCAATAGCAGGGCTACCGGGGTACCGCCCATCACAGTACATGGCCTAGATCAACGTACCGAGGAGTACGCCCACTCCCCTGCAACACAAGGCCAGGACCGTTCCTTACTGAACAGTCCCGAACAAGACCACCCCGTGGTTGGCGCGACCAACCATACACTAAGCCGAAATAGAAAGGGACCTCTATACAGGGGTAAATCTCATCCTACTTGGGCATGACCCACTTAACCTTGCTAAACCTCCCCTGTTTTAGCCATTCCCGGTTGATGAGGCTTGAGGCTGCGATCACCTTTATAGAACACATCTATCTTAGAATGCTCATCGTCCACCTGACGATGTTCTAAAAGCATTCAATCCATACAAGTTCGTTCCGGGTTCGAACGAAACCGAAGGCACTATCTCGTTGCACTCATTTTGGAATCACCCTCAAAGTCAATGACCATAGCCCTTGCACTCTAAATGACCATCTTGAATCTATAAGTTCTATTCCATCAAACTTATCACGGAATCACCCACAGAGTTATACTGACAAATAGTTCTTACACCTCGAGTCTTCACTTGCTCCACTTGGATTCACGACCTAACGTTTAATTGGAATCGATGTGGTTTTCGAATATCCAAATATGGAAACCCGATAAATTATTGTAGGATTTCACGTTTTGTAACGATCGGACTTGTCATTTGATCGTACGGAATCGAAACGCCTAGAAATCAATTTAATTGAAATCAATTGAAATAATTTGATTTTAGTATAACTTCTTCATACGACGGAATTTGGACGTGAAACCTGTTCCATTGCGTTTAAAATATTTAAAAATATCTATTTTGATATATGGGTTGACCAAATTTCGGTCCGGAGTCGAAACGGGCTTTTCGGGCCATTCTAGCGTTCAGCGTGTAAATATATCGTGTCCATTCATCTCTATTTCTAACTTACCTATATATACCTTGTTATAAACCTTCAGCGTGTAAATATATCGTGTCTATTCATCTCTATTTCTAACTTACCTGTATATACCTTGTTATATACCCTAGCAGCCCTTCTTATTCCTGATTTCTGTATGTACAGTTCGGCTGTCACTCCTCCTCAATGGCAGACAAACAAATTCTCTCTTCCAAATTCAATTGCAATCCAAAACCAAATCAAAATTTCAAACTCCACAAACCATATCATATTTTACATCATCGGAAAGCTCTTGTAGAGCGCATCTCAATTCTGTGATTCGTTTTTCAGTTTGATGCATCATTTATCCAGAAATTCAAGTTGAACCTCAGCCGTCCATAGGCTAGGGTTTTGATCAAACGGTGGATCGTTAACCGTTTGACGATGGATAGTAGCATTGTGAAGCTGGTGTCGAGCAGGTCCTAGGGTGGTCGTTGCTCAGTGTAAGTTACTCAGAATTTGCCAGAAATTGGAGTAATACCTCGCGGTGGCGGAGGTGGTTCCAGCCACCGGAGGGGGCGCACGTGGCCGTGTTTGGGTCGGCCTGGGTCGTGAAGCTCATCGGCGGCGTGGATTGGGGTGTCATCGTTCGAGGTGGCGCTGGACGTTGGTCAAAGGGGAGTAAGCGTGCGTTGGGTCTAGGTTCTTCGTGCGTGCATGTTTTGCTGTTCATAAGTTACGCATGAACCAATAGGAAGTTGACGTGTCGTTGTCTTAATCTATTTTATTTTTTTCAATTTTAAATCATGTGATGTTCTAATGCCGATAACTTTTGCATACGAGGTCCATTTACACGCGGTTTTCTTCGCTAGGTTCGTATTGGAATTCCGGACAATTTGATGCTAGTTTGGATGAATTCTAATGCTGCTAAATTTTTGGGTTTAAATTGGATTTAAATCCAATTTAAATCCAAAAGGTGAGTGTTTTAACCCACTCACAACTTCTAAAATTTCTTATGTGTGTTAAATTAATTTCCGATGTGATTAGAAATTTATTTATGGCTGTTTGGTACATTTTATCATCATTCCAATAAAATTGAAATTTATTGAATTAAATTGTTATTTAATTTATTATTTCATATAAACTATCAGTTAAATTATTATTTAATTTATAATTAAATATAAACTGTCAGTAAATACCTGCTATTTATTTTCTGTTCTAAATTGATGTTATTATTTGAATCGGATGATGATTGTGATAAACGGTTGATGATTGATATTGGATGAATGGATGTTGTATGTATATGGTTATAAACAGCAAGTTGTTATGCATTTTCATTTCATTCGAGATTGCGGTTTGAAATGATATATAACCGTATTTTTATTTTAAATTACGGATTGAAATGATAAATATCTGTATCACTTGACCACAGGGTAGAAAATTATATACAAACACCGTGGTCTATATATAGAATATTTTGAATATGATTTCTATGGTTTTGGAAAGAAATTTACAGTTTAATGAATACTGATTTTTGACATTATAAATATTATTTATATATAGTTAAATTCTTGAATTCAAGCTATGTATAAATTTATTTAATAAAAAGTTTAATAATGGAGTTTGATTTTATTAAAATAAAATATGGTTAAGTATTTAAATCATACTTTAATACAGAGATTATAATGATTTAAACAAATTAAGGTTGGAAGGTAAATTGGAAATTTATTTTAAATTGAGTGTATTTAAGAATTAAACTTAAATAAGTTGATGTAAAATTTATTAAGTTTGAAATTTTAAAGGTATGATTTTTATAACCTGATTTTGGGTTTAGGGTGAATTAAATGAATATTTCAAGTATAATTAATTGAATGAAATATTTAGTTATTTGTAATTTGAGTTTTTTTAATGATAATGGATTTATTATGCAAATATTTCAAAAGTAAATAATAGAACATTGAATCGTTGAATCGTAATTATTGACCTTAGTTTTGAAATTGTTTAATACTCAAAATTTGAAATATATTGGAATTGAAATGGTTATTGAAACTGAAAGTGAGTTGAAAGTTATGAATTGAGATTTAATTTAAAGTGAATAAAATTATGAAGTCGAGGAAATTATTTTACTTTATAAAGTGATTTTTAAATTCAAACTATTTTATTTTATATATTGTTAAAATATCCAAACCATTTAAGTTTTGGAAGTTATGGTTTAGAAGCTATGAAATTCGAAGTACTACGTTTTGAAAGGTTATATTTCGAGCGTTTGGTTTCGAAATATTATTATTTTGAAAGTGCTATGATTTTAGAAAGGATATATTCGAAATAAAATGATATTATATTGATTTGGATTTTAATAAAACGATATTATATTGATGGGTTTTTGAAACAGAAAGGATATCATATTTATATAGTTTTGAAATGGATATTATATTATAGTTTTGAAGTATAAATTATTTTGAAATGACCGCGGTGTTATAATAACGGTTAGTTGTTGAAGAGACCGGGATCGGAAGTTGTCATACTCTCTGCCAACTCCGAAAACCACTTTAACAACCGTGCACGCGATGGAGATTCCAGAATGAAGTAAGATGGTGGTAACGTTCTATTAAGGTATATACGTGGACCCGACTCCCGTGAGTTGGCATAAGGTGGCTAAAACAAGAGCGATTCTCGGGCCAAGGAGGTAGCCCCTCTTATCGGACACACTCCTTCGATATTATACCTTGACTTTTGGATTGATTCGGTGGCCACTTTTTATTTTTCATTTTAGGGGTGTGGCTCGAGGTTGGCGGTAGTAGCAGCTACGTGTTACCACCAGCACAGATGCGTAATTGGTATATCTACCCTGGCATTGCCTTGTGTGCCATGTCACCTACCCTAGCGTGTCTTGTACGAGTTTGATCTGTGCCGTACCTATGGAGTATCCTCTGGTGGCCTCCCGATCAGGAGGTATTACGGTACTGTATAGACTATTGGCACTATTACGTGTTAAGGGCTATATGGGTAACCCCTAAACGCTATTTAAAAGTAAGTTTATTTTACTATTATACACTATTATAATAGCGAAATATTACTACATAGTAATAGTTTAACGGATCCTTAGGAGATGTGAATCACGAACATCTCTTAAGTTACTGCACTCACGTTAGACACTGGAAAGGATGTCAAATCCCGTAAACATCTCCAACGCCGTTTACACTCATATTTATTTACCGTTGATTTAACTCACATAAGATCTTTTAGTTCTGACTCGAATATTTTGTCTTTTCAATTCTCTCGGGTCAGTTTGAGCATTTCAGGATTTGAAGAATTTATCTCTAGAGGAGAAGACGAAGATTTATATTATTATTATTATTTATTATATTCCACTGCATCACATTGTTCCGCTGCATTGTTATTGATTATTCTCTGGTATGCGTAACTCTGATATGTATTGTATAAGTATAATCAAATGTTTTGTAAAACAGCTTCATGAAATGTTTGTTTGATTATTATATTTTATCATTCCGCTGCAAGATTCTATTTTGTTTTTTCTTTCTCTGCCTTTTCTTATTTACCCTATAACAATCCGCCCTTCTGTATGGATTAAGTCTGACGTGTGTGGTTTATCGTCGATTTAAAGCGTATAAAAAGGCAGGGTGTTACAGTTACCAGCTAACCCCAGAAAACTTCTTATCTCAGTCACCATTTCTGGTATTTTTCAATTATTCACTGCTTCGATCTTAGCCAGATCCACTGATAACCCGTTCTTTGAAACTACATGGCCAAGAAACTTAACTTTCTTCTTCCAAAAATGACACTTTGAGAACTTCGCCTTTAGCTGATGTTTCCTCAGCATTTCAAGCACTACTCTAAGATGAACTTCATGCTCTTTTTCATCCTAACAATATACCATAATTTTAGCTATGAAAACCAATATGAATCTATCCAGGTGCTCTCGAAAAATCTGACTCATCAAATTTATAAAGAAAGCTGGCGCATTAGTTTGTATAAACGGCATCACTAACCATTTGTACGATTCATATCTGGTTCTAAATGTCATCAAAGGAAAACTATCCTCTCCCCTCTGAGCTGATGGAAACTTTTCGCTAAATCCAACAGTGAATATATCCTGGCTCCACTCAAATGACCGAACAAAGCATCGATCATCGGCAACAAATATTGATTCTTTATCGTTTTCTCATTCTACTTGCGATAATCGATACATAACCTTAACGATCCGTCTAGTTTCTTAGCAAATACTGCGGCTGCTCTAGAAGGTGAACTACAAGGTCAAATAAAATTCTTGCCTTCCAAATCCACCAACTACACCTTAAGTTCCCTCATTTCGGTAGGTGTCATACTGCTTGGCGGTCTACTCACTGGTTCTGTTCTAGGCATCAAATCTATCTAAATCTCAATGGCTCGTTTTGGTGGTAATCCTACCGCGGGTTCAAAAATATTCACGAATTCTCTAACTATAAGAACTCGATTTAACTCAACTTCTATCTCTACAACACCTAACAAAGCATTCACCTCACAGCTTGGTTTTCTACGGTGTAGACAATCTGCTTCATACAATCTGTGTGTCTAAGCGATATTTTCTCATCATGGATAAATATCCTAGCATCTTACTCATTTAACCAATCCATGCCAATTTTGAATTCTACGAAATCAAACACATGCAAACTGCAAACAAAAGTATGACCTAAAAAGTCAAATTTTAAGTGGTCACATCTCATCCCAAGTGTTGCATACCCTCATATCCGATTTGCAACCCTTAAGGAAGTAACTAGGTATGAGGGTTCTAGGTTAAGCTTATCTACCAAACAACGAGATACAAAAGAATACGATGCACCGGTATCGAACAAAACACTAGCTGCCACACCAAGAATCATGAGCATACCTCCTAACACTGCTTTTCCTTTTTTCCCTACCATGGTTCTCGAGCTAGCTGGCTCTAATGCATATTCTTTGCCCTTCACATCCTTCGTAGGCTTCTTGCATTGGCACTTGTAATGACCCACTTGATCGTAGTTGAAACATTTGAAATTCTTCTACTCGGTCACCTTCTTTGCCTCTCCAGAACGACATTCATTCACAAATGCCCTTTCTTGTCACACTTAAAAGAAATGACTTATGACTCTCCCTTCTCCACGGCTCCACACTTCTGGGCTCCCTTCTTACGAAAGAACTTTCTTTTCTAACTCTGCCCTAACCGGATCTCCTTCGCCTTATTTGTCTTCACAATAGCAATAAATTCCTCATGTCTTAGAGCCATCTTTACTACAACATCACAAGGATCTCTGATATGAGGTAATATAGCTCTGGCCACTTCAGGTTTCAACCCCATAATGGACTTCACGTTTCTCTTAATCACGGTATCCATAGTGGCATGACCATATCTTACCAACACCACAAACCTTATAGCACACTCTAACACCTTCATCTCTCCCTGCTTTAACTCGCCAAGCTTTCTGAGCAAGGTAGACTTTGCCATCACAGACATAAATCACTCCTTGAACCTCGTCTTGAACTCAACCTATATCATCGTTCCTTCATCCATTTCAAATATCACACTATTCCACCATATAAAGCTGCTCGTTAAAGCTGCTCGAAGCAAGCCTTCTTTTCTGCTCATCACTGAGCCCCAAACCTGTAAAAATCCTCTCACGATGCACTAACCAGATCCTCACTTCTATGGCATCTTCATTCCCAATGAATGGTTTTCCTCCCAACCTAGCATAGTCCCTACTCAAAGCAGCATAAGTATTGACTACTGGAGCTTACTGGACTCCTCCTCCAACTATTCTAGTAGCAACCCCGCTTGCATCATATTCACGAAAAACCGATACATGGTCCCATGTTAGCTTGTGGGATTTCAGCACCAGTATTTCCAGCTCGTGCCTGACCTAGGTTCCTTCTAGTATTAGGTCTAGTGTTTCCATCTGCAGTGCTGCTTCCCCCTCCAACATTATCTCTTCGAGAATCCATATACGCATTCGAACCTTCGTGAGATACAGAATAACCTAATAGAGATAGGAGACTACAGATAAAATGCATACTTATATATAGCAAATACAAATACATGACTATAATGTTATCCCTTACCCCAATCTTATTGCTAATTCCTTAGGATTATATTTTCAAAACCATCTTTTTAGTTAAATTTTTTCATAAACCTATCCTGTAATACCAAGTTGTGACATCCCATTTATGGAGGCCAAAATCTAAGCGCTGTAGATGCTGCAATCATCCATAGTATTAATTTATGGGGACCCAATACGGTAAAGTTAATGGTATCCATAATATCAAAAGCACATGAACATGAAAGAATCACAAATTTCAAAAAAAAAACAACATTTTTGGTCACATTTTCAAAACATGTTCCATATTCAAATTACATAGTCCCATCGCTTTATCAGGTTCAGATAAAATATAGTTATTACATAAATACGCCAAGAGCGACATATGATGATGCCCTCATGGTTGACCAGAGTACTATGTATACAATATAGCAGAATCAATCGAAAATATAGCAGCGACTCCTAATTAGCTATCCGTCAGTCGCCTGCTCTTCATCGGAAGCTTTATTAGCCAACCTACTAAAACCTGTAAACCTTAACTCTCAGCCTACTCAAATCAATTTTGAGCACCCGAGAGTTTAAGGGGAAACAGAAACTTTGAGTCACACATAAAACCTGGTGTGCATAATACTATGCATCTCGGTTATTTGGAAAAAAGTGAGACCGCGCCTCCGTCACTAATATGCTTTTAAAACATATCCTTTGCAAATTAAAATCCTGTAATCAAAACTGGTTAAATATGTAAAGAAATATCTGTTATCAAATGGACTATCTGTCCATTCACTGTAGTTTTTTTTTGGCTAACTACTAACCCTTAGCTGACTCGGGCCTACCAGAAAACATAAAAAATAAAATCTAACAGTTGTTAGATACTCCTCTCCTGGATGGTCTGTCATTACTTACTTCTCTTGGTCTAACAGATCCTAATGGTTTTGCCGGCTCGCCAATAACCTGACTTTCCTTTTTAAATTCCTTTATGTATGTGACATAATTTTAGTCTCACCTGTGTCAAAGCCCTACACACCAGAATTTTGTACCTCATTTAGCTAGGGGATGCTAGCTAAAGTATAGGGCGCAGCCCCATACCAGTCTCATCTGGTATGAGAATATACAAGTCATTTTACTTAGGGTTATCTACCCATAAAATTTCCCTTGAAAACCTTTTCTTTCAAATTGATTTAAAGCTTTAAATCAATCTTTAAACAAGGAATTTATATATACTCTTTACTTTACTCAAATCATCTTTCCATGTTACACATTCTTTACACAAAACCTTGTTGATGAAAAATGTTTAAACTTCTGAAAGTACACCTTTCGAAAATTTTGAAAGTATACCTTTCAATACATGTAATACCTTAGGCCGAAGGACAAAACATAGATTTCGAATTCATACCTTCTGAAGCCATTCATATTTATTTTTTTCAAAAGCATTGAAACATACCTCCTTCGAAAGCTATTAAGACCTTAGACATCCTATCTTTAAACACTTAAACATTGCCTTTCGAAACTATTGGAAAGTCTTTCCTTTTAGACCTTTTGAAACCATTGCAGAACCACCCCTTAGAAACCTCTCTTTAAAACCTTTCGAAAGCATTAAAACATCAAGCCTTTCAAAAGCATTGGGTTCAATTTATAACATATGGAAACACCTTTTCAAACCATTAAACTATCTCTATCGAAACCATTTGGGTTCTACCTTTCATATAGCAAAAAGATCATTAAAACATTTAAGTCAAAAGCATCTCTTTCGAAAGCATTTCCTAAGTAATGAAGTGATTGTATCGGAACCATCCCTTCGAAAGCATTGGAGAAGCGGCTTGGTTTTAAAAACAAGGTAACCCTTTTGAAACCAATCTGGGTCGAAAGGGTAAAAGCGGCATTCTGGGGTTTCGATCCAATACCTTCTGCCTTTGTCCAATTCATTGCGTACCAAGTATATGATACCATATGCATTGGTTTCGATGGAGACGGAGGCAGAGGTAAGGAGTTGGAAGCCTGGTGCCAATAGCATTGAAACAGGTAAAAGAATGTAGATTTGAATTTTTAAACTATTTCTTTATACCAAACCTGCCTTGTTTGTCAAATTATGATTGGTTGTAAAAATTTCTTTTCTAAAATTACTGCCGATTGTCAGAGATAACAATTTGAATTATTACCAAAATACCCCTTCCCCTTTTCTAAATATATAAAACATTTAAGTCCCGTACCTTAAATATTTTTATATATCCACTAAAACACATAGGAAAATTTTACAAAAATTTCAAAAAATCAATTTTTTTATATGTTTTCCGGCATATATAAATTTCAAACCCTAAGCCCATATAATTTGGTCATAATTAATTCTTAACCTAGAATAACATTTTCTTCACTAGAAAACTCATCTAAAATCAACATTAATTTAGAAAATTATGTAAATTGAAACCATTTCTAAATTATTGTTCTAATCTAAATTTAAATTCGCAAGGCAATTGGATATCATATAATAGGGTTTGCATATCAAAACATATCATAAAATGTATGTGAATTTACATAAATCATCAACAACTTATGGATATACATTTTATCGTCCAAAACATGGAAAAACATTTGCAAATAATTCAAATTTCATACTAAAAACCGAAAACCATTAAAAACTTAAGACGTGGTCACTATTCACCTTAGCTTTGTAATTAAATATGTGAGATTTAATCTTGATTAAGTGATTTGATTTTTCCTCTTGAGTTATTGATCTTTGCTTTTCCTAATGGTGGCCGACCTTAGCTTTATATTTTTTATTTTTGAAAAATGAAGTGAGCATGAATGTTGAGGGGTTAAGGGTTTAGGGTATAAAGATATGCCTTATTCCTATTTTGCCCCTGTATATTTCCTAACCCTTTTATCCTTTAGTTCACTTGTTTAACATGGCATGGCTACCACTTATTTAATCACAAATCTCAATCCATTAATTATCTTACATTATTTTATTTTATTTAACCAATTAAATATCCTAAATAATGTTACTAAAATTATGGGGTGTTGCAGACTTGCATCCTTAAAGAATTTCATCCTCGAAATTACGATAACGTTCACATCTAAACAATCAAAGGTAAAACATACCATTAAACAAATCAGGATAAGCATCTCTCATCCTGTTCTCAGTCTCCCAAATGCAGTCTCAATCACCATCACTCAATTGGACTTTAATTAATCAGACTGTCTTGTTCTTGAATCTCTTCTCATCTCTCACGACTATGCGAATCGGCTTTCCAACTATTGTCAAATTTGGCTCTACAACAAAGTCATCTAACACGGTCGGTGATATAATAGTATTCGAATCCTGAATACACTTCCTTAGATAAGAAAGATGTAAAACATCATGGGCTGCTACCAAACTGCTCGGTTACTCTATTCTATATGTAAGTTTCTTAATCCTCTCAATAATAGGTATTATCCATAAAATATTCTCATAAGTAAAGATATGAAAGAAGGAACATGAGAGGGTTGATAAAGACTAGAAAGCACCAAGATGGTCGAGCTAAATATGGCTTTCGACAAAGAGATGAAAGTGCCAGCAGTATCTTTCGAAAAGATTAGGAGGACATCCTAACTGTGTCGATAGAGAGCTTCCGACAAAGTCAGAGGCAACCTTTCGAATGCAAAAGCAAACATGTTAACGGCATTCAAAGTGCTTAAAAGACACCTCTTGAAGGGAATGGATAATAGATTCTCTACCTTTCATGTCAATCCATTCGAAACATCTTGGTTTGGCCTTCACTCACTTCAGCCAAAAATATGTTCAACCAAATCAGACCTTTCGAAACATTTATATCTTTCGAAACGTTTAGGGTCACTCACCTGTGAAAGAAGAATTATACATCCGTTACCATAAAGGCATAAGGTTCCAAAGTATTCATGACAGAAGTTTTCAAAGGAGACAATTCGCAACAAAGCCTTTTGGTGTTTCGACTCACTGGAAACCAAAAGGAGGGATGTTTTGACAGCGTCGAAGACTAGTGCCCAGGTTAATTTATTCGGCACATCAACATTCAAGTAAAATGAGCATTAACGGACCTTTTGACAAGGTCGAAATTTATTAAGCGACATCTTTCGATGAAGTCAAAAGGAATTAAGACAAGAGAGAAACTCAATCTCCAACTGCAAATAGAAAAATGACTAAAGCTCTTTCAACCAGGTCGAAAGGTATGGCTTAGTGGACATTCACGAAAGCTTGACATTTCGACCGCGTCGATAGCCTGAGGTCAAAAGGTCCCAACCCGCACCTATAAATATGACCCCAAGAGTCAGTTATAGGGGATCTGATTTCTTCTACTTCTCGCTACTACTTTCTTAAGCTTGTAAACCCTAATTTCCAAATCGAATTGGGAATTTGGTCAATTTGTTCAATTTATATCAATAGAAAGAATATTGTGATAGTTGCGTTATTTAACAGCTTAGATTTCCTTATTTTACATAAATATGTCAAACTATAGTCAAGTTGATTGAAAGGAACCCCATCAACTAAGTTGGAAACCTTATATTGCTTACTTCTAAGAAGCCTTAGCACTAATCTGCTAGATTGCAAATGTTACCCCCTTCGATAGAGTTGAAACCCTTTCAACCCATCTATTTTCAAAATCTGTTAGGTCATTGACCCAAGCTCCCTTGGTGGTTTCGACAGAGCTCGTAATCAACCCATTTGAAAGGAAATATAGAAAGAGAGACTACCCTTTCAACTGCGACGAAAGATACCGAAGAAGACAAGTTTTTTAATCGCTTTTACCTATCTGGGAAGCTCAGCAATCTCCACATATTCGAATGGAGGTTTCAAAAGTATCACTCATACTCAAATTCAAATATTTGAGGTGTTGACAGCTTTTCTTATCAACATTTTCGACGCAAGAGAAAGGGCTCGAACATCCGATTCCTAATCACTTTCTTTAAAGGTTAATTGCATAAAGTGCATCACTTAAAAGGAAAATGGTAGGAGTGAGAAGTAATAACAGTATTCCAAGTAAAGAGGCTGCTTTATAGTTGACTTTGTAAGACCACATGGTCTGAAGCTCTAACTTAGAGAATACAGAAGTAGGGCGACCCTAACAAAGTTAGAAATCAATATGATCAAGATCCAGAATAAACGGCCACAAACGATAGCAATACGAGAGTGTCTTGAAAAAGCTCCGTCCCGAGAATTATTAAGGATTATGGAAATAAAAGATGAAGCGCAACCTCCAAATGAGAAAGAGGATTAAGAGTTAAATTGAGAAAGTCAAGTAAAAAGGTCCCTCGATTAAACAAATAGCCCAGCCCAAGGAAACAACAAAAGTAGTCACAGAAATGAAACTGACCAAGAAAACATCCTACACCAAATAATGATGAAAACGCTTAGATAAAAGGAGATTTTGATCCAGAAGAATATGTTATCCTGCAAAAGGCTCCTTTTTCGAAGAAATAATCGCAGTAAATCTCCCTCCATGCATCCAAATTCCTTCACTAAAATATGATGGAACAATTGATCCAGATGATCATCTTGTCATCTTTGAAAATTAGATGAACATATACAATGCTCTAGAGGAAGTTCACTGTAAACTTTTTCCCATTACTTTTCAGGGAGCAGATATCAAATGGTATAGGAGTTACCGAATGGAAACCATATATTATTGGAAATAATTTACTTATGACCTCATAGCCTAATTTTTAATATTCAAAGACACAACTATGGACTTCAGCTTGTTAGCACCCATTAGACAGAAACCAGGGGAACTACTTAGCAAATATTTGAGTAGATTCAGTGTAGAAGCATTAAAGGCAGAAAGTAAAACTGATAGAGAAAAGATTATGGAAGTTCGATTAGGGTTAATTGAACAAACCCCTTTCTGGAAAGACCTTTATATCAATGGATGCAAAGATCTATAATATTTCTTTCTTCGAGCTGAAAAGTTTATTCCAATGGATGATATGCACCATGCTAAGAAAGAATTCCAACGAGAATCCAAGGAAGAGAAACCTGATTTTAGGCGTCTTGGTAAGAGACCAAGGGAAAGTGAAAACCCGAAGCGAAGTCGAAGAAAGAATTTCAAAACAAATTATGCAGTCCTAAACAAAACCCTCTCCACATATTTTCCAAGATGAAAGGAAACGAGAATTTTACTGATCCTTATAAGGTTCGAAGCACTTCAGAGTCAAATAAAGGAGGATGTTAATACGAGTACCATAAAGCATATGGACATGAAACTAATGAATGTCGTATCTTAGTAGAGAAAATTCAAGGCATGACCAGGTCAGGATCCTTGCAAGAGTTTGTCGAAACCTAACGGACATCTTATTCAAGCCGAGGGGAAGCAACTCAGCAACTTCTAAATGCATATCTCTATCAAAACATGAGCATTCATGGCATTAGTTCAACTATGAACTTTCTCTATCTCTTCTCATATCTTTATAACTCAATTTGTGTTTTCATTCATACTTAAATTTGTGTTGTGCATTGACTATGTACTGATCAAAATTCGAGTGCTATTACAGGTAAAACAAAATCTATCCAAAGCATTCGAGTAGAGCACAACAAACTTCTAGCAACTTGAAAAGACAGCTCAAATGCCAGAAACGAGATAACTGTCGATATTTCCATCAATGCAACACAAAGGCTTCCTTCCATAACATATCAGACCATCGCCAATCCAACATCAGCCTAAAAGAAATTCTATATATACCAACTATACTTTTAGCGAATGATTTAAAAAGAAATTTCTTAAACCTATCTTCATAAGAAAACTATTCTCAATTACCCCTCGGCCCGGAAGAAAACAAATACCTATCTATTCCAAAAGCTGGTTTATGCAATCTATTTGAGATATTAAATAGCATTAGTGAATGCACACAAAAGACTTCAAACCGATCAATTTCAATATTACAAAGTTTTCTAAAAATTATTGGCAGAGAAAAGCCTATTCATCCTTTTTCAAGAAAGATTTTGAAATCATCAAAAGTTTATTGAAATTCAAATTAGAGAATCTTATTCTCAACTAAATGACAACTGGTTCATGAATCATGACCTCCCAGTCTCCTATTTGAGATCCGTGTCTCAATTATGAGAACAACAAGAAATTTCTTACAAAAGACCATAATGAGAAAAATTCTTTTATCAAAAGGATTCATGAGTCCAAACTATTTTCAAAAGATAACCCTCAATATACTAGAAGGGGTTAATTATAAGATATTTCTCTCAAAGGAGACTCCATTTTAAGTAACCAAAAATTATTTCCATATACAAATACTCAAGCCTACGATGCTATTCCGTAGCACCTCCTAGAGGGAGGGACATAAACCTACGATGCTATTTCATAGCACCTCTTAGAGGGATGGACATAAGCGTATGACGCTATTCTGTAGCATCTCCTAGAGGAAGAGACTAAACCCCTAACGTCAAAACCACCTCTTAGGGGATGGGTCAGGATAAGCACCCATCAGCAACCTTTTGGAGGAAGGTCAGCTTAGCATGCACAATATCCCTTTGAGATAAGGGAAGCCCAAGAAGAGGCTCATCAAATAGTAGACTAAGATGTCCAAGCTATAGAAGAGGCTCATTAAACAATGGACTAAGATGTCCAAGCCCAAGAAAAGGCACCAAACTAAGGAAGAATGAGAAAGCTATATACAACTCAAAACAAAAAAGTCAAAACCCAAGAGAATAAAAGGTCAAAGAAAGAAATCTATCTACTACCTAATAAAAAGTTTAAAGCCCAAGAGAATAAAGGGTTAGAGAAAGGAATTTACCCATCATCTAAAACAGAGATGAAACCCAAAGAAAGGGAATAGACATCGGCAAAAGGACTAAGATGTCCAATGCGATAAGTAGAAGCAGACGAGGAGTCCAAAACCATATTCAAAAAAGACAAAATATGGACTAACATAGCTTAGAACATTTAACGTTTGAGAAATGATTTCCACACCAAAGGATTGAGAGATTTGCATCCTAAGAAGAAAACACAAGACCAAGGAATGTAAAAGGAAATCCATAACGAGGCAGCAAAAATGAAGATCTGTACCAATACCAAAAGGGTGGAATAGACAAAAGTTATCACAAATGATGATGGGGACTACATTTGAATATTAGATTAAGTAAATCACTCCTGAATCCCCCGAAGTAGGGCAACCTCTTAGAATAGAAAAGTCAGGGCATCATGGATGAGATTACTACTTCGAACGATGTCATAACGTTACAAAGCTACTCACTACTAACTCACAGGTCTAGGAATCCGTTGCTTAAGCTTACTAAGGTTATCTTTATTAGAGAAATTTCTTATTTTGTGCTTCTATTGAATGAATTTCTAATAATCAATTTGTCAGATGGGATCCTAATAAGATTTTGGTTAACTTCTTAATTTTATGAACTTTCAGTTTCTTTTCATAAAGATTTCATTTTTAGCTGTGCAGTCCTAATGTCTGTTTTATGGTGATTTATGGGTTTCATATTCTTAAATTCCATTGGTGAATTCATACTAAACTATTAATTCCATGAATTTTCAATTTCTTCATTGACCTTGATGATGATTCATGAATTTTACATATCATGATTCTCTGCAAGAGCTTTGTAATGATTTCCAATTAACCGGCTATTTTAAGAGTTCCTAATTTCTTGACTCTTTTATCGAGTTTACTTGATAATTTATGGATTTCTCATTTATTTTATGATTTGAATCGGAGTAGGTAGGTTTCTATTCACATTCTAAAATTCTTGGATTTTTAGGTTTACTTTTTATAATAATTTCTCGTTTAAATGAACTCTAAGTTCCCTTGCTGGTTTTGTAGTGTGATAAATTTCATATGTCTTGTTTCCTTATTTGGATTTTTCATGATCTTTTATTAAGCTTTCAACCCGATAAATTCTGAAATTGCTTGTTGATTTACATGATGATTTATGAATTTCTGACTTACTTATTGAGTGTTTTATAATCTCCTATGAGATTTCTGATTTAGTGAATTCCAAATTCTCTTGTGAATTTTTATGATGATTGGTGGATCTTATATTCTTAATGGATCTATGATGATCTCTTATTAGATTTACGATATTATAAGTTTTGAATTTCTCCGCTGGTTCTTATAATTTTTGGAAAATTTTGTGTTCCTCATTTCCTAGTTTTGATGGTCTCGTGCTAGTTTTCTGATTTGATAGGCCCTACATTTCCTTATGAATTTTGATGAAGATTGATGGTTCTCATATTCTTAACTGCTATATTGGATCTTTGGATCTCTGATTTTGTGAATCCTGAATTTTCTTATTCATTTTCAAGATGACTTGTGAATTTTATATTCTTGATTTTCGAATTGAAAATTTTAGTGAGCACTTATTAAATTGTTGGTTTAGCAAGTTCAAAGATTCCTTGTGGGCTTCAGTGATGGTTTATGGATTTTGTGTGCATGATTTTCTCATTGGATTTTAGATGATTTCTTATTGTTTCTAGATCCTAAATTTCCTTGTGAATTTTGATTGCAATTTAAGAATTTCCTATTTTTAATTTCCTTATGGGTTATATTCTACCATTGAATTTTATAGTGATTTATAAATTTTTTATTTGGTTTTGATGCAAAATTTTCATAATCGTCAAATGAAATCAATATTAAGTTACTTACTACTCTTTCACTAAGTGAGAATTACTAACCAATGGTATAAGAACGAAAATAAAGTTGTTATTAAAGGGATGAGGTAAGATCACCAAAAGGACGAAATTGATTTTTAAAGGTTGGAAGAGTCTTAACTCAAGGAAGGAATGTCTAAAGAATATAGTAGACTTTTTCCTAAAGGTCCATTTATTAGAGTCAATACCTGCAAGTCAAGTGATATTACTCCACATTCTTAATAGAAGGAGTTTAATTACATATGTTTCAAAATACTTTATCAGAAAATATTAGCAAATGACATCTTTGAACGTTGATTTCATAAGTTTAAGATTAATCATTAGGCCTCCTAACAAGGTTGCAATTTTAATAGAGTTATTATTTATTTCGCCGGAAATAAGGAAAGAAATTCCTTGAAATTTTTTTCCTAAAAAACAAAAGCTTGTTTCATACTAGGAGGGCTAATGTTATCCATAAAATATTCTCATAAGTAAAGAAATAAAAGAAGGAACATAGGAGTGTTGATAAAGACAAGAAAGTACCAAGATGGTCTAGTTAAATATGGCTTCCGACAAGGAGATGAAAGCGCCATTAGTACGTTTCGAGAAGGTTAGGAGGACATCCTAACTATGTCGATAGAGGGATTCCGACAAAGTCGGAGGCAACCTTTCGAAGGCAATAGCAAACATGTTAACAACATCTAGAGTGCTCAAAAGACACCTCTCGAAGGCAATGGATAAAACATTCTCTACATTTTGCGCCAATCCATTCGAAATGTCTTGGTTTCGCCTTCATTTACTTCAGCCAGAGATATGTTCAACAAAATCAGCCCTTTCGAAATCATATATATCCTTTCCAAATGATTAGGGCTACTCTCATCTGTGAAAGAAGAAATATACGTCCATTAACATAAAGGTATAAGGTTCCAAAGTAGTCAGGATGAAAGCTTTCGAAAGAGACCATTTGCAACAAAGCCTTTTGGGTGTTTCGACTCACTCGAAACCAAAAGGAGGCATGTTTCGATAGCGTCGAACACTAGCACTTAGATTAACTTATTCGGCACATCAACATTCAAGTCAAAAGAGCATTAACAGACCTTTCGACAAGGTCAAAAGCTATTGAGCAACATCTTTTGACGAAGTCGAAAGGAAACAAAGCAAGAGAGAAGCCCAACCTCTAGTGACAACAGAAGAATGACTAAAGCCCTCTCGACTAGATCGAAAGGTATGGCTTAATGGACATTCATGAAAGCAAAGGGGTTGACCTTTCGACCACATCGATAGCTTGAGGTTGAAAGGTTCCAACCTACACCTATAAATATGACCCCAGGGGTTAGTTATAGGGGATCCAATTTCTTCGACTTCTCACTCATACTTTCTTAAGGTTATAAATCCTAATTTCGAAATAAAACTACGAATTGGGTCAATTTGTTAAATTGAAATCAATGAAAAGAAGATTGTGATAATTGTGTTATTTAGCGGTTCAGATTTCCTTGTTTTATAGAAATATGTCAATCTATAGTCAAGTTGATCGAAAGGAACCCCGTCGACTAAGTCGGAACCCTATGATTACTTACTTCCAAGGAGCCTTAGCTCTAATATACTAGATTGCAAACATTACCCCTTTAGACAGAGTCGAAACCCTTTCAACCCAGCAATTTCTAAAATCTATTAGGTCATTGACCCAAGCTTCTTTGTCTATGTCGAAAGATAGTTTCGACAGAGCTCTTAATCAACCAATTCAAAAGGATTCACAAAAAGAGTGACTACCCTTTCGACTGGGTCGAAAGGTACCAAAGACAAATTTTTTAATCGCCTTTACCTAACTAGGAAGCTCAGCGATCTCCACATATTCGAAAGGAGGTTTTGAAATTAACACTCATACTCTAATTCGAAAATTTGAGGTGTTGATAGGTTTTTTTGTCAATAATAGGAAACGGTCCAACGAACCTCGGTGCCAACTTCCTTGGTTTACCAAATTGAATCACACCCTTTATCGGCGACACCTTAATGAAAACATGCTCTCTAATGGAAAATCTAAGTCTTTCCGTCTTTTATTCGTATAACTCTTCTACCTAGATTGAGCTTCCTTCATTCTAGCTCAAAATAACTCAACCTTTTCTGCAGCTTCTTTAACCAAATCCGGACCAAGAACCAACCTACCCCCGGTCTCTAACCAACAAACTAGAGATTTGCATAGCTTCCATACAAAGCTTCAAATGGTGCCATCCCTATACATTAGCAGTAGAAGCATCGACAACATCTTTAGACAGAATAGCCTTTCCAACAGAATGAGATTTGATACCATCAGTGTCAAGATAAGTAGCCATCGGCTCTTCTTCCGAATGATTATCTTTGGCTTGCATAGTTCTTCGAAGCACTTCCTCTCATGTAACTGCAAGTGCCTCGGGACAAACATTTCCTAGCCACCCCGGATTCTTAAACATGACTATGTTGATGTCAAATATAGCATGTTATCATCAAACTCGGTCAAGATCTTGGACTTCTCTTAAAGCTCTTTGAGCTCGTATTCAGAATTTGCAAGTTCAAGACCGATGGCATCTTCAATAGACAAATGCTTTTTCTCTTTGGCAACTTATTTAATCTCCTCACAAAATTGGGTAAGTTCAACAAATTTCTTTGATATAGCCTAGTCCCTAGCATTATGATCTCATCTTTTTAGCTAAGCACATGCGCCCTCTCCTCAGCTTGTTTCTAGAGCTCTGAAGTTTTAGCATGAGCAGCTTTCAATTCATTTCTCATCACGATTTTAGTGTGACTATAGGCGTGCTTTAACTCATCCATCAACTTATCAATGCTCCCCTTCTGCTTCAGGACGAGGGCCCTCTCTTTCATAACCTTAATCAAATCATCCTCCCTCTCGTTTATCAACCCCTCGATGGAAATTCTCTCAGATTCGAAGGATTGAATATTGGTATTGTTGATCTTGTTTACTTCATAAATAGCAATGCAATTTTTCTTCCATTTATACCCTTCGTCGACGCCCTACTTAACGTCCATTGCATATTGCATCACTACCTCTTTTGGTGTATATGAGATGTCTTGGTCAAATTTGACGCCGTGCAAAAAGAGGTGTGAGAATGCAGCTTGAAAGCATAGAGGACTAAGTAGAAGAGAGAATGAACGAGTAGAGACTACTTTGGAAGTAGGCCGGACTATTGTAATCATAGCTTGGGAGAGCATAATTTGTTGAGTTGAAGAGGTATGAGCCTATGTTTGAGGCGGAACATCAACAGAAATAAACCCACGGTGCTCCCGAGAATTTCTTGGGTGCGCAGCAGGGTCGTGAGATAGCTCAATATTGGCTTCCCTCTTTCCTCTTTCCTTCTCCCTCTCCCTATTTGTCTCAATATCGGCCTTGTGAGCTTCATCATACTCGTGATCTTTCCTCCTCTGCCTTTTTTCATTGGATTCATGGTTGTAAGGTGGATAGGGGTCAGGAGTTTGGTCTCTGTGTGCACTGGTATGGTGGGAGAAATTCTCGTAATAACCGCAGCCCATGGAACTTGAAACAAGGAAGAGAACAGTATTAATATTTGAATTGCGAAGTAAAATTCAATGCAAAATTGAGTGTATATGATCCTAGTGAAGTGTGTAGTGTCGATGACCCCTCAAGCACTCAACCAACGGTATTGGCAGGGAATTAAAGTGGGGCTCTCTCTACCTTCGCTTACAAAGCCTCCTAGCGAAATAGTGAAGTCTGAACCAACATTACCTAGAATATTACTAACGGTGAAGTTGATCTCACCAATGTCACTTAAACTGGCAAAGATGTCACCAAAGGGGCAAGATAGAGTTAAAATCTCTACTAGGGAAAACGCATATTGATCTTCGACCATTTTAGAAGTATCTATGACATTGATTTGTTCATGAGGCGAGCTAAAGAGATCAGGACTCATCTTAGACGACTCACCAAATGATTCATCTCCTTCTTCACTAGCAAGATAGTCGCTATCGCTATTACTGACACCCTCTTCTTCCTCAACCACTTCTTTTCCTTGTCTCCATGTGAATCCCTTATCTTCTTCTGGGACCGAGACATCCTCATGCCTTCATCTCTAACGATTGTAATATCGACTTCGATTGGCCTACAGGCTCTCTTTTCATGGGCTCCTCAGCATGTACTATGTCGGAAGGACCCATAACTTCCCCTTGAACATTCTCGTAGAAACGAGTAGGGGAAAAAGAACGGGTATGAACCCTGAAGCCGCTTTGCACTGGAGACTCAATGATGGAAAATCAGTCATGGCGAAGTAGACCACACTCCCATAGATTATCATTTATTAGAAGGAATGTAACGGTGCGTTGATTGAATCTAACTACCTTTATAGCATCGATTGTACTCTCATGCTCCTCATGATTGTTATGAGCCGGGATGCCTACGAGGTGACACATATCAAGTTAGAAACTTAAAAATCATGTTATGAGAGAAGCAAAGGAAAAGAGATGAATATCTAGAATCCCAAAGCCGGTCAAAATCGTGCAGGCATCAAATGAAGAAATATTTATTATTGATGGAAGAATGCTTGTCGTGGAGCTTTTTAATAACTTTACATCCCTTTTAGGCCTCTATTATCACATAGGATGGGGAATCCCGCCTTTTCTTGAATTTACAAGACGAGTCAGCTCATTGAATCTCGAAGATTGGTTGAATCTATTCATGAAGAGGACATACGACGAACCTAGAAGAAAATAACTATGTGGGTGAACTTTGATGGGAGATAATCTAAGTTCTTTCAGCGCCATCATTAGAAAATGATTGAATGGCGGGAGAACACCCTTAGGTACCTATATCGATTGAATCTTACGAAGTCCGACGGGAAATTATAAACGAATTTAGACCTTCTCAGTAGACGAACATCATCCTCAAGGATTCTGTGTTGGAGATATTTGTTTTGGAGTGACCTGGAAGATAAGACAAAAGGCACCTGCTTCGGTGGGTTGTTCAAGATTCCCAATCCAAGATGTAGCTGACCTACTATTGGCACAACTAGAATTATTTGACTTTAGGATTTAGGATTTTTGGTGTGGCTTAGCCCTGTGAGGATGGATGGCGAAGTCGGGGCTGTTGAAGATCCAGCTTCAGGAGGAGTGGATGTTTCTTCGCTAGAATTAAGGTGGGGTAACAGCGAGTCTTCTCAATTATAATACTTGACATTCAATACCGTTAGGTATGTGTAAATTTAAATAATAAGTCCATGTGACCAATGCTCGGAATCCAAAGAATGTTGACATGTGTTGACCAATTGGATTCAGAGCATTCACCAAGGCAAGTGCGGTGTGTTAATATATGCAGTGTGAGTTCAATATATTGTACACCACGAACGGACCATCCAATGTAGATAGCTCGCTTGTGCTAGAAAAACGACTCACATTGTACTTTGAAGTTATACTAAGGAACTTACCCATTATCGATGAGCGGTCAATAATGGAGTCGCTGGTCAGAGAAATGCAGAAAGCATTTCTTTTCAGGATCATTGGAAGTATAGAAACAGGAAAATGATACGATGTGATCATCTCGTACGACCGATCTTGGAAAAAATTATCGCACTAGTATTTAATCAACAATCAAGACTTATCTAAATTTCAAAGAGAGGCAACTAAATCTGAAGAATAGAACTAATCTTCGGAACCGAATGCTTTCGACTAAGGAAAAACTCGGCTTCAGCACTGATTAAACGCAACCCAAACTTCAACCATCTTCCTTCAATTGCAATGGACCAAACCCCCATCACTATCATCATCGTTGTACAAAACCAACCATTGCCAACCTCAAGTTTCAGATTATAGTGTTAAGGATTTCTTGAGATTGAGCTATTTGAATGGTGGACTAACAGCGACGAATGCTTCAGGGTGGCAGCGAGTGCTTCCATGTGGTTGTAGCGCTGGGGCCAGTTGAAGGTGGCAGTTGGTCGATGGCATGGAGCTGGTTAGGTTGGTGGAGATAAATCTGGTCGTGGGAAAGCAAGAAGGCTCAAAGGTAAACATGTCGGGTGCAAGCTAAGAATGAAGAATGAACTAATTTTTTTCTAAGTGTTGAATAAATAGGCTCAAGGAAGATAAATTTAACTCAATGTTGGGTTGTCTTTCTCTCTATATTTCATTCCAATACCGTTGCAAAGAATAGATGTGCAAACTTAAAGTGTGAAATAGTCTTCGGAGTGCAGATTACATCAATAATGCGAAGGAATGGAATTTCAACCATAACCAGGATGAACAGTTAAATGAAAATCTACTAAGTTAAAAAACATCCCGAGATGGCACTTGAATGATCAACTGAAATTATAAGGATAACGGTCCAGGACTTGTCTCAATTCAAAGCACGCTTTGTTTTCAATGAATGCTTACTCTAATAGGCAAGTGTTAATCTAGTTTTTAACCAAGCAGAAGTCAATAGAAGTTAGAACGTTAGGACGGACGACCTAAAACTTGGAATCGCACTAAAAGAGGCAGAGAAGCAACTCGAAAAAATTTCACCCAAAAAGGAGCTAAGAAAACAACTTGGCACTTAGTCATTCGACTCGATATTGAGTTATTTTCCTTCCTCTAATCACCTACCTATCTTCATATGACTCATTCCTTACTCCGTCTAATCGTGAAGTTGTCTTCCCTAAGTTTGGGCGAACATTTCCGAGGTTTGAGGAGAAGAAAGCCAAGATAGCAGGATAACTCAAGTGATGGTGGAACGGACGCTAGAATCAACCAACAATCAATTAAAAGAGCATGAAACAATCAAATAGAGTATAGGGAGAAAAGCAAAGGAATTAGCTAACTTTCCACCCAAGGAAATAACTCGAAACTAAGTTAAATGACTCAGTACCGAGTTATTCTTTTAACTTGGTTGCCTCCAAGTTTTCTAGTCTGACCTTGGGCTGATGTCCAGACTCTACTGCAAGCAGGCTTTTGATCTAGTACATATGTTTCCGTATAAATACAAACTATAGAGCAACCAAAAGAGGATCTTCTTCTCTCTATTTTTCTTCTTTACTCTAGATCTAGGAATCCATTGCCCTTTATCAGCCTCCTCCCCTACAATAGTCATCAAGGCAGCTAGTCTTGGCAGTTCTAGGCCTTAGAACTTATCAACCTCTTGTACTTGTGACTCTAATTCACTGTAATCCTATACAAACTCTTTTAGATCCATAATCAATAAAACTATAAAGTGGGCTAAGCCAGAGATTGCTGAACCACTATAAAAATCCTATGTCTCCATGTTTTTTTTTCTCTATTTTTGCTATTATTATCTACTAAATCTAGGTCCAACAAGTTGCCTACAACTCAATTTTGGGTGTTAATTCATTTTTGGCATCAACAAGAGAGGAGAAGAAACAAATAAATATTGAAAACTCACCTTTATTAATGACTGGTTCATAATTCAACAATACATGACTCATATTTATATCTGGATTACTTAGAATCCAAGTTATTATATATTTGGAAATATTATGACTAGAGGAAACTACAAAATATAATAGGTAAATAATAAATTATGAAATATCCTGCAATATTATTTGACATCTTTAACACCCCTCCTTAAACTTAAGATCGGCAACAACTGGAGTTTGTCAAAATAAACACGATTAAAAATGGAATCTGAAATTAACACTATCACTAAAACCATCCAAAGCTGTGAAACAATGGTTTCAAGTGCTATTAGAGAGATTATCTTCGAATACCATCTTACCTGATAGGTAGACAACTACCTAAGAAGATAAAAATAATGAATCAAAAGTCAGAAGTCAAAATTCGAGAAGTGAAAATAGGAGTAAGGATATCCCTCTGGCAATTCGCACTCCAGTGGGCTTGAATTTTCACTAAATTAAAAACCCAAGTCCACCAAAGTGCTGATCGTTGGTTTAGTATCCTACAAAATAAATAAATGCTTATCAAAGCAGTATCGATATAAACTCAAAGCGAAACAGTAAATTATAATAAAAATATACAATTATTAGCCAAGTTGACACTTCTGAGATTAAGTATTCTTGTCAGTGTCGAGCATACATAAGGAAACCGATCCTTCCACTATTCCCGTATTGTACTAGTGCCTATCCCTCTAAAGCTATCCTATGGGTTGTAATGAGGAGAGGGTCAGAACAAAGTTCTAGTGATTGGTAAATTATACATTTTATACTCAACAAGAGTTTATGTCGATTATCTTCCATCACATGCTATGCCCTTCTATTTTACTTAGTCGTCTTGACTCCATATACGCTTACGATATACTCCATCTACCCAAAGTAGACTATAACCACATATGTATATGTATACAAGTACCATAGTCCCCCTTTGAACCGAGATGTTATCCCTACTAGTATCTGTAATCCGGCACCTTGTCATGATCCATCATCAACAAGTATCACGTCCGTATAGAACTACATCCCATATTACGACTACTCCCGCTACCAATGGGGAGTGGAACCTAAAATGTCGACTCATCGATGTATCTCATCGTCTTTATCCATATCCACTTCTCCTTGGTAGCTTGCACCTTGTCGTCCATCCCATAGTGCCTAATAACGGTGTTATAATAGCTTAACCATATTCTATCTTGCCTTAGAGATTTACTACTTGTCTGCTTTCTATTATGTACTCAGCTCCATGGACTATAGAGGACTCTGCTCCTCAGACCACCCATTCATTTTGAAAGGTCTCTTTTATGGGTTAACTACCTTACCTCTAACAAACAAACTAGCAAACAATAGTGATGGTGTATGACCTAACATAATCTACCCTAATATGAGGTGTAGCCCATTAGGTGTAACCTGGTCTTTCCCGTTGACAGCGGAGGACTAAGGATGTACTCAACCTATGTACAGCTTCTACTCCTGATTTGGTACCAACACAGACTGACATAGCATCGACCCGCTAGCCATCCTATCTAGATTTCCTAATGCAATCAAGACAATACTCCTTAATTTATTGAAGCATACTCTACCGAGGCTTCATATATATGCAAGCATATATAACTCCATGGGTCCTACAGCTGGATATGTCCCATATCAGTATAACGTACACACAACTGCTGGTTGCCCTTTGCAGTGAGAACACTTTTATTGTGTAACTCTACTAATCTATCATTCTTATTTACTAAGTCATTTACTAGCTTTTAATAATTCTCCATTATAAATGCATACTTAAGGTTATATATATATGTGTGTGTGTGTGTGTGTGTTTATACACACACACATGTACCTTCATTTATTTTTGTTCAATTGTTGTTCCTCTACTGTTTACTGTAAACAATATTTCTCTGTTTTTATGTATTTACATCTTATTTAGTTTAAGATCATTTACCGCTTTCTTTTTAAAATATTTAAATATATTTTATTATTTACTTCCCTTTTTCCACACTACTTTACTTTTTGTTTCTTTTTTTTACTGTGTAGTTAAAGCGCTCGACAGATTCAAAGCGGTGGAGGTGCAAAAAGTCATAGCGGGGATACAGCGAGGATATAGCGGGATATAGTGGATAGCTCTAAAATAGCATATAAAAATTGTACTTAGTGTTTTTACAAATATATAAATGGTAATTAAATGAAAAATTATCATTCAAATTGAATTATAGTTAGTACATAAATAATTTTAAATAAAACATGTGTGAATATACTTTAAATAAACATAAAACTGTTATATAACATAATTAAATTTAGTAGAATATTAGAGTATGTTCATTTCTGAAAATATATTAAAAATTAAATCAAATAAATTAGTTTCATAAATTTTATAATGTATAAATGCAATTTTTCATTTCATTTTATTAAAGAAGATATAGCGGAAATAGTGGAACATAGCGGGAATAACGAGATATAGCGGAAATAGCGGGGCTTAAAGCGAAAAGGTTATATTTTGGGGCTATATGGAAAAATCGTAGCGGTAGAAATCCGTTATGAGATATAGCGGGGTTATAGTGGGGTAATAGCGGGGCATTAACTACACAGCTTTTTTAACATTTAATTCCCTGCCTTGTTTTAGAGGACTATCTATATCCTTTTTATTTGAAATTAAGACATGTCTATCTTTCCATTTCTTTATTTCACTTCATTCTTACTTATATTACACATATTCTTTTCTTAGGCCATTTTTATCACATCAATAGTTCTTTTAATTTATCCTTAAGAAGTACTATATTTTGATGAATTCAAATTACATTTCTCTTAAATGGAATGGTTAACACTGTAAATTTCTATATCTTACCCAAAAGAGGAATATGTGTTATGTTTGGATAGGAACTATCTTTTCGTAGTTATTGATTTAGAAAATATAGAATATAGTAAATATCCTTATTTTATACATCTCTTCTTTTTAGATGTATTCCTTGTTATTTCAATCGCTACACTTTTGTTTATAAATCTAAAACTTGGTAATTTACAGAAATTCATATTACAACACGCTATGTAGTTCAATAAAATAAAATACTACTTAAATCCCTACAACTTACTATAATAAATCAATTTACATTTTTATTTGCACAAGTCATACCAATTTCAAAAATCTGGAATCATCGTATATTCTATAAATTTCAAGGACTAAATTCAGGCACTATTAATACCCAATATCTTCTAGGTTTACATAATGCAATATACAATTCAAGTTGTCAATAAAAGAATATGTAGGCGGATATTTATAATTTCATTTCATGTATACAAATTTAGCCTAAAAATCCAATTTACATTTTAGGTATATAGGAATTGACATACACCGATATAAATCAAATATTATATTAAAATATATAATTTCTTACTCGCTCTTTTATCTTTCTAAATCTCCAGAGCTAATCCATGTTATTCCAGTTTGATTTTCTTTTCTTCCTATTTGGATATATAAACTGCAAGCGTATGTAGATTTATTAGAGATCTAGATTAGAAAAGAGATGTGGATTTGATTTATAATTTAGATCTGGATTACAATTTACCTTGGCTTTGGCGATTAGGTTTAACCCTATTCTCTTTCTCAGTCATCTTCTACGATTCTCTAATTGTATATACATATAAACTATAACTATTTTTAAGAAAAGTAGTATTTTGTAGAGAAGAGATAAAGGCAGAGCTCCAGCATCGCTCCGAAAATATGAGTTTAGTGAGGGTTTAGGTCTATATTTATAGGTATTAAAATCAATGTCACCCGTCCAATTAAAGTACATTAAATCTAGGCCGATAGGCCACATATTACTGTCAATTTTACATAAACTACAATCGACCGTCCTATGCCTTAGATCTATCGCTATCAATCGACCTAAGGGAAGCAAGAGTTAACCAATTGTGCGCTCTAGCCTGTAATTACTTAACGTGTTGAGATTTGTTTAATTTTGTTCTTTATTTGACCGATCGATATAATTTGTTTCCATTAACATTTTTCTTAACGTTTAAGCAACATTAACTGTCCGCTAAATCTAACTGATGCTAATTAACGTTAGTTAATTATTTTGATTTCCTTAATTACATATATAATCATTTCCGACTTGAAAACTTTCGAAAAAATTTATACATGAAAACTGATAAAACAACCGAGATTCATTATAGTCATTTCCAGAAGTTTGACACCAATTAGAAAAATAAATCAAAAATCTGAAAATTGGATAACAACCATAGATTATTTCGCTGGTAGCTGAAGCACGGTTTGAGTAATATTTTGATGGGTTCCAAAACTTCAAACTTCAAATCGGAATGATGTTAGGATGTAATCTTTGAGCAAGCATTGATGAATTGATTACAGTTGATGAATTGAATTGTAGTTCTCAAATTGAAATTGAATCATAAATTATTTTATTAAAATTGAAACACGCTCCGCTACCATGTAGAAGATTGGAGAATTGATTTGTTTATTGAGAATAATTCATTTCCACTTGATGATAATACAATTCGTTACTAACAATTTATAGGGATAAGAATATTATATTATTTTAAATATTATACAGTAAGAAGCTTTTAAAAAATTGACAATGGCGACGTTTTCTATTGCTCCCGTCGTTCTTCCTGGATCTCTGTAGCTCCACTCCCATGCGGCACCCAATTTCCTACACCTTCATCTTCACCACCCTTCGTTTTTTTATATCTCGACCCACGCATGATATCACTATTCCATCTGACTCTATGGGGCCTTCGTCAACCAAATATGATCGCGTTTTCAGTAGCTCCACTTCTTGATCCAACTATGGTCGTGCCCATGATATTCTTGATGCCTCTTCTATTATGTCTTTGGAGACCCTAAACCCTCTTAATGTATTAAATAAATCGCTCCATGAGTCTCAGGTGATTAACATGGCTTTTTCTGGTATTTTTGGAGTAGCTGCTAAGGTTACTTCTTCTCATCATTCCTCTTTGCTTGCAACAACTGCTGATGGTGACATTGAGTTGTGGTCGGTTGCCTTGCCTATTTTTGGTGCTACTTCGGATGTGGTGAGGTGTATGGATAGTGGGAAATATTTTGTTAGTTATGCTGCTGTTTTTCTCGATGGTGGCACCCATGATGTTTGCACCAATGCTAACATTGAAATTTCAAAATCTGTTGTTTGCTGCAAATCAAATGTGCAGGCCGATGTTGGGAGATCTGATACAGTGAATTTTGCTAATGTAGCGCCCAACAGGTGGACAACATTATTCCCTATTTTGGCGTGAAATGCAGGGGTTTGTGCTCCTCGAACTTTAGACACAGTTGAGCTTGATGGCATGATAGTGCCTTTGGTTGAACTTTTACAATAAGGTGTGGATTTTTTAGGCTGATTATCGGGTCGGTTTCTTGCTTAACTCTAATCCATCTTATCAACTTGTCAAAGAACAGTGTCGGTATGCTTGGAAACTCCATGGTGGGCTTCAAGTGCATTTCTATAACTCTATGTTCTATTTCAAATTCTCGCGATCTGACGAAAGGCTTTGTGTGCTTGAGGTTGATCTTATCCTCTCCGAGGAGGGGCCGTTCCTTATTACCACTTACAGTCCTTCGATGGAGTTGGCTAAGGAGCAGGTATTGTCTATTCCAGTTTGGACGTACTTTTTTCAAATTCCTTCTATTTTGCAACTAATAATTGGGATCGACTGGCTAGACTGCCTCATCGACAATGTTAAATGTTTTGATGCTAATATTGTAGCCAGGAACAATTGATATAAACCACGACCTTGATTGAAATCACTCTAGAGAAGCCATTGCCTTCAAAACTAAAGTTAGAATTGCAATAGGTCATGACACAAAGGTAGAGGTTCATTACAGTTGAAAACAAGATAATTGTAAGACTCGTCTGCCAGTATGCAACAGGAAATCCCCATTAAAATTCATTTACCATGTCCACCTACTAGGAAGTGAGTTTCTAAGCCTAGGCTTACTTCCCCTACTATTGAGATTTTATCATTGGATTCCTCTCTTTCACATATTGATCCGCCTTTTGATGTCTCAGAGCCTAATGTTGTAGATCTAACAGCTACAGTCCCAACTACTAATTATTCAATTTATTGGCATAGCGATAAGCATTCCTGGATTCATGCAGATTCCAAAATGAGGTATTGTTCGTCATGTGAGAGTTTCCATATGTTTGTTAGTGATGATGATGATGATTTTATATTGTTACACCATGTCCATGTGGATGGTTTGTTCTTGGCCATTAAAGGTGAAGATGGTGTCAGTAATAAGTTAGTCTAGAAGGATGACACGTGGGATATGAAGTTTTTATAATTCAGTGATTCAACGCACTGTGTGCCTGATCTTGCATTGCTTTTTTCTGGGTATATGCATGTCACGGGGCATGACTCTGCTGATGGCAGTAGTAGTGACAATGAGACTAGTTGTCATTGTCAGTTAGTAGTCTAGGCGGTTCAGCCTAACTCGTGATTCCTTTTTTCTTTTTTATCAGTTGTTTCGAAGCATATTCTAGAACACTTGTTCTTAAAAAAAAAATATAGTAGACCGTCTACATCAAGCCAACAAATTTTGCTTTAAAAGTAAATTTATAAAGGCATTACTTAAAGTATAAATAGTTATACAACAGGAAAACTATTATAAAATGGAAAAGCCTAGATATTGGAAATATCTCTGATTTTAAATTGAGTTGAGTAGAGAATGGTGCTATTGTTTAACAAGGTTAAGTTAAAAAAAATATGGTGCATTTCAGACCATTTGATATCTTTCTGATTTTAAATCAAAACCGTTATTTATGTTCTGTTTGTCTTTTTGGTAACATACTCTTTTAAAGCCAGACATAAGTAGGCAACAACAATTGAACCTTGATCCTTTCCGTAACTGATCTACATTGGTGTTTCAACCGGCTTGCCATGGACATTTTACAAGTTTACTAAGGTTGATAGTTAGCAGAAAGACTAGGTATACTCAGAGCTTGAAACAGAAGGTCGCAATAAGAGTTTGGATAAATATTTATCACTGTAGCACATCCCACATCCCGTGCTCTTCTTTTCTTTTTCTTTTTTCGTTTTTTCACTGTAGAACACCTCTCATATTATAATGCATAGGGTATAATTAATTAACATCCTACCTTGGACTACCAGATATGCTATGTACATAAATTCAACTTTTTCTATAACTGAATAAAATTAGAAAACCTAGAACAAGATTCCAATAGAGAGGGTAGAAGACGATTACTCTAAAAGCTAAAATTGTTCTAAAATTGTTCCTAACACCGCCATAAGTCGTATCATAAAAAACAAAGGAGAAGGACGAAATTAAGAAGACAAAAATCAACGCATAGCAAACTAAAATCACCAAAAATCATCGAAAACAAAACAGATTGCAAAGCATCCTTGTAATATGAGTCGTGGTGCAATGCAAGATATGTATGTATATGTATATCGCTACAAAGTCAATGCATAAAGTACAAACACATCCATTCACAAAGTTCCTTGAAGTTAAATTGCCTGTAAAAACTGAATGCGTGATTCTAGGAATATGACATAGATACATGACAAATATGAAGGAGAGAGATGGGTTCCACCAGATTAGATCTCTTTGGGCTTGTGATTCTTTTCTGGTTGGTGGGATGCAACAGACAAAGAATGCGATGAAGTGAAACAGATCTGAGATTTATTTATTATTGTACGCAATTATTGAGTACTGTTTATCTTTTGTTGTCCCCATGAAATAAGCATTAGTCTATCATAATTAACCTCGTAATCTTATAGAGCATGTCGACTCTGTATAACATTACCTTTTCTTTGTGTTTTAGTATGGAAAATAGCAGAAAAATTAATACTAAAAGTGTATTTTAAAAATAAAAATAAAAATAAAAACATCAATGGGAAAGTACAGACAAATTGAAATCTAAAAAAATCCATGTAGATTGATTAGCCGCAATCGGATGTAGTAGTTTGATTTGAACTGCAACATACACGTTTATGAAACATTAAATGACTTTGTGAATTTGGACAATGACAACAAATGACAAAGGAATTTATGGATTAAGTACCATCATCCAACTATGAAAATGAACCTCAAAATTGCAATCGACGCAACACTATAGATTCAGAAAGATATGGATCTCAGCTTATTTTTCTCCACATTTTTAGCAAAATCTTATATGTGGCTGGCCTAAATAACAAATCTAAACAAAATTGAAATCTTAGTCAAATTTAGATATGAGGTTTTCACCGAATCAGAGTAAAAGATTTGTCTATATAAAGGGAGTTATCAATCATATATAGTAAAATCACATGCTATATAACCGGGTCATTCCAAATTAAATTTTGAATAGATAGAAGCTCACACAGACAAAATCTTCAAACAAAAATTATCACTTCTTTGAATAGATCAACAGGTTTTGGTGTGTTGTAGGAATGTGTCTTCTCAATATGAGCCATTATATTGCGATTTTATGCATATCTTGAGGTTAGCTTATAATTTGATTCTTCTTAAATGATCTAGATTGATATTAGAATTGTTGAGATTTTAGTGATGGACCCTCCCAATCAGTAAAGCATCTAGGTATCTTAATGTTTTTTTGTTCACAGGCTTTATGAGCTTGCGTAACATAGTGTTGTTTGTTGTCTTCTTAAATGCTTATATCTATCATAAATTAATTTTTGTTTGCTTCTTCCTCATATATGCTCAAATCTGCTATTAAAAAACAAAGACATGTGGCATATATGTAAATTCTTAGACATTTTCACCTAAACACAGCCTGTGCCTGTCATGCATTCTTAAGTTGTTCTTATTCGAAGTAGAACTAGTTTCCCATATCCAACTAGAATATAAAATTCTGCTAAAGTTCTACGGATTTAAATCTACTTTTTTCTTCCTATTTATACGCCTCAAACTTTTCTCGTCATGATAACAATTGGTGAATAATGGAAGAGATACTCATGGGTTGCAATATAAAAGTTTGAAGGTGAATTAACATTACTTACCTGTGTTCATTATTCCATTTGTTTCTTGCTTGTGTGTTATGGTTTCTGCTCTTCTTAATCGATGGGTTGTTCATCTTGTATTAAAATTTCAGCACATCCATTATGTGATTTAATGGGCATATGTTCTACAGTTTCAGTTTACTTGCAACTTTATCTGAAGATTATCTTCTGATACTTTATTATTTGACATCTTCTAATACATAATTATTCTTTAGAGTACCAGTGAAATTTTCAAGACTTCAAGAGACCGGAATTTTTCATAATGTAACTTTCTTAGTTAGTTATTTCTCTTTATTTAATTTCTACTATATGTTTTTCATTTTCTTCACATTTTCTCATTCAATTATAGTTTAAAATTGCAATGTTTTCATTTCTATGAAATATTCATCGGGTTTTCTAGTTCAATGACTTTTTTTCCCCTTAAACTCAAACATGGTTCTTCAACTCTTTTATATAAATAAGATATGTGATACAGTTCAAATTATAATGTAAAAATAAATAAAGAAATCAATCGACTTATATTTTCTTTTACCTCTTTCAGGCATGGTTCTGAGATTGCAAAGCCCAATCTCCCAACTGAGTATCAAACAAAGAATATTTATTTCAGGCTCTGCAAATAACCGTGCAAGTTCCAGTAAACATTAGCAAAATCAAGAGAGTTCATCGCTGTTTTACAAAACTCGGTAATCAATGGAGGGATTGCCCGAACAGAGTAGTAAAGAACGCATTAGAGATACGATAATGAAGCAAGACAAAATATTTAAAGAACAAGTGAGACTAAAGCTTAATATTTACATTCCTGATTTGGACTTTGTATTTGATGTATTAAGTATGAACTTTATAAGAAAACTTTCAGGTTCAAGAACTTCACAGATTGTACAGAGCACAAAAAATACTAATGTCAGATCAAAGTAATACAGAGTTGCAACTTAACTGTACCAGTGCACACATGCAAGACCTGAAGAATAAATATTTGAGCACTATGTCTACATTGGACACAAGTCATTCATCGCATACAGGGTTGAAATCTCAGAAGAATTCTCAACATCGAAATAATAAATTGGATGACTGGGATGAAGACTGTGAAGTTGAGTTGAGTTTAAGTATTGGTCACAGCTCAAGCAAAGAAAAACCAAAGAGTATGATATTGCCTCCATGGTTGCTTCAGGCTACCAATTCGAATAGAACGTGAAAGTCATTGTACCTTTTCAAGGTAAATAGCATGATTCTTGTTTAGTTTTGAACTGACAATATTTTCTTAATTAACATGTATAGCAAAGTACTTCTAGAAATCTTTGATTGGATTTTCTCGGGTTAGTTTAATAGTTATGTTTTGAAAAACAAGTGTTAAATATGTAAGAATGATGCCACTTTATGTTTTTATTCCATGTTGGGGTGTATATTCTACTGATTACTGACATACTAACACTATTTTAAACCGTAATAATATAAATTGAAATGGAACAGACGGTGAAAGAGTATACAACGTTTTGGGTGAAAATTTGTGGGGCGTATTGATTCATGGATTTAAGTTTCAATTTGGTCAAGATCCATACCATGTTAGTTAATGTGGGGACTGGTCTTGCCATTTGTGTTGGCCTGGATGAATAATATGTATGTTCTTCTAATTGTAGTAAAAAAAAAAGGATCTAAAGAAGGGATGGATAAGAATAAATTGGCTAGGTTTGAACTTCTAAACTTAAAGCTATAACCACTAACTCCGTTAAAACTAGTATTTTATATATATATATATTTAGGAAATGAGGGATTGTCCTTCCTAGTGGTTGTCATCGCTAACTGACTTTCATTTCTTACCTTGACCAAGCCTGGTTAATGTGAAGTTTGGACAACTACGCATACCCGCATGTGCATGCGTTTCATCAAGTGCAGAGACATGAATCCACACCCCCACTCTTATAATAAGAGCAACAATTAACAATCTCCACTTTGCATGCATTACTTAAAAATCACCTTTGAGTTATACTGAATTCTTTTACAGTGCTAGTTAGATTTCTTTACAGTGTCCTCTTCTAACAGATGAATCATGCTGCTTTCTATCCTTTCTTCGTCTTTGTGAGCATACACTATTCATGCCTTATCCATGAAGCCCTGCTTCAGTCGCACACACATCATATTTTTTCCTAAACTTAAGCATCCATATGTGTGCCCCCACTCCCGTACATGCACTTTGTTGAGTATAGTGATGGTCACCTAACAAAGCCCAAGCTTCTATGCATCAGTTACACCTATGCTCCATGATGTCTCACTCATCACTTTCACAATCAGGCCCAACCTTAGGCATGGACCACCTAGGCGGTGGCCTAGGGTCTGATTTTGATGGGCCCTCAAATTTATAATCATTGCATAAAGAAGTTTTGTTATCTGCTGAGCTATAAAAGCAAGTGTAGTTCAGTGGAAGAGGCCAGCGTCATATGTCTTCCAAAGCAAGGTTTGGTTGTTGTCTCTAATGTTTAACCATATCGGTTTCCAAAATAATAGTAATAATAAACTAATGCATTTAAAAAAACGAGTGTCCAAAGTAGAAATAGTAGCCGCGACTTCATCCGCTGCAAAAAACAACAGCAGTTCCGACAGAAGCTTCCGATGGCCTCGTCAAATGGTTTTCGATGGCCACATATTTTAATTACTTTAATTTATCACATGATTTTAAATTATTATTTATAGAAGTATGAAATTTGTTTAAAATACTAATTTAATTTCTAAAAATTAAGAAATTTTTATTCAATTTTACAATTTTGTGGCAGTTTGTGGTAAATTAAATTAGCGTTTTCAATAATCTTTTGTTTCGTAATTCGATATTTAATTTCAGAAAATTATTGTGAAGGACAAAATTTTCCAGCATTTCAGCCTCAAAGACAGATCTTCGGTATTTTTGTCTGAAGGACAACTTTCTTTAGGTATCACTTTTTAGTTATTGATAGCAGTTTTTAGGTATCAGTTTGTAGTTGTCGGTAATAGTTTTTAGGTATCAGTTTTTAGTTCGGTGGCAATTTTGAAAGAATGTTTGTCCTTATAAATAATTTTTGAAAAATATTTGTCCTTATGATTAATTTTTAGAAGAATGTTTGTCCTTATGATTAAAATATTGAGGTTGTGTACTTGAGGCTAAAAAATTTCAAATTTTTGTCCTTTAAATTAATTCTTCCATTTAATTTTATGAAAAATCGAACTCAAAAACGATCAATCTATGCAACTTTAAGTCCATCCATTATATAACTTCGGTGAAATTTATAACGAGTGACTGTTTATGAATTTACATTTATTTTTTAACCATTTTATAAGTAAGCATGAATTTTCAAATGTATATCAATAAAAAAATTTCGGTAGAAATTTTTTTTTTGAATCTTATGTCGATCCAAAGTATTTTGGACGTACTTTCAAAATATGATAAAAAAAGTAAATAAATTTAGAGTGTCGATTTTGATTCCAAATTTATAACAGTTCGTCTAAATTTGGACTAATAACCTTTCGTTTGAAGGTCAAAACGATCTAAAACGAGACAAAATTCAGATCATGTATATTTTATAATGTATTTATCAAATCCGCATGGCTAGAATTGAAAAAAAATGAAAGAAAAAAAATAGACTAAAAATGTATCATTTTTCAAGGAGTTGTGTTATACTTGATATATATTGTTATGATAACTTCTATGAAAATGTCATGTTTGAAGTCTAAATGTTTTTATGTATATATGTTTTATTAAATCTGACCATACAGATTGGATAAATACATAATATAGTATATATGATTTGAATTTCGTCTCGTTAGAAGATCGTTTGACTTTCGAACGAAAGGTTTAAGTTTGAATGTCGACGAGCGGCTCTAAATTTGAAATATCAAGTTTGACACCTTTAACATATTTATTTTCATTTTATATTTCTACTGTATGCCCAAAATACTTTAAATGGACATAAGATTCAACAAATTTGTTTTCTTTACTAAATATTTTATTTTATATGAATTTATTATATTGAATACATTTAAAATTCACAATTAATTATTAAATCATGAAAAAATTTATAACGAATAAGATAACCACTTTAACAATTACAAACAAAATTGTGTTATTGTAAACTTTATAAAAAATTATAGCAAATTAAAATTTGATAATAATTTAAATTAAGCTAAACTAAATTTATGTTAAATAGGGAGAAAAGATAAATTATTATATTCAACAGCCGTTGAAAACCGTCGAATATATAGCCATCGAGGGCTGTTGGAAACCGTTGGAAAGTCGTATATTCAGCAGCAGTCAAGCCCTTTTTTTCCTCATTTCCATTTTCTAAACCCTTAGTCACAAAGCCAAAATCCCCAAATCAAATCAAATCTGTTCCTAACCGTCGTAAGCCACCACAATCCATCAAATTCTTCGCCAGTTCGCAATCTCCAACCGCCTACGCCTTCAATTCATCAAAAATCAGTTATATTCTTTCCCTAAACTAATTGATCCGAATTATGATAAAATTAGTGTTAATTTATGCGTAATGTTTGTTGATAATAGCACGCTCATTGGTTATAATTGTGTATATTGGTTGACTGAGAAAGGGTTGATTGGTGTATGTGTGTATTAATGTAACATAATTTAGTGTTAATTAGGGTATGTGTTATTTAAAATGTCGAAAAAATATTTTATTTGCATAATCCCTTTATTAGTTTATACATCTTTGATTATATATAAATTTAATTTACGTGAATGTGGTAATATATATGAACAAATAAGTGTTTAAATTTGACTTTTTGTTACTGTGTAATCAATTGTAATTAGTGTTAGCTAAAAGATGTTTAGAAAACAACTTTTTATTAGTTGTTAGCCGTTAAGAAATTCAAACAATAAATTAGTGTTAACGCTAATATAAACAAATTAGTGTATAATCTACTTTATTTTTTAAATCCATTTGAGAGTTTTTGGCTCCGTTGAATACTACTGTATATGATCGTTATATAAATGTTTGTTTTAATTGCAAGACGGACATTAGTACTCATCTGACATAATACTTGTCGGATTTGTCTCCATATTGGACAAGTTACAAATACAATAAATTAATTGCATTATGTAAATCATTTCATCTAAAATGGTTTACAAAATTTTGACAGTACTTCCTTTTTGTTTTTTATGTGTACGCATTTGTGTATGATACAGAAAACAAAAGAAAAGTACTATCAAAATTTCATTGAATCGTTTAAAATGAAACGATTGACGAAATTTAATTATTATTGTGTTTATAATGGAAAGTAGGATGACCGACCATAAAAGTAGAAAATAATAAAGTGAAAATATAATATTGTATTCATAATCTGTTAAAATTGAAAATTATAAGATTTTATGAAAAAAGTTAAAAGAATAATATATAATATGTTTAATAAAACATTAAAATATAAACAAATTAGTGTAGAATGATAACATATTATATAATTAATAAACATTAAAAATGTATATATGATCTGAAAAATTAAATGTCAATCCATAAAATGATCAATAGCTTTTTTTAATTTCTAAAAGATGGTCAATTGTTTTGTTGATTGGAGAAGTTGGATGTATCAACGAACAGGAATAAGAGGCTTAATAAAGGAACATTTTATAATGGTGTACACGTATTTATTGAATTTGTTTTAAGTAATAATGGAAACGATGAAAAATTCATTGCCCGTGTAGTAAATGCAAACATTTGAAGCATTTGGAACCGGATATGGTTAAATTCCATTTGTATCAAAGTGGGTTCATGGCGGATTATTTTGTATGGAATCGTCATGAAGAACTTGTTGCATCTAATCCTGTAGTGTCAAAGGAGGAAGTGGATAATGACAATATTACGACGAATTTCATAAAAGGTATGGTTGAAGATGCAGCACGATCGATGTACCTTACGGTTGAAGTTGATGATGATGTAATGTCAAAGAAGAACAAAATATTATAGCAAAAAAATCTATGATTTATTAGATGCTGCTAAGAAACCCCTTTGAGATGACTGTAAAGCGGCGTCCAATTATCAGTAACTGCAGAATACATTGCTATGAAATCTAAATTCAACTTCATGGAAGCCGGATTTACAACTGTTGTACAACCTGCAAAACGATATATGCCACCCAATAATTTAATGTACGAAAATCATTACGAAGTTAAAAAAAAACTTATGTTTGCTTTCGATTTGTCTTACCAGAAAATAAATACATGTTTAAATAGTTACATGTTGTTTTGGAAAGAGGACATCAACCTTAGGAAGTGTAGAATATGTAATGAGGAAAGATATAAACCAAGAAAAAAGAAGGAAAATAAAGTTTCATACAAGAGAATGCATTACTTACCCATCACTCCTAGACTTCAAAGGTTATATGCATCTTTTATAACCGCACCTCATATGATATGGCATATTGTGAGAATACAGGAAGAATGTATCTTACCACACCCAGTTGATAGAGAAGCATAGAAATATTTTGATAAGATTTATCCCGCTTTTACAACAATTTTGTTCTAAATATTCATCTAGGCTTGTTATCATTACACCATATAATTTACCTCTGTGGATATGTATGAAATCTCCATGTTATTTCTCACTATTGTCATCCCTAGCCCTAATGATCCGACCAAGGAATTGATGTTTATTTACAACCATTGATTAAAGAGTTGAAAATATTGTAGCATGAAGGAGTTGAAACATATGACATTTTGAAAAAATAGAATTTTCATATGTTTGCTGCTTTGTAATAGACTGTTAGTAATATTCATATATATGCAATGCTTTTAGGTTAGTGTATGGTTGGTCGCCTAGCTTGTGCTTATCACATAGAAGAAATACGAGCATTTTCTATACCATATGGGAAGAAAATTTCATGATTTGATTGTCGTTGGTGTTTTCTCCATGTTAATCGTAATTTAAGAAGAGATAAAAAATTCAGCTAATACAAAGACCATACAACCATTAATGATTTGGTCAAGCGTAGAAATATACAGTTGTGTAAAGTAATATCCAAAGATACATGAAATTGGAGTGTAAATTGAAATTTCATAAAAATGAACGATTCATAATTGGTGCAGACAAAGTATATTTGGGAGTTACCTTATTGGAAAGATTACTTACTTCATCATAATATTAATCTGATGCGTAATGTATAAAAAGTGTTTGATAATGTGTTTAATACAATTTTGAATGTTTAGGGAAAGACTAGAGACAATCTAAAATCAAGATATGATGTAGAAGAATTATGTAAGCGTCTCGAGCTCCATATCAAGCTAAATGACGCTAAAAACCCCATGGCATGCTATTAGTTTGACAATAGTTGTGTAAAACATGTGTTAAAATGGATGGAAGGATTAAGATTTCCTAATGCAACTTTTCTAATCCTCCTAGATATGTCAACTTTAAAAATAATAAGCTGAGCGGGATAAAAAGTCATGATTGCCACGTAATGATGGAAAATTTCTTCGGCGATTTCGAAGAACTGTTACCCATATAATTTTCGATGTGATAATGGAATTAAGTTTCGTTAATAAAGAGCTATGTTCGACTACGTTAAAAATTGAATGTCCGTGCAAACTTGAAGTTGATATTTCTATACTACGCTATAAACTGGAGAAAATATGTAACAACCCGCATATTTTACGATTGAATATTTAAATATTTTATTTAAATATTTCATCGTTAGTCGGATTATAATCCGAAAAGCTACTTTTTGTAAACAGTCGAATTTGAACCCGAGACCACTTCCATTGAGTTTAAAATGCCGTTTTTAACCTTTTTGAGTATAAACATTGATATGCTTCGAGTTAGCTAAAATTTTGACCTTTTTAATTTGGGCTTTGGGTTTGGGTTAGCCTAAACTATTAACTCTAGCTCCACTCCCTCTTCTCTTCATTCACTTTCATTTCCTAACACTCCAAGCTTCATCAAAAATGGAGGAAGAGATTGGAAACTAAAATCCTAAGCCCTAGTCCCATTGCAAATCCAAATTCTAGCCCCAAATTCAAAGAGAAGCCATTGGTAAGGATGCTCATCTTCTTCTCCAACTCATTCCCTCTTCAATTTCAGAAATTCCTAAACCCTAACTTAGTAAATGTTTTTCTTTTGAGCTTCGATTCAAGCTTCTTCGGTTAGGATTGAAGAGCGATTGTTCTTGCCTTGCTCTCTAGCTTCTTTATCCTTGTTTTTGTGAAAAATGTGAGATTTTTATCTCACATCTAAGTCTATAATTATCTTTAATTGTTAGGTATGAATTCCTAACACCTTTACGTGTTCATTTGATTTTGATTTGGATTGATTTGTTGAATATTCCATTTTTTGGTGTTTTGAAAATAAAATATATTAAAATCCTTATATGGATGTTGGACATGTTGATCAGAGTGTATTGGTAAGTCTTTGAGGTTGGGTAGTCGTTTGGCATAAACCCGTCGTAAGCGTCACTCATCTGATTGCTTCCGATATGGTTTGGCCATCATTGGCCTAGGCAAGAAAATGCCCAAAGCTTCAGTTTCAGACGTCTGAAATAAAGGATTCAAACGTCTGAATATTGTTCTGGGAAAAACTTTATTTTCCAGATTCAGACATCTAAATTATACATTTCAGACGTCTAAAATTGCTCAATCCAACCCAAGAGCAACTAGGCTAAAATTAGCCATTTTTAGACGTCTGAATTTATTGACTCGGAAGTCTGAATAATGTTCTGTAGAAACATTTATTTTCCAGTTTCAGACGCATGAATCACTGTTTTCAGACGTCTGAATCTACTTGCTTCAAACCAATTTACCTATTTTGTGTTAATTTCCTATTTTAATCCATTCGTACTGATCCGACTTATTGTTATCATTTGTTGTCGACTTTGATGACTTCTTTTCGGAATTTATGAGAACATCCATTTGATGGATTCGATATCGATTTTTATGGATTTGATTCACGCCTTCGAATGTGAATCTTTGGTGATTCATTATTTCTACAATCATTTCTCTGATTTGTCACTTTAAAAATATAAAGGTTTTCTATACTAGTAGTAAATATCAAAACTCTTTCATCAAAACGATTTCGACAATATTTTATTACAAAACTTGTTTTCTTCAACCATTTTCCAATCTATTAATATATACAAACCTTTACCTCATTCGTATGAGAAATCTAATTAAACGGCTTAGCAAAACAAGTGGTATGAAACGCTTGCGTTTACTTCGTCGGTTAATTCTTGGACTTGTTCGATTGAATCTCTTGTGACAAATTTCGAGTGGAGATCTATAATTCGTTCGTAGATATTTAAGTGAAGCTAGTGGTTATGGGACATGAAGCTAAACTCACATATTTACTAGCTTAGTGTAATTGACACTTAACCTCGAGTGGAAGTCTACAATTTGTTCATAAATAATTAAGTTAAGCTAGTGGTTATGGGACATGAAGCTAAACTCATTTATTTACTAGCTTAGTGTAATTTACACTTATCGATCAATGATGATCATTTTGTGATTTAGAATAGCAATGTGCGATGTCTCTTTGTCTGCGAGGGAGACTAAACCCCATTTTTAGTGGAGCTTCGTCTTGGTGGGGTAGCGACCCAGTCTTCGGACCGTTTTAGTGGAGCTTCGGCTCAAAGGTCTTTGGGCCGTTTTAGTAGAGGCTCGGCTCAAAAATTAATGGTTAGCAACCATGGAATAGCGTTCCGTTTTGTGACACACATGTTGGTGAGTTTTCCTGCTTCCGTTTTGTGATAGACCTCTTTCCCCCTTTTTGTGATTTTTGGATTTCTATTGATGATTTCTAGACTTTGTGTTTCACCAATTTTCGTGATTTGCATTGATAAGCTTTATCAATTTTTGTGCATTAGTGAATTTGTATTTCACTAACTTTTCCAATTGGCATTGATATGATTGTCAATATTTGTGGTTTGGTGAATAAAATAAAGAATATGACATTCTTTTTAGTGCTTTGAGATTTCTTGTGCTATTATATGATTTTTGTCGTTAGCTAATGTATACTTTTTATAGCATGACATTTTTGTTATTATACGTTTTAATCGCATCTATTATCCTATCTCATTTTATCTGATATTTATAGCTAGACTGATCCGTTTATTATTTTCTTCTTAAATAATACTCGGGTCAGACCGAGATGTTACATGTGCTTCTGCTTGACTCCTTATCTCGGATCATGTGACGACCGCCCATGACTCCCGTACCAAAACAAGGAAATAATGCGCTGAAAGGCGTGCCAGGCCGCCATGGACGATAGTCAGGGTAAAACAAAACAAAAGAATCTCTATCGTACAACTCACAGCGCATGGATAAAATACAATAGAGAAATATAATATAGTGAAGCTCCATAGAACAGGACATCATCATATAAGCATCACAGTAGTTTTATACAATCATCTACTCAAATCCATACATGAAAGCCTCACTACAAATCACTCAACCAAATACTGCAGCGGATACCCAGTACATATAGTAAGAAAACTAATATGCAAAGCCTCCTGCTCGTCTTCGTCATCTTCATCGTAGAACTCCTAGCACAGCACCTGTCACCTGCTACCTAGTCTGCCCATCCCAACATGGATGAACAGCCCAAGGTAATAAGAGGAGACATAAAACCTTGAGTCAGACAAAGTCTTAGTGAGCAGTAAATTAACTATCAAACATACCAAAAGAGCATAAGGAATAAAAGGAATAGGAACTAAACCATCCCACTCCACCTCTTCTCACAGTGATAGCCCCCAGACACACACTAAGGAGAAGCAATCATAGCATAGCAGGTAATTAAAATAAAGCAATAATCACTCGAGTCAAGGACGATGTTTTCCAAATACAAACCCCCAAGGCCTAAACCAAGATCAGATAAGCACCCAGAAAACACCGCACTTGAGACCGAATGATAGTACAACCAAACATCCATGACTCTGGCTATCACTGTATCATTGCCTTGATATCACCGTTAGTTGAATGACCACCTGTCAAGGGCTAATGGTAACCCCGGTTCTAGCCATAACTCCGCACGTCGTCGCAGCCCGTGCCTAGGAATTTTCGCAACTACCCAGAGTACTAGCACGTCGTCGCAGCCCGTGCCTGGAACGTCGTCGCAGCCCGTTCCAACGTACCCTTGCTTTGAGCATGCTAGAACCTTCAACAACGATAAGATCTCAGCCTCCTAGTCATCCTCCTCGACGACTATTTCCATACTAGCTCAAGCGCCTCTCAAGCTAACCATTATCACCAACTCGGATCGCATCACCGAGTAATCAACATAACTTTGCACGTCGTCGCAGCCCGTGCTTGGGACGTCATCGTGACCCGTCCCATCACAACATATGTCTTGCCTCATCACATCATAGCAAAGTCTCTCTTCTTGGAACGTCATCATGACCCGTCCCATTTCAACATCACACCTTGCTTTATCGCATCATAGCAAAGTCCCATCTCAATCATGCTTTGCCTTCTCGTATCATGGCAAGATCCCACATCCTCGAATCCATCCATATGAGCTTCCACATCCGCTTCATATGCTACAGGCAGCTTCCACATTCAAGAGCTTTTCCACCTAGCTTTTGAATCATCTCGAACCATCTTGTTCCAAATCAACCACTAGCTAACTTGAAACAATCCAAATCATTCATCAATACAAACAATCAAGCATTCAAACAAGATTTAATAAGCAATATCAACAAAAATGGCAATATCATAAATAAATGAGCATAAGTCCAACATGCATGATTCATAGGTTTTTAGCATAGATCTATCAAATATAAAACATGGGTTTTGTCTCTAATACTTGTTAAACAAATATGCATAGGTAAACATCTTCAAAAATGATGGATCTACATGCAGACTTAAGGACAATGCGAGAAAATGCTATTTCAAACACATAAACTAGCTACCAATCCACTACACTCCTTTGGGTCCGCGTGAGAGATAACTACCACTCACCAAATCACCCAAACACCTCAAAAACCACACACTTCAGATCTGGACAGCGAAGAACAAGGCTTGATCCGGCAAGATCTCGCTTCAATCGATGAAATCTAGCCCGAACGGATGAAGATCTTCAACTTGGACACTTGAATCTTCGATCCCGATCTTCGATCTTGGATGGATGCTAACACTTGATTGGAATGGAGAAAAGAAGATGAAGAAATGTTGTAGTCGAGTCTTCAAAATGGCAGCACTTCGTTGCTTCAAAAACCGGTGCCAAAAAGTGAGCCGAACCCCTCTATTTATAGGCTGGAAACTCCTTAGGTCGTCGCCCCTTAGGTCGTCCCCGACCTAACTATGAGTCGTTGCCGACTCATCAGCCCCTACGACCTACGACCTAACCAACACAACATACAACCAAGGCCGACTTACGACTTAACCCAGACGCGACCTAAAACACAGGCCGACCTAACGACTCAACGCACTGCCGACCCAACTGTCACACGACTCAACACACTGCCGCATTTCCTAAGTCCTAGGTCGCCTGACGACTTAACTAGCATGCCGACCTACGACCTAAGACCCTGCCGACCTAAGTCCTAAACACATAGACCAAGGCCATACGGGACACGACTTAACAGCTTAGCCTTATGGCCGACCTAATATCTCCGACCTAACTTAGGTCGTTTACGACCTAAGTCTAAACAGTACTCACGCGACCTAACTACTCCCACGACCCAAAACTTACACGACCTAACAGCTTACACCTTCTAAGTTAAGTCGTTTACTACTATAGGTCGGACACCTCTAGGTCGATCTACACTAGATCGGTCGCCACTAGCATCATCCTATCTGCTAGGTCGTCCACGACCTAACTTCCTTAGGTCGCTCCAAAACCCTTCCGACCTAACAACCATACGACTCATCGCCTTAACTCGTATACGACTTATCCCCTTAAGTCGTTAACTCGGCAACCTCCCTAACTCGGAAGCCCTCTATTTCATGAGTCGGTCAACTTTCTTAGGTCGGTCACTCTCTTAGGTCGCTCCAGCGACCAAAACTACCTCACGACCTAAGCTAACACGGCAACATGCTAACCCGAGCACCCTCCTAAGTCGTAACTCGTACACGACCTAACTATGAGTCGGTCCCGACTCATCACTTAACACACGAGTTATCTCCCAATACTACTCAGGCTAGGAACACCACAAACAACACTAACGACCTGTAAATTCTACGATCCATCGACACGTAAAATACGGGTCGTTACATTCTCTCCCCCTTAGGAATTTCGCCCCCGAAATTCCAAGCAAACAATCAGAAATCAAAGATATTCCGCATGCCTACCATCCAAAGCAATCAACAAACCATGCAACCAATTCTAGCCTAGCATGCAGAATTCTAAGACTCAGAACAAGCTACAAATTCATGAGATGTCACGACACTTTAGGGCCATACCTCGAAGAGTCCGGGATGAGCTGCCTTCATCCTCTCTTCCTCCTCCCATGTACAGTCGTTAACATCATCACTCCATTGTACCTTGAGCAACGTAATCGTCTTCCTCCTAAGCTGTTTCGTATCGGTTTCAACAATACGAAGCGGCTTACGAGGTCTCGAAACAACTGGATAAACCTCCAAGTCTTCACAGCTATCAGCAGAAACCACAGTAGTTGGGTCGTGCACATACTTCCGTAGATAAGATACATGAAAAACATTGTGCACACCCGCCATCTTTTCCGGTAACTCCAATCTATAAGCGAGCTTTCCAATTCGCTCGATAATCGGGAATGGTCCAACAAATCTCGGAGTTAACTTTCCTTTCTTTCCGAATCTTATAACATTCTTCAATGGAGAAATCTTGACAAAAACCATATCACCCACGTCGAATTCCAAATCCTTACGACGATTATCTGCATAACTTTTCTGACGATCCTGGGCTGCCTTCATTCTTTGTCGAATGATCTCTATACAATCCGAAGTCTGTCGAATCATCTCTGGCCCAAGTAACAGCTTTTCTCCGGCTTCCAACCAACATGTCGGAGAGTTACACGGTCTTCCATATAATGCCTCATATGGTGCCATACCAATGCTCGACTGATAACTGTTATTATAAGCAAACTCTACCAAATGAAGGTGATCTTCCCATGATCCTCCAAAGTCCAAAACACATGCTCTAAGGAGATCTTCCAAAACTCGGTTGACTCTCTCAGTCTGACCATCTGTTTGAGGGTGATAAGCTGTACTCAAACACAACTCGGTTCCCAAAACTTCCTGGAAGCTCTTCCAAAATCCACTAGTGAACAATGGATCTCGATCGCTCACTATACTCTTCGGAACACCATGGAATCGAACTATCCACTTCACATATAACTCAGCCAACTTCGATGCAGTCCTAGTCGATCGAACAGGAATGAACCTTGCACTCTTAGTCAAACGATCTACAATGACCCAAATCCCTTCATTTCCTGTCCTGGTCCTAGGTAGACCATCGATAAAATCCATCGATACTTGCTCCCACTTCCATGTAGGAACCTCTAATGGCTGAAGTAATCCACTGGGCTTCTTCTGCTCAGCTTTCACCAACTGGCAGTTCATACATTTGGAAATAAAATTTCCAACATCCTTCTTCATACCTTCCCAGTAGTAAGCTCTCTTCATATCCCGATACATCTTATTTCCACCTGGATGAATTGTCAACTTCGAGTGATGACTTTCCCTCAGAACTTCATCTCTCAATCCATCAATATCGGGAACAACTAATCGTCCTTGCTTTCGAAGCCAACCCTCTCGATCGACCTCGAATCCTTTATCCTTCTCTGGTTCCAATCCGGATTCCAATTCACAAAAAATCTTGACAAGCTTATCATCTCGCCTTTGGCTCTCACCAATTCTTTCCACAAGTGTAGGCCTTATCGATAAGTTTGCCAACATCTCAGGTTCCAATTCACATCTAGGCCTGAAATCAAATCCAGCCAAATACTCAAGACTCTTCCATTCCGAAAACATGGCTCCCAATCCTGCATGTCTTCGACTTAACGCATCAGCCACTGCGTTTCCTTTCCCCGGAGTATAGGCTATACCAAAATCATAAGATGCTAGAAACTCTAACCACCGTTGCTGTCGAAGATTCAAATCCTTTTGGGAAAACAGATACTTCAACGACTTATGATCTGTAAACAGCTCAAATCTAACCCCCAATAGATAGTGTCTCCACATCTTCAAAGCAAACACAATCGCCGCTAACTCCAAATCATGAGTCGGATAATTCCTTTCATGCGGCTTCAGTTGTCGACTTGCATACGCAACAACTTTATCCTTCTGCATTAGCACCGCTCCTAGTCCAGTGCCACATGCATCGGTGTAAACCACCATCTCATCATTCCCACTTGGAATAGTCAAAACAGGAGCACTTGTCAGTCGCTCTTTCAGGATTACGAAAGCTTGCTCACACTTATCATCCCATCTGAACACTTGGTTCTTTTTCGTCAATCCTGTTAACGGTGCAGCTATCTTGGAAAAGTCTTTGATAAACCGACGATAATATCCTGATAATCCAAGAAAACTTCTCACATCAGACGCATTCTTAGGTCTAACCCAATCCTGGATTGCTGCCACCTTAGCGGGATCAACCGCTATTCCATTTCCAGAGATAACATGGCCTAAGAACCTCACTTCACTCTTCCAGAAGTGACACTTCGAAAACTTAGCCTTCAGCTGATGTTTCCGTAAGATCCCCAAAACAATCCTCAAGTGTGTCTTGTGCTCTCCCTCAGTTCTGGAATAAATCAGAATATCATCCACGAACACAAGCACGAACCTATTCAACTGATCTCTGAACACTCTATTCATAAGATCCACAAAATATGCTGGTGCGTTAGTCAATCCAAACGGCATTACCAGCCACTCATAAAATCCGGATGGTGTCCTGAAAGCAGTCTTCGGCACACTATCCTTCGCCACTCTCAACTGGTGAAATCCCGTTGCCAAATCCATCTGAGAAAACACCTTAGCCTCGTGAAGCTGATCAAACAAGTCATCTATTCTCGGCAATGGATACTTGTTCTTCTTAGTCACCTTATTCAGCTCACGATAATCCACACACAACCTCAACGATCCATCCGCTTTGGTTGCAAACACAACGGGCGCACCCCATTCGGACACACTTCTCCGAATGAATCCTTTTCGCAAAAGGTCATCAACTTGCACCTTCAGCTCTTGCTGCTCCCTCGGTGCCATCCGCCTAAGAGGCATCACAACAGGTCTGGCTCCCTCAACTAGATCGATACGAAACTCGATCTCCCTATGCGGCGGTAACCCTTTGACCTCGTCAAAGACATTCTCAAATCCATTCACGATTGGCATCGACGACAGTCCATCCCGTGGAACAACCAGCGAATACATGAAGCTCATGAAGACGCCTTCTTCATGCTTACATCGTATCACAACCTTTCGCCCTTCCACATTCCCGACTGTCACCTCCAGCCTCTCACAATCAATCCTTGCCGCATACTTCCTAAGCCAGTCCATACCCAAAATAATTCCGAACCCCGCAAAGTTCAGAACAAAGCAATCACAAACAAACGAGCAATCATGACTCGACACAACCAGACCACGACATATCATACACAAACATGACGAACCCCCAACTGGATTAGTCACAACCAATGGCCTATCAACAATATCCGGTTTCAAACCTAACCGGCCTACCAAATCATCACAAACAAAAGAATGCGACGCTCCAGTATCAAACAACACTCTAACTGGAACACCACAAATAGAAAGAGTACCTTGAACCACCACACTCTTCCCCTTCTCCTCAGCAGTAGGAGCTCTTGAAGACGACGGCACAGCTTCCAAAGCATAAGCTTGCACAACTTGCCTGTCCTTCCTCGGTTCTGGACAATCCTTCCTGAAATGCCCTGGCTTATCACAGTTATGGCACTTCGCCGGCGCCTTTGGATTCCTACAATCCTTGGAGAGATGGCCCTTCTTCTGACAATTATAGCAGGTCACTTCGCCCTTTGGCTTCTTCTGGCCATCCTTACTCTTCTGCTGCTGCTGCTTCCTCTTCCTATTCCCACTCTGCTGTGGTTTAGATCCTTCCCTGGTTACAGCAACAACAGAATTTTCCTTAGGGAACAAACTCTCATGCCTAAGGGCTTTCTCCACCAGCTTCTCAAATGGATCGTCCAAGTGATCCACTAACTGCCTCCCAAGATAAGCATCCAGACCAGTCACAAACTTCTCGTTCTTCTGGTAGGGAGAATCAATATACGATCTGGCATACTTAGACAAAGCTTCGAACTCGGAAATATACTCAAGAACTGGTCTCCCACCTTGCTTGAGCTCTACAAACCTCTTGAACAAAACAGACTTCTGAGCCGTAGAGATGAACTTAGCTTCAAATCTAACTCGGAATTGCTCCCAAGTAATCTCTTCTTCTGGTGTATCGATGGTGATAGAATTCCACCAATCAGCAGCTCTTCCCTGAAGCTGTCTCGATGCAAGCTTTCTCTTGGTTGCATCCTCAATCCCTAAGTCACCAAAGATCCTTCGACAAGCATCAATCCATCTCTGTACTTCAATAGTCGACTCTGTCCCCAAGAAAGCTTTTCCTCCAAGAGAAGTATAATCCTTGCAAAGCTTAGCAAAATCCACGGGTCTTGGAGCTTGAACTTGAACTCCCACATCCACTGATGATCCTGAAGCTGGTATCCTTCTCATGATCGAAGTCATCATCGCTTCGAACATAGTTCCATAATCAACAGCTCCTTCATCAGCACGGCTTTCCCTTGCAGCTGGTCTCCCTCTTCGACTCATCCTTAATATCTGTAATAAGAGTGATTAGAACACCTTAAGAAACAACTGCATAAGGAGTTCAAATCCTTCTAGGCTACTATATTATATATAGTAATCATCCATCAAATTACAATTACGTCTCTCTTACGTAGTTACATCAGCGAGCGTTGGCTAAAATCGATTAACCAAAGCTCTGATACCAAATGTGACGACCGCCCATGACTCCCGTACCAAAACAAGGAAATAATGCGCTGAAAGGCGTGCCAGGCCGCCATGGACGATAGTCAGGGTAAAACAAAACAAAAGAATCTCTATCGTACAACTCACAGCGCATGGATAAAATACAATAGAGAAATATAATATAGTGAAGCTCCATAGAACAGGACATCATCATATAAGCATCACAGTAGTTTTATACAATCATCTACTCAAATCCATACATGAAAGCCTCACTACAAATCACTCAACCAAATACTGCAGCGGATACCCAGTACATATAGTAAGAAAACTAATATGCAAAGCCTCCTGCTCGTCTTCGTCATCTTCATCGTAGAACTCCTAGCACAGCACCTGTCACCTGCTACCTAGTCTGCCCATCCCAACATGGATGAACAGCCCAAGGTAATAAGAGGAGACATAAAACCTTGAGTCAGACAAAGTCTTAGTGAGCAGTAAATTAACTATCAAACATACCAAAAGAGCATAAGGAATAAAAGGAATAGGAACTAAACCATCCCACTCCACCTCTTCTCACAGTGATAGCCCCCAGACACACACTAAGGAGAAGCAATCATAGCATAGCAGGTAATTAAAATAAAGCAATAATCACTCGAGTCAAGGACGATGTTTTCCAAATACAAACCCCCAAGGCCTAAACCAAGATCAGATAAGCACCCAGAAAACACCGCACTTGAGACCGAATGATAGTACAACCAAACATCCATGACTCTGGCTATCACTGTATCATTGCCTTGATATCACCGTTAGTTGAATGACCACCTGTCAAGGGCTAATGGTAACCCCGGTTCTAGCCATAACTCCGCACGTCGTCGCAGCCCGTGCCTAGGAATTTTCGCAACTACCCAGAGTACTAGCACGTCGTCGCAGCCCGTGCCTGGAACGTCGTCGCAGCCCGTTCCAACGTACCCTTGCTTTGAGCATGCTAGAACCTTCAACAACGATAAGATCTCAGCCTCCTAGTCATCCTCCTCGACGACTATTTCCATACTAGCTCAAGCGCCTCTCAAGCTAACCATTATCACCAACTCGGATCGCATCACCGAGTAATCAACATAACTTTGCACGTCGTCGCAGCCCGTGCTTGGGACGTCATCGTGACCCGTCCCATCACAACATATGTCTTGCCTCATCACATCATAGCAAAGTCTCTCTTCTTGGAACGTCATCATGACCCGTCCCATTTCAACATCACACCTTGCTTTATCGCATCATAGCAAAGTCCCATCTCAATCATGCTTTGCCTTCTCGTATCATGGCAAGATCCCACATCCTCGAATCCATCCATATGAGCTTCCACATCCGCTTCATATGCTACAGGCAGCTTCCACATTCAAGAGCTTTTCCACCTAGCTTTTGAATCATCTCGAACCATCTTGTTCCAAATCAACCACTAGCTAACTTGAAACAATCCAAATCATTCATCAATACAAACAATCAAGCATTCAAACAAGATTTAATAAGCAATATCAACAAAAATGGCAATATCATAAATAAATGAGCATAAGTCCAACATGCATGATTCATAGGTTTTTAGCATAGATCTATCAAATATAAAACATGGGTTTTGTCTCTAATACTTGTTAAACAAATATGCATAGGTAAACATCTTCAAAAATGATGGATCTACATGCAGACTTAAGGACAATGCGAGAAAATGCTATTTCAAACACATAAACTAGCTACCAATCCACTACACTCCTTTGGGTCCGCGTGAGAGATAACTACCACTCACCAAATCACCCAAACACCTCAAAAACCACACACTTCAGATCTGGACAGCGAAGAACAAGGCTTGATCCGGCAAGATCTCGCTTCAATCGATGAAATCTAGCCCGAACGGATGAAGATCTTCAACTTGGACACTTGAATCTTCGATCCCGATCTTCGATCTTGGATGGATGCTAACACTTGATTGGAATGGAGAAAAGAAGATGAAGAAATGTTGTAGTCGAGTCTTCAAAATGGCAGCACTTCGTTGCTTCAAAAACCGGTGCCAAAAAGTGAGCCGAACCCCTCTATTTATAGGCTGGAAACTCCTTAGGTCGTCGCCCCTTAGGTCGTCCCCGACCTAACTATGAGTCGTTGCCGACTCATCAGCCCCTACGACCTACGACCTAACCAACACAACATACAACCAAGGCCGACTTACGACTTAACCCAGACGCGACCTAAAACACAGGCCGACCTAACGACTCAACGCACTGCCGACCCAACTGTCACACGACTCAACACACTGCCGCATTTCCTAAGTCCTAGGTCGCCTGACGACTTAACTAGCATGCCGACCTACGACCTAAGACCCTGCCGACCTAAGTCCTAAACACATAGACCAAGGCCATACGGGACACGACTTAACAGCTTAGCCTTATGGCCGACCTAATATCTCCGACCTAACTTAGGTCGTTTACGACCTAAGTCTAAACAGTACTCACGCGACCTAACTACTCCCACGACCCAAAACTTACACGACCTAACAGCTTACACCTTCTAAGTTAAGTCGTTTACTACTATAGGTCGGACACCTCTAGGTCGATCTACACTAGATCGGTCGCCACTAGCATCATCCTATCTGCTAGGTCGTCCACGACCTAACTTCCTTAGGTCGCTCCAAAACCCTTCCGACCTAACAACCATACGACTCATCGCCTTAACTCGTATACGACTTATCCCCTTAAGTCGTTAACTCGGCAACCTCCCTAACTCGGAAGCCCTCTATTTCATGAGTCGGTCAACTTTCTTAGGTCGGTCACTCTCTTAGGTCGCTCCAGCGACCAAAACTACCTCACGACCTAAGCTAACACGGCAACATGCTAACCCGAGCACCCTCCTAAGTCGTAACTCGTACACGACCTAACTATGAGTCGGTCCCGACTCATCACTTAACACACGAGTTATCTCCCAATACTACTCAGGCTAGGAACACCACAAACAACACTAACGACCTGTAAATTCTACGATCCATCGACACGTAAAATACGGGTCGTTACAGATCATCATTATCTGACTTTTGTCTGACCACATTAGATTGGTAGTTTTTCTTGTTATACATTCGAGATTGAGACTCCTTGATGTGTATATACTCTTTGATGTTGCACTTGTATCTAATCTTTTGTGATATCGTGGATCTTATTTGACCACTACTCTGATGTACACTTATATGTGTTATATTCATATCTGTTTCCCCCTTTGTGATATGAATATCTGTGACTAATTTACGTTATGTTTATTTCTATATTTGTTTCCGAAGACCACATAGCCACTGTGTAGTAGCTTTGAGTTTGTATCGGCATGTCGGTTTTCCTCTTGAAATGAAATGCATGTTATACTATCTGATATATCGGTGCTCGCACAAAGCAATTACATGGATGGTTGCTCCTCAACAGCCTTATTCTTCGCGATAGTTGACGGCATTATTCCGTAGTGTCGTTGGCTACCGTGAGTATAGAGGTGGGGCGTCACAGCATGGTATAGGAGCCAAACCTCGAAACAATGTAGAATAATTTAGCAAGGATCATCATCATAAGTCCATCTTAGGAGTCGTGCCTTTGGATTTTATTCGAGTCATTGGACCCGTTCTATCCTATTTTCTTTATGATGCCTTGTTTTATCCACCATGATTGTTTGATATTCATTCTGAGAATAATATTTTCTTCTTCTTTCTTTCTTTCTTTCTTAAAGAAGAAGAGATGGTTAGTTCTGGCAGTCCTAGCGCTGGTCAATCCAGTAGTCCTTCTCTGGATGGCTTATTCATGTCTGCCCAACAACTTTTGGATCTTATAAAGAATCAAAGGTTTATCCGTGCTTTGAGTAAGAACCCTGAAATGGTTTTACCTCTGAAACAGGAGGTTCCTTTCAATCAGCTTATGGATATCACTCTTCGACATGAAGAGGCTGACAAAGGAATTGATGGTGATATTGGGATTTTCAAGAAGAGGCATATTAAGTTCAAAAGCCCTAATCCCAATAAGAAAGTGAAGAAAACTACTTTAGTAGCAAAGACTCCAATCCCTCATCGTGAAGGATGCTACAATTGTGGTTCTTCGGACCACTATGCCAATATGTGCCCAAAACCCCTTACTTGCCATTATTGCAAAATTTCGGGTCATTATTTATCTTCTTGCCCTAAACTTCAAAGTAGGAAAGAGGAAAAGTTGAAAGTTGTGCAAGCCCCTTGTGACACTTTTCTTGATCAAGGTATTTTCCATTCAATCCTTGATGGCATTATTTATTTCATGATCTTCCTATTCTAGTTCGTTTTGATATGGTTTCATGTTATCATTTTATATCAAAAGAACTTGTTGATTCTTTTTCTTTAAATATTTTGGGCTTGATGACTTCTTTGAGAATTGCGAATCCGGTTGGTGGATCCGCAACACTCAATTTGCTTTGTTTGGATGTCGATATTATTTTATGTGATTTTTTCTTTCCAAGCCGATTTGCATGTTATGCGTTACTTAGGCTTCGGAATTGATTTTTGTGAAAGGATTGGTTTAATTATAATGAAGTCATATTTCATGTTCCGAGTGGACTATTCATCTTCGACACTTTCAATCTGTTAAGCAGATTTCTATTTTTCTAAATGATTTCAATTCCAATTTGGTGGCACCATTTTATTCCCTAGACCCACTTGATGAGGAAAGTGTTATTTCTCTCATTCATGTAGTTTGTGAATTTTCCAGTATTCTTGAACTTCTCTTAGGATTATCCCCTAAGCAATCTTTTGAGTGGTGTTAAGGTCTTTTCAGCTCGACCTTGCCACCGATTTTCGTTTGGCTACGAATTGCGGGAGTTAGCATTCCGCTTACCGCATTCTGCACTCGTTATGGTTCTTATGAATGACTTGTTATGTCATTCAGTTTGTCCAACTTATTTCATCCATTTTATGAATCGAGTAATTCTACGAATATCTCGATGACTCCATTCTGGTATTTTTTGATTTTGGATGAAAACAACAATTTAAAATTTTTGCAAATCTTTTTAAGAAGATATTTTATATGTATAATTGGATTTTGTTCTTGAAACGAGCAAAGAATATTCTTAAAATTTTTAAGAGACTTATTTATCATATAGAAGATGATTTGGTGATTGTATTGCCCATTGAGTGTTTTAAGAATTCTGGTCGATGTGCTTGATCAATGTTATTGATAGGAATTTCCTAAACGCTTTGATGAGACAATCAAACACGACAAATTGACTTGTAAAAAGTAAATTTTTCTAAAAAGATGATTACATAAAGATAATTGTAATTTTGAAAGTTTTAGCTTTTCAGGAAAGAGGATCAATTAAAAGAATTTTTTTCGATACTCTTATTCTTGTGATTCCCGAAGGGGAACCAAGACTTTGTTGTTTATACCGATACTAGCCGTGTTGGTTTGGGTGTCGTTCTCATGCAAAGAGAATGTATTATTGCTTATGCTTCTAGGCAATTGAAGCCAGTCGAGACTAGATATGCCACTCATGATTTAGAGCTCGCGGCTATTGTTTTCGCCATTTGAATTTGGCGTCATTATCTTTTGGGAGAGAAATTTATTCTCTATACCGATCATAAATCTTTGAAGTATTTATTTTCTCAAAAGGAACTTAATTTCCGTCATCAATGTTGGATCGAATTTCTTGCAACTTATGATCTTGATATTCTTTACACTTCCGAAAAGGGAAATCGCATTGCCGATGTACTTAGTCGTAAGCAACAAGCGGTTGTTTCTACGATGATATCCGAATGGAATGATCTCGAGACTTTATACACTTATGAGGCTCGAGATTGTGAATCCGATTTATGTTCATCTTTTGTTCTATGTAGCCTTGAGGCTTATCCTTCTCTTTTCGACCGCATTCGTGAAGCTCGAAAGCTAGATCTCGAATTGGCTATTCTTAGCCTAAATTTTTGGGATAAAATTGATATTGAAAATTTGAAAGACTTTGATATTGATTCTCGTGGCGGTATTCGAAAATTTGGTAGACTTATCGTGCCAAGTATTATCATCGTTCTAAATTTACCATTCATCCCGGTAGTAGTAAAATGTACGCGGATATGAAGCTACTTTATTATTGGGATGGGATGAAATCTGATATTGCTAATTTTGTTAAGTGTTGCATGACTTGCCAACTCGTTAAGGCCGAGCATCAAAGGCCCGGTGACTTATTGCAACCTTTGGACATTCCAATTTGGAAGTGGGACCAAATTTCCATGGATTTTATTGATGGTCTTCCCCGTTCTCGTTTGGGTCGTGATAGCTTATGGGTGATCGTCGATAGACTTACTAAATCCGCCCATTTTATTCCCGTTCGGTCCAATCGGACCGTACCTCTTTTAGTCAAGCTTTTTATTAAAGAAATTGTTAAATTACATGGAGTTCCTACTTCTATTGTTATCGATCATGAGCCATTGATTACTAGTGGATTTTGGAAGAGTCTTCAAATTTTTTTGGGAACGAAGCTTAATTTTAGCACCACTTATCATCCTCATTCCGATGGACAAACCGAGCATGTGAATCAAACTCTTGAAGATCTTTTTCATTCTTGTGTACTTGATTTTGATGGAAGTTGGGAAGATCATATTTCTCTTGTTGAGTTTTCCTATGATAATAGCTTCCAATCTAGTATTGGTATGGCACCTTTCGAGGCACTTTACGGAAGGCCATGCCATCTCCTTCTTGTTGGTTTGAGGCCGGTGAGAAGCTGGTTTTAGGTCCAGATTTTATTCGTTATTCCACAGAAAAGATCGACCTTATTCGTCATAGGATGAAAGAAGCTCAGAGTAGACAAAAATCCTATGCCGATAACCGAAGAAGGAAATTGGAATTTTCCGTGGAAGATTTTGTGTTTATTCGTGTTTCACATTTGAATGGTGTTGTGAATTTCAGTCGATAGGGAAAGTTAGCACCTTGATATATTAGTCCCTTTCCCATCGCCGAGCGCACTAGTTCCGCGGCTTGTCGCCTTTTATTATCGGCTCAATTTTCTGCTATTCATGATGTTTCCCATGTCTTTCAACTACGGAAATGCCTTGAGATTTTGATTTTTATTCTTGAGTCCGGTGTTATTGACGAAATTGAAGTTTTACCTATTTGACTTATGAGCAACATCCTATTCGCATCATTGCTTCGTAGGTTGAGCGCCCTCGAAATAAAGATGTTCTTCTTGTGAAAGTTCAATGGTTCTCAAATCCTAAGGATTGCTCTTGGGAATCCAGAGAATTCATCAAGCGAAACGTTCGGGCTTACTCTTTCGTGCTCTTTATGGTGAACTTCTTATTTCAAATTTCTTTTCCGTTGTTATGATTTTATGGTTATTACTCTTAATTTTCTTCTTAAGTATTGCGAGATTGCAATTTCTTTAAGGAGGGGAGTCTGTAACAACCCGCATATTTTACGATTGAATATTTAAATATTTTATTTAAATATTTCATCATTAGTCGGATTATAGTCCGAAAAGCTACTTTTTGCAAACAGTCGAATTTGAACTCGAGACCACTTCCATTGAGTTTAAAATGCCATTTTCGACCTTTTTGAGTATAAACATTGATATGTTTGGAGCTAGCTAAACTTTTGACCTTTTCACTTTGGGCTTTGAGTTTGGGTTAGCCTAAACTATTAACTCTAGCCCCACTCCATCTTCTCTTCATTCACTTTCATTTCCTAACACTCCAAGCTTCATCGAAAATGGAGGAAGAGATTGGAAACTAAAATCCTAAGCCCTAGTCCCATTGCAAATCCAAATTCTAGCTCCAAATTCAATGAGAAGCCATTGGTAAGCATCCTCATCTTCTTCTCCAACTCATTCCCTCTTCAATTTCAGAAATTTCTAAACCCTAACTTAGGAAATGTTTTTCTTTTGAGCTTACATTCAAGCTTCTTGGGTTAGGATTGAGGAGTGGTTGTTCTTGCCTTGCTCTCTAGCTTCTTAATCCTGGTTTTTTGTGAAAAAGGTGAGATTTTTATGTCACATCTAAGTATATTATTATCTTTGATTGTTAGGTATCAATTCCTAACACCTTTACGTGTTCATTTGATTTTGATTTGGATTGATTTGGTGAATATTCTAATTTTTGGTGTTTTGAAAACAAAATCTATGAGAATCCTTATATGGATGTTGGACATGTTGATCGAAGTGTACTGGTGAGTCTTTGAGGTTGGGTATTCGTTTGGCGTAAACCCCAACCGTCACTCATCCGATTGCTTCCGATATGGTTTGGCCATTATTGGCCTAGGTAAGAAAATGCCCAAAGCTTCAGTTTCAGACGTCTAAAATAAAGGATTTAGACGTCTAAATATTGTTCTGGGAAAAAATTTATTTTCCAGATTCAGACATCTGAATTATATATTTCAGACGTCTGAAATTGCTCAAGTCCAACCCGAGAGCAAATAGGCTAAAATTAGCCATTTTCAGATGTCTGAATTCAATGACTCAGACATCAAAATAATGTTCTGTAGAAACATTTATTTTCCAGTTTCAGACATCCGAATCACTATTTTCTAACGTCTGAATCTGCCTGCTTCAACCCAATTTGCCTATTTTGTCGATTTCCTATTTTAATCCATTCGTATTGATCCGACTTATTGTTATCATTTGTTGTCGACTTTGATGACTTCTTTTCAGAATTTTTGAGAATATCCATTTGATGGATTCGATATCGATTTTTATGGCTTTGATTCACGCCTTCGAATGTGAATCTTTGGTGATTCATTATTTCTACAATCATTTCTGTGATTTGTCACTTTAAAAATATAAAGGTTTTCTATACTAGTAGTAAATATCAAAACTCTTTCATCAAAACGATTTCAACACTATTTTATTACGAAACTTGTTTTCTTCAACTGTTTTCCAATCTATTAGTATATACAAACCTTTACCTCATTCGTATGAGAAATCTAATTAAACGGCTTAGCAAAACAAGTGGTATGAAACGCTTGCGTTTACTTCGTCGGTTAATTCTTGGACTTGTTCGATTGAATCTCTTGTGACAATTTTCGATTGGAGATATACAATTTGTTCGTAAATATTTAAGTTAAGCTAGTGGTTATGGGACATGAAGTTAAACTCATATATTTACTAGCTTAGTGTAATTGACACTTAACCTCGAGTGCAAGTCTACAATTTGTTCGTAAATAATTAAGTTAAGCTAGTGGTTATGGGACATGAAGCTAAACTCATATATTTACTAGCTTAGTGTAATTTACACTTATCGATCAATGATGATCATTTTGTGATTTAGACTAGCAATGTGCGATGTCTCTTTGTCTGCGAGGGAGACTAAACCTCGTTTTTAGTTGAGCTTCGGCTTGGTGGGGTAGCGACCCATGGTCTTCGGACCGTTTTAGTGGAGCTTCGGCTCAAAGGTCTTCGGGCCATTTTAGTGGAGCCTCGGCTCAAAAATTAATGGTTAGCAACCATGAAATAGCGTTCCGTTTTGTGACACATGTGTTGGTGAGATTTCATGCTCCCGTTTTGTGATAGGCCTCTTTCCTCCTTTTTGTGATTTCTGAATTTCTATTGATGATTTATAGACTTTGTGTTTCAACAATTTTCGTGATTTGCATTGATAAGCTTTATCAATTTTTGTGCATTGGTGAATTTGTATTTCACTAACTTTTCTGATTGGCATTGATATGATTGTCAATATTTGTGGTTTGGTGAATAAAATAAAGAATATGACATTCTTTTTAGTGCTTTGAGATTTCTTGTGCTATTATATGATTTTTGTTGTTAGTTAATGTATATGTAACAGCCCGCAAATCCGTACCCCTTGAGTCAACACTATTCTACAACAAACAACTCAAGTTGTACAGAAATACGAACCATTTGGGTTTAAGAAGAAGAGGTAGAAGAAGAGAATTGGAAACAACAACAGAATCTAACCATCGCAGCGGAATAAAATATAATAGATAATAAATAATCTTTACTCAAAATCAAATATATCTGTTTACATACATTACATCATCAGAGTACATCAGTCACAGCTCACATCAATAACATCCAATGGGTACACAACAACTCAACAGCGGAAATATATGTATATACAAGTACGAGAATACGTATCGTCATCCAGCTCGTCTCCTGAGCTCCACAGCATCATATCCTATATCCTATAATACTCGGTCTGACCCGAGCATTACAGTTAAATAATACCCGAGTCAGTCTGGAATACCAGAGTGAGAAAATCACACCCAATTGATTATTAAAGTTTCAAAAATCCTTTGAAAACCAAAAGCATCTCGTAAGACCACGCCATAAATAAACATGTCGGGTTTTTACCTTACGATAGCTAAACCAATTTTTATAGAAATCCTCCGATATTATAATAGGGTCTATATACAAATACTTATAAAATAGCCGAAATTGTTACATTCATTAAATTCCAGCTACTAGCCACAAAAGTGGGTAATACAAACAAAACTCGTACAAGGCTCGTAGGGAGAATGGATTTCCAACAATGACTAGGCACTGGGGTACCACCTGTCACAGTACGTGGTCTAGATCACAGTACCGAGGACTACTCCCTTCATCCCCTGCAACACAAGACCGGGACCATTCCTTACTGAACAGTCCCGAACAAGATAAACCCCGTGGTTGGCGCGACCAACCACCCACTAAGCCGAAATAAATAAGGGACATCTAGACAGGGGAATTATCTTGTCCTGCTTGGGCATGACCCACCTAACCTTGCTGCATATCCCCTGATTTTCAGTCATTCCCATTTGATGAGGCTTGAGGCTAAGCGTTACCTTTAGAACGTATTTACTTAGAATGCCCATCGCCCTCCTGACGATGTTTCGCAAGCATTCTTTTATTATTTCTTTCCAAGAATCAAATGCTATATAATTTGATAACTCAGAGTTCAAGAATATATCCAAGCAGCTATAAAATTCAATATTTCAATATGATTCATCACAGAATATCCACAAAGCATGTCAGAGAATAATAAACAATATATATATGTTGAGGGACCCAGTTGGATCCCTCCAACCTGTTTTCCCTGCATCCATAGATGTTAGCACAATATAATATATCAAGTCCAAATATCATAATATATCACATCAATTCATTCAAACAATTATTTAAATTTAAACATTTTAAATTTAAATTTAAACTGAGTGAGATTAACTCACCTTTGCTTTAATTTGTAGTCTATTTCCAAACTGGCTTGCTTCCGTGATTTAAAACCTTGTATAACAGTTATACGATTCATTAATATTTTAATTTATCAAACAATTAATTGCCATTAAATAAATAAGGCAACTAATAATTCAGTTAAACCAATCGTTCCCTTGCAATTTCTTTTAGTAACTAAATAATTTAAATAGGTTTATCAATCGTCTTAATCACTAATATGCATTATTAAATAAACTTGTAATTTTCGGCTCTAACCTCATATATAAGTTATTTTCAACCTATATATATATTTATCGAATAACAAATTTAAAATTAAACTCCATAAATAAAAAATATTTTTTGAAAATAACTTGATAAATTAAAATATCTATCTATGTATATATCCTATATCTTACAGTAAAATCTAATATTGTTATATACTTTTTCCTGTCCATAGGTAAATTTAAAATCTGGAAATCGAAAACTATCAGTAAACATCCTTTACTGTAAGTTTAAATTTTATTTTCAAATTTGTATTCATACGTAGGTAAAATCAAAAGTTTATACCTCTCGTGCTCAGACGAGTCACGTCCACAATCCCCAAAACTTCTCGAGCGAATCCAAACACGAACCCACGAAGCCGCTCGACTCGAAAGCAGATCGTCGAGTTCCCTAGTTCACCTGCAATCATCCCCACCTCGTGAATTCCTCCTCGAACCCAACCTCGACCTCCGTCTCTCACACGAGCCCGATACAAAGCGTCGCGATCTCCTCTTGTCATTCTGCGCTCGAAACCCCACGTCACCATAGCGCGAGCCTTGCGGCATCGCGATCTCGCCAACAATGGCTCTGCGTCAAAACCCCCAAATCACTGAACGCACCACGACCTGACAGATTCGTACGCGATGGCCTATCGTTTGAGGCGAGTTCGAATACATTCGAAGTAGGAAGAGAGAGATGCTCGCCATCGGCCATTATAATTTATTTATCTTTTTTATTTTATTTTTTTATTTGTGATTTGGGTTCGGCATGAATTTGATTTTGAGCCATTTAAATGTGAAGAAGGTAAATGAAGCTCGGTTGTATCCACTGAGAATAAAGGACGAAAATAAAAAGAGGGCGAAAGAAGTATATTCGAGAAGGCGAAAAAAGCGTGAAATCGAAGAAGGAGAGGAGGCAAGACGTGATGTTTTCAGAGTATAGAGTGGCTTGTCAGAAAGAATAGCTCGGCCTAATTGAAGATAGGGTTGCCAATGTAATTTTTCTTGATTTGATTTTTATTTATTTATTATTATTATTATTATTATTTTTATATTGAATTCGATATAAATTCCAGCGTGTTTACTAATCGTACGCTCACACATTAACTCCGATCAATACGAAATTTGAAATCCGATAATAATTCAATATTACGGACCCAATGGAACTGGTTCCGTTGAATTCCGAGACTGTGCCTCGGAAGGCTATTTTTAAATTCAATTCAAACGATATAAATTTTAAAACTTAACAAACCATTTTTAAATTTGATTTCATCACTTCTATTCTCTTCAGTATTATCGATATAAATTTTATAAGCCTTCAAATTATTTTAAATCGAATTAAAATTCCAGATTCAACGTTTTATTCAAATTCAAGCTATTTAATTCTAAATTATAATTACCAAATAATTGGTAATATTTGAATTCGAGTAAAAAAAATTAACATTTAAATATTCAAAATCAATTGAATATTCCAATTTCAATGGCTCAAAAATTTCGGGTCGTCACAGTATACTTTTTATAGCATGACATTTTTGTTATCATACGTTTTAATCGCATCTATTACCCTATCTCATTTTATTTGATATTTATAGCTAGACTGATCCGTTTATTATTTTCTTATTAAATAATACTCGGGTCAGACTGAGATGTTACAGATGCTTCTGCTTGATTCCTTATCTCGGATCATCATTATCTGACTTTTGTCTGACCACATTAGATTGGTAGTTTTTCTTGTTATACATTCGAGATAGAGACTCCTTGATGTGTACATACTCTTTGATATTGCACTTGTATCTAATCTTTTGTGATATCGTGGATCTTATTTGACCACTACTCTGATGTACACTTATATGTGTTATATTCATATCTGTTTCCCCCCATTGTGATATGAATATCCATGACTGATTTATGTTATGTTTATTTCTATATTTATTTTCGAAGACCACATAGCCACTGTGTAGTATCATTGAGTTTGTATCGGCATGTCGGTTTTCCTCTTGAAATGAAATGCGTGTTATACTATCTGACATGATCGCACAAAGCAATTACATGGATGGTCGCTCCTCAGCAGCCTTATTCTTCATGCTAGTTGACGGCATTACTCCATAGTGTCCTTGGCTAGCGTGAGTATAGAGGTGGGGCATCACAAAATATTTACTTCAAGTTTTTTATTGTAATGTAGCATTTACATGTTCATCTTCCATCTGAAGCATGTCTTCGAGGTCCTATGCAATATGGATGGATGTATCCATTTAAGAGGCAATGATATTAAGTTGTTAAATATTAATTTAATATATGAGTAAAATTTAATTTGAAATAATTTTTTAACTGGTACTTAAATCATCTAAACAAAAAGTTAGACAAAAAATACGAGTTGAAGGTTCGATTTGCAAATCATATATCGAAGAAGAAGCCTCTTCTTTTTCTCTCATTATTTTAGTCACTGTGTGAACTTATCATTTGAAACTATTCTACGTAATGATGAAGGCATCGAACAAGATTCTTCTTAAGGAATGTTATCTATTTTTAGACAACATGACTGACCTGCTAGAAAATGTGCAAACCTATGTTAAACGATAGAGATTGTCATGTAGCATACGCATGTGTTTTTTAAAATTGTGCTGAAGTTGCGCCATTTGTTTGGTAATATTAAATAACGTACCATTAATTTCAATTATACTTAAAGATTATAATGCAATATTTTATATGTGTTTGCAGTATTTATGAATCACACCATCCACGCAGCAATCTTAGAAACGAATTCGTTGTTTGGTTTTCAAAGTACATTTATGATCCATGAAATTGTGGAATCAATGAAGGATCGAAACATATTGCATTAAGATCAAAAAGAAATGTTAAGACATATTCAATATTCTTCATCAACTAATTTAAATTCGACATCAAAGAATATGGTGTCGAAAAATTAACTAACAATATTAGTATATTTATTAAAGGTAGTGATGATTCAGATAATTATATAAATGATTTTTACAATGTATTAACCTAAATTTTGGAATCGACATATTTCATATGTCCTATGAAAAAAGTTCTTTTGTTTAAATGTAATTGGTTCAGCAATGTTCAAGGTTCTAAAATCAACATGCATGAAGATCATAATCTTATTTAAATTAAAAAAAACGTTGCATTACCATAAGTATGATCCTTTTATACTAGCCAAATAAGAACTACAAGTTTATTATTCTCCATATCCATCTCTAAAAAAAGATAATGTAGGTTGGTCGGTAGTGTTTAAAACAAAGGCAAGATTTATGATTGATGGAATGAAATTCCAAACGAACAAGCTTATTAGGAAGATCTCGATGAAAATAATGAAATAATAGTAGCTGATGATAATACTGATTTAGGGCCTCTGAACGATGAATCAACTATTTTAGTAGAAGCATTTGATTCTATAGAGGAAACAATATAGAGTACGAAACTGAGTCTGAATCAGAAAATAACGTAGGTTAATTGCTAATGTACATTTTGATAGAAGGTAATTTATATGATTATTAATGTTACATTTTTCTTAACAGAAATTATATGTTTTCCTGTACTTAAATGATACATTCTTGCTTAATAAAATGAAATGTCTATGATACCAATTATGTTCGCTGTCAAAGATCTTCACAATCACTAGGTTCCCCCTTTTCTAGTTAGAGAGGGACTGATGCGGGAAGCGATTGCGACGACCCATCATAGTATGTAAAGCGTCCTATAGTAACTTTAACGGTTAAAGAAAATGGGTAGGTATCAAACTTATTGCAGCATCATAAATATTTTGTGTATGATATATTAATCAAGATTTATGAAAGGTCAATATCATATGTAATACAGAGGCTTAGAGTTAGAGCCCTTAGACATTGCTTTGGATGTTTCAGGCCTACTTATAAGAGTAGAATGATCGTGTTCTGGCCTAGGTGAGATAGTATCCCACCCTTAATCTTAGAACATATCTGGAATGATTTCCTCGTAAGTGTAAATCTTTATTTCATTTTACATCTATCCACTTTACAATTTCTTGACTAAGTTTAAATGTATAATTTATATTTTTAGTGTGCAAAAAGCGGTAGAGTAATAGGAACCTGATCTTCTCCTTTATAGAAATTCTTGGATGAAAAAATTTGACAAATCTATTGCGATACGATGTCGACCATAAAAAGAGGAAGAAAAGCCCGAGTGGATGAGTGGAAGCGTCTAGCTAGCTTAGGTTGCTTTCTGAGATAGCGACAAAGCGAAGGTAAGATTGTTAGTCTCGTATGTTTACTAAAAATTTGATAGAGTTCGTGTAATAATTGCATCAACTTACAAAATGCCAAATAGAATATTTAATTTAAATTCGCTGGCAGAGTTACAGAAAAACTCTGCAAACAGAAATAAAAATCCAGCCATTCATCGTGGAGGTTCAAAATCATTCCTACTTTATAGTCATAAGCTGGTAGATTTATTAACCGCGATTATAAATAGTAATTACATTGTATAATTATATATATATATACACACAATACATAATGATTATTTCAAAAAAGAGAGCGTGGTCAACCTGTTCCTTATATGGACGTGTTTGCTCGAATTCATGCCATCGAGTATGAAAATGAAGGTAGTATAATAACATACATATGACATGACTTGAAATCACAACAATCCATTGTAAACATATTATAAATTATAAGTTCTTAATAATCACTTTAAATAACAATTTACAATTAATTAGAAATACGAATTTTAATTGTAATTTTATTTGGAATTGTAGGAAAATTTCATGCGATAACGAGAGAAAGTGCTTGGGGGATCGGGATGGGAAGAGCTGACTACTAACGAGGAGGACCAAATCATTGATGTTATTATAGAGCCGTCAACATGGAATATGCATTATGGTTTTGGGAATCAGGAGGTAATGTTTATGTATAACATATTTATGAATAACGTGTAACATATTGAATTTTTTAATAACACTATATGAAACTCATACACTTTTTTAAATAATTTTACATGTTAGACACAGGCAAAGCGGCTAAAAAAATCCCAAGACAACATTAAGATTCAAGAGTTGAGATCTAAGATTGCTGAGCTAGAGAGACGAAACAAGCATTGTGCTATGGAGATGGCCAAGTTGGACGAGCTCCTTGCTGCATATATGCAGGAGCATGACACATTTCCCCTATCAGGGGGATCCGAAGGCGATGATTAGGATTGATATGTATGATTTTTTATGTTTGTGTTGGAATGTTGTACATATATGCACTTTGAGATGGGTGATGTAGTTTGACTTTGTTGCTATGACATTTGAGAGTTGGATTTATTTGATATGTTTGGATATGCCATCAAGTATGAAAATGAAGGTGGTATAGTAACATATATATGACATGACTTGAAATCACAACAGTCTATTGTAAACATATTGTAAATTATAAGTTCTTAATAATCACTTTAAATAACAATTTATAAATAGTTAGAAATACAAATTTTAATTGTAATTTTATTTGGAATTGTACTAAAATTTCATGCGATAATGAGAGAAAGTGCTTGGGGGATCGGGATGGGAAGTGCTGATTACTGACGAGGAGGACCAGATCATTGACGTTATTATAGAGCCGTCGACGTGGAATAGGCATTATGGTTTTGGGAATCAAGAGATAATGTTTATGTATAACATATTCATGAATAACGTGTAGCATATTGATTTTATTAATCACACTATATGGAACTCATATACTTTGTTAAATAATTTTATGGGTTAGACGCAGGAAAAGCGGCTACAAAAAATCCCAAGACAACATGAAGATTCAAGAGTTGAGAGCTAAGATTGCTGAGCTAGAGGGACGAAACAAGCATTGTGCTATGGAGATGGCCAAGTTGGACAAGCTCCTTGCTGCATATATGCAGTAGCATAGCACATTTCACCTATCAGGGGGATCCGAAGGCGGTGATTAGGATTGATAGGTATAATTTTTTATGTTTGTGTTGGAAAATTGTACATATATGCACTTTGAGATGGGAGAGGTAGTTTGACTTTGTTGCTATGACATTTGAGAGTTGGATTTATTTGATATGTTCGGATATGCCATCGAGTATGAAAATGAAGGTGGTATGGTAACATACATATGACATGACTTGAAATCACAACAGCCTATTGTAAACATATTGTAAATTATAAGTTCATAATAATCACTTTAAATTACAATTTATAAGTAATTAGAAATACGAATTTTAATTGTAATTTTAATTGTAATTTTATTTGGAATTGTAGGAAAATTTCAAGCGATAATGAGAGAAAGTGCTTGGGGGATCGGGATGGGAAGAGCTGACTACTGACGAGGAGGACCAGATCATTGATGTTATTATAGAGCCGTTAACATGGAATAGGCGTTATGGTTTTGGGAATCAAGAGGTAATGTTTATGTATAACATATTTATGAATAACGTGTAACATATCGATTTTATTAATCACATTATATGAAACTCATACACTTTGTTAAATAATATTACAGTTAGATGCAGGCAAAGCGACTACAATAAATCCCAAGACAACATGAAGATTCAAGAGTTGAGAGATAAGATTGCTGAGCTAGAGGGACGAAACAAGCATTGTGCTATGGAGATGGCCAAGTTGGACGAGCTCCTTGCTGCATATATGCAGGAGCATGGCACATTTCCCCTATCGGGGGATCCGAAGGCGATGATTAGGATTGATAGGTATGATTTTTTATGTTTGTGTTAGAACATTGTACATATATGCACTTTGAGATGGGTGAGGTAGTTTGACTTTGTTGCTATAGAGTTGGATTTATTTGATATGTTTGGATATGACATCAGGTATTGTAAACTTATTGTAAATTATAAGTTCTTAATAATCACTTTAAAAAACAATTTATAAATAATTAGAAATACGAATTTTAATTGTAATTTTATTTGGAATTTCAGGAAAATTTCATGCGATAACGAGAGAAAGTGCTTGAGGGATCGGGATGGGAAGAGCTGACGACTGATGAGGAGGACCAGATTACTGACGTTATTATAGAGTCGTCAACATGGAATAGGCATTATGGTTTTGGGAATCAAGAGGTAATGTTTATGTATAAAATATTTATGAATAACGTGTTACATATTGATTTTATTAATCATGCTATATGAAACTCATACACATTGTTAAATAACATTACAGGTTAAACGCAAACAAAGCGGCTATAAAATATCCTAAGACAACATGAAGATTCAAGAGTTGAGAGAAAAGATTGCTGAACTAGAGAGACGAAATAAGCATTGTGCTATGGAGATGGCCAAGTTGGACGAGCTCCTTGCTGCATATATGTAGGAGCATGGCACATTTCCCCTATCAGGGGGATCCGAAGGCGATGATTAGGATTGATAGTTATGATTTTTTATGTTTGTGTTGAACATTATACATATATGCCTTTGAGATGGGTGAGGTAGTTTGACTTTGTTACTATGAAATTTGAGAGTTGGATTTATTTGATATGTTTGGATATGTTTAAGATGGGTGAGAATGATTTGATATGTTTGATACATTTTGAGATATTGGACGTGTGAGGTTGGTTTGAGTTGTTTTGAGGTGTTGTTCAATATGTTTGACATATTTTGGGATGTACTTCAAGACGTCATTGGATGTTTGGGTATATTGTGGGTTGTTTGAGTTTGATTTATTGTATATACTTATGTTTTTATTATTGATGTTATATATGTGATGTGGGCTTTGATATATATGATTTATATATGTGAAATTGAGTTGCGACATATATTGATATGTATATATATATATATGTGTGTGTGTGTGTGTGTTTTTTTTTGGGTTAAAAGGGTACTGAAATAAAAAAACTTCCTGGTTATCGACGGCTCTTTGCAAACTTACCAATGACTTTCGATGGCTTACCTTTTAAGTATTTCGACGGCTTCCGATACCAATTTGGGTAAGCCGTATTCCCCAACGTGTATAAGACGGGTCATCAAAAGCCATCGGAAAAGCCGTTGTAAGTCGACGAAAGTAAATCGACCGAGCCATCGAAAAGCCGTCGGAAAAACCATTCATCAATGACCTTCTTTCGGATGGCTTTTCCTGATGGCTACCAACGACCAAAAATGGTTATGAGCCATCAAAAATACCACTACTTTTTTGTACTGATCGATTGTGGTGGAGGATGATACCAGTGATAATGTATTAACATCTGTAGTGTTGAATGATTCAAATCTTGATTGAATTCTTAGTTCAAGGGTTTCTTTTCATATTACGCTAAGTAAAAGTTGTTTCTCCACATATACTAATAAGGATGGAAGTTCAATCTTTATGGTGAAAGATGTAATTGCATGCAAGAAACGGTTCAGCATAGATTCATAATATTGATGGAGTGGCATGCACTCACCCTAATGTGAACGATGTTATAGGTCTTCGTAATTTTTTTGATCTTATTAGACTTGTTAGCAACTTTAGTATGCAAGATCACTATAAAAGGTTAAGTTTTGGGGTTTCTAAAGAGGTAATTGTGTTTATTAAAAGAGCAATGGCTCGTAATTTATATCTTCTTAAAAATTTGATAATCATGTTGCAATTTATGTCTATATTGATAGTTGGTGGGCCGTGAATTTTACTACTTACTAGCATCTAAGATTGTGTCATGTTTCAGAGAAATCTTTGAAAATGATTCAGAAGAAAATATGATTAATCGTGAGAACTTCTGCATAATTGATTTTACCAAGAATATGTTTATGCAATAAAGGCTTCATTCATTATTCATAATCATGATTCTATAGGTATTCTTGAGTATGTTGTGGTGTAGGCATCTACTACTTCTTTGAAAGCAAGTAGGTATTATATATATTTCAATGATGATTACTCTATTAATTTTGGATGTTTATATTGAAAGTTGAATCAAATGCATTTGATAAATTCAAAGTATAGAAAGCTCTTACGGAAAATGAGATTAATTGAGCATTAATAGTCTTGAGATCTGATAATGAAGATGTGTATATATCAAGAGATTTTTTGGATTATTGTCGACTGAAAGAATGTGCAGGTATCCTACACAACTGCATAATATTTCTAAAAATAAAAGAGGTACAAGAGGTTCATAGTAGGTGTTATCCAGCCTTTTGACCAGGCAATATTCAAACAGATTGGATGAACTGAACTTGGAGTTATTGAGGCAGGAAGCCCACAGAGATAGCCCAAGAGTGCAAAAACTAAGCATAGACAAAATCGCAAGAGGAAGGCCGACCAAACACAAACCAAGGCAACCACCAATTCTCCAAGTTTAGGGATTGGTATCGACTCCACCTATGGGTCAGTACCGAGTCCTACATCCACCTCAAGTGGACCCCATTTCTACCTATGCCTTCTAGAAGATGCCATGAGCCTATTTCCAGATTCTTTTTGTTGAATTAATGCAATACTCTATCGATCTTCCTGAACGCTTAAAACTGCAACTTTCTCTTCCACAACTCCATCATTTTGACGTTGAAACAAGCTGACATTGGTGTAAAAACTATGGAATAATGAAGCCAACCACAAGACAATCGGAGATGAAGAGTCGAAGATGGCTATTTTCGCAAACTTAGGGATCAGTACCAACCCGTACCTATGGATCGGTACCGACTCCTATCAACTGATTATGTGGCATCTATATTCTTATAAGAATTGATCTAAATCATGTACAACGGCAATGAGATATTTTATGCAAGATATTAGGCTTCCTATCTCTATAAATAGGAGGGTATGACTCATTATTTAGGATTTTTTGGCTTGAGTTCTATTATATATATTCTAATAATTCTGAAAATCTAAGTGTCAGAGTTGTACCGACCCCATAGAACTTCTGCCTCCAAGTCAAAAATAAGCAATAAAAGATTGAAGTGAAAGTAGGCCTTACTTTGCCAAACCACTACAAATTGTTGTGCGGTCTCTTTTCCTTATTTTTGATTTTACTTTCATCATATTTTATTCTTTACATAAACTCTTGAGTGTTTGTGCCATTTTTGCTACAAACATTTTGGTGCTTTCACTGAGAAACTCAGATTCTCAGGCTATTTGGATGCATCATCTACTATTGGATTTCCTACATCTAAGAGATAGGTCCAATTTATCAACATTTTAATTCTATAACTCAAATTTGCAATGGTCTACTAGAAGCTTTCTACCATGGCCCCATCATGAAGAGACCAATCTACCAATTCCAAAGCAACTACTAAAGCCAAGGATCGAAATTCTCAGCAAGTGAGATGAAGTTGTCCATCCAACTCAACCCGAGATCTAGATTCCAACTTATGTCGTAACTAGAATAGAGATGGATGTGATGATAAAGCAGATAGAAGATAGATTCCAAGCTAATCACAATGAGATGAACCAAAAGATGCAACACATCTTGAGACTTTTGAATGAGCTAACTCAAAGCAGCCTAGAAGGAGTAGAAGGGACTCTAGTTCTTCCATTGAAAGTTCCTCATCATCTAAGTACAGACAAAGGGACAAGAAGAAGAAGAAGACCTAAAATGCTGCTGAAACATCATACTAAGGAAGAGGATGAGCCCTAGGATTTGGAGATCAATATCGACCTAAGGTTAGGGGTCAGTACCAACCCCTCTAATGGTGCGTCCAGAGTCCATCCTTTAGAAGGTGGCATGGACATGGCTTTAGGTTGCCCTGCTAGTGGTCAGAAGCTGGGAATTGTGCTACTGCTGATGAAATTGCTTACGTGAATCAGACAGAGGGGCGCTGGATGAATGGATTTCCCAGAGGCTAGAGAAATTAGGTGTCGAGAACAAAACCAAAAGCATTCGCCATGTCGAATACTTGGATCAAAGCCCTATTTCGGCCTTTCAGTCGCACCTATAGATTCAGACTACTTGGAGGATATGGTTAGGAGACGTGTTAGTAAAAATTATTTCAGAAGTAACGATGAATGGGGTACCACTCCAAGTTGAAATCCGTTTACATAGAACATTATATGTAGGAGATACCCTGGAGTTTTGCAATGCTAACTATGTCATTATATGGAGGAAGACCCTAGAATGAATTTGATGAGATATGAATGGCATATGGATTCAGGCAGAGCTTTGGATGCTATGAAGTGTTGTTGCTTCCTGATTTTCTTAGAAGGAGTATCTACGATATGGTTCACTCGGCTTTCGTAGAGGTCCATATCATCTTTTGCTGAGTTATCGAAGAAGTTTGCATAACAATTCGGTTTGCATACTTCACGTCCAAAGCCTATGACGTCTTTGTCAGACCTCTTCCAAGATGAGGGAGAGTCGTTGAAGGATTTCTTGAATCGATTCCATATAGCTACGACATAAGTAACATATCCTAAGGACGACATATACTGATGGCTTTGATTAGGGAGATTCATCTAGATACAGAGTTCGGGTAATGGTTGGAAAGGAAACCCACATCAATGATGGATGGTTTCTACAGAAAGGCTAATGAACACTTGCGCTTGGAGGAAGTCAAGAAATGTCCATGGAGGAATAGTGCTAGAAATTTGAATGAAGTGATACAAAGCAAAGTTGTCGTAAGGCAATATTTAGGAAGCTCTGTGAATGTGGATGTGAATGTTAGTAATCAAAACAAGTCGAAAAAGAAATAATGATGGGGCTAAGAAGAAGAAGACAGGTAACAAGAAATGTATTATGTCTCCTAAATATGATAGCTATACTAAGTTGAATAATTCGATATAAAATATCTACCCGACGACTCAAAACACTAAGCGGTACAGTAAGCTGGCTCTAAAGAGTAGACTAAGAAGGAAAGAAAGTCAAGAAAGTTTTGCGGATTTCATGAAACTCACGGTCGTAATAAAAACGAGCGCAAAGGTTTGTGTGATATGGTTGAGGAGTTTATTCACAAGAAAAGTTAAAACAGTATATGAATGCCCCGCCGGATGACGGGCAAGGAAACTTTAACGCTTCTGGGCCATCTTCCTAATGGGGGAAAGCTGAGCCTGGTGTGATGCATTTAGATGACCAGAAAGATGATTGGTGATTAATACAACCATCGGTGGGCCGCATCCTGCTGGTAACCATCTAACTGAGATGGACAGATATGTTGGTGCTATTAAACACGTGGAGAGTGAAAGTTGTTTTGCTATTGAGGATGGGACTCCGACAAAGCAATGCAGAATGTTGATTGATGATATTGTTTTTTAGAATAGAAATGCTAATGGAATGGAAGCTCCAACGATTGACCCACTCATGATCTCAGCCACGATTAGTCCTGTTATTGTTTGGGAGGTGCTGGTTGACTGTGGGAGTTCAGTCAATATCTTGTTAGGAAGGGCTTACAATCAAATGATGTCAGAGGAGAAGGATTTGTAACCTTGTAAATCTCTAATACAGGGGTTCAAAGGGACGGCTATTTAGCCGACTAGAAATATAGAATTACATGTGGTACTTGGCGAGGGCAACCGCAAGCGACTGTGAGTCGTTAATTTTTTGATGTTGGATACTTACTCAGCTTATAATGCATTTCCAGGCCGTCTGGCCTTAGTTGAATTCAGAGCGCCTATAGCGCCTTGGTGTTTTGCTATGAAGTTCCTAATAGAGAAAAAAGTGGGAAACATGCAAGGAGATCATGTGGCTGGCCGCAAATGCTATGTCGCCAAGCTAAAGGAGGTAAGGAAAAGGGAGAAAGGAAAAAAATATAGAGGGGACCCTCTGCATTAAAGCTTTAGGCGCATAGCAACTACAGCCTGAGCCCTAGCTCGGACAGCCCAGTCGGTTCCACGATGACATAGGTCGATGTAAATGCCCAGAAGGAGGAAGAGCAGCTCCCATTGAGTTGATGATCGTTGTTGTAGTCAGGAAGGATGATTTGAATTAGGTCCTAAAGTTAGGATCGTAGCTTGGCGTAAGAGTAATGAAGGAGTTGGTTGGTTTTCTTTAAATGAACATAAATGTGCTTTCCTAGACACACTTGGATATATGTGGGATCTCGTCGGAGATACCGAGCTATGCATTAAATGTAAATCATCGAAGAAATACCATAGCCTGGTTTTGGAGAGATCCGCTGTGCTAAAAGAAGTGGTGGATAAGCTAAAGACAGCAGCTTCATCTGCAATGCCTCATACCCATAATAGTTATCCAACCTTGTCTTGGTGAGGAAAGCGAACGAAAAGTGGAGGAAATGCATTGACTATTCTAATTTGAATAAGGCATGCTCGAAACACAACTTCCCACTCTTGAGGATCAATTATTTGGTGGATTTAACACCTGGACATGAGCTTCTTCCATTCATGGATGCATACTTGGGATACAACTAAATCCAGATGCATGTCCCAGACCAAGAACACACAAGCTTCATAAATAACCTTGGATTGTATTGTTATCTGGTCATGCATTTTGGATTGAAGAGCGTAGGAACAGCTTGCCAGAGGCTAGTTAACTAGATGTTCAAAGATAATATTGGACGCTCGATGGAAGTCTACGTGGATGACGTGCTTGTGAAGCCATGACGTTTAAGATACCACATTGGCGATTTAAAAGAGATGTTTGTTGTCCTCTGAAAGTACGAAATGAAGCTCAATCGCTTGAAATGCTCTTTCGGCAAGGCATCAGGGAAGTTCTTGGGCTTCATTGTAAACTCATGTAGGATTGAAGCCAACTCAGAGAAAATTGAGGCATTGGGAAAAATTGAAGCCCCAATGTCAATCAAGAAGGTTCAAAGCTTAAACATGAATGTTATCACCCTAAGTCAATTCATTTCCAAAGCCATAGATAAATGTAACCCTTTTTCGAATGATTGAGAAGGAAAAAAAGGAACTTCAAATGGGATCACGGGTGTAAAGACGCATTCCAAGATCTAGTGGATCACTTGGAAAGATCCTTCATCCTTTCGAAGCCGGTGGATGACAAGGACTTGTTTATATAATTGGTGGTGTCGGTGCGTGCTTTATGTGCCACACTTGTATGTGAGGAATCTTGCATCTAATGACCAATCCATTACGTCAGTAAGTAGTTGGCAAGTGCGAAAGAAAACTATTCAAAGCTAGAGAATCTTGTGTACCGCCTTTTGATATCTTCGAGAAAGCTTCGCTCTTATTCCTATGCTTATCTGATCAAATTCCTTACTGACCAGCCTTTACGACAAGCCTTACAACGACCTGAAACTTATGGAAGGCTATTGATATGGAACATTAAAGTGAGCCAATACGACATAACTTATCAGCCTTAGAGAGCAATCTATATCAGAATTTGGCAGATTTCATTATTGAATCACTGCACAAGATTATCCTCTAAGGTGTAGCGGTCGAAAGATACTGGGTGGAAGGTGTACATGGATGGTGCATCTATCGAACGGTGTTCCGATGCTGGAGTTGTACTTGTCAATCCCAAAGAACACCCGATTTGTTACGCCTTAGAACTTGACTTTTTAGTGATGAACAATGAAGCTGAATATGAAGCCATGGTTGCAGGGCTCAAAATCGCCAAGAAAGTTAGGATAAAGACTTTGCACATTTTTTGCGACTCCCAATTAGTGGTTTTCTAAGTTCAAAAAGAGTTTCAAGCAAAAGGAGTGAGACCAGCTCCTTATCTAAACTGGGTTCTTGAGTTGCTTGCTGATATTGAACATTATACAATCTCATATTTCCAGAATGGAGAGTTAGACGGCCGATTTATTGGCTAAACTAGCCAGTGCTAGAGATGCATGGCTCGTGGGCTTAGTTCTAGTGGAAGTACTTTTGGCTTCGAGCATCGACCAGATGGATGTCGATTGGATCTTGCAAACCGATCGTGAAAGGGAGTCGTAGATAACTCCGATTCAAAATTATTTGCATAGAGGAATCCTACTGGAGAGAAGGAGTGAACAACAAAAGCAACTTCGACAAGCTTCGAGATATACTATGCAAGAAGGAGTACTGTACATAAAGGTTTTCTCTTTCCCCATGCTTCGGTGTGTCGCTCACGACGAGGCCAAACGAGTCCTAAGAAAGGTTCATGAAGGGGCATGTGGCAACCACATCGGGAGACGAACCCTAGAGAAGAAGATCCTCCACTATAGATACTTTTGGCTAACCGTCAACCAAGACGCAACTGATTGCACCTGAAAATGTGCCAAGTGCTAGAAATTTGATAAAATACTGAGAGCCCTGTCGAAGGAGATTGCTCAAATGCTCAGTACTTCGCCTGGTCTAGGGTGTTGGTATCATTGGTGTGATGTCGATATCTAAATATAGCACGATATGTGCCATCGTTGCAGTTGATTACTTCACCAAGTTGGCTAAGGCGGTGTCATTGTCCTCGATCACCACAAAGAAAGCAAACAATTTTTTTTTTGGAATATCATTTTTCGTTTTGGAGTTCCATAGACAATCATTACCAATAACGACACCCAATTCGACAGTACTAAGTTCAAAGATATCTACCATCGGCATTGCATAGAGAAGAGGTTTGCTGCAGTGGCACATCCTCAAGCGAATGGACATGTTTAAGCTATAAATAAGTTTATCAAGTCCATTCTTAAGAAGCGATTGGAAAGGGTCAGAGGCGTGTGAATCAATTAACTTCCGTTAGTACTATGGGTTTATCGAATAACTCACAAGTCAGTGACTGACCACTCCCCCTTTAACCTAGCTTACAGATTAGAGGCTATGAATCTGGTTGAACTAGAAGTACCTTCTCATTGAGTGATTCATTACAATCCATGAAATAATAGGCAACTCCTGCTAGAGTCTCTTGATATGATTGATAAGAAGCGCAATGCAACTGAGTTAGTAGTAGTTGCACACTGACACCAAGTTGCATGATATAACAACACTAAGTTTAGGAATTGGACCTTCAAAGTTAGTGACCTAGTCCTCAAATGAATCTTTCCTGGCCCTGGAAACTTGGACCCGACGAGGGAAGGTTCATACGCATTAGAGAAAAAGCTTGGAAATGGAACTTTTAGGCTTATGACGACATACGAGATTTCACTCTCGAAGGTGGAATAACGAGCACTCATGATGCTACTTCATTAAGAAATAAATGCGTAAATAATTGGCTAGAGCCATGTAATAAGGCAGATTCTGTCATTTTTCATTTTTTATGAAATAAAATGGTTTCTTGAGTCTAAGACTTTGTCTTTCCATTACTTAAGAGTTGTGATTTGACCAACTCGAATGATTCTACATGTGAATAATGCAGGTGTGCAGTTACCCAGAGTTAGGACTAGCTTAAAGTTCTTTTTGGCCTTCAAAGATAGATACCAGTTAACTCCTATGTAATGACCCGCAAATTTATCATTTCGATAAATATACTTATTTTAAAAATATTCAAATATAAGCTTTTTAACATAGGTTATGCTGTCTTTAACAATAAATAATTTTAGTAATCTTATTTTGAATAAGTATTTACAAAAATATATATTTTGGAAAAATATCGATAAAATGACCGAAAACATTTTTATCAATATACAGCTCTATAATTATCAAAAGTTGCGCACGAGGCTAGATACATGCACTTACTTATCCATTTAAATAAGAATATGAGATAAAGTTATTTATTTTATTTTATGGAACAAAATGTATTTAAGACATCATATATAATGTCATCATATTTAATAATTGATTTATGAATTTAAATTTATATTTAAAGATTTAATAAATATTATAATTATTCAAATAATTGTTTTAAAATGATAATAATTCATTTTAATTAGTTATATAGTAATAATAAATCATTTATAATAGTTTTATGAAGATATATACTTGATTTGAAAATATAAGAGGATTCGTATCGCTTTATTGATATAACAGCACTTTTTGTTTAATATTAATTCGTATGTTTTTATAAATCATATGTGATCATTTTAATTAGTTAAGAATGATAATAAATTAGTTTCCAAATTTTGTTTACATTTATATGTAAATTAATTTATAAGTGAAAATATGACCAGGAATTGGCTTCTTGATTTTCGATGGTTTAATGAACGAAAGTTGTTCGAAGTTGTCGCAACCCTGTTTATATCATTTGAACACATTTCTAACATACACATACGTATCCTAACATATACATTAACACATATATACATAAAAAGGTACTTACCATTTACATTAGAATTTACATATAGTAAAAAGTATAAATTTCTAAGATATTTTCTACCCTAAAAAGCAAACATCAACTCACTTACACACCATCATCATCATAGACATTATAGCACAAGGGAGGGTGGCCTTGCCAAGCATTTGGAGAGGATGGACAGGGTGTGGGAAAGGGGCAAAAGTTTATGTATTTAGATATTTATTTTTAAATTTTTCATAAAAACACCCATCATTCTCTTCATAATTACACATTACTACTTCATCTTCCTCCTCATTCTCAAACTTCTCCATGGCTTCCTACCTTAAGGAAATTATGAATTGGAAAAGGAAATCAAATTTATATAAAGTATGTATACATAAGTAATCCACTTCAAAGCCAAGGTAAATCGCCTCCTTTCCTCACTTAAACATCACGGCCACCACCTCCTACCACCAAGGCCAAGAGCTCCACCTCTTCAAGCATAGGAGATGCCCTTCCTAAGGTCCAAGGCTCGATTTTGTAGGCTTTGATTCAATCATAGCAAAGCTATAGCAAATTTTTGTGAAGTTAGAAACCAATGAAGGTGAGAAACTCTATATATATATAATATATATGATAATGATGATGTGATATGTTTTCCGTGGATATTTATTATGCTTTGATCATCAAGTTTGGTTGTTTTACTATAGTTGTTTAATTGTGTAAATAAATCACATTAAAAACACCTCGATATTACACAAGGAAATCACTTTTCAAATCAAGTTATAAAAGTGATATGGAATCATTAAACCCCTTTAAAATGATTTAAAATGGTTTATAAATGTTTTATAAATATGAAAATTGGGTTTGGTGAAGTTTTGACAAGTTATGAAAATTGAGTCAAAAATATGTGCGTTGCATAATGGCGGTTCGCGATTTCAAGCTGTAGAAAGTTAAACCCATTTACACGATGGAATCGAAGTCAGAATTCTTTGGAATAAGAATTTTCTAAACTCTTATAATAAAAGTTTTCAAATAAAAGAAAGTGATCAAGATTTCTTTTAGTATATTTTGAAATATGAGCAAAATAAGTTTCCAAAATAGTCGCGGTTTGGCAATTCGAAAACCAAAGCGACAAGTTCTTTATAAATGATATTTTTAATTCTTTAAAAATATGGGATAAAATTTATAAATCTTTTAAATGATTTTAAAAGAGTTCTGAGCTATAAAAATGGGTTTCTAAATGATAGAAAAGTTGTTTTGATCAAATAAGCTTAAAAGCAATATTCGCAGCACTTATTGCAACACTTTTAATAACTTTTGAAATATGATTTTAAACTGTATTCTTTCCCAAATCTTTAATAAATATGTTAACTAAGTAAGTATTTTAAAGATGATTAAAGGTTTTATAATTTAATTTAAAAGAGTTTAAATGAATGGTTTAAAGAAAAGCTGTTATAATCAAGTGATTTAATCTTGGCTCTAAAAGCCGATAAGTAGACTGAATTTTTCTATTAGTGAGATCTAAATGTGAGGTGCTTAAAGTAAGGACTTAGTCAGGGGCAACAGTGTCCTGGCTCACCTGCCCTTTTTCCTGGACGAGTTATAGATAAGGTCGAAATGTCAAAAACGAGGCAAGTATAAAAGATTTAATTTTTCCAAATTTAATACAACCTGGACCATATACAAATAATATTATTATAAATTGTATTAAATTCTGAGGAGGGAACCTATACTATCCATGTAAATTTAAAAGGTGATTTCACCGTTATTCGATGGAAAGTAAAGGCTGAATACGAAAATTGATGTCAAGTAGAGTTAGTCTAATTTCTATGGATCTGTTATTCTTGAATACTAACCAATTTGGATTTATCATCCTAGATAACATGGTTTCAACCTTTTAAAATGACATAAGTTGGAAATAAGAAATCCTTTGTCAAATTTGAATAAATGATTTCGAATTATTTTAATTCCTATACTTAAAATTAATTGTTTTGGTTCTACAGTAAATGATATCTTAAATAGCATTGTTTTTGACCCGTTTAAAGTTATGATTTGGAAATCGTTGTTAGGATTTAAATAAATGATTTGGAGATATTTTCCTAAGTAAATAATGAAATGATTTGCAATTATTCTTATATTTAAAAAGGTTTTAATTAAACAAAGATTTGATAAAGGAGGTTTAATGATTTCGTATATACCGGAAAGAAAGGTTTTAAAAGATATATATCTCTAGAGGATATTTTTGATAAAGAGAAAGTAATTAATCAAATGATGACCACCTATTACTTAATACCTTTTTATCAATGATTGATTTGAAGGAACCGAAGTCGGACTTGAGGCAATCCCTATCCGAAAACCATTTCGAACCAATTTACGAATTCAAAAGTGAAGATATATTGAAGACAATGAAGTTGAAGGTGGAAATCTTCATAATGGAAAGACTGCTTGTTTATAATTTCGGAGTAGCTCCTAAGACAAATAAAGAGCAACAGTCCCTTCATTTTGGATCTTCGTATGCCATGACTACTCGTTGCTAATCCTAGGGAAAATTCCTGACAGGATGTGGTAGGAGATTATTTTGATTTGCCATGTTCTTGGACAACTTGTATGGATGAATGTCTGACATTTCATTTCTAGTATCACAGTGCATTGATCTCGATAGATGTACATCTATTTGGTAGTGTAGGAGGTAACCCCTCTTATACTTAACACCCTTCTCTAAGACATAGGAACTCAGAGATTGTACTTTTGTGGAATAATAGCGTGTTGTTGGAAATGTCAATGCGGCATTTTAAGTGAAAACGTTCTAACAAAGATAAATGTTACCTCTAGCCTTACACCACGGGAATTGTGAAATAGGGGTTTCTTTAAGGCTAAGTGGATCACAACCATTAGGGTACTATATCACCTTTCTAGATTTATGCATCCGTGATGAAGTCGAGGAAAAAAATATGTAGTGTATGGTGTGAGAGCTCTCGGATAGGTCGGGAACAGCCGTGGTGATATCATATTCGGTTTTATCCGCCACCGGATGGGTCTACGTGTTGACGAATCTCAATTCGTAGAGGTTTCGAAGGCGTCGATCCTCGATGCATACCTCTAGAGATGCACTCTACAGAAGTTGGTCCCTTACCTTACTATTCATTAGAAATCCAAATCTCCAATAAGTGCCTTTGGACTTAGTTGTAAACCTATTATACTTTCAAATTTAATTAATGTAATAATTTCAACTAGTTGAATATGTTTATTTGAAAGGTTTTCAAAAAAATGTCATTAAACATAATATCACTATATTTCGCATTGAATGATTTGGTTATCATAAGTTAAAAACCCGTTCCATGTTTATGTGCAACGTGGTCTTAGGAGATATCCTCTGTTTTCCAAATACTCGTATTTTGAGTTTCTCACACCAGCTCCATGATTGGCCTAGAGTTTATTTTCTTTTCCTTAAAATCTGGGTGCCTCATTATTTCAGACAGCCTAGTAGTCAGGTTTTGTTTAGTGTAGTTCGGAAGAGCGTACAGCATGGAATTTGAAGATTCTTTTGAAGATTGTTGTACATTTCCACAACACTCATGTACTATTGTATTCCATATTTGTAAGGACAAATATTTATAACTGTCCATGTTAATGATAAGTTAAACTCTAATAATTGTATTTTCAAATTTTCCATTGTAAAGATTATATGTTGAAATAATATATGTTATTCCATTTGTGTAAGATCTGTCTTTATTTTCTTTCTACCCTTAATGGCTGGGTTTTCCGACACTTGAATTTACGGCACGTGAATACCGTGGATGTATTAGTGTTGATTTTGGAGGGTCAAAAATCCTATTAGCCACACTTATCCACAAATTTTGGGTAGGAGTATAAACTCAAGGGATGTGACCGGACCGTCCATCAACTCACTCTCGCTCCAGGTGTTTGAGCAATAGTATAAACTTAAGAGGTCGTGACAAGACCGTCCGACTCTTAACACTTTGCCCAGTGCAGGTTAAGCTAAAAGTCCACTCCCAACATAAGTTGGGATCTTGCCTATGAACTTCGAATCGATGCATGGAGTGAGGCACGATTGCAAATGGACATCCTTGATGTGGGTGTGGAAACTACGATAAGTTTATTCAGATTAGTGCTCGAAGTATAACATAAGCAGATGTCGTGGTCCTAGAGAAGGATACCTTAACCGTTGCTCTAAGTGGTTAACTCTAACTAATGCCTAGAGTTTGACACTTCAACAATTACTTTGCATTCACAAGAACGATGAAAGGCAGGTAAATTACATAATAGGCTCAAGGATTCGGTCTGACAATAACAACTAAAAGGAATAGATCACGAGTAGATTGAATTGAAAACATGTTTCTTGAGTACTTAGAAAAATCCATATAAAGAGTAAATGAAACAAAAACCTTTCTTATTCACATGTAATATAGAGATCTAATACAAGTGTTATTGATACTAGAAACAAAATGCAAAAGCAGGGGCCAAACCCATGCAAAGTTGGCCAAAAACTAAAATAGACTACAACAATTACTAAAAAGTAAGCCTATCTACACCGAACAAACCGACGCTTACTTCTTTAGTTTCATTCTCCTTTGTTTCTTCTCAAAGATGAGAGAAACATCCCTCGAGCTTTCACCATGTCTTTTCCCTCCTCTTCCTCAACTTTCTTTGCCTCGGATAGAGTGCTCTGCGACTATCCAACAAGATGCTTTGAGCACTACCGGGTAAAGGAATATGGCTGTTAGGAAATCAAATATACGGTTTCGATGACAACAACTATACAATGGAAATCGAATAAACATATATATTTATATATACAAGTACTTGCTAGAACAACATCACTAGAAAGACAAGAACAAGGCTCAAAGGACACTACAAGAGACTACAAGTAGATAGGAACAAACAAGCACAAGAAAAAGAGCACAAAAACTGACATGCACAATATCAGACGTCTGGATGCATAAGCCAGACATCTAAAATAGTTCTCTGGAATGACAGACGGGCTGAACTAGACATCTGGCAATTGCACTCAGACGTCTGATCTACTACTATTTTCAAAAATATATATATATGTATATAGTATTAGACGTCGGAAACATATCCAAACGTCTGATTTCAAACTTAGATTTCAAATAAGAACTTCAACTGCCACATTCGAATAGACATCTCTGCTTCTCTTCGCTGAAACTCTTCATCATCAATTGAAGAAACTGTAGAGCACTCGTTAATGGATGCAGCTGCTCAAGATATCTATCTATAACTATATATAGCATCAAGAATCAAGAAGAATTTACTCAACTTACAAACCTTACTCACTTATGCTTTTGATTCTATACTCTATTCTTGATCTCTGCACTCTAGCAATTCTCACTTGTATTCACTCTTCCATATACACAGTTTCTCATAGATAATATTCTTTATAGATATATTGGAAGCAATTGTACTAATCGATCAACATCCGTGTTATATTCGAACACACATTTGATAAGAACAACTTACTGTAATCATGACTATTCCTCCGGGCGAAGCATGGGTATTTGATAGTAGAATTCCGAACGGGAGCTTCGGGACTGGATGTAGGATGGGAGGTCCGAACCAGTATAAAATCCTGGTGTGCTTATTCTATATTTACTTAGATTAATATTGTTTTAGTTGCATCATATATTTTGTCACATATACTTGCACATACATTACACGATCCACCCTATAGACTTTCAATTGGTATCAGAGCAAGGTTTGATCAAAGTATAGTAACACGTATTTGAATCACTTTAATATGGCAAGTATTTTTCAAGAAAAACAATCCACAACACGTCCCCCATTTTTAATTGTTCTAATTATGCATATTGGTCAACATGTATGAGAATTTTTATGGAAACTAATGGATTAGAAATTTGGTCAGCCACTCAATAAATATGAAGCACCTGACACTGCTATAAAGACATGGAATGATGCACAAAAAACTGCAGCTTCTAATAATGCCAAAGCTATGAATGTTATTTTGTTCATTAGATAAGAACGAATTTTCACATGTCATGTTATGTAACACTGCATACTATATTTGGCGTACCCTATAAGTTACAAACGAAGGCACAAACAAAGTTAAACAAACTAAAATTTCAATTTTATAAAATCAATTTTCATCATTTAAAATGAAATAAAATGAATCTATAGTAGACATGTACCTAGATTCCAAACCATTCAACACGATTTCATGGCACATAGAGTCAAATTCACAAATTTTGACTTAATATCTAGAATATTCAATTCTTTAACTCCAGAGTGGGAAAGAAAATATTAGCTATTAAAGAAGTTAATGATCTCTCAACACACTTAGTTAAAGAATTGATGGGAAATTTAATGTCCTATGAAGCTAATTTGCAGGTAATAAAAGAACAAAATTCGAAGAAGAAAAACATAGAATTCCCAGCAATAAATGAAGACTCTGACATAGACAAAGAAGAAATCGTATTTATTGCCAAAAACTACAGCAAATTAATGAATTTTAGGAAAACGAATAGATTTCAGAAAGGAGGAAAATCAAGCTCAACAAACCGAACGTCGATCAAATGCTATGAATGTGATCAATTTGGACATATGAAGAAAGATTGTCCCAAGTTCAATAATGATAAAAAGAAGAACAAATTTGAAAAATTCAAAAAAAAGAAAGCTTTCAAAGTAACATGGGATGACACAGATTCTTCTTCATCATTAGACAGTGACAGCGATAGTGACGGAGAACAAGCTAATGTACGTTTTATGACACAAACTGATGAGGTATGTCCCGAACTTAGCTATAATGAATTATTAGAACTTAGCATGGAATTAGATGATAAATTATGCAAATTGAAAATTGAATAAAGAACACGACCAAAATAAATAGATTAGAACTTGAAATAGGAAAGTTAAAAGATGGAAAAATTATCTTAGAGAAGGAACTAGAATTATCTCAAGAGAAAATTAAAAGTAGTTTAGTTGAAAATGAGACTATATCTAATGATTTTGGAAAAATTAGACTAGAAAAGGATAACTTGTCAAAAGAAAATATCAACTTGAAAAGTAATATAGAAACATTAATAATTAAAAATTAAGAATTTAGAATTAAAAGAAAAATTATATAAAATTACAAATAATGTTTCAAAATTTAATAAAGGAAAACAAGATTTGGAAAATCTTATCAAAACTTCAAAACTGTTAGGTAATAGAAATGGAATAGGATTTAAAAATATTCCTAGACAAAAAGGGAATAATATTAATAAATATAGTTTTATTTATCAAAAGACTAAAAGATCACCTGAGTGTAATACGAATACCGAAAATATAAAAATTTGGATACCTAAGACATATAATAAGTTGATTAGACCAAAACATATTAACAATTTTTTAGATAATGTAACTATAATAAAAATTATGTTCATAAAGGTACCAAACCTTCTTGGGTATGGCTACCTGCTCCTTCTAATATCTAGGATCCTAACAAAGTATGTGGGTACCAATTAAATCATCTTTTATTTTGCAGGTACCCAAAATAAAAATTAAGGAGAAATGGATAATTGATAGTGGATGCTCCAAGCATATGATCGGAAATTCAAAAATGTTATCAAATATAACATACATCGATGGTGGAATGGTAACTTTTGGAGATAACTCGAAAGGATACGTCGTTGGCATCGGAGAAGTCATCAACCATGATATTTCTAGCTCTCCTATTATTACAAATGTTTTGTTTGTAGAAAATATAAAACACAACCTACTTAGCATTAGTCAATTATGCGATAAAGATTTTCAAATAAATTTCGAAAAAGACAGATGTAATATTTTCAACAATAACGAACAACTTATCTTTGAGGGTTTTAGAAACAAAAATATTTATGTCTTAAATATTAATATAAATCGAAATTCAAATTTGTCCTTAACAGCCAAACATGACGATCCATGGTTGTGGCATAAACAATTTTGTTATATTAATTTTAAATATATAAATAAATTAGCAAAATATGAGCTAGTTAGAGTTTTACCTAAAATAAATTATAAAGTAGAAAATTTATATGACGATTGTCAAATCGGAAAACTAAAGAAAATCTCTTTTAAATCAAAAAATAATATCCCTACAAAACAACCATTAGAATTATTACGTTTAGATTTATTTCGTCCAACTCAAGTACGATCTATAAATCACAACAAAATTGTATTCGTAATAGTTGATGATTTTTCAAGGTACACATGGACTTTATTTTTAAAACATAAAAATGAAACCTTTGGAATGTTTAAAATTTTATCTAAAAGAATTAAAACTCAAATGGATATGAAAATTAAGAATATTCAAAGTGATCATAGTGGAGAATTCAAAAATGATCATTTTACTAATTTTTGTAATAAAAAGGGAACAAGTCATAATTTTTCTTTTCCCCACACACCTCAACAAAATGGTGTAGTAGAAAGAAAAAATCATACGTTACAAGAATGTGCCCGAACACTATTAAATAGTGGTAGTTTACCAAAAATATTTTTGGGCTGAAGCTAGTGCTACGGCTAGTTATGTTTTGAATCGATTAACCATACGATCAATGACTAAACATACTTGTTTTGAAATATTTTTTGGAAGAAAACCCAATGTATCATACTTTAAAACTTTCGGATTAAAATGTTTTATATTAAATACAAAAGATAATTAGGGAAAATTTGACCCGAAGGCCGATGAAGGAATTTTTGTTGGATATTCACATCATAGCTAAGGGGTACAGAATTTTTAATAAACATACTAACACAATCGAAGAAATTTTTCATGTTTCATTTAATGAAAAATTTCTTAATCATCATAATAATGACGATGAAGAAATAATTCCAATAACATATACAACAAATTCTTCTAATAATGAGACGAATGAACAAATTAATACTTTAGTATCACCCCCTAGAATTCTAAAATGTCATCCAAAATATAATATCATTGGAGATCTCAATTCCAAAGTAACTAGAAATCAACTTAACCAAATAATACATATTGCATTTGTGTCAAATTTTGAACCAAAAAATTATAAAGAAGCTTCAAATGATGATTTGTGGATAACAGCCATGCAAGAAGAATTAAATCATTTTGAACGTAATAATGTTTGGAATTTAGTACCAAGACTAGAAAATCAAACAGTTATTGGAAAAAATTGGTATTTAAAAACAAAGCAGATGAAAACGGAAATATAGTTAGATATAAAGCACGTTTAGTCGCTCAAGGTAATAATCAAGAAGAAGGTATCGACTACGATGAAACTTTTGCTCCTGTAGCAAGACTCGAGGTCATACGTACATTACTTGCTTTTGTAAGTCATCATAATTTTAAATTATTTCAAATGGATGTCAAAAGTGCTTTCTTAAATGGTTTTATTAAAGAAAACGTATATTTTGAACTACCTCCATTATTTGTTCATGAAAAATATCTCGATCATGTTTTTAAATTATAAAAAGCCTTATATGGTTTAAAGCAAGCCCCAATGCCTGGTACGAACGTCTTAAGAATCATTTAATTGCAACTGGTTTCCAAATAGGTAAAATTGACACGACATTATTTATTAAATGAGAAAATAACGACATCTTAGCTGTACAAATTTACGTAGATGATATTATTTTTTGTTCAACTAATAAAAATATTTGTACTCAATTTTCAAATATTGTGAAAAATGAATTTGAAATGTCTCACATGGGAGAATTAAATTTCTTTTTAGGTTTACAAATAAAACAACCTGAAAATGGTATTTTTATTCATCAAGAAAAATATTGTAATGATCTATTACGTCGTTTTGAAATGGGTAAAACTTCAAGCAAACAAACACCAATGAGTACTAGTATTCACTTGGAAAAAGATGATAACGGAAAAGATTTTGATGAAAAATTATATCGTAGTTTGATTGGCTCCTTTCTTTAACTGACGATTAGTCGACCCGACATTTTGATGAGCGTATGTGTTTATGCCCGATTTCAAGCAAACCAAAAGAATCTCACCAAATAGCTGTTAAACGTATCTTACAATATCTATCTACTACTGGAGATTACGATTCGTTTTACCCTAAGGGATCATCATTTGAACTTGTTTCATACAGCTACGCGGATGTCGGTGGTTGTAAAACGGATCGTAAGAGTACTAGCGGAACGTGACACTTTATTGGACAATCATTAGTTTCATGGTTTAGCAAAAAAAAATTGTGTCTCCTTATCCACTTGTGAAGCCAAATATATTTCAACGACTCTAGCATGTGCACAAGTGATATACATGCAACAAACTCTTAAAGATTTCGACAAAATTATTAATAAATCCCTAATATATTGCGATAATACAAGTGCAATAAATCTATCAAAAAACCCTGTAAATTACTCACATACTAAACACATAGATATACGACATCATTTTTTACGTGATAATGTAGAAAAAGGAATTATCACATTAGAATACGTAAATACCGAGAATCAAATAGCAGATATTTTCACAAAACCACTAAATGAACAAACATTTGTTAAACTGCGACGCGATTTAGGAATATGTTCTTTTAATGATCTTCTCAGCTAATACTATATTTTTATTCATTCTATTTTTGGCTAAAATTTTTTTATCCACAAATCAAAATTATTAACACTAACCAACAATTTTTTAGAAATCTGTTTTCTGAAATAACCTATGTATAACTTCTAAAATCATGTATAAATAGCCTTTTTACAAAACAAAAGACAAAGAATATGTAGATTTCATATTTTTTACACAAGAAAATAGAAGCATGTCTTTCGGCAACTCTCATCTCTCCTTCTCAACACCAACAACGGATAGTTCAGCGGATACACCTCATCGCCTTTCTACTCCTACACCAGATTAAGAACCGACGTATAAGTGGTCCTCCTACCACATGGGATTCACTCTCGATAAAAAGAGGTCCAAATGATCTCTATTTGTCTCTCCTAACACCAAGGAGAAAATCGATGAGATACATCACGACCAAAAGAAACAAATAGATTTACAACGAGAATTACACTTTGAACAAAAGGTCACTGCATGGCGACTAAGTTTTCTTGAGCAAGTAGCAATCAAATTTTGTAATTCATGAAAGAAGGATGTACGTGAACCACTTCCAATTCCTTGCAATCCTTTGGATCCCCCTGCCTCTTATCATACACTTTTGGATCCTTCACCTAGGCGATTCTTCGGTTCACTTAGAACCAACAAACGTGGAAATTTATGGTCTCCACTCAAGTCATGGAGGGATGACAAGTCCGAAAATCGAAATGCTCCATCTTCATCTAAATAAATTTACTTATTCTCATTGTATTCTTATGTACGTATATTTGTTTTTTGTTTCACAAATAGTAATATTATTTTTTACTAAAATCAATCTCCCGAAAAATAAGCAACAGGCTTCAAAATTACGTTATTTTAAGCCAAACTGGCCATTTTAGACGTCTGAACAATGCCGCCAGAGTTTGACACTCTTATATCACATAAATTTTTAACATCGTGCATATATCAGACGTCTGATATAACCTTCCAGACATCTGAAAATACTTTCTGCCTTATAAAAAACACAACGGCCTATTTTAGACGTCTAAAATTGATTCCCAGACGTTTGAATAAAGTTTCTGCCTTCTCAACATAAAAACAAGGCCAATTTCAGACGTCTGATTTTATTTCTAGGCATCTGACAATACTCTCTGCTTTTCAAAGTTTACAAATCGATCTATTCTATACATCTTCCACCAAAAACCAGATGTCTGATTCTATTTACTGCCTTTAAACTAGGTTAAAGTAGACGTCTAATTCACCTTCCAGACGTCTGAAATTCAATCGACACTCTTAAGTACCCTAATAACGTCTATTTTTTCACTTTTCTTACTTACATTTCATTTTGTATCTACTACAAAGTCAATTCCCTATTTCTCAAAATCGCTTTTTCCCCAAACATGCTCGAATCTCATGGCTCCTAAAATAAAAAACCGTAAAATCTCAAAGCGCAAACAAGACCAAGCTACTTCATCCAACCTGCAAGTTTGCTCTGACGACCAAATTGAGAGATGGATGAATCGCGTACCACATTCAATCAAAAGATACGAAGACATTCAAAAAAAGAAGCTTCATACAGGCGCTTTCAATAATTTACTCAAATTTTCTATGTACAACTTGGATGAAATATGCGAAAATGCGGGGTTACGTCAATTGATCTCCTTCAACTCGAATAATATCCAAATAGACCAACTTGCGATATTCCTATTCTATACTAATTTAGATAGCACGGCTGTTTGGAAAACCGAAAACGACGATAATTGACTATGGTCAAGTGTTTACGACAACACTATTAGACTAACTCTAGGGATCATAGGTGGAACTCTCGGATGTTTCGACACCGGAGAAGATTTGCATAATATTCCGGATATGCATCTCAAACCGAGAGATAATATCACACATCAAATATGTGAAGATGAACTGCCTAGATTTGCATCAAAATACCTACGACCTAAGGCGAGACTTCTCACTAGAATGATTATCAACACTATCATTCCTCGCCTTCGTAGCGAGCAAATCAAAGGTAAGAGCACAAGGCTCTACATGCTATATTCAGTGGAAGAATAGTTAATTGGGCGAAATTTATATTTGGCGAGCTCAAATATTATTGGATTCGATCACGGCCGTTCATCACCTACCATACATACATCATGCATCTTCTACGAGTTCACAACATCCCTTCATATTTATTAACCTTTGAAAAGATTTCTCCAGAATATGCGTCCACAAAATTTTTCTCTCTAATGCACTTATCAGAAAATGAACCGGATTTTATATCATTTGAAAAGTGGATGCAACGTTGTTAAGACGGACAAGCCAGGCCTCAACCCCAACTGCAACCTGAACCATCACAAGAGGTAGAGCAACAAAGCGAGACTATTCCTCCTCCTCCTACACCCTTTGAGTATGCATGCTAAGATGACATTTTGGAGACTCGCACTGAGGCAAATCCAAATGAGAGTATTCGAGACTTAACTCTCCAAAATCAACTCATTCTATCATGAAATCAAAAATTATTGACAAAGCGCATTAATAGTTTTGAAACAACGCTTTCTTTACGCCTAGCCATGGTTAAAGCATCGCTTTCAACAACACTATCCATTCTAAAAGAGGTTCTACAAAGAGTTCGTGGTCCTACACCACCTTCAGAAAATTGGCCAACTCCAGTGCCTTCTCCTCGTCGTTCAAAACACCCTAATTTTTTAAAGAGGAAAAAGAACCTCCCGAACATACTCCTACATCTCCTACAAAACAACGAGTTCTTCCAAGAATAAAGATGAAGGAGATGCTCAAGCTAACACTTCCCAAAAAAATTCTTAGATTTTTTTAAGTTTCCATCTTTTTTATAAAAATGATAAAAAATGTATGCATGTAATCAATTAATATGATTAATGAAAATTGGTTTTCGGTGTGTTATTTCTGTGTATATTCATGTAACCTTACAACAATTGGTAAATATTAAATGCTATGAACATGATATCTACAATTAAAAATTGTTAATGCTTTTTGATAATGTCAAAGGGGGAGAAATAATAAACAGCACAATAAATAACGGTAAGCACATAATCAGGGTGAGATATATAAAATTTATATATAAGTACATTGCATGGTTGTCATCAACAAAAAGAAGGAGATTGTTAGGAAATCAAATCTATTTATATATAAGTACATTATATAGTTTTGAAATTCATCCAAAATAATTTTGCCCCAATTCACTTATTGGTTGGAGTAGATTAAATAAAGAGTTTGGAAATTTTCTTTACAAACTTTTTCATAACTCCCCGTCCTTGGTTGTAAAGAACGAACAAATGCATGGTGAATGAGTCGAGCTTGTGGCCTTAAGAAGGTAGATTTTAAATTTCTCAAATTTGTAAGTTGATCGGACAAGAACCGATGTGAAACTTCGTCTCGATGATCCATATCAACGTCAATATCGTTAATATCACTTCCATGATAGGGACAATTTTGAATATTACCTAGTCATTGTAAAGGTAAGAAGACTTTTACGCCACAAACTATTGACCAAACAAAATCTTGTCGATTTTGGGGATTATGATGATCCAAATTTAAATTTGCAAGAAAAAGTTTGATCATAAGATGATTAATCTTGACATTTTTAGGAGTATACCCAACTAAGCTGTCGAAGTAGAATTGTTCCGCCATCTCTCTATTATGGCAAGCTGCAAAATCAGGGAATTTCATGAATGTTCCTTCGAGGATGATGGAATTCTTCATAGAATTATAACTGGAAACTGCAACATCGTTCTATAGACATTGCCGAATCTGATCTTCAGAAGGTCCTGAGGTTGATTCTCTAGTACGTTTTGATCTTGGATCCATTATAAAATTAGAGGAAAGGTAAAAAAATTAAAAGACTTGAAAATGAGGGCTAGGGTTCTGAAATAATTGGGAATGAAGTGAAAAAGGTAATGTACAGTGGATTAAAAAGCAAAGGTATTAGAGGAAAGAAAAACAAGGGGAATGACTAAGAGAAAATTCAACCATCTGAATTTTTTTGTTAAGACATCTGAGTTGCAACCCATAAAGAAATAGTTCAATTTCGACCTAATTCAGACGTCTGTTTTGACAGATTCGGACGTCTGAATCTAGGGTAAAAAATTTCTATCTTTAATATTCAGACGTCTATTTAAAAAAAAACAGCCATCTAAATTAGCATAGAAGCTCATATCAGCTTTATTGATTATAGAAAACAATTTATAATTAAATATTTTGAATAACACTAGTTTAGAACAATTAGAAAAAATAACAAATGAATAATAGTATATATAAAAACATAATTAAAGAGATTTGGAAGAAGTGCTTGGAGTATGATATGCATCTTCTTCAATTTTAGAGTTCCCTACAAATGGTCAAAGTGGAGTCCATCTGTTGCCACGTTCCCAAGAATTTGGTGATGTCGGTGGATGTTGTGGTGATGGTTCCCAAGGATTGTGATGATTTGGAGATCGAACAGGAGATGGTTGAGGAACTATGTCTTTGGAGGAAGAACCACAGAAGTTTAACGCGACTTGTTCCAAAAAGCTTAACCGCTTGGCATTAACTTTTTGTTCATAGTATAACTCATGCTGTAATTCTAATGTTTCCCTCTGGTAGTGATGAATATTATATGTTTTCTCTTTTGTAGATGGTGAACCAAAAAAGAGAAATCCTTTTGTTCCTTTAGTAGTTGGAGTATATCTAGTATGAGTTGAAGGTGGAACAATCAGAACCAGTTCGTAAATTGGTGTTGGGGTTGGTAAATTTACCGATCCAGAGGAAGGAGAATACAAGAGAGATCAGATGATTTTGAATTGTATTGAGATGACATTTTGGAAAAAAAATTGAAACTTTAAGTTTTTATTTGAATTCTGGTGCAAAAAAGAAGAAAGGATGGCAGAGAGATATACAATTAGAGTCAAATAAAAATAGAAAGAGGTTTCGTGGTTAGATTTATAATAACCATAGAAAAAAGAGGATGAATGAAAGGTAAATAGAAATATACTAACAAACTAAGGTTTTATAAAAAGATAAAGTACTATAGTGGTAAAACAGTAGACTACCGAGTGTGAGATTCCAAGTTCGAGTGCTGGAAGAATCCCTTTTTTATGGAAATAAATTATAAATCTTTAAAAGAGACGATTCCAAGTTCTCGTCTTAAATAAATGAAAGTATTTTCATTTAAAGGTTTTGTAAAGATATCTGCCACGAATGTCCATATGTTTTGTTCACGAGTGATTGACACGATTTTTAGATAAATTTATAGCCCTAGAGTTATTACAATAAATAGTTGATTTGGATAAATTAAAACCACAATCTTTTAGTGTTTGTTGCTTATAGATAACTGAGCACATGTTAAAGCTGGAGAAACATATTCTGCTTCACATGTCGATAATTAAACATAGTTTTGTTTCTTACTAAACCAAGATATAAGAGACCGTCCAATGAAGTGACAAGTCTCACTTGTACTTTTTATATCTGTCTGGCTTCCTCCAAAATCAGCGTCACAATAGGGCACCAATTCAAAAGGACAATCCTTTGGATAGAATATTCCAAAGTCCTTGGTTTGATTAAGATGCCATAATATGCGTTTCATTGCTCGCAAATGTGATTCTTTGGGATCTGCTTGAAATCGTGCACACAAACAAACACTCATCATTATGTCAGGTCTACTAGCTGTTAAATAGAGTAACAATCCAATCATACTTCGGTATAATTATTGGTCAACACTTTTGCCACTTTCATCTTTATCAACTTGTGTAGTTGTACTCATAAGAATTGGCTTGGTAGAAGTATTTTCCATACCAAAGCGTTTAATTAGATTGTTACAATATTTTTCTTGATTTATAAAAATATTATTTTCTAATTGTTTTATTTATAAGCCAAGAAAATAATTTAATTCTCCCATATGTGACTTTTCAAATTCTTTGGTCATTATTTTAGAAAATTCATGACATAATTTTTCATTTGTGGACCCAAAAAATGATCATCAACATAGATTTGAATAATTAAAATATCTTGCTTGTTTGTTTGAATAAAAAGATTTTGATCAACCTTCCAAATTCCGAAAACCAGAATCTAATAAATATCTTTTACGATGAACGTGCCAAGCACGAGGTGCTTGTTTCAAACTGTATAAGGCCTTTTTAAGTTTATAGACACGGTTTGGAAATTGTTCGTGTAGGAATAAAGGAGGATGTTCAATATAAACCTTTTCCTTTATAAAACCATTTAAAAAAGCACGTTTACATCCATTTGATACAATTTAAAGTTGCATAGGCTAGTAAGATTCGTATTGCTTCTAGTCTAACGATTGGAGGAAACGTTTCTTCATAGTCAATCCCTTCTTCTTGATTATATACCTGTGCAACTAATCTAGCTTTATTCCTAGTAATATTTCCTTGTTCGTCTCCTTTATTTTTGAAGACCCGCTTTGTATAAATAACTGATTGATCACTAGGCCTCGGAACTAAATCCCAAAAGTCATTTCTTTCGAATTGGTTTAGCTCTTCTTGCATAGCGATTAACCAATTTTCATCGGTAGATGCTTCTTTTATATTTTTAGGTTCAATATGGGAAAGGAAAGCTATATTGCCTATTTGATTCAATTGAATTCTTGTTCTAACAGATGAATTGAGTTCTCCAATGACATCAATGGAAGGATGATCCCTTAATAATCTAGGTGGAGATCTTAATTCGTTATTATTGTGAACCATGTTTTCATTATTTTCAAAATTTGAAATTTCTGTATTTGTGGTATTATTAGGGTATTCTTCATCACCTTTTATACTTAACATTTGATTAAAATTTTCATCGAAGGATACATGAAGTTTTTCTTTGATGATATTGGTTCTTTTATTATAAATTCGATAAGCTTTGCTTCGATCCGAATGTCCTACAAAGATTCCTTCATCGGATTTTGGATTGAATTTGCCATGTTGATCTTTTGTGTTTAAATGAAATATTTTGAACCGAAAACTTTAAAATAAGAAATACTTAGTTTTCGACCATTAAGAAGTTCATATGGAGTATTCTCAGTCAGTGGTCGGATAGAAACACGATTCAAAACATAACAAGTTGTTGCAACTGCTTCAGCCTAAAAATGTTTTGGTAACGTACTTCCATTTAATAAAGTCCTTGCACATTCCTGTAAGTTTCTATTTTTACGTTCTACAACTCCACTTGATTGTGGAGTTCTAGGAAACGAAAAATTATGGAATATTCCCTTTTCTTTACAAAATGTTCAAAGGCTTCGTTTTCGGATTCACCTCCATGATCACTTCTAGTGTTTTTGACTTTCAATCCTTTAAAATTTTGAATTCTTTTGACAAAAATTTTGAAATTATCAAAAGTATCACTTTTATTATTCATAAAAATAGTTCAAGTATATCTAGAAAAAGCATCAACAATTACAAACACATATCTACTGTGATTAATGGATTGTACTTGTGTTGGTTCAAATAAATCCATATGCAGTAATTCAAGTGGTTGTGAAGTTGAAATAACTTTTTTTGATTTAACTTAACTAATTTTCCTAGCTGACATGCTTCACAAATATGATGAATTTTAAAATTCATTTTTGGTAGACCATTTACTAAATCATTTTTAGAAAGCTTATTTATAGCTTTGAAGTTAATGTGATAGAATCGTTTGTGCCATAAACAAGGATCATTTTATCTGGCTATTAAACACATATCTAAATTATGGTTTATTTTCATATTCAGAACACAGATATTTCTATCTCTATTTTCTTCAAAGATAAGATTTTGATTTTGATCAAAAATACTACATTTTTTTCAGAAAATGTGATTTTGAATCTTTGTCGCATAATTGGTTGATACTAAGTAAATTATATTTCAAATTTTTGACTAGTAAAACATTTGAAATAAGAGGTAAGTTTGAAATACTGTTGTTGCTCACGTCGCCTTTGCCGATGATATAGCCTTTGGAATTGTCTCCAAATGTGATGGAGCCTCCATCTGAGTAAGTAATGTTTGATAGCATATCTTTGTCTCCTGTCATATGTTTTGAGCAACCACTGTCGAGTATCCGTTTTCCTCTCTTTTTAAGCGGGATCTGAAAAAATAAGGAATTATAATGGTACTCATCTTTGTTAGGGTCCAAAGAGTTAGATCTTAGGAAAGCAAACCCAAGGGGGTTCAGTATCCCATTTGAAAATATAATCTTTATTCTTATGAACTGTCTCTAAAAAGGTGTTAATATATTTCTTCATAATCAAACTGTTATTTGCTTTAGGAGCCTAAATTTTTAAGTTTTTCGAATAAGTATTCCTTTTTGACTGTTTTGTAGTGGGCTTAATATTTCCCCTAATTTTCTTTTTCTGTGGAGCTTTTGTTTTCTTAACATATCCTAATCCTTTCCTACTTGAAACAGATTAAGAGCTATCAGTAATTTTAGATAGAGTTTTTCTTCCTTTATTAAAGTTTGAAACATTTATGGTGATGTTTTCTAATTTAGTTTTGAGACTAGTATTATCTAATTCTATCAATTTTACTTTTGTCTTTAATTCGTGATTTTCAGAAACAAGAGCGTTATTCTTCTCTTTTTGAATTTGAATTTCTTGACTGCAAAGAGTGAGTTGAGAATTAATATTAGAGAATGATTCTTGTAATTTTTCAAGTTCTTCCTCTAGTATTTTCTTCTCATCTTTAAGCATATTTCTTTCAAATTCTGCTTTGTTGTGATGTTCACGAGTTTCCTTATATTTTCTTTTGATTTTTTTAAGAGTGTCAACTAGCTCTGATTTTATCTTTATCATATCATCAAAGGTAAAATCACTAACCTTGTTTTCAGTAGCCATGAAGCAAACATTAGCTTGCTAGTTTTCACTATCACTGCCGCTATCTGATGAAGAGGTGTCTGAATCATCCTAAGTCATAGAGAATGCTTTCTTTTTCTTATCTTTTCTGCCCTTGTCGAAGTATTTTTTCTTTAGTTTCGGACATTCTTTCTGGATATGACCTTTCTTATGGCAATTAAAATAATCTAGTACTGAAGATGATGTTTGCTTAGAAAGTTCCTTTTTCATTGTTTCTGTTGTTTTTTTGGAATTTCAAGAACTATTTGAAATTTTTGGCAATTAATGCTAGATCTTCTTCATCCTTTTCTTCTTTAGCAGGGAAAGCAATGTTCTTTTTGTCCTGTGCTTGTACTCGTTATGCGTGCAAATTCACTTCATAGGACATTTGATTTCCTATTAACTCTTATGGTTTTATGGTAGAGAAGTCATTAGCTTCTTCAATAACCAAGAATTTTCTTTCCCATTCATCCATTAAAGAGTTTAAGATTTTTGATACAATATCAAAATCGGTGAACTTTTCTCCTAATCCTAATAGTGAATGATAGATATCTTGAAATCTGGAGTATATATCATTGATGGATTCATCTTGCTTCATTTTAAAATTTTGAAACTGATTTTTGAGCATGGAGATTTTTCTTTGTTTGACTTTGTTAGTTCCTTCATGTGTGATTTTAAGTATTCTCCATATTTCATAAGCAGTTTGACACATGCTAACACGATTAAATTCATTTCTATCTAGTGCATAAAATAACATGTTCATAGCTTTAGCATTGGCAGATGCATCTAATATTTGTGTGTTTGTCCATGTGGAGTATTCTTCTATAGAAAGAGTGTATTCATTTTATGTGATATTCCATGATTCAAACTATTTGATTGCATATAGATTCTTATACGGCTAGCCTAATAATTATAGTTCAAACTTCGTGCAGTGGATTGGCCTTCTATAAAAATGGTGTTAGTGCTTATAGTACTAGTGTTGGTGTTACTATCCGTATTAGAAAAAATCAAATAACTATGTTACGGTTAGATGAAACGTTTCTCCGATACCAAATGAAAGAAGCTATGCTATAGGATCGAGTAATATGGATAAACTACTTGTTTGAAATAAGTAAATAAATAGTAAATGTAGTAAAGTAAATGACACCGAAGATTTTTATACTGGTTCGGAGCACCGTCCTACATCCAGTCCCAGATTCCTTTTGGCATTTTACTAAAACAACCCTCACTTAACCCGGAGGAATAGGTTTACACCACCTGAGCAACCGACCAAGACTTCAACTGCCTAAGCAACCGAATAGGACTTCTACCGCCTTAGCAACCGAACATGACTTCTTTACAAATAATAAATGTATCTGACTATAGTGTGTTCTTAGAAAACACTAATAAGTCAATTAAATACAATCTTCCTATAATCTTCTCCTTTATGATATATAGTGTGATGTACTTTGAGAATTGTATAAGATAAAGTAATCAATGATCAAAATATGTAAGAAATTTGAGTGCAATTTGAAAACTTGAGAATATATGAGAATTCAAGAATATTAAAAGTAAATTCGGTGAATTGTTTGTTGAATTCTGTAATCTATTTATAGTGTATAAAGAGTTGCAACTATAGATGAAAAGTTATATTGAAAAGAACAGGTGCAACCATTGATTTTGGAAACGTTTCTCTTCGATGAAGAGAATTGACTATTCAAGAAAATAGCAGTTAGAGATATTCAGATTTTGAATCAAAATAATTTAGACTTTCGAATTAGATTAAAATGCAAACAACAAGCTTTTAGGAAAATTTTGACCAAATTCAGATGTCTGAAAATTTTCATTCAGACGTCTGAATGAATGTATTCAAACGTCTGAATTTAGATATTTGTGCATGTGTGTGCATATATTTATATATATATATCGATTCAAGAGAGATTTTAAAAAAGTTCTAAGTAAAATACAGACTCTAGACACACTATACACATCTTTAAACATTTGAAAATGAATCTGGAACAAATCTCCTACAAAAATGATTAGTATACATAGAATATTTTACATAGCTTGTCATAATCGAAATCGAGATTCCAACAGTCTATTCCTCCAGGCAAAGCGAGGGTATTTGATTGTAGAATTCCGAAGGGGAGCTTCAGGACTGGACGTAGGACGGGAGGTCTGAACCAGTATAAAGTCCTGGTGTGCTTATTCTATATTTACTTAGATTAATATTGTTTTAGTTGCATCATATATTTTGTCACATATACTTGCATATGCATTACACGATCCACCCCGTAGACTTTCATGGACCGGAGCAAAGATAGTTTGCTCGGGCAAGGCAGTGGATAGAGGAGGAGGAATAACTTCAAGCTTCTCCTACATGACCTCTGTAGCAAGGAAGATGTCTTTCTCAGTTCCTATTCGAGCTCGTGGATGGTGGGACCCAACAGGGATTTGGAGAATCCAGTAATAATGACGTCTTCATCAGTTTAAGTTTCCTGAGTCCCATCAGCTCCTTCATCCAACAAAGCATCGATCACATGCTCGCCAATGCCGTAAATATTTTCAATCGGGGTGGTTGGAATTGTTATTAAGGTGGTAACAGTAAGTGATTCTATTACAGCACTTGCAATCTCGGTTGAGAATCCTTTTTGGGAAGCGAAGCAACATGAGGCTGATTTGAGGCTTGAGAAACAAAGAGAGAGAGAGTGATTTTCCATGTCAATTGGCGACACATCAACTTTATGGAATATAGGAGAAGTCAATAGGATACCTTCTTTACCTTGGAGCACTATGCGGGCAAGAGTACCGCCGAAGTTCCCCTCAAGAACCGAAGAGATAACAATAGGCCTATGGATCACAACCTCTCGGGATTACCAAGGTTTCAGAGCAACTCAGGACCCAAGTGTTTAGCTAGTAGTAGCATCATGTGGCATCAATTCAGAGCCTTCACCAAAGTCTTTAGGCACTATCGAGGTAAGCACCAGTTGAAGAATAAGCTAGCCATATTTTAGAATCTTGGGCTTATCTCTGACAAAAAATTCTTTCTCCAGCTGCACCAAATCTACCTTGCTACCTTCGAGGAATGCTTTTTCTTTTTCAATAATATACTCCTAGGTGAGGGCAAGGATTCTAGGATAATCATGTTTGAACCACCCCAGATTTTGGAATTTAAGCATGTTGGCATTCTACTGGTTCAAAAGTGGTTCAAACCTCTCCATCGCATGCACTTTTTCCTAATGTTCCACGGCCTCAACTTCCCTTTGACGAGTGTGTCAACATCTTTCAGATGCTCGAGCGCTTTGTCTCTTTCTTCCCCGTCATAGAGCAACTCATCACAATAAGCCTGAGCTTGTTGGAGCGCTTTATCATTTTCTTTTGTTTCACGCTCTTTTTTTTCTCAGCTCAGCTGCATTTCTATTTGCGGTATCACTCTCCATTATTAGAGCATGGTTTTGGTGGAAAGCCTTCTCCATTTAATCTCAATGCTTAATTTGCTCCTCTCCAAGTGCTTTACTGGCCTCCTTAATCATCTTCTCAGATTCGGCTTAGAATGTTCTAAGTTTCTCGATCTTGGCATCGAGATTAGCAATGATTCTCTTATTTCCAGCTTCAATGAGTCTTTGGTTGTCAATCTCTAGCTTCCTATCCCTAGAAGCAATGAAAATTTTCTCAGCTAACTTCGACCATTTGTTATTTCGACCATTTGTTATACTACAACTGCATAATCGACGATCATCTTCTGTACGTCAACTGGGATTCTTTTCAGTTTAGGCACAAACATAAGTTTAACAAAGCAAATGTTTGGGAATTCTTCTTTTAGTTTGCCCATTCGAGCATTGTCCACAAGTTATTCCTCTATACAGATAGATGGGACTCAAGCAGTTTATTTGCTTGATCTATACTGGGAAGTTTCAGAGCCACCCTTCTGATGCCTATGGTCGAAGGACCAACTAAAGTGGGATAGCACCGGAGGTTGCATAGGGATGGAAGCCGGAGGAGGAGCACGAGAAGCATCACAAGGTGGATGTCATCGTGACAATCAGGTTGCCTATCTGGACCTCTATGAGTAGGTGATCTAGACCTATGGTGACATTTGGAAGTAGTGTCATGTGGTGAGCAATCTCTTTCATAACTTCTTCTATCTTGGTTATCTCTGTCCTGGCTAGAATGATAGCCGGACTCATAATCCCGACCGCTTCCATGATGGTACGAACTCCACCGAGGCCTTTGTGCTTAGATGCTTTCTCTCTAAAGCGATAAATGTATTACTTTTTCTCCGTAGATCCTGCAGGGGAAATAGGAACAAGTTAGATCCATCAAGCAAGGACATAGTTCAATTGAAAATATTGTGAAGTGCATGTGTGCTTGACTTTCCTAGTGTCCCCCCGATAGACCATGAACAAGAACTTTACTCATGGGAGTAACCTCTCCCATACTGTAGGGATGAATTCCTTATCTATGCGGATAAGGAAGTCGATTCCCTTAATACTAATATTACCGACGTTGAAAGAACCAAACTCGACAGGAATTAGCCCTAAGCCAGCAAGTGTTCATGTCGAAGGAAAAGATGGAGTTTTCTCTACATCTATGACCAGTGAGGATTTCGTAAAAGAATGGGCCTTGGAGATTTTCACGATTGACCTCTTCTTCGAAGCAGGCTGTTGGTCATCTCTGGATTGTTTAGGCTGTGACTCATACCTGCATCGGTATTGCCCTGGCCAGCCTCACCATTTTCTCCAATAATTTCACCTTCCTTGGTGTCTTTCGATGCTTGTTTATTGTTTTCTTCAGTTTCGGCCCTTGGGCTTGGGACTAGGGCACAATCTGTATCAGGCCTGCTATTTTCGAGTGGGTTGTTTTCATCATCATCTTCATCACCAGAAGATATTGGGACGATGCGAGTTTGCAGCCCACTTCTAACAGACCGTAGACGAGAAGATTTTCATCTAATAGGAGAGTTCTGATATCTCTGACTTCTACCGGAATTGCCATAAGAGTGTTGATGATATCTAAAAGCGTTAATTTATCGGGTCTCACTGGAAAATATAGATAGTAAAGAAAGGATATGAGTTAAGTCTACACACTATTAAACAAATTCATATAATCCACATGGAGATGGACATACGTCCGGACAGCCATCTGCGTGCAAACTTCGGTAGACAATGAAATAGAACCACTCGGTTTTGAAGTAACTTAACTTATTTCATGACTCAGTAACCACTCTAAAACCCCTGATTAGTTCCAGGTAAATCAAAGAGCGACTTTCTTTTCGGTTTTTGAAACTATATATATATATATATATATATATATATATATATATATATATAGAATCTTCTTGTCGATGGGTGCTCGATGTAAATGTTCAGTGAAGACCATATATGTTCCAAGGAGAAAGACATAGCTATTTGGGTGCAACTTTGTTAGGGCAAGCCTCATAAAATTCAAAACTTGATGGATGAATTGGTGAGTAGTGGGACACAACTCGCCAAGCACATATACATATTGTTGGCATTATAAACTTCAAGGGGAGTGTGAGCACTTTAGTCACGAGACGAGGCCAAGGCATCATCGAATGGAATTCCATGCTTATTTCATATTCTCCAAAGCGATCCTTCATCAATTTTAGAAGCGATGGAATCAATAGGATCATTTAATATTACTGCATCCTTGAGAGTATCAGGTGTGGGGTCTACATCTAGACCACCTATCGACTCAATCGAATTTTCAAGAGCTTGTTGCTTGACTTTTCGATTCTACAGTTTTCTACATTCGGCTGGTAGGATCTCTTAATGATTTTCTTGCTAAATTGGAGTTTTTTTGTGTATATGGAGTTGTAGCCGAGCTTAACTTTACATCAGATTCGATATATCTCAAAGGTGATGTTCATGTGGTCTAAGAAGCAAGACATTTGGAACGTCTCTTGTCCATTTCTTTAAAAAAACTTGATAGATAATTAACATTAGAAGATTAAGTGCAAATTGTAACCCCCATGCAAAAGTAGATTCTAGTGCGGTGTCGTGTAATGTTGTGTAGTTCAAGTTTCTGATATTATTTAAAAGTTTATTTTAAAACTCTAGATACTCTTGACGTGACTGTAACCATTGATCGTCTCGACAAGCTTTTTGTTATTATCCATGCTTTGAAAATTCTTTAAGACGAAGAAGGAGTTCAACATGAATCTACAGGGTGAATTTTCATTGTAAACTTGGAATTGGCGAAAAGTCACCTAAGTGCTAGAGTCTCACTGACCCCCATAACCTAAGGAACTTTTACCATCCCACTCCATCTTCATCAACCCTAAACATGACCATTACCGTTTGCTCATCCACACCCATCTCCATCTCCAAATCCAATACCTACCTATTCAGAGTTCTTGGTTTTGGAATCAGTCCAAATTATAAGTTGGGGATTAAGGCATGGGTCGATGGAGTTGGGTTGAGCTAAGGAGAACCGAGCAGAGTCAGGCGCAGGCAAGGATGGAAGACGATGGCGACCTCAGATAAGATGATGGTGTTTGTAGGGATGAATGAAGGTAGAAGGCGATTGGAGTCAAAGGTCTTGATAGCTAGAAGGTTTAGGCCAGCAAAATCAAAGAAAGAAAATGAGGGGGGAAGTGAATAGGAATGGGTAATATACCCTTATCGGATTCGAAGTCTTGGGAACAAGACTTGGAAAAATTTCAACGTTTGGAGTCGGTACCAACTCCCAAGTTAGGGATCGGTACCAGATACTAGTTTTAAAGAAATATATTTATAAACATATGTATGGTATACACATATGTGCATGAATGTTTATGCACACATGAACATGTGATGAACCGTGTGTGCGCATATCCAATACCCGGGCAGTCAGGATCAAAGGGAAATCAAATTCAAACCTGAATAGTACATGGTTGGAATAAGTTTGGAATCATTAAGCTTGGAATAACAGATCAAGAGATCATATTCTAGGTTTGTAATACTAGACGCTAGTTGAGCGTCATGACGAATTGCTGTGGATATAACTTTTCACTGCAATATTTCACGAGAAGGATAACGACCATTCAAAACACAGAATGGAGTCCTTTACTGTGATTCTAGCTTGTATCGATTCAAAGCACATCATGTTTGAAATGAGATATACTTTGGGGGACAAGTGTTATCCGGCCTTTTGACCAGGAAATATTCAGACAGTTTGGATGAACCGAACATAGAGTTATCGAGGCAAGAAACCCAAAGAGATTGCCCAGGAGTCTAGAAACTAAGCATAGACAGAACAACTAGGTGAAGACAAAAACAACTCAAACCAAGGCAACCGCCAATTCACCAAGTTTAGTGGTCGGTGATGACTCCACATATGGGTTGGTACCAAGTCCTACCCCCACCTCATACGAGCCCCCATCTTCTTCATATCCCTTCTACAAGATGCCTTAAACCTATTTCCAAAGTCATTTTGTTGAATTAGTGCAATTTTATGTCTATCTCTATCAATGCTTGAAATTGCAACTTTGCTATTCCATAACTCCATCATTTGGACTCGACCGGGTTCTTACCTAGGAGCCAACAAACATGGTTCGAATCAAGCTCGAGAAACTTTGTAAAACTTAGGGATCGATACTGACCCCTACCTATGGATCGGTACTGACTCCTATCAAATTATGATTTGGCACCTATTTTTTGGAAGAATTGGTCTAAATTGTGTACAACGACTAGGATATTTTGTGTGATATATTATGCTTCCTATCTCCATAAATATAAGGGCATGGCACATTTTTTAGAATGTTTTAGCTCTAGTTCTACTCTAAGATATATTATGGTAATTCTGAAAATCTAAGCGTCGGAGTTGTACGGACCTCTATGAACTTTTGCCTGCAAGTCAGAAATAAGCAATAAAGGATTGAAGTGGACGTAGGTGTTTGTGCCATTTTTGGTTCAAATAATAGGTAACCACTATTTGCGAACAACATGCTTTGTCGATGGCAATAAATTTTAGTAGTTTGAAAGTTTAGATAGTAGTTACACATAACAAATGCAAGGCACAATAACATCACATAACGAAATAGCATTATTTCATCTACCAAGAGCAATAACTTGATCACATAGCTTTGCATTTTCTTTCATTTATTGATCTTTTTGCAAAAGTACAAAGCAATTTCTTGCTGAATATACACAATGTACATTGCAATAGCTATTGAGTCTTCATACAATTTTAGAGACTTGAAATGTGCAAAATGAATAAGAGCTAAAAATTAATGAAATCCACTACTTATGTGGGTATGTGGCCTATTTATAGTAGTTTGTTAGAGATGTGCCCTAAAATCATTGGTCAATTAGAGATGCAGATTGGTGGCACGGCAAGACGGTCATGTTGATAGAAAATTAAGCTGATGTCGGAGCTATGAGATTTGAGTAGATTTAAAGCCACCTAGCAGGCTGAAGAAGTTTTAGTATGTATTGTCAGATTAAAGATTAAAAAATAGAAAATAAGATGCAGTATTTAGAGTGGTTCTGTCAAAGCAATCTACATCCACTCTGATTCTTTTTATTGCATGATACATGATACAGAATTCAAGGCCAAAAAACAATGATATTTATATCTTAATTTCTAATGTGATCTTTTTTCTCTTTTCATGAAAGAAGTGGGTAACAAAAATATGATCCCTATGGTTATGCATGTGGAGGAGCCACATAAATAGATGCTTGCATTGTAATTTGGATGACTCTGATGGAGTATATCTGTAACATGGTCTGAATGGCTTAGAATAACACATTTTCCCCCAAAGTAACTTTTTAACCTTGAGAGGCTATCCTGGTTCTCTTGCTTATTTCAAAAAGATGCTAAGCTAGCAGTAAATTGGTTAATGGGTACTGACCTGACCTAAATAAATAGATTACTCGATAGTGGTAGGGAGGATGGAAACCTTTATTAGGCCAGTATAACTAGGCTTGCTAGTTGTGTGGACAAGGAGTGGTAGTCCTAGCGGGTACCTTATTGTTATCATTCTAATGGGTGGTCACATGAGCCTAGGATCTCCTTCCTACGGCAGCTAATTCATGGTTGGTTATATTGAGCCATTATTGTAGCGAGCCACATTGTTTTCGACAAGGGTTTGCTGCTGTATCCACATTAGGCCTTTGTGACAAACTATGAATTTGTCATATGGAAAATTTGTGCAACGGACCGGGTTGAATGAAAACATGTATCACGATCCCAAGGTATAAGTAATTCTCGTGGATTGGTGAAATGGTCATACACACACAAAGTTGGTAATGGATGTTAGCTTATGCAAGAGACATCCTATCTTTTTATCCTTGTTTATCGATGACCTCCTCTTTGGTGGCACAATTTGACATCATTATTTACATATCATAGCACCGTTATAATGTATGCAATTTTTTAATCTCTTCTCATTGAATTTTTTTGGTATCATTGCTTCCCTTACATATTTAAGAAGGTTTGACTGTTCAGAACTTTTCATTACAATGATATAAACCAAAAGGGAAATGCCATGTGACATTACGGTATAATGCTATGATTCCTTCTTCTACCAATGATAGAATTCTAAGATAATACTAGTTATACATTTTGGTTTTGAAAACTTTATTATATAGTAAATTGCGTTTCCTACAAGAGTACCCCTTTTGAAGTCTTCCTTTAAGAGAGATCGATCATTATTGTTACAGCTTATAATGAGGAGTAGGCATATAAGGAACACCATATTTTGAGCTAAGGAAGAAGTGGGAACTAGGGCAACTATGAACCATGACATGAAAACTAAGTTCAATAACTTGATGATGAACATGATGCAAAAAAACCTAAAGAGGAACCCCTGGTGCTTTGGTAGTTGGTGTGCCCCAATAAAAGCATAAAGAGTGGATTTTGCTAAGCTCGACAAAGATTTTTCTAGTCTTTGAGGAAAGCCATTTATAGGAATGAAGAATGAGATGGTAGTTCATGACTGAATTAATACTTGCGAGTGTATATTTAAGGATACAAAGTTTGATACTCATAAAAGGAGGTTGGCCTCTAGGAAATTTCAAGGAAAAGCGATGCCATAAAAGTAGCTACTTCTGAGGAGCGGTTCAATTGGGATTAGCTCAAAGCTTGCTTTGAAGATAAGTTAATTCCAATGGCTCGGATATCAGTTTTGTTATGGAAATTTGCTGATTTGACATAAGGTTATATGTCTGTTTTAGAATATGTTGTTGTGTATGACACATTGTCAAAATATGGGATGTCACTCATCAATACCCTTTTAAAAAAGATGAGAAGTTAATCATTAGTTTGAATGTTTATCTCAGTGAGAGGTTGGTGAGCCACATCGATGAGAATTTCGAGAAGACCATAGAGAAGGCTTTGAGGTAAGAGAGCTTGTACACAAAGCTGAAGACTGCTATTGTTTCGAAATAAGAAGCAAATCCATAAGCCGGTGGAGGTGGCAAGAGGATATGGAGCAACAAATAAAAAAAATCATTTTCAAGCTAAGGATAGTCTGAAGTGATGGAATCGGGCCAGCCGACAATGGAAGAAATGAGTAAATTTCAAAAAATATTTCTATTAGATCTTTATTAGGCCTATGTAGTCTAAAATCATCTAGAACTTTTCTAAATTTTTCTTGAAAATTTTCTCCATATTATTATAATGGTTAAATAATAATTTTAATTTAACATTAATTAATCGTATATCATGATGGGCACATCACATGCACTTGTGTATATAGCGTAAGTGCAACATGTAAAAGGTGTATATAGTTAATGTGAACGTTGTTTGGGTGTTGGGATTTACACTGCAATAGACACATTTCCCCTCTATATGCCTTTATCTTCTAAAATATGAATATTTTTAGTAATATATTTATTTGTGTGTGTTTACATGTATGAATGTATATATAAATACACAATAAATATTTTGCATAGCAGTTCAAATTGAAATAGACATTATTTATATTACATGCAATAAATCAAAGAATACAAAGTCTAATTAAAGTAGTTTAAAAGTATACTGTTATGTCTTATACAAAACTCCTTTTGAAAACTTTGAGTTAAATGCAAACACACACGTGCATAAATGATATTAAGTAAATATATAAATTCATGTAAACATACAAATAAAACAAAATTTGAAACAAAGTAAAATAATATACAGGTAGTTTGTGAAATAGAATGTTTCCTTTTAAATAAAGATTTAGTACTAGACTGGAATTTTTTTAAAAACTAGGAATAAATCACTAATTTAACCTTTCGCTTATTATTTCAATTAGAAAAGTATGTTTTAGAATGACTTAAAACAAACCACAATTAAGTCATCGGATTATGTTGATAAAAAATGTTAATTAATGCAATTATTTCAAAGTATTATTCACATAGCAATTTATGTAAACATTCAAGTCTAAATCTTCTAATACAAAAACTTACTTATTAACAAGAGTATTCCAAAATTCAATATAGTTTTTTTAACAATGGTAAAATCAAACGACATGGGCATATATGGATTAGTGATAAGAAGGTATACATCTAGTTTATACACTGATGAATCAACATATAGAACAAAGTAAATGAAATTAAAAGGATCTAGATCTAGGTAAAACAAACATACAAAATAGAAACCATAAATTATTATTGTTGTTCATAATAAAGTAGCAACGAACATAGCAAGGATTTTTTTCAATGATAACGATGTTCAATTGATTCAAGTAAGGGGTTTGTAACATTTAGATCAAAATCCAAATTCATATATATGAATGGAAGGGAGATAGAGAATTAAGGAGATTAAAAAAAATTAAAAGATATGTAAATATATAGAATTACCTTAGGATGTAGGCTAAAGAATACACCTCGAAGGAAGAAGAATTCCTAGATTCTTCAAATTTGCAATAATCTGAAGATAATCGCCTTTTTCTCTTTTTTCTGTTTGAATTTTGTTTTTAAGTTTTTGGAGACTATTCCTTATGGAAATTTCGAATTTTTAGAAGAGAAGATGAATATGAGATAGGCAAATGACAAGGAGAGAATTTTATTAAAGAAGGAAATAAATGTAGCATTCAATATTTGATTCCTCTTCTTTTAATAATATTTTTCTCCTCATTTAAAACAAAAGACCCCTCCTATTCCTCAAAGTAAGTCCAACTTTACATGGTAATAGGGTTAGAGGTATGCCCTAGGGGTAAATATGTATTTTATTATATATATCTAACTCGATAACCAATGTTGTACAAAACAAAAGGTATTTTTTTCTATTATATACTTGATATAATGCGTTATATTAATTATTTAATTTAGTTAAAAGTATATTTAATAGAAAATCCATAAATGGTACGTTTTATGATAGTAGTTATAGATTGTTGTAACATTAAGTAATTTATCACAATGGAAATAAATATACTACTCTAAATGTTCCTAGTTAAGACGTATCGAGACTATATATCGGTACATCTTTGAGACTAGGGCATGTAATGCTCTCCAAATGTTGGGCCGTATATTACTTGTAGCTATTAGGGGCATCAAGATGTTACATACTAATAGTTATTGGACAATTATGGAATGACTCATTTGATAACTTTATGTTGGTTAATATAACTAAGGTTGAATAGAAAATATCGATGTGACAAAATTACACAATTCTCTTGAATTGAGAATACTGTGGATCTTCAATGTGGAAGCTCCGCTTTGATTATAGTTAAATTGTTGCACAACGCCCATTGAACGACTATAGTTGGGTCAAGTGGAAGCAATGAAAATGAAACACTATTAAGGAGAGGATTCGTCGCCATGGTTATATGAGGTCTGTATCACGGTCAACTAAATTCAACTCAAAGTCTCTAGCCAGAGCATTTCAGTTAATAATATTGTTATTATTGAACCAAGTTTGTGTTTGGACTATGGATGACATCGGAATTTTAGCCATTACCAAATTGTATAAGTATAAGTGATATAGTTTTGATGCGGAGAATTGGTGTAAATAATAGCCATAACCAAATAATTCATAACAAAATAAAATTGGATTTACCAAAACCAAGTAAGCGATAAATTTGACCAAAATGTCACACCATCTACTAAATGACATGTAAATATTGATATTTGAATAATTCGATATTAATCGCTGACCAAATTTACACCTAATGGATCAGACAACCGAAACGATGAATACTCCTTTGACCAAATGATGTAATTAATTTGTAGTTGTTACAAAATAATTAAAATAATTAATATTGATGAACAATTAGTTAATATTTATGAAATATTAATTACAAATTTTTATTTTTATTTGATGAACAAATATTATTAGATATATTTATCATAGTTATAAATATATTAATCGATATATGATATCAATGCACGTTAACTGGACTTAATTGCAAAAAGTTTTGTATGGGCTTTAAGTGGGTTTGAAGCCCATATGGGAGGCTAAATAGTTTGACTATAATGGAGCATAGGGACGACCAAATGATGCACTAAAAATGCTTGGGTTGAGTGGATAAAAGGAAATAAAGAGTAAGAAAGAAACATGGATCTTGATTCTGACTTCTCTCTTCATTCCTCCACTATATAAGCATCTCAACCTACTGAGTTTTCATGCTTTTGAAGCCTCTATCATGTAAAGTTCAAATCAAATAAAATACAGTTCTATTCAATAGCTGGAGATCATTGATTCAAGGATAACACTCTACTGGATTGGAATCAGTTTAAGGAGCATATATCATCATTTCAAGGTGTACTTCAAGGCATAAGGAGTAAGGTACATTGCTAACAAATCTATGATTATCAATGCTAAGGTATAATGTTTATATTATATACATATTTTATATTGTTACTAAAGTGACGATTCTGATATAAAAATATATTATCAATTGGATTGGTTGTACGTGTGTATACTTGTATATTAAATAAAAAATATTTTATACTTATAATGATATGGCTCAACAATATTTTTTTCAATAATAAAAATATACATACATTAATTATATACACACACGTATATATTGTTTATAATTTAATTATTACATCATACTTTATACAATATGGTTATACAAAATTTTATATATAAAGTGCTATAAATACTATATTCGACAGTAATAAAATATTTTGTATATATATTATTTAAACGACTTAAGTACAAAAATTAATTATATCAATATATATTATACGTAAATTAGGTTTAATATTTTATAAAATTAGATTAAGAAATACATGCTCTATAAATAAATAAACAAAAGCGAAAATAGAAAAAAAATTATTATTCATAAATATTTAAATAAAAGCCGAAAATCAATAATTAGTTTCAAAATTATTTTTAAACTATAAATTTATGTAATGAATATTCAAAATACAAAATATCATTTAGAACTTTATTGGAAACTCAAATTTCAAAAATAATTTTAAATTTTTTTTTATCAATATTTTAAGATTACTCCATACAAAAATTAATAAAACATAATTTTAAATTTAAAAATAAAAATTATTTCTGAGCAATGCGCAATACCATGTAAATACAATGAAAGTAATCCTGGCTTCAAAGGACATCAAATGCAGAATATTGCCTCCGATCTTTAGTGGACCCGCCTTGAAATGGTTCCAAAGCTATCCACCAAATTCTATCAGCTCTTAGGAACTATTAACCACAAAATTCTTGATACAATTCTTTACTTTGAAGTTACTAGAACAAGACTAAGTTTACTCCCCGACTTTAGACAAGGGAGAAGAGAATCTCTAAAGGATTATTGCAAAAGATTTAATGACCTAGTGGCCTAATGTGATGACATGAAAGATGCAACCAACTTGGTTGCTATCACTTTAGGATTATGGAGGAATACAACATTTTGGGATGATCTACCGAGGCAGGAGTGCAAATCTCTGAACGTGTTCATTTTTCGAGCTTGAGGAAAGATTCGAATGGAGTGGTGACAATAAAATGTTCATTTCGGCTAAAATATTTAAGAAGGAACTTCAAGTGATGGAAGCATATCCACTAACTCATTCATATACTCAAATCTATGCTATGTCAGGATCAAATCTCGTAACCTTTTAGAAGAGGGAATGTGCCAGAAAGTAACCAAGGAGGAAAATATTGTAGCTACCATTTGCAGAATGGACAGAGTACTAAAGAGTGTTGGTTTTTGAAGTCCTTCATTTACAGGCTTATCTGAGAAGGACACTTAAATGAGTTTTTGAATATGATAACACTCAGGGAGCTATGATTCCAACAGGAAATGAAAGTGCACCACTTTAAGCACAGGCTCCGAGGGGTTTACCAGGCCCTTAGAACTTTTGTAGGCATCAATTTGGGAGTACCCCACATTGTTGGGGAAAATAATGGTACTTGGAAAAGGTATATTAATGAATCATAAAGTGGATACATCTTGATATATGAGATGAAGAGAGTTATTAAAAGGAGGAGATTTGGCCGAAAATTACATTTGGTGACTGTTATATCGGCTTTTGACCAGGTTGTATACGGAAAAACTTGACAAGTCAAACTTCAAAGTTATCAAGGCAAGATGCCTAGAGAGATAACATCAGAATCTAGAAACCAAACACAAATAAAGTCACGGGACAATTTCTAAACCAGCATAGGAAATCACACCCGAAGATCTACCGAAGTGGTGGGACTATATCGACTCTGCCCCTTAGGTCGGTACCAACCCAACATTCTTCCACATTTGAAGCTCATCTTCTGCCTGCATTTTATATCGATGCTAAAAGCCTACTTCAAGTGTTGTTTTGCTGATCTAATACAATTCTTTATCTATCTTCATGAACACTTGAATCGACAACTCTATTCTTCCACGGCTCCATTATTTGGACTCATGAACAAGCTATTACTGATGCAAACAACTATGGAATCACGAAGCTAACCAAAAGACGATCCAACATGAAGAGCTGAAGGCGGCCAACTTGGCAATCTTACATACCTATAAATTTGTACCGACCCATACAATTTGATAAGGTATCGATCTATTTTCATAGAGAAGCAGTCTATGGTGTGAAAAACAAGGCGGAGACCTTTTTTGTGAGATTTTAGGCTCCCTACCTCTATTATAGGAAGGTAAGGCTCATTTTTTAGGATCTTTTGGCTCTTGCTATCCTTTCTATAATTTCTTGTAATTTCTATCGGAGTTGTACCGACTCATATGAACTTCTACCTCCAAGTCTCAATATAAGCAATAAAATCATTATGTGGACATAGGTCAAGATTAGCTAAACCACTATAAGTTGTTGTGTGCTCTTTTCTTCTCTTTTTTTATTTATTTTCTTTATTTTTTATTCTCTGCTAAATCTATTGAGTGTTTGTGCCATTTTTGGTCAAACGTTTTAGTGCATTCACTATGAGATCATTAAAATTCATTGATATAGGATTTTAATAGGATTCAGAATGACTAGACAATCAACTAGAAGGACATTTGTTGGAGAAGATCAACAAGGGGCGGCAAAGAGGTGCCCTCGGGAACTAACCTCCCATTAATCTATATAACCAGGGATGAGATGGAAATCATGATGAATGGTTTGTAGGAAAGAATAATTGCCAGCGAAGAAGAAATGATGGAGAATTTCTTCAAGAGAATAGGACAGATAGGAACAACCGTATTTGCTGCAAATCAAAATTAAAGACCAAAAGCCGGAGCACAGGTAGTTGGAGTGGAGTAGAACGACTTAGGGAAAACCCTATGCCAAAGATATGGGTCGGTATCGACCCATAGTCATGGGTCAGTACCGACCCACAATGGCTCAGGGACATGGGTCGTCTTAATATGGGAAGGAATGATGTGCATCTTGGAGATGATGTGGAGTGTATGAATGCAAATCAGAATGCAAGTACATCTGGAGATAGAGCAAAGTAAGCTGGAATAATTCCTCGACGACATGGGGGAAGTATCGATTTGGATCTAGGGTGAGCTTTAATGCTTGGAACAGGCAATGCTAAAGCCAGAATGGAAAATTAGAATTTGAATACATGATAGTAGGAGCTGGAACCATAAGCTCACCATTGGAATGGAGGGAAGAATGAATTTGTGGATCAAAAACTTCCATTGGATGACAACCCCATGATTGGGATGGATTGGGGTCAGGTTCGATTCCTTTACCCTTACTTTAAATAAATGATGCAATATAACATAGGCCGTTTACACGTGTATGAGATCCTAAACGGACCCTAGGCACGATCTATATCAAATGTCTAAGATGACTAGTTAAGATAATAATAGCAGCAAACCACTCAGACACGCACAAAGCCTAGATTGATCCCTAGTCATGCTCTGGGTTGGAAGTCTAGGATGAATACTAAAAATTTCTTCTTGTTTACTTTGATTTGATTTGAGTATTTGAATTTTGAAATATCCACATTGAATGCGATGTCTGATTTTAATCGCTATAAAGTCCCATCTAGAGAGACGGGACTGAAGTGCAAGGTGCAAATCCCTTCTCGGAGCATGTGTGGATGGACTTCTATGATATTAATCATTTTAAGTCCCGTTTCGAAAGATGAGACCGGAGTGCAAGACGTACATCACCTCACCGCAACGTGAGTGATGTGCCAGTATTTTTACCACTATATTTAACCTAATTTAATTAAATACATGATCATATTGGGTATTTGAATATGTTTAAATCAAAATTCAAATTATTTTCAAATCATCATATATTCGTCTTCATATAGGGGTAAATGGTCATTTATGTGCATATATTAATTTGAGAAAAATTAGTTGGACATTTTTATGATTTTTTTGTAGGAATTTGAATTCAAATGCAAGTGGTTTCATGAAGATATATACATGCACATGAGTGAAGAGAAACAAATGAAGATGGAAATAATTCATTTCATGTACCATGGAGGACCCCACATACCCATCTACCTTGATGTACAATTAGAAGCTAATGAACATGCTAATGACCATTAAAGCTCCATGCACATTTAAATGAGGATTAACACATGCTAATGATTACTTGACCATCATATTTCCTAAGAGGGTAGTTTGAGTAGTTCCCAAAAAATTGAATTATGATTTCATACATGTATAAATACCCCTTATGTTCATGTAGTTAGTCTCTCTTCCTCTTTGTCTCTTTAGTTTAGTTTAGGCTCAAAAATAAAATGCAAGTTATTTTTTTTTTCATCGCCACTTAGCCATTTTCTTCATGTAATTCTTTTTATGCAATTTTAATACATGCTCATTTTCTTTCTTTTTTATTTCCTTTCACGCTTGCAGTGTAGATCTTTTATTCATGCAAGTAGATTGGTTTTTATTGCTTTCTAATTAGCTCTCTTTTCATTTAGCTCCCATTTTCCTTTTGTTTTTGTTTCATGTTGCAAACTATATTTGTTGATATGATAGCAAATATTAGAGGCTAAACCCCTTCAATTTAGGGATAATGAAGCTCTCTAATTATATAAATTCATCATAACTTATTCATTTTGATCTCTTTTTGTGCTTAATGGAAGTGATAGAATGTGGTTTAACTTGTTTTATTTTTGAATTCGATAGCATATATTATTGACACAAATAAGCTATGCTTAAACAAACAAAACACAAATTACCTCTTCATTTACGTATGATTATGGTAATAAAGTAAATGTTTAAATCAAAATTTGATGGTCTGTATTTCTAATCAATAGTTAATAGGTCATGCTTAAAATAGATTTTATTAACAATTTCATTGTTATTTTCAAGAAATTAGCAAGTGGTTTAAGGGGTGTGTTATAGTTTGATAGTTATGTTGAGCTAATTAATAGCACAAATATGTCATACTTTTGATAGACACATCAATTAAACTCACTAATGACCAAAAAAGAAAGATCATAATTTCATATTTTGTTGAACTATGTGATCTAGAGAGTGGATTTATCTGTTAATTGCCTTTAAACTCTCATATTTGTATCAATTTTCTTTTGATAGTTTTTCTACATTTTTAGCTTAACACTCACAAATATTGGTTTAATTTGGTTGAACAGGAATTTTAAAATCTAGCAATTCCCTGGGATAGACTCATACTCGCCACGTACTAGAATTGTACGCCGTGCGCTTGCGATTAATTTTTATTATAATTTTTTAGCTATTTTCTAAACCGATATAAAATTAGTCGTTAAACAAGTTTTTGGCGTCGTCGCTGATTTTAATTTATATTTTTCGAATTATTTTTCATTTAATTTTATTGTGTGTTTGTTTTGTGTGTTAATTTGCATTTTTTAAAAAATATTTATGTTGCGTGTTTGTGTGATTTTTTTGATTGCACCTCTGATCAACAACATCTTCAACTCACAACCCACTTCCCAATCACTGCTGCTAACTACAACATCCTACTGCCGAACCACAACCAACAACTACTACATCTTCTGCCATTTTGTCTGTTGTCACTTACATTACATTGCCATTTCTCACTTTGTTGCATAACAGTCGCACCGCTATCTTCCAGACCACTTCTGTCTTTCACCGGTCAAACTAATCCCACTGTCATCTCACTGCAAGCCAGGACATAACATGTTGCCTACCACCAGTCATCACCGCCTAACTACTGCCATCTCCCTGCTTCGACAAGCTCTCTGTTATAGTAACAAGTAACATCACCCGAAGCTCCATTACAGCTCACAACCACCAAAACAAAGTACTGCTCCTCCTCCTCACAAATATAATTACCATTGTCCATCTTTATACAACACCACTTCATACATATCACAAACAAATTCCCTTCCATCACTTCTACATACCATCTACCAGTCGCAGTTCATCAAATAACACTGCACTGTTCTGTGCATCAACTTCACCACAGTCACATTCCAACAATCATCAACCTAACTGCAACCCTGTCTTCATTGTCACTGCCTTTACACTACAGAACATCAACCATACAAATTCCTGTTCTGACTGTTCTATCTACAACTCACTGTTCTGACTGAACAACCACTGCCATTTCCTCCTTCATACATCTACTATTGCAAACTCCTATAAATTTTTCCACTCTTATGCACAAAACCCCCCACTTGTTGCTAACAAACTCACGACTTCTCTTTAACCACCAATTCCTTGCAACTCCTTGACCATATCACTGCTGTCAACAATACCCTATCACAAATCATATCATATCATATCCACAGAAATTCTATCACCCACTGCCTTCACCCAAAAAAAATACTGCAATCACCTACAATCGAATTGCATCACATTCCTCCCCCAACCCTTGAAACCCCATCGACTTCGCAATCGATCACCATTATCAACCCCCTCTTTCCACTTTACTTCCGCAACCCAATCAACATTTACTGCCAATCCACTTCCAATTCCACGTAGCACCCAAATTTCGTCTGAACTATTCGACCTCGAATCACTACCAATGAATCCGCTTCCAATCGCTGCCCAAAACCATTTGCCTCCACCTGCAAATCGCTTCACCCAGTCGCAGAACAACCCAAAACCCTGAGTTCACCGCCACAACCCTCAATCACAATCATCACGACATAATCGCAATCGATCCACAAAGTCTTGCCCTTTTTTCTAATTTGTGTTTTCTTTCGTTTTCTTTATCGTTCTGATATGTTTAGTTGTAGATAGGGCTGTCAATTTCCTACACGACCCGAAACACGACCCGAAACCCGCACGGAAATTAGCAGGTTAACCCGACCCATTTAATTGGCGGGTCATTTTTGGGTCAACCCGAATTTGACCTGTTTATAAACGGGTGGGTTTCGGGTTGACCCGCTAACCCGAAACTGACCCGTTAACAACCCGTTTATACAGTATATACGTTGAGCTGACCTGTTTACGACCCGCTCCGACCCGTTTATGACTCGTTTGTACCTTATACGGGTTATACGGGTTGACCCGACCCGTTTACGACCCGTTCCGACCCATTTACGACCCAATTATACCTTATACGGGTTGACCCGACCCGTTTACGACCCGTTTACACCTTATACGGGTTAACCCGACTCATTTACGACCCGACCCGACCCGTTTATAATCGGGTTACACGGGTCGGGTCGGGTTAACCCGTTTATAAACGGGTCGGGTTTGGGTTGAGCTTTTTCGACCCATTTAATAAACGGGTTGACCCGACCCATTTAAAATCAACTCGAACCCGACTTGACCCGACCCAAACCCGACCCGACCCGACCCATTGACAGCCCTAGTTGTAGAGTAGAAGAGGAGATGAGATAATAGTGTAGTTGGGTTTTGATTTTTGTTGTTGGACCAGAGCTTGTCTAGACTGACATTTTACTTTGTTTTATTTGATTTTAAAACTTTTTTTGCTTTCTTTTGTTAATCCTCTCTTCTTAAAAAAAGAAGAAGGGCATTTAGTTAGATTCATTTTTTTAAGTTTCTTACAAAAAAAAGTTTGTTTTATTTTGTTGCATTTCTAAAAATAATAATCAACAAGTTGTTTTCAAAAAAAGTAAATAAAAAAATACAATAAAAAAAACAAGTTGTTTTCATATTTTTATTTTTAGTTTCAGTTGTTTTGTTTTAATTTCATTTCTATTTTGTTTCCATTTGTTTTAGTTTTTGCTTTGATATATATATAAAAAAACAAAACAATATACATCTTGTTTTCAATTGTTTTAGTCCATTTTGTTTTCAAATTTCTTTAGTTTGATTTGTTTTGGTTTTCATTTATTTTAGTTTTTTTTCCTCTTTGTTTTAAAAAAAAAATTGTATATATCTTGACTCACTCCATTTCAGGTTGTCAAAACAGATAAATAAGGATTGGCTGCTATGAAATTGCTTGGCCTGCTTGCTAAATTTTTTTGCTTTGCTTGTATAAAGTTTTTTTTTGCTGCTTTTATAATAAATTGCTAATAAATTCTACACGCTCTGATATCGTGCCCTCAACTCTTGTTTTAGTTGCTTTGCATTGTTGTTTGCTTGTATTTAAAAAAAATCCAATAACAAAGACAAAAATCCATTCGTATTGCATTGCTACTACACGTTTAATTTCTTGGTGTCTAGGCTACGGCAGAGTAATAATCAGTTATAAATATTATGGTAACTCGCAAAAATTATACAGATTGTTTCTCTGAAGGTACTTAAACCTTCGGCTGCATTGCTACGGTGATTCGTGGTGCACTGATAAATCATGTCCGTCACCTGGCTGAGAACTTTCTTATTGAATTCAAACAAAGTGTGATCATGCAATTTTGGGTTAGGAGCTAATTAGGATAGAAAATTTGTGATTAAATCCTTACATTCATTTACTTGCATTAGTTCATGCATACTTAAAAAAAAATTCAAAATCAAAAACTTAAAAAAATCATAAATATTCCTTTACTTTGTTTTTAAATATTTTTGAATTTTATTAATCAAAAATAAAAAATCATAAAAAAAATACTTAGTTTTTTTAGAAAAACAAAAATCCAAAAAAAAAATGTAAAATCTTTTCAAAAATAAAAAAAACAAAAATCAATTTTCCCTTTCGAAAAATAAATTTCATTTGGCAAATATTTTTCCTTTATAAAAAGAAAACAAAAAACATTCTTAAAAATGTCCAAGTTTTTGTATTGTCACTCCCCAAAATTTTATGATAGTTGTGAAAATAAGTGTAATCCATATAATTTCACACCAAATTCTTATGGATATTTTAGTAACAACTATTGTACAAATAATTCGGATTTTGCATCATAATATTTTCAAAATAATGGTCAACCCTCAATCTTGAAAAGTGTATCAAAACTATTGAATCTTTACTTGAACAACAAAATCACATGAATGATTTGTGTAATTCATATATGTGCAACAATTCATGTCAAAGTTTTCAAAATAATAAAAGTTTGAATTCACTTTCAAATTCTATGATTTTTATCATAGCCATTTCAATTCAACTTCAAACTCCAAAATGAATTTCAAAATCACAATGGAAATGCTAATCACTTTTCAAATGATTTTGGCAATGAGAATTGTTTCAATTTTGGTGCAATTGATAATTTTTGTTCTCAACAAATTCAAATTGAAAATTCTCAATTTAATAATAATGAATTTGATTTAGTTGAGCAAATGAAAAAAGATTACGGGGATTTGTTGTGTGAAACCTCCTAATAATTTCGTAAGCAACAAAAGCAAATCTCAACTTGTGACAAGTCAAATAATAATCCACCTTTTACCAAAACTGACGATTTTTAACAACTTCGGAAATTGAAAATGAAAATCTTAATGAAGTTGTTAAGAATGTGGTAATTGAGTTGGATTACAATTCTTTTGAAAGTGTGGGACCAAATTTAAAATTCGATCTTCCTTTCTCCGATTTTTAAGAATGGAATAAGATAACTTTAAACTTTGAAAGTGATACATGCAATGAAGTTGTTGATAATCGAACAAAGTAAGACGAATTTAATGAACACTGTTTCTTGGGAATTTTTGAAAACGAGTTGTTAAATTCCGAAGGAAAATATTTAAATCACCATTTTGATTTTGAAATCAATAATTCTGAGAAAGTTTTCAATGATAAGTTTGAATTTCAATTTGGTGAAAATAAACTTGAATTTCAACCAATTGTTTTATCAACCCCTAATATCATCGAAAATAGAACAACTCATACGACTTTTAATAAAACGACATTCGTTTTTCCAAATCAACATTCAACTTCGAAATTTTATATGGTTTGGTTTTTTATGCTTAAGCCGTGTCTCCCACACTTGACGAGACAAATGAATTGGTCTTTGGAAGACCGTTTCATGTACTCTTTAACAACATATTTTCTGATGCCTTATAAATAATAATCTTTTCATGTAAATATAGGTCATTTTTATTTTATTTTTCTTCTTTCACTTGGGTTGACTGTGGGGACACGGTCAAAATCAAATACGGAGGGAGTCTCATCTTCATTTTTTAGTTTTCATGGTTTATTTTTTGCATTTTGTTTCCAAAACTCAATTTTTTTTTATAATTATCGAAAACATAAATCTAATTTTAGCCTTTTGACTTTTGAAAAAAACACTATAGGATAAATATATGGTTTTTGTTATTAAATTGAAATCTTTGAAAATTTATTTGTCTTAACAAAAACAAAATTAAAGCTTGATTACAAATAACGATGGTTTAACTAGTATATAGAAAGATTCATGGTTGATAATTATGAAGTATATCCTAGTTGAAAATCTTTGTTTAAAATAGTGGTTGATTAAGTAAAAGAGATAATATTTTAAATCTTTTTGAGTTAAGTGGTACTAAGATGATATTGTAAAACTCTCTCTTAAAAAAACAATATGTGCGTGTGTGTAGCATAAATTTTTTTGGTTTTATATAAATAATAAACACATACAATCAATAGGTGTACACATGCAACTGTCTACACTCGCCATTCTCTATACCCTTCTCACGTAAGCCCGAAAGGCAGTGCATGATCAGTATATCTGGCCATAGTTTATCTGTGTTAGGAGTATGTATATAAAAATTCTTTTTAATAATGCCAATAGTCGATAGGTGTTCACTCTCGTGTGTTCACTCGTCACGCTCTGTATTCCCCTCACATAAGCCCACAAAGCAGTGCATGGGTGATATATCTGGCCTCAGTTTACCTGAGTTAGGCATATGTAAATGTTGTTAATATCAATAAAATTTTCAAACATAAGACAGAGTAGGCAATTGAAATCCAAGAACTATTTTTACTTATTTGATTTGACTTGTAATTCAAAAGAAATGAAAATACCACTTTGATAAACTTTGATAATCAACTAAGGATCTATTTCATAATTACACCATGTTATCAACGAAAACAACTATTCAAACTAGAGTTTAATTGTTATGATAACTTAATTTTTGTTGGAAATTTTGACAAGTAAAAGTACTTAAATTTCTTGATAATAAAAAAACTTATATTTAACTTACTCATGTTAATTTAAAAGTAATTCCTTCATTTGTAAATATTTTCAAAAAACTTGCATCCATATCAGTGTAAATAAATCTTGCATCGAGTAATTTTCATACCACATTTGGATTTTGTGGGTAGTATCTGCCAAAAACCCTCACAAGACAACACTCGTCCTACTAGGGACACCTAGAGGTTTAACGGTTTGCTGCATATGCTCAATGCAATCCTGTTTCTTAGGAAAACGGATTTATCTTAGTTTTAGTTTATTTGAGGAGAATAAAAAGATAAGTGCGAGGGTATTTGATATGCATGTAAATGTGCATATTTTTACCATCATATTTAATCTGATTTAATTAAATAAATGATCATATTGGGTATTTGAACATGTTTAAACCAAAATGCAAATTATTTTCAAATCATCATATATTCATCTTCATATAGGGGCAAAATGGTCATTTTTTGCATATATTAATTTGAGAAAAATTACATGACATTTTTGTGTTTGTTTTGTTGAAATTTGGATTCAAATGCAAGTGGTTTCATGAAGATATATGCATGCACAAGAGTGAAGAGAAACAATTGAAGATGGAAACAATCAATTTCATGTATGAAGGATCTCACATACCCACCTACCTTGATGTAAAATTAGAAGCTAATGCACATGATAATGGAAATTAAAGCTTAATGCAAATTTAAATAAGGATTAACACATGCTAATGATTATTTGGCCACCACATTTCCAAAGAGGGTAGTTTGGGTTACCAAAAAATTAGATTAGGGTTTCATACATGTATAAATACCACTTATATTCATGTAATTAGTCTCTCTTCCTCTTAGCCTTTTTAGTTTAGTTTAGATTCAAAAGTAAAATGCAAGTTCTCTTCTTCTTCTTTTTCATGGCCACTTAGCCATTTCTTTCATGTAGTTCTTTTTATGCTATTTTGATACATGCTCCTTTCCTTTCTTGCTTTATTTCCTTTCATGCTAGTAGTGCAGATCTTTTATTCATGCAAGTAGATTAGTTTTTATTGCTTTCTAATGAGCTCTCTTTTCATTTAATTCTATTTTCCTTTTGTTTTTGTTTTATGTTGTAACCTATATTTATTTATATGATAAAAAATATGAGAGCTAAATCTCTTCAATTTAGGGGTAATGAAGCTCTCTAATTATATAGATTCAATATAACTTGTTCATTTTGATCTCTTTTTGTGCTTAATGGAAGTGATAGAATGTGGTTTAGCTTGTTTTTTAGTTTGAATTTGATAGTCTATATTGTTGACACCAAATTGGCTCAGCTTAAACAAACAAAACACAAAGAACATCTTCATCAATATATGATTACGGTAATGAAGTGAATGTTGAAATCAAATTTTGATGGTCTATATTTTTAATCAATAGTTAATAGGCCATGCTAAAAATAGATTTTATTTTCAATTTCATTGTCATTTTCAAGAGAGTTAGTAAATGTTTTAAGGGGTGTTATAGTTTAATGGCTTATGTTGAGCTAATCAATAGCGCAAATAGGCCATACTTATTATAGACACATTAATTAAACTCACTAATGACCAAAAAAAAGAAATCATAATTTCATATTTTATTGAACTACGTGATCTAGAGAGTTGAATATCTCTAAATTGCCTTTATACTCTCATATATTCATCCATTTTCTTTTGCTAGTTTTTCAATAATTTTAGCTTAACACTCTCAAATATTAGTTTAATTTGAAAAATAGGAATTTTAAAATCTAATAATTCACTAAGGATCGACCCATGCTCGCTACGTCCTAGAATTGTACGTATTGAGCTTGCGGTTAATTTTTATTATAAAATTTTCGGCTATTTTCAAAACTGATAGAAAATTAGTCTTTAAACTGTGAGCGGGTGGGTTTGCTTGCCGTTGAGTCTACTCGTCGAAAAGTGAGCAGATTGGGTTCAGTAAGGGTCCGAAGATACCATGGATTTGATTAAATGATCCGAAGAGAATTCAGATTTGATTATAGGTTCCGAATGGGCATGGATTTGATGAACGGTTCATGAGGGACCATCGATTTGAGTACTGGCATCGAATGGCCATGAACTTGATTAACGATCCAAAGAGATTATGGATTTAACTATTGGCCTTGAACGACCATGAACTTGATTAATGAGCGGGAGAGACCATAGATTTAACTATCGATAATGGATGACTATGAATTTGATTAATGATCCAGAGATATCGGTCCTAAACTGCAACGAATTTGATTATCGATCTTGAGAGATCATGCATTAAACCAAATATAAAACGATCTGGAAAGAACGAACCTAAGAACGAAAAATTGATTTGAACGCCTTTTAACTAGAGTGGAATTGACACATCTTGGTTGAACATGGGATGATTTTGATATGTGATGTAATAACTTCTAATGAAATTGGAATTGTGATGATGTATAGACAACACTTAGGCAGAGTCAAGATTTTTAGGCTATGATGAGTCTGGAATGACCAATGATTGATAAGAGAATCAAAAGGAACTGGACGACTAATCAAGATTAAAGTAGCCCGAGAGCTCAACTATCGAAGAGCGACTTCAACATTTGTTCTTGAGTAAAGCAAATCTTCCATTGGCAATGCATGCTTTGGAGGGAAAGTGTTATCCTATCTTTTGACTAGGTACTATGTGGACAAATTTGACGAGTCAAACTTCGAAGTTATCAAGGCAAAACGCCTAGAGAGATGACCCCAGAACCCAAAAATGAAACAGAAATAGAGTCACAAGATAAGTGCCAAACCAGCATATGAACCAAAGCCGAAGATCCACCAAAGTGGTGGGTCAAAACCGACTCTACCCCTTGGGTCGGTACCGACCCATCATTCTTCCACATTGGAAGCTCATCTTCTGTATACATGTTCTATTCGATGCTAAAAGCCTGCTTCAAGTGTTGTTTTGTTGATCTAATATAATTCTCTATCGATCTCCCTAAACACTTGAATCAGTAACTCTATTCTTCCATGACTTCGTCATTTGGACTGAGGAATAAGCTATTACTGATGCAAAAAACAATGGAATCATGAAGCTAACCACAAGGCGATCCAACATGAAGCCCTTAAGGCAGCCAGTTTGGCATTCTTATGGGTCGGCACCGACACATACCTATGGAGTTGCATACAAGTTGATAAGGTGACGACCTATTTTCATGAAGAAGCGGTCTATGGTGTGAAAAATGAGGTGGAGATCTTTTATGTGAGATTTTATGCTCCCTTCCTCTATAATAGAAAGGTAGGGCTCATTTTTTAGGATCTTTTGCTTTTACTGTTCTTTAACTAATTTTTTGTAATTTCTGTCGAAGTTGTATCGACATGTAAGAACTTCTACCTCCAAGTTTAAACATAAGTAATAAAATAATTAAGTGGACGTATGCTAAGATTAGCCAAACCACTATAAACTGTTGTGTGCTATTTTCTTTGTGTTTATTATTTATTTTCTTGACTTTTTATTCTCTACTAAATTTATTGGATATTTATGCTATTTTTTGTTTAACCATTGACTCAGATAAGCAAGGTGTCTGCCATCCACCCAATGAACTACTTATAATTACGGCTCAAATTGGGATTTCGAAAGTTGCAAAGATAATGGTTGACACTGAAGCTACTATTAGCAAAATATTTAAGCACGTTTTTAATAAAATGGGGCTTCCCGAGAGTGTACTGATATCTAGTCAAGTTTCCATATAAGGATTCAATGCTAAAGGAACCATGTCCCTTGGAGACTGTAATCTTATGGTCAAAATTGGAAATGACCCTCACTATAAGATCTTTAAAACCACCTTTGTTATCATGGACATTCCTTTATTGTACAATGCTTCTTTGGATGACTAGCTCTCAATGCTATGGTTGGGTATGTGTCTATAAGAATATACTTTTAAAGTTTTCCACAAAGATAAGTAAAGGGCATGTAAGGAGAGATCAATGGGCCTCAAAGAAATTGTATTATGAAAGTTTGAACATGATCAATAAAGGGAAAACTTCATCTTATGAGAACAACGTCAAAATTAACCAGCCTAATCCCCTTGAAGTTAAGGAAATAGTTAATGTGATGAGTTCTAAATTCATGGAAAACTGTAAGAAACCCTAAAGAATTTTCCCATAGTGAGAAGATTCCATGGTAGGGGAATTAATCTTCATATATAAGCTATCTAAGATAATATAATGAGATAGAATGGAGGTAGAGTAGTAAGTCTTCTAGAAAAAGGAGAAAGATCATTCATGTTATATAAGAAATTCCGTAAGAAGAAACTGAGCTTGACATCGACCCGAGACAAGAAACTGAGATAGCATCAATAGCTGAAACTCTAGAAGAAGTGTGCCTTGATGAAAATGATAAGTCTAAGACAGTTAAGATTGAAACTTATTTTCATACATCTGTCCGAGAAGAGCTAGTTTCCTTTCTAAAGCATGACGAAGATGTATTTACCTGGACTCATGATGATATAATAGGAATCGACCCGAATATCGATCTGAATTTTACTCCCATAAGGCAAAAAAGAAGACCTTTAGACATGGTCCGATATATGGCCATACATAAAGAAATTGAAAGGTTGCTAAGGAATAACTTCATCCGAGTTGTTTACTATCCAAAGTGGATCGCTAATCCGGTGTTAGTAAAGAAACAAATGGGATGTGGAGGACTCGTATTCACTTTACCGATTTAAACAAAGCTTGTCCAAGGATTGCTTTCCTCTACTGAGAATCGATTATTTAGGAGATGCTAGCAGTGGGCACCAATTGCTTTTGTTTATGGATGCTTGTTCTGGGTATAATCAAATTCTAATGTTTAAGCTTGATGAGGAACAATACGAGCTTTGTTGCCAACATGAGTTGGTTTAGTTACAAGGTAATGCCATTCGGTCTTAAGAATGTAGGGGCAACATATCAAAGTTTAGTCAACCAAATATTCACCAATCAAATAGGTCGGAATGTGGAAGTATATGTTGATCACAAGTTGGTTAAATCTAAGAAATCAGAGAGTCGTGTTTCGGATCTAGCCGAGACATTCGAGGTTCTCCAGAAATATCAAATGAATTAGAACCCTCAGAAGTGTACCTTCATGATACAATCTGGCAAATTCCTGGGTTTTATAGTAAGTGCTAGAGGGATAGAGATAAACCCATATCAAATAAAATCTAAACCATCATAAAGGCTGTAATTAATGGAAAGGTGTTAATGAGCTTGAATGGGTATATTGCTGCTTTGAACAGGTTCATAAGCTGATCAACTGACAAATGTATTCTCTTCTTCAACCTCTTCAAGAAGCATGTTACTTTCAAATGGATAGACAAATGACAAAATGAATTTGAAGACCTGCAAAAGCACATAAGTTCTCCTCTAATATTGTCCAAGTCAATAGATGGAGATACTCTATTCCTATATTTGGCCACCATGGATCAGTCCATAAGTTTAGCCTTAGTGAGATGATAATGGGATCCAAAGACTCATATATTATGTAGGTAAAAATCTAGATCCAGTCGAGAAGCACTACCCAGCAATTGAAATGCTCGCCTATAGCTTGGCATTCATAGCAAGAAAGCTTCAACCGTATATTCAGTCCGTCCAGTTAAAGTCTTTATGAATCAACCACTTCGAACAAGTTTTTAGCAAACCCGAACTACAGGAAGGGATTAAGTAGGCTATAGAACTCATCCAATATGAGATTTCATATGAACCAAGGATGGCAATCAACGGTCAAACACTAGCTGACTTTATTAATGAATGCACTGATTTCGAAGCCGAAACTAAAAAAATAAGAGAACGAGAATAAACAACTCTCTTGGAAACTCTATGTTGTCAAACTTCAAATGAAAACGGGGCAGGCGCCAGCTATACCTTTGCGACCCTGGACAACCACTACATTTATTCGGCAATTAAGATTGCCTTCTTTGTAACCAATAATGCCACCGAGTATGAATCCTTAATCGCTGGATTAAGGACGGCTATTTCCATTAAGATTTCGCAGATCCAAATATAGCGATTTCCAGATGGCACTCAAATAAATTCTTAGTCACTAACGGGCCCAAGACCTGAGGTTAGCTCTTTATGTTAAACCGATAAAGCAGCTACTTGAAGCTTTCAAGAGTTATCATATAGAAAACATTCCAGGGACCAAAATGCTAGGGCCGATGCCTTAGCAAAATATGTAAGCTCAAAGGATGTAAGAGAGTTCAATTTCATCGCAGTTGAGATTCTACAGAAACCTAGCATACAGGCACCAGAGAAAGTGTTAGTTATAACACAAGCTCAGGCTACCCGAAGTAAATCTACAACACCAATAACGATTGAAGAAAATTGGATATAGCCATATACCTGATATTTAACTAAGGACATTTACCTTTGGATGCTGCTGAAGCAAGACAGATTGAACATAATGCCCCAAAGTTTAGCATTATAGATGGAGTATTCTGTCGGATTGGAATCTCAACTCCATACTCTCAATGTGTAACAATCTCAAAAGTTCAACTATTATTGAGAGAAGCCCACGATGGGATTTGTGGAGGCCACTATGGAGGCCAGAAGATAGCAAAGAAAATAACTAGGCAAGATTTTTACCGACCGACACTAAACCAGGAGACATTAGACTATGCAATAAAATGCAATAAGTGCTACTTTTATGCAAACGTACCAAAAGCTCCTCCTAGCGAGCTCACTCCAATGATGAGTCTATGGCCCTTAGTTATTATGGGCATTGATCTTATTGGTCCCCTTCCGACTGCCAAGGAGCAAGGTATGCTATAGTGGAAATTGATTAATTTACAAAATGGGTCGAAGCCAAACCCTTGGCTACCATAATCTTCCATCAAGCGATAAATTTTGTGATGAAAAATTTAGTTCCCAGATTTGGTCTTCTGCATAAGATTATTATGAATAATGGCACTCAATTTGAAAGCTGAGAGTTTGCATAATATTGTCGAGATCACAATATTATCAAGAATATTTCTTTGATAGCTCATCCACAAGCAAAGGGACCCTAGAGGCGGCCAAAAAAACTATCAAAACATGTTTAAAGAAAAGATTAAACAAGGCCAAAAGCAACTGAGCAGATGAATTACCTTTCCTTCTATGGGCTTATAGGACAAGCTCCATAACCTCGACAGGACTTACTCCCTTCACTCTAGTTTACGGTTTTGAAGCCATGCTTCCAGTTGACTTAGATATTGCCTCTCACTGAAGGTATTATTACAATATGCACCAGAATGTAAAGCTTCGAGAGGAGTCATTAGATTTGTTACCCGATCTCTGGGACCAAGCCGCTTTGAGAACAAAAGAGAATATTCGAAAAATGGCCGGATACTGAAACCAGATGTTCGAACTAGAAAATTTGAAAAAAGAGACGTCGTCCTTCGAAAGATAATGCCGAATGCTAAGGATCCGGTAGATAGACCTCTCGGCCCAAATTAGGAAGGACCCTTAAAAAATGCATGACGTCGTCCCTTCGGGAACATAAGATTAAAATGGCAAGATGACAATATAATACCTTGGACTTGGAATGTGCATCTAAAACATTATCATAGCACAAGGTTGCTATTTGAATAATTTTTTATCAGAAATTTGGATCTATAATAATCTCTTAATCGTGACTCAAATATGCCGTGTGAAACTATGGTCTTTTAAAATCTTTAAGTATTTCAAATATTTCATCAAATGTTTTAGTCATGGCTATTGCCATTGTCAAGTAATATCACGCAACTTTCAAAAAGTGTATCAAAACATTTTGGTCATGATACTACCCTGATCAAGCAGCATCATGCAAGTTTCAAAGCCATGCTTTCGCCTTCAGGCAAGTAAATAATTTCGCCCCACAGCAGTAGCTTAGTTTCAGTAAGTAAATGATTTTTCCCCACGGAATTTCTTAGTTTCGCCAAGTAAATGATTTTGCCTCATGGAATGCTTATTTTCACCAAGTAAATGATTTCACTTCACGACAATTGCTTATTTTCACCAAGTAAATGATTTTACCTCATGAAAATTGCTTAGCTTCGCCAAGTAAATGATTTCTTATTTTCATCATTAGGCAAAGTATTGAAGATTAGAAAATTGGGTAGATTCCTAATGTAGTGAGCTATGGTCAAGTAGTACCATGCATTAGATAGATTTTCAAGAAGATTAAGAAGTTGGGAAGATTCCCAAGAAGATTAGAAAATTCAGTAGATTTCGAATGTGGTGAGCCATGGTCAAGTAGTACCATATATTGGGTAGATTGTTAAGAAGATTAGAAATTGGATAGTGTAATCCGATATTTTAACCCGGAAGTTAGATTCGATTGCCATCAAGGCCGATGACTCCAAAGTGATGATTGTGGGGCCCAAAAGTCAAGTGCAAAAGATAATTTGAAGTCAAGGTTGAATTGAATTGATACATATGCAAGGTAAAATGTTCGAAGAATGAAATATGGTTCAGCACATAGGAGGGATTAGCATAAAATTAGCTCTAATAACAGGTATCAGTATGTTTCAAGGTGTGGAAGCATTCTTGTAGAAAACAATTAATATCTCAAGATCCACAAGTCCAATGCATATGAAACTTTATGTGCAAGACATGGGGACCCTAGGGAGCCTACCTAGGGATCACACCTCAAGGGGAGAAAGTTGGAGGGATTGGTATATTTCCATGGAAGGGAATGGTAGAAAATAGCATGTAAACTGTGTTGAAGCAAAGATCAAGTGCTAACTCGAGCTCTATTGATCCATTTGACATGAAATTTGGAGGCTAAGCGTATTTTAGCATAAGGATGCTACCATAGGGATTGCATCCTAAAATTCAACCAAATAAGAGATCGGTGTCGATCCCTCTTCTTTGGGTATTAAGCCATGCGACCACTCTTGTGGGCCTAAATGGTTCTGAAGTCCTTTTACCGAGTTTTGGAGAGATATTTGGCTATCATCATCTATAAATACGGGCTTGGTTGTTCATTTTCAGAACTTTACGCTGCTATTTCCTTTATTCTTTTGTAACTAAGGATTTTGATACTATCCCTCTTGTACATAAATTATAAAGTAACTAAGGATTTTGTAACTATAAATCGTTGTGTGCGTGTTATACTTTTAGCTAAATGCTATGTCTTTGTTACTATCCATGTTTTCCATTTTATTCTTCCTTTGATCCTCTTCATAAATTTTTTGTTAGGTGTTTGTGTCAATTTTCTATGCAAATATTTTTGTGCTTTTCAATGAGAACCTTGATTCTCAACTTATTAAGTTCCCATTACTGCTATTGGATTGTATAAATTCCCCAAAGAAGATCCATATTTATCTTCAGGAAGTTTTCTCATACTATTCAGATTTGCAAAAATCTAAGCAAAGCTATCAACAATGGCAAGAAACACTGGATCTACTTCTCATAATGTGGAAGGAAATGAGAACGTTAGTATCCAACAAGGAGGCTCGAGCAATCAACCAATAGATGTGAAAGCCGAACCAGTTGAAGTCCAAAATCCAACTAATTCTATTGCAAAAGCTGAATTCTAGAATCTGAGAAGAGAGCTAATGGATAACCACTGATAATTAAATCAACAAACTCAGACCGGTATCAACCTAATGAACCAACTCACTCAGCGACAGTGAGGAAAAGCTTGGAAGGACCCTACCCCTTGCTCGGCATCGAAGAGTTCTAGTTCATTGGATGAGTATCATAGGCATAGGCAATGTATAATAGAGGGATATCGCGTCGAAACTTGGGGACGTCAACAGGCAGACCATCATGATCTACCAAGATCGATTAGTGCCGATTCCTCCATAGGGATCAGTACTGATCCCTCCTCCAGAGGAGGTAACTTACCTATGCACACTGGAATGCAATTTTCCGTTGCTACGGTCAGTTTTGATGATGGTTCATTTAAATGTTGACTAGTGCTTCCTCAGAATGACGATGAAGTGAATTTGTGAGATACACATCCGGAAGTGAACCAAGAAGGCATGGAATGGTAGATAAACATCGACCGAACCATTCACATAAGGTATAACATGACCACCGCTTGGCACCAACTATCCAAACATTAGACTTTTTGGCTATGGTCAGACAATTATGTAGGATTGAATTAACCTTAGAGGGTGGTGAATAGGGTTTACAAAAAAATTCCTAGATAAATATATAATAATTGCAGCATAGATAATCGCAGAGTAAAATAAAAGCAGAAATAGAACGATATAAATTTTATCCAGCTTCGGCAAACCCGCCTACTCCAGCCCCCAAGGTTTATACTAGGAATTAAACAATCTGACGCTTACAAGCTCTATAGACTCGTGACTCTTGCTCACCTAATTGTTCTAACCCTACGCTCAAAACTCTACGGCAACTCAACCACCGAGTAGCGAATTCTCGATCTACGCCCCGTAGTTCATACCTAGTTACACAACAAGAAATTTACAAAGTTTTAAAAGAAAAATACAACTTAAAATAAAACAAAGCCCTATTATAAATCATCCTTTGACATGATGAGAACACACAACCTATGTTAAAAAATAATAGAGATAAATGGTAACTTATCCATTGTTTCAAACAACTAGGTCATTCTCCCTTTATCTTTGTTCAAAATTAGGGCTTCATAATCGAAAGCCCTTAAAAGAGATTCAAAATTCGAATTGTTCTCCTTGCTCATGCACGTGAATTTTGATTTGCAGTGCTTGATTAGTGTGATTTGCTTCGAGATTCCAGTTGGATGTTGCTTTAAATTAGTGCGTGATTTCCACCTTTTCGATTTTTGATTATGCTAGACTTTTACTCGAATTTTGGATTTGTTTGTGATTTGTTCTAAGTAAGCTCTTTGAATTTTTGGCTCAAACTCGAATGATTCCCCGATGATGATAATGGGTTAATTTGTTGGGATCGAAACCCTATTATTTCGTTTGTATATTTTTTGTTTGAATTTTACAATATTCAAATTCCTGCATTGATTTGTAATAGAATGGTTTGCTGGTCTTTTACTTGTTCTTTGTATAAACGTCACTCCATATATTTTGCATGAATTTCTAAATGACTTTTGACCCTTTGATCCTAGTTTATGGCTTGATCATTTTATTTTCAGAGTAATATATGCTGATATATTGGCATTTATATTTTTACCCGAATTCTGACTTAATTTTGATTTGTTGTATGTGTGTGCTCTATACCTTACTCTGACCATCCATGCTGGTGTGATATTTTTATGCTTGGTTTGTGCCCTTTGGTTCATTTCATTTTATTGTTGCTGAGTCCGTGCTCCATTGTTTGATCTTAGACATGTCAATGTATATGTTGTCATGTTTAGTACTGCTGCATTTCTTAGCCTACCTGAGTTATGTAGTTTTCCATGTCCATGAGCAGTTGCTCGAGTCTGGTTATGTTGATGCTCCTATATCGTGTTTGCTTCATTCTTGTGTTAACTTGCATATACAACTTGTTTATGTTTATATACATGTTTGTGCTCTTGTATCCCTGACCATATGCATTGCCATTGGTGTTTATACCCTTGTGCTTGAACCTGCTTTCTTTAATTTTTTGTGCGAACTTCTTTTGCACTTGCCTAATCGCCTTGCTCTTTGTTTTCCATAGCCTTATTTGTTGGATCTTTGTATGCACATATGCACTGTTCTGGTCTGGTTGCATCCCTTGTATTCACCACTGCTTATGCCCCTTTGTGCTTCCACATGTATCATTCCACGTATACTTTGTGCACACTGACTTGTAACTTCAAACTAGATTTCACTTGAGCCTGTTTGCCTCTGAACTCCTGTGCATTATTGTGTTTGCCAGCATTTGGTCATTGTTTTGAAAATCATGCACATATTCATGTACATACAACATACGTATGCATGTATATATGTGTAATTGTGTAATGCATGTGCCGTAGCCATTTATATTCGATTTGTACATGTGTGCATTTGCACTTATCGGTTTTGTTTTGTTCGAGTCATGGCTGTTGGTGTGAATATTTGGCATTGTTTCCTATTGCCTTGCTGCCATGTTTCATCCTGATTAGTTAGTCCCTTTTTTGTCAATTTCCCTTGCTGGCTTTGCTTGTGTGGTTCTTGCTTCTAAAAAAACTGACTTTGAACTAGTTGTTTAATTTCTTCACCATGAACTGCTTGTCATACTTGCTTTATCCTTTGTACATGTCTGGTGCACTTTGGTCCATGGTTTGCTTTGACTGACCTTGGTTAGTTTTGGTTTGTGTTTGCATTGCACCCGAGTTGAATCCAGTCTTGGCTTGGGTTTGACGTTGTGCTCACCTGTCCTTGCAATTTTAACAAGCAAGCGTATATTGGTGTGCATGACCTTGTGGCATGTGCAATGATACACTGTGCAAGTCACAAGTTATTTGTGTATTTTTGATTCTAGTTTGAAATAGAAAGATGAATTATAAAAATGATGACGAACAACCCAAATAACTAAGGCAAACAATATTTTCATACACACATACTTCATTGTGCACTGCAAAATATTTCTTTTTCAATTTTACTACGTTGATGTTTATTTTGCAGATTGATCAAATATTGGATACAGGCTGGAACAGAGTTGAAGATCGAAAATGAGTGATGAGTGAATAAGTAGTGAGGTGAAACATGCATGTAAAATTCAAAAAAATTGTGTTGTAATTGAAAATTGTATTTGGAATTGTGTTAATATAGCGAGAGCTTAAATTTGTAATAAATTATTTGTTTGAACAAAATATTTGTTTAAATAAAATTCTGAGTCATTTATTTATTCAACAAATATTTATTTAATTCTATGAAAAATAAAATAGTACAATAACAAACACATTTGAACGAATATATATGTTTATTATCATTAAAAAAGAATCATACACTATTATACTGTACAAATTAGTGAGAGAGAGCCAAGGCTTGGCCAACTACGATTGGGAAATATCGAGAGGCCATACCTTGTTCATTGATAATGCCCCACATACAGAGTATCCAAGGAGGTTTGACATGCCATCGATGCCCACTATGGAGGAAAAACTAACCTAGGCAGCACATCATGAGATATGAGTGGCTGATGGATTTCGCATGAGAAGATGAAGCAATCAAGTGTAGATGTTTTTACATAACTCTCTTTGGAATAGCAACGATGTGGTTTACAATGCTACACCCACCGGTCGATCTCCAAATTTGATGATTTGGCAACAAGGTTTGTGGAGTGGTTCCGAATGCACAAAACTCTCCCCAAGGATGTAATGTCCCTATCTAGCATGATCCAGGATCCAAGAGAATCATTGAAAGATTATTTGCAAAGATTCCATATAGCTGCTATAGAAATCAGTAATCTGAATGACCATGCATATTGATGGTCGTGGCAAGAAGAATTGATTCAGAATCTGGTTATAGCAATTGGTAAGCCGGTAAGCCAGCCGTAACGTTGGAGCACTTTAATGCAAAAGCGGCTCGGTAATTGAGGAAGGAGGAAGCTAGATCCTCTAAGAAGAAGAATGTTATAGGATCGAATGGAGAGGGAGTACAGAGTAATTACATTAAAAAAATCTGATGATAGCTCTGGTAATGTTCAGGTGAATGTCCTGAACAAAACGAATCAACAAAAGAAAGGCGAAGATAGGAGCCGAGAACGAAAAAAGGATTCTGAAAGAGGGAGACCTAGGATTCCGATGTACAATATTTACATGCTGCCGAATACATCCTTGGAGAATATTTATTTGTCTACCTACAATACCATGAAGTACAGGAAGCTTCCTCCAAAAGAATCGATAGAAAAGCAGAAACAAACGACGTCGGTTTCACGAATGCTATGAGCATAATAAAAAGAATGCGGGTATCTCTAGGATAGTATTGAAAAGCTTATTTGAGAAAGGAAGTTACAGTAATTTTTTAAAAACCCCTTAGGATGGCGATCAGGGAACATTTGACCTCAATAGAGAACAAGCATAGCACATGGCTGAGAAGCCTGAGCGGACTGGTGGAAGATTGGCGATTAATACAATAGTCGAAGGACCACATTCGGCTGATAAGAGTTGGTATGAAATATAGCGCTATGCTATCACAATTAGGCACGTGGATTTTGAATGTTGTTCAGACACGGAAGATGGAGCTCCACCAAAATGGCAACGTACAATGGTAGATGATATTGGGTTTAGAAACAGAGATGCATACAAAGTGGAGGCTGTACCGTCGACCCAATGGTCATTTCGGCCATGATCAGCCCCACTTTATGAGAAGGATATTGGTTGACTATGGAAATTCTGTAAATATAATTTAAAAAAAGCTTATGATCAGATGAGAATGGAAGCCAAGGACTTGAAACTGTCTAATATCCGCATTCACGACTTTAACAGTGCCGCAACAGAAGTTGTTGGTCATATTGAATTACCTATAGAGTTAAGAGAAGGAGATCGTAGGAGAGTACAAATTTTTCCTTTTGTTATTTTGGATGTTAACTCTTCGTATAACGTTTTTCTAAGCCGACCGACGCTATCTGAGTTCCGGGCAGCTTTTGCCCCATGATGCTTAACTTTGAAGTTCCCGAAAGATAATAGTCGGAGTTGTTCATAGTGACCAGGCGGCTGTACATGCCGGTTATTTAGCTAAATTGAGGGATGCTCAACAGAAGGAGAAAGGTAGGGTGTGGACAAGTCAGTCTGCATCGGAGCCACGAAGATTGACAACTAGCGCCTAAGCCTTGGCTCGGGCGCCACAGTCGGCTCTAGAGGATATGATCCAAGAGATGACGAGGAGGAGTACAAAGGAACTAAGGCTACACCGGTCGAGCTAACGATTGATGTCATAGTCAGCCGCGAAGACCCATCATGGGTCCTAAAGATCGGATCGCAGCTTAGCCCCCCGATGACGAAAGAATTTTCTGGATTTCTTCGAGCGATTCTCGACGTGTTCGCTTGGACTCACTCTGACATGTGTGGGATCTCTCCTGCCATTGCGAGACGTGGATTGAGTATCGACCTGAGGCATGTCCCACTGAAACAAAAAAAGACGTGGCATGGATCCAGAGAGATCTGCCGCTCTTAAAGAGGAGATGGATAGACTTAAAGAAAATGGGTTTATTCTTGACGCCCTCTACCCTAAGTGGGTATCTAATCATGTACTTGTGAGAAAGGCGAATAGGAAGTGGTGGACATGCGTCGATTACTCGAACTTGAACAAGGCATGCCCAAAAGACAGTTTTCCACTTCCAAGGATCGATCGGTTGGTAGACTCGACCGTGGGACATGAATTGCTATTGTTCGTGGACATGTACTAAGGATATAACCAACTCTCGATGCACATTGCCGATCAAGAGCACACTAGCTTCATTACCGATATTGGATTATATTGGTATGTGGTGATTCCGTATGGACTAAAGGCTGCATAAGCGATCCACCAGTGCCTAATGAACAATGTTTAAAGATCAAATCAGAAAAACGAAGGAGGTATATGTGAATGATATGCTCATGAAGTCACGATAGTCTAGCAATCACGTAAGAGACTTGGCAAAAATGTTCGGCATCCTCCGACGTTATAAAATGAAGATTAATGTTCTGAAATGTTCCTTTGGCGTTGCATCAGGAAAGTTCTTAGATTTCATCATTAATGCCCACGAATCGAAGTTAATCCCGAGAAGATCCAAGCTATTCGCAATATCCAAGTGCCAAACATTATTTAACAAGTACAAAGTCTAAATGGGAGGTTACTGCCTTAAGCCATACACTTTCGGAGCTATCGATAAATGTATTCCTTTCTTTGACTTGATTAGGAGAGGAAAAAGGAATTTCGAATGAGCATAGGATTGTATAGACGCATTCCAAATTTTGGTGGATCACTTAGAGAAACCCCCCATCTTATCAAAGTCAACAGATCATGAAGATTTATGTATGTACTTAGCTATTTCGGTACAGGCTATAAGTGTCGCATTGCTTCATGATGAGAATCGAATCAAGAAACCGGTCTATTATGTTAGCAAGCGATTGACAGGAGTCGAAAAATAGAGAAATTGGCATACTGTTTACTAATTGCACCACAAAATCTTCGCCTTTATTCCAGGCGCACTCTATCGATGTTTATACCAACCAGCCATTACAAAAGGCCATGCAATGGCCTGAGACGTCTGGAAGGTTACTAAAGTGGAATATCGAAGTTAGCCAATTTGACATCACTTTTCTTCCTTGGAAGGCTACCTAGGACCAAGAGTTGGCAAATTTTATAGCAGAATTTACTAGGCAAGATGATTTCCCAAAGTGTAGTGAAACCCCTACCATAAGGTGGAAGATGTATATAGATGGAGTATTTAATGATTATTATTCTAGAGCCGGGATTGTGCTTGTAATTCTCGAAGATCGATAAATTTGCTATCATTTAAAGCTTTATTTCCCTGCAACAAACAATGAAGCCAAGTACAAAGCTCTGATTGTTTGACTTAAATTCGCTAAAGAACCGAGAATAAAGTCTCTTGAAATCTTTTGCAACTCACAATCACTATTATACCAAGTCCGAGGAGATTACAAGCTAAAGTACAATGGATTTCTCCATATCTTATCCAAGTCCAAGATTTGTCGATTGATTTTAAGTGCTACGACATTACACATAATCCTCGGGATCAAAATCGAGAGGCTGATTCGCTGGTAAAGCTCGCTAGCACCGGGGGCGCATAACACATGGTCTTGGTTCCAGTTAAAGTATTAAATGCTTCGAGTATAAACCTGATAGAAATTGACCGGGTACTAGAGACGGAGCCTGAGAGGGAATCGTGGATGACCCCGATTAAAAACTATTTGCTACGGGAGTCCTTCCTGAACAAAGGAATGAAAAGCGACAAGTTCTTCGTAAAGCTTCATGATATATAGGAAAAAGTTATTTACTGAAAAGGTTTTTCTATTCCCCTGCTTCGGTGTATGGCTCATAAGGAGATAAAACGAGTCATAAAAGAAGTTCATGAAGGAGAATGTAGTGATCATATTGGGAGGCAAACTCTAGCAAGGAAAAATACACCGTTACGAGTTTTATTGACCAACTACCAATCAAGATGCTACTGATTATGCAAGGCAATTCCACAAGTGCCAAATATATGCGAAAGTCCCAAGAGCTCCACCGTTGAAAATAACGCAAATGGTCATCTCATGGCAATTTGCCATATGGTGCATATATATTATTGGTTCTTTATCGATCTCTAAAGATGGTGCGAAGCATGCCATCATTGCAGTTGATTACTACACCAAATAGATCAAAGCAGAACCATTAGCCACAATCACAACGATGAAAGTAATCAATTTCATTGTCTGAAACATCATTTGTCATTTTGGTCTTCTACAAAATATTGTAACAGACAACGGGACTCAATTTGACAATGCTGGGTTCAAAGACTTTTGCCATTGCCATCGTATTGAAAAAAGATTTGTGATGGTCGCTCACCCTCAAGCAAATCGGCAAGTTGAAGCTATGAACAAAATCATAAAATCCATTCTGAAAAAGCATTTGGAAAAGGCTAGAGGCAAGTGGGTAGATGAACTCCCAACATCATTATTGGCTTATAGGGCCACCCACAAGTCCATGACTGGCCATACTCCATTCTCCCTTGCTTACGGTTCTGAAGTTGTTATTTCTGTTGAGCGTGAAGTTCATTCCCATCGAGCGACTTCCTATGATCCCATAATAAATATAAATCTCCTCTAGGAATCATTAGACTTTATATACGAGAAGCATGAGGAAGCTAATTTGAGGGCAGTTGCACACCGACACTGAGTCGCTCGATACTACCATACTAAAATCCGACCTAAATCCTTTGAAATCGACGATCTCATCTTAAAACGGGTTTTTCCTGCCCCGTCGCTTATGAATCTTACTTGGGAAGGATCGTACATCATTGAGAAAAGGCTTAGAGAGGGAACTTTCAAGCTAGCGACTATAGATACCATCACACTCTTAAGGGCGTGGAATAGCGAGCATTTATGATGTTATTTCACTTAGTTTGTTTCATTTTCATTCAGTTGTATTTACTTTCATAATTTACCTTAGAATATGATTTTTCAGATATGTAATAAGACAAATTATGTCATTTCCTTCCGTTTAGCAAATAAAGTTTTGAACTTCCTTTATATCTGTGTTTGCTGTAGCATCACCTGTTAGTTACATTACGAAACTGATTGATGATGGTATATCTAAAGAGGTTCCCAGAGTTTATAACTAACCAATTATGCTAGTTCCCGATGAATTAAACAAGATGAGCGTGGTCCGACCATTCATTTAATAACTATCGTTTATAACCTGATGGATGGAATACATAACGAGGAATGGATGTGACTTGACCGTCCGATGTCCGAATAAATCCCACCGAGTGATGGGATTGAGATAAATTGAAAGCGATTGTGACGCGATCGGTCACTCCATAACTCAAACTTTAGACCTTGGAGTCAAATCAATCAATTAAGGAAAATACGATATGACCATTTTCCGAAATAACTCTAAGTCCCCAAAGTGCGGACTAGAGTATAAACATAAATCGGGTGTGAATCGACCACCCGCGAACTAACTCTATGTCCCCAGAGTGCAAACTTGAGTATAAGCATAAATCAGGTGTGAATCGACCACTCGCTAACCAACTATTATCTCCAAAGTGTGGATATTAGTGCAAACCAATAAACGAGTGCAGTTCGAGCAATCACTATTCAATGAACTTCGGCCTAATACTGATAGGAGGAGTACAAACTCACAAAGCATGGAGTTCGACCATCCACCATCTAACTTTGCTAACCCGAGACTGGAAGCAAGAGTGTAATCCTTCAAAACACTGAATCCGATAGCACAACATTTGGACTTAAGCCCCATGTTTGGTATGATTCAGAGCCACGACCATAAGGAGGCCTTGGGGTAGATTAACGCATTATCATCCGGAGCAATGAGCAACAAGTTACATGTACATTGAATGGAAAGTAATAGCTAACTACTTAGATATCAATTCACGCGAGAGTTCAACAAAAAAACAAAAAACTTTTATTCACATAATTAACTTCACAATTGTTGTGTTAGTTTATTTAGAAAACGGAGGTCGTACCCTTATAACCATGACCAACAAAAAGAAAAAAAGCTATACAAGCTATGCGTAAACAGAACCAAAACAAGGGCTATTTCTTTTATCTTCTCTCCTTTTTGGATTTTTCGAGAGTGGCAACACTCGAGCTTTTGCATGTCTGTTTCCTCGATCCTTTTCTGCCTTTGGCGGGGAGCTTTCAAAAGTAGGGGAAGTGTTTTGTAAATCAACCCACTAGGTCGGATGACTTGTAATGAGATGAGATTCGAATCGTCAATATCCAAATCAATGGGTTCAAACTTGGCTTATTTCTCCAACGACTCCTCCCTCTCAACGCACTCCTTTAAGGTGAGCACACCAGTGTGTTTAGTAGCGCCGATGATCACAACATCATCAGATTCGTCCAGCGGTAGCATATCTTCAGCCCTATTGTCATCAAATGCTTCAATGACTTGAGCATCGGGCCCTAAAGCATCATTTTCCATAGAATCTCAGTTAATGTTGATTGTTTCCCATAGCGGCACCACTTTTTGGAGTTTGGCCGAGACCCGGAAGACCTATAGATTAAGGCCATGTCTGTTGGACATAAAGAAAGAAATTGATCGAAAAGTGGAAGATCGAGCAGAATACCTGCATCAGGCTGACTTTCAGTCATCGTCGGGGTTCCCCCTGTAGAATAGGGGTCAGCACTTTAGGTTGATAATCGGGTTTGTTCGAGTTGTAGCTTAGATCCCATCCTAAACCAAAAGAAACTGATGCTCCCGCTGCTTGAGAAGAAGATGGTCCCTTGGGATTAGATTTCGAACATTCAACGATATTTTTTCCTCTGTCGGAAGATTTTAGAATGTCAAAGTATTTGAGTCTCGCAGCGGCAAGGTCTAGGGGTTCATTTCCACAAAGGATCTCCCGCACTAATTTCTCTTCATTTAAATCGGCTTCGCCAAGGTCTCTCCTTTTCATTTCAACAATAACTCCCAGGCCTAGGCAAGCGACTCAGGATAACCCTTAACAAGAAATCTTAGATCATGGTGGAGGACTTTAGCATTATATTTGATGATCAAGGGATCGAACATGTCCTTGATTACATTCCGACCAGCTTCCTTGGCATCCTCTACCTGCACTTCGAGCTATTCTCTCATCTCATTGCAGCCCGCTTCCTTTGCCTCTTCTTTGAGGACTTCAATCAAAGCAAGTTGCTCATCAATTTTAATCTTTAAACTTTAGGCCTCAACAGCTACTTTGCAATATCTCTACGATTCTTCTTGAGCTTTGATCTTCTCTTCCCTCTCTTTCTTAAGAATTTCTTCTACCTCCTCAATGTGACTGGCCAATATATTTTTCTCCTTTTGCAAGGAATCTTTTTCCAAGGAGAGTGCACCGTTGTGGTTGAAGATAGCATCAGTTTCCTTTTTATGGGTAGCTTCTGGACGACTCACTAACTAAGACATTTCCTTAGCACTTTTATCCTCTTTAGTTAGTTTTGACGTCAACTCCATGATCTCATTATCTTGGTGCTTAATTATATCTTTATTGCGAATTGCCTCTAGCTTGAGATGATCTATCTCCTGCTATCGCTCAATAGACACGTTGGAGAATTTTTTTGTTAAGTGCTGGAACAATTCATGCTGCACGAAAACATCGTTGACGTATGCAAGAGAGCTTGCTTTGACAATCCCTAGGATTGTATGGTTGAAGGGGAGGAACTTAAGCCTGTCAAAACAAATTTTTGGAAAAATAACCTTACGCTCGGCCAATTTCTTTGCTGTAGAAGCTTCAGAAGCAGCAATCGTTCAAAGATGAATCAGAAGCAACGATAGGACGTTTGCTTGACTTATGGTCATGGGACTACTTGGAGCTAGATGAATAAGAATATTGCTTGGGCGGTACAGGAGCTGGTGAACCGTGAAAAGAGGTCTGATCCCCAATATGCGTAGGAAGATTAGCTTTTTCTTCCTGATGAGATGATCAAGAATGGGATTTATATTTTGAAGATGAAGATTCCCTCGAGTGATGAATTATTTGTCGATCGTCATCCCTCTCTCTACGCCTACCTGATTTTGAATCACGTCTGGATCTGTATTGGATCAAGGAGCCCCTCAAGCGACATTAAACCTGCAAAAACCAAATACCAGAGTATAGGTATCCATTACACAAAAGATAGATGGAAATCGTGTGGTGAAGTGCACGTGATTGTGAGTGTCCTAGTGTCCCCACTAATGGATCGGTTGCTGCAGCCTTGCTCATAGGAGTTTTCCCCCCAATGTTGGTAAGAAGAATGTCGTCACCGCTTCTGCTGGGATAATTAAGCCCATCTACGTTGATGTTAGGGATGTCATAAGTGGAATTTGGAGATTTGAAAACCCTTTTATTGAACTTTCTAAATGTTGAGAAGATGACTCTTCATTGATAGAAGTAATAATAAACTCCAGATCCTTGGCCCTTTTTTTCTTGCGAAGCTTATATGCAAGCTTATTTCTTCTCTTAGCAGGTGTGTGGGATTGTGCGCCCTGTGATGGTTCGACCATAGGCGCCTTATCTAAGCCTACATCAGCGTCGCTGTGCTAATTCATCTTGATACCCCTAATATCATCTTCTTCAACGTTATCCTGATCCCCTCGACTAGGGGCATGACTAGTTAATTGTATCCCCTTCTTTTTCCACAATGCCTCTTGGTAATGCAATACGTCCAGGAAGCCTAATGTAGTGGCTAGGAGGAGTCTTATGTCCCTGTCTTCTATATAGGTAGCATGAATTTCGAAAATCACTCTTGAAAAACTATTACCCTCTGGACGTGGGTGAACAGTTGTAGATATTCATAATGTTATTTGATCCAGAATGTGACTTGAATTAGAGAATTTGAAAATAAAGTTAAGACGACACTTACGTCCTTCCAACCATCGCCTTGCAAATCCAGACAGACATAGAATATAGAACCATTCGTTTTTGAAAAGGGTAAGTTTGTTCCAAGCACCCATTAAGACTTGACAGTTGGGTAAAGGCTCGAGAAAAACATAGGAAGGGCTTTCAGATCGTCGTTTAAATTTATAAATGAACCTTATGTCCTTAGGAATTGGCGGGAGCTCATGAATAATAAAAAAGTTCCATAGAGAAAGGCGTAGTTGTTCGAGTGAAGTTGAGTGATGGTTATTCCAAGATATCTTAACATTTCCCTAATAAAAGAATTGAAGGGCGGTCGGTCCAACACATGAACTTATTGCATGCTGTGTACCCCTTTGCGGGCAAGTGAGCCATATCATTTATCCAAGGAGCCAGGACTTCTTCAAATGGAATTCCATGTTTAGAACATAGTCTGCAAAGGGCGTCCTCACTAATTCTGATGGCTTAATAATCTATTGGGTTATCTAAAAGTATAGCGCCTTCTACAACATCGGGCGCAGGACTTACATCTTCTGCTGGGAGGATAGGAACATTAGAAAAAAGGTTGGCTGGTGGGCCAGAAATTTTTGTATGTTCAGTTTGATGACCAGGGGAAAGCCTACCAGATACGATAGTGGAACTAAATTAAGCTTCGAGATTGTAATGTTGCGAGGCGATCCCAGAAGATATTATAGCCAGATGCTCTGGACGTCTAAGTCCATTTCAACTATACTTAATAGATAGTCGAGATTAGAAAAGTTTACCTATCCCCCCAATGCTAAGTGCGAGCTAGTATAGTGCAATGTGGTGTAGTTTGATGTGTTATAGAAATAAGTAGCTTAAAATAAGAAAGCCAAGTGAAAGACAAGACTTTGGATTCTGACTGGAGTGACTGTCATCGTTGATCGTCTCGACTGGCGAAGGGATTGATTGGCTGTGTAAGCTTTGGGATCGACTATCAGCATATTAGAGTGTGAAATCTTTTACTCAAGTCCATATGCTAATTTTTAGTTCATGATCAAAGTTCCATGGGTTTGATCGTTTAATTTAGAGTGTAATAATGAATGTGCAAGTCCTGTTGTTCATCGTCATCATATGTCCAAGTTCACAGAGATGAGATTGGTTATGACTATTCAAACAAGTGATTATGGATTAGGTTTTGAGTTCAATTCAATGTACATATATGCCGATCCCTAAATGCCGACCCTTATATGCTGATCCATATTTTCAGGTCCCTATCCCAAAGTAGTTCAACCGATCCCTCTCTTTAAATAAAGGGTGCCAACCCCTTTCCGTAAACAAAATTTGCCGATCCCACCATGCTACCCATTTTCAATGATCCCTACTATTCTTCCAAATAATACCAATCCCTCCGCGTTATTCAACTCCACTGATCCCTCTCCTACTTACCGGTCCTACCACCCCTCTACATCACGATCTTCTACCAAACTTCTAGTATTGATCCTTCGACGTAGTCCACTCCACTATTTTTGATCTTCCTCCATTAAGCCTTCACACCGACCCCTCTCATACGTCATCAAACGAGGGATCGCTGTATCCACGCCATATAAAAAATCCCAACCGATCCCTCCTCCACTCTTCTTTGTTCTTCCTCCTTACTTATTTTGTTGAACCCTTTCACACCTCATGACTCACCTCCTCCAGCTACTTCGACCACCGTTTCATCGTGGTATCAAGTACAATTGTAATCGCCAATGGCATAGAATCTATTATCTCATCATGAAATCGAAATTTATAAACTAAAACCCTACCTACTAAGTGTATGGGTTAGAGGTGTAGGCGAGTGGCTTAGAGACGTTCGAAATTTAAGGTGAGAGGAAGCGGGTTTGTAAGGCAGGTTGAATTGCAGAAGCATTTCGTTTGAAGCAAAGGGAAGAAGGGAAGGAGAATTAAGTCTCCCTGGAGGAGTGAGAGGATTTGGTGCTTTGAAGGATGGTAGAAAAATGAAGCAAGTAACATTGGAAAGAGGGGATATTAGTTTATATATAGGACAACAAAGGGGTCGGCCCACGTTTTCAAGCAAGAGAAAAGGGATCAGCACAAAAGGTACTGATCCCTGTAAGCATAAGGAATGGAAATAAGGGATCGGCTAATCATATGCCATCCATATAAACATTTAAAGACAAAGAAGAAGATTAATGGATCGGCCATGAGCATGTAAGCAAATAAATATAGGCATTGAAGTCATTAAAAGCATGAATTCAAAATGTAATGAAAATTGGCAACGACCCATAAATGTACGAACACGTCCGAGACCGAAAACAAAAACGTGTATATGAACGTCCACGTGTATGACCTAAAAGTTCAATTTTTGAAATCGATAGAAATTGAAATCGAACCCGAAGCCTTGAAATGTGAGGCTACACCTAATTACCAAAGCTTGTTAGTCTTATAGAAGTAGAGTTATATATATATATATATATATATATATAAGAACTGATGGAGATGGCCCTAGACTTATACTATTGGAAATCAACCAAGCATTATGACGATCAATGAGATATACAACACCTTAGAGAAATAATACGATAAAAGGACTAGCAACTATTCAGGAAGCTGGATCAATTTCTTTCCGACGACTCTAACTTGCCTCGATGCAAAGCACTTTATGTTCATCACAAGATGTACTTTAGGGGCAAGTGTTATCTGGCATTTTAACCTGAATATATTGAACTAATTGTAGGAGATAGATTCGATTGCCATCAAGGCCGATGACTCCAAAGCAATAAATGTGGGGCCCAAAAGTCAAGTGTTGATGATAATTTCAAGTCAAGGTTAAATGGAATTGATACATATGCAAGTAGAATGTTTGAAGTATGAAACATGGTTTAGCACATATGAAGGATCGACATAAAATTAGCTCTAATAACAGGGATCAGTATGTTTCAAGGTTTGGAAGCATTCTTGTAGAAAACAATTAATATCTCAAGATCCAATGCGTATAAAATTTTATGAGCAAGACATGAGGATCAAAGAGCTTACCCTAGGGATCACACCTCAAGGGGATAAAGTTGGTGTGGTCGGTATACTTCCCTTGGAAGAGATCAGTAGAAAACAACATGCAAACTATGTTAAAGTAAAGACCAAGTAATAACTCGAGCTCCAACAATCTAATTGTCATGAAATTTGGAGGCTAATTATATTTTAGCATGAGGAAGCCACCATAGGGATCGAACCCTAAAATTCAACCAAAGAAGGGATTGGTACCTTTCTCCTTCTTTGGGAATTGGGCCATGCGATCTATCCTGTGGGAAAATATTGTTCTGAAGGTCCCTTTGTCGAGTTTTCAGAAGGATATTTAGCTATCATCATCTATAAATATCGGATTGTTTGTTCATTTTTGGGACTTTATGCTGCTATTTGCTTTATACTCTTTTTTAACCGAGGATTTTAATCATATCCCTCTTTTACTCAGGTTACAAAGTAATTAACAAAGAAATCAATTCAAAGTGGATCTAGGAAAACAATGTCGAACCACTGTAAATCGTTATGTGCGTGTTATTCTTTCAGTGAATTGCTGTTTCTTTATCATTATCCACTTTTTCCATCTTATTCTTCATTTAATTCTCTTCATAAAGTTTCTATTGGATGCTTGTGCCAACTTTCGGTGCGAACAGGTGGATCCCCAATGTAGTGAGCCATGGCCATGTAATATCATACGTTGGGTAGATTCCCAAGAAGATTAAGAATTAGTAGGGTAGATTCCCAAGAAGATTAGAAAATTGGGTAGATTTCCAATGTAATGAGCCATGTTCAGGTAGTACCATGCATTGGATAGACTCCTAAGAAGATTAGAAATTAGGTAGATTCCCAATATAGTAAGCCATGGTCAAGTAGTACCATGCATTGGGTAGATTCCCAAGAAGATTAGAAAATTGGGCAGACACCTAATGTAGTGAGCCATGGTCAAATAGTACCATCATTGGGTAGATTGCCAAGAAGATTAAAAAGTCGGTTAGATTCCCAAGAAGATTAGAAAATTGGATAGATTCCTAATATAGCGAGCCATGGTCAAGAAATACCAAGCGTTGGGTAGGTCCCCAATAATAGTGAGCCATTGCCGATAATGTTGTGCAAACAGTGAGTCGTGGAAAGTCGACCATGCCGAACGCACTATGCGAGCCACAACCAAAGTATTGTGCAAAAGAGTGAGCCATGGCCGATCATGTCTTACAAAGAGTGAGCCATGGTCAAAAGTACTATCCATAGTGTTGTATAGTAAGGCGCGTTCTTATAATAGCATGCAACGTATAGGCATTAAACCGCCACTAGTAGTTTTCAAAATTGATACATATGTAAGATCAAGTCTAGATGACTAGAGCATAGTATCAAGAGTATTTTCGCCTCTAGGCACACATTTCAAATGATTTCCAAACCCTCTAGATGAAGTTTGATTTCAAATTATTTTCCAGATCCCCTGGATGAGGTTAGATTTCAAGTTATTTTCAAAATCCTCTGGATGAGGTTAAATTTCAAATCTTTTCCAAAATCCTCTAGACAAGTTGTCTTGGTAAATCGATGCTTCCAAAAGTTTTTGGAATACTACTACTCAAAAGCTCAAGATCAACTTCATGTTGGAAGCAGAACAAACAAGCCAAGTATTAAACATGATATGATGCTATTCTTTCCAAAGTCCACCTCATATTAAACATATGAGGCAAACTTTAAGGGCCATGTGTCACACTATAATTTCTACAACGTATAAATCACAAAAACTCGAAATGGAAAAATCTTTGGCTTATAATTCCAAGACCCATCATTTTGTTTCCAACGAGAGCTTAAGTATTGGAGTCGGTATTTGAGAGTAGGTAATAGAAGAGCATGAACCAAAGCGTCGACCGAGACTAAGATCATTGTCCATCCATGACAAGAGGGTTCACTGAGAGCAGCATCTGCCTGAACCAAAGGTGTTCCATCAAGTGTCAAAAATTAATGGCTTAGATAACCCTAGCCGAGACCAACGGTCGGAATGAACGAAAGATGTCTGAGAAGTTATTTATAAGAGCACCGCATCAGCAATCTACGTTAAAATACATTTAACCAGATAATGACAAGTGTTTGAATCATAACTGCTTATAACAAGCCAGGTCATTAATCCAAGTAAAATCCCCTACACTAATGGAAGAACCTTAATTTTTCTATAAACAGAGGACCATGTACCATTGAAAAGGGTCGTTTGAAGATTTTATGACATTTGATAATCATTTAATATTTCTTACTCCTTTTAGAAAGCTTTAACCAAAATATCATTAATGGCGGATTTGGTCATAAATGTATTTGTGCACCAAAATGAGGAATAAAATCAGAAGCATAATCTTCAAAGTGGATGTAGTGATCTTAGTTCCAAACCACTATAAATATTATGTCCTTTTTACCTTACAACACTTATTTTGTTCATAATTTCGGTATTCATTTAATTATCTACATCCTCTCGGAACTAGCTTTCGAAAATTTAAGGGGTGTTGGAAAGACGAAAAATCTACCATATATATATATATAAACAAAGTATGTAAACATACATTTAGACAATATATTTGCATATTAAATAAGCTAACGTGTTAGTTGCGATGTAAATTCCAATATTATATACCGGCATGTTATAGCTTGCATGGATTGATATGTTACACAGGCATACACATATATATGAATATGATACACGTATATGCATACACATATATATGAATATGATACACGTATATGCATACACACACATTATAACGTAATTAAATTATGCAAAATCATTTATAAATTTAAATAAAATAAAATTTATTTAAAAGAAATTAAGAAATATTCTAAATAAATTTGACTCCATAAGCCTAATAAAGATCCAATATGCTAAAAAAAAAAAAATCGCTCATAATTTCTACTGCGGGCTGGCCCGGTTCCAACAATGTTATTAGAGCCCGATAAACTATGTGGTCTAAATTACTTATGATAGGGTTAACTAATTAAGCTCGCAGCCTAGGATGTCTAGAAAGGTTATGTCGAAAGATTGGATTTGGGTAATCGAGTACTATGCCCTATCTGGCTACCAGCCTAGCCCAAATAGATATGTGAGTCCAAAGAGTGCCTCTAATAGATAGGCCCAATTTGAATTGGACTTTTGAATAATTTTCCAAATTGTTTGAAAATAAAAATATAAGATTTTAAATTTAAAATAAAATATATACATATTATAAAAGTTCTAATATAATGAAAATTTTCAAAATTTTTGAAAATTTATATAAACTAAATTTGAAATTTCTAAAAATTTATTAATAAGAATTATAAAATATATTAATGAAATAAGTTAATTGATAAATGAATACATATATGTGTAATATATTATGATGCACATTATTTTGTTTTAAAATGTTAAAATAACATAAGTATACAAGTATGCATATAAAATGAATTTAGAAATTAATATTATTTAATTAAAACTATTTAATTAAATAATTTAATTAAATAGTGTACACATGTGTGTGATATATGTGTTATATTATAGAGGTTATAGTGTATAATAAATATTCAATATAAGTGTTAATTAATTAACTAAGATTTAATTAATATAATATTATACATAAGACTATTATATAAGTCATATGAAATATAAAAGTTATCTAATTATAAAACTTATACAATATGAGTGTATAAAACTAAAGGGGAACATTAAGAAACCTTAATTAGACTTATGGAATAAATACATACGAAAAGATACGTATACTTGGATTCCTGATGTGCTTGACAATTGAATCACAAGGGTATTTTATAAGAAATACATTATTCCATAAGTCAATATCACTTGATATAATATATTGAAGATTATGAGTCTTTAGTATAGATTTTTCCTCTATCAATTATTTATTAATAGTGTTAATACCACAATTATTGATTTTGATGATAACGACCTTAATAATAATAATACATTCATATAAAATATGGAGGCTAATGTTTTGCCAAGTTATATAGTATATAGTGTAAGATATTATACAAGTGTTGAATCGAAGATTATACGGTATAAAGACTCAATGAAAACTCATGAGTATAAAGACCAAGATATGAAGATCTCAAGACTATATTATAGTGCATAGAGTTGTAGAATTTTGTTAAAGTCTCTAAAAACAATCTTCGATCTCTATTTTTCATTTTCTTTTCCTTTATTTTTGAAACAAAATATATTTATAATCTTTGATATTTATTTCCTATTTTCTTATCCTTTATTTTTAAAATAAAATATATTTTCAAAAATATATTAAAAAAATAGTTTATTCAAGTTTTTCAAAGTTTAAAATGTTTAAATTAATTTACAAAGTATTAAAATATTTTACAAAGCATAAGAATTTTCAAAAATATTCTAAAATAAAGAGTTTTCAAAATATACATGGGTATATCGACACATATCCTATAAGTATGTCGACATTTATGTCGCCATTGGGTTTTCTAAACTCTGAAACGAAGTGTTTATTTGTCGTAACTCTTTATGAACGAACACATCTTTTGATTCACTATATATATGGGGGTTCAAACGAACTGTTTATCAACTACTTTCTTATTTCTTTTTACTCTCTCAAAAGATTTCTTGAAAATTACTTTTATTTCTACTCAAAATTATACAGAATTTAGCCAAACTTCTTTGATTTGATTCACTATTATTTATTATCAGTTTTCAATCATCTCTCTCTCTCTCAATCAAAGATCAAAGTGTTGTCCAAGAGGCAAAAAGATTCATCATATCCAAAGTTTAAGAAATTATCTTTGGGAAAACCATTAAACTCTAATTGTATTTGCTTGGTGTGATTGTAGTATGTTCAAATCAATTAGGGGTGCTTGTAGCCTGTCCAAATCAAGTGGGTGTACCCCGAGCCTAGAAAATCAAGAGGGTGCGTCTCGTACCCTTCGAATTGGGATTGTAACTGGGTTTGCCTTTTCCCCATTTAAAGATTGGCATTTGAAATGAAATATGTACAAGAAATTGTATAAGACTAGATGTAGGAGAAATCCAAACTAGTATAAAATCACCGGTGTTATCTCTCTAACTCTCTACTTTACTTTACTGCTATTAGTTTATCTATGCGATTGATTGTTAATGCAATTCTTTGTTGAAAGTAAGTGATTTAACATTAAACATAAAAGAAATCTAAAAAGACTTACATAAGTTAGATAACACTATTCACCCCTCCTCCCCCTTCTAGTGTTTATTTAGCCTTATGATCCATAATTCTGCAACCCACACTTGGTGTGACAGTCCACAAATCCGTACCCTTTAAATCGACAATAAACCACACATATCTGATCCAAAAAGGCAGACTGATGGAAAGTCTGTGACGCCCCACCTCTATACCCACGCTAGCCAAGAACACTCCGGAGAAGTGCTGTCAACTAGCACGGAGAATAAGGCTGTTGAGGAGCGACCATCCATGTAATTGCTTATCACACGGTGGCTATAAATAATCTTCGGAAACAAACATAGAAATAATCATATCACAAATCAGTCACAGATATCCATATCACAAAGGCGGAAGAAGATATGAATATATAACTAACACATGAAAGTGTACATCAGAGTAGTGGTCAATAAGATCCACGATAATACAAAAGAATAGCAACACGTGCTATACAAAAGAATACAACTATGAGTCTATATCTCAAGTGTATACAACAAAAACTGCTAATCTAAACAGTTAGCCAAAAGTCAGAGTGATGAATCCCTGGGAAGAAGTCAAGCAGAAGCACCTGCAACATCTCGGTCTGATCCGAGTATTATTTAAGAAAATAATAAACGGATCAGTCTAGCTATAAATATCAGATGACATGATATAACATAAAAGATATGGCATAAACATAAACATCCATAATGACATACCACTATAAGTATGTAAATAATGATCAACAGAAGATCAATCAATAAGAGATAATCAATATCACAAGAATCTTCTCAAAGATTCGAAGGGGGCATCATACCCTAAACTTGTACTTATAACAAGTCAATGACATAAATTCCAGAAATCAACACGAGAAATCCAGAAATCATAAAAAAGGGAAAGAGGCCTATCACATGACGGTCCGAAGACCATGGGGAGCTACCCCACATGTGTGAGTGGAATCACACAGAATGAGGTCAAGACTAACCAAAAAGCAGAAAGGTATGTGTGAATGGAATCACACAAGTGGTGTCTAGTCTAACCTTGCAATGAAAGAGACATCGCGCAATTGCTAGTCTAATTCATAGAGCGATCATCAAGATCAACGAGAAGTGTCAATTACACTAAGCTAGTAAATATAGAAGTTTAGCTTCATGTCCCATAACCACTTGCTTAACTTAAATATTTACGAACAAACTGTAAATCTTCACTAATAAAATTGTCATAAGAGGTTCAATCGAACAAGTCCAAGAATTAACCGACGAAGTGAACGCAAGCGTTTCATACCACTTGTTTTACTAAGTCGTTTAATTAGATTTCTCATCCGAGTGAGGTAAAGGCTTGTATATACTAATAGATTAGAAAACGGTTTAAGAAAAGAGCTTTGTTATTAAAAATAGAGTTGAAATTGTTTGTTAAAAGAGTTTTGATATTTACTACTAGTATTGAAACCTTTATATTATAAAGTGACAAAACACATAAGCAAGTGTAGAAACAATCAGTCACAAAGATCGCATACGGAGATGCGAATAAAATCCAAGGAAATCAGCTCAATATTTTTCAGATAAGATCCCCTACGGAGGGGGGGTCCAGGGGGGGTGGCAACCCCCCAAGGTGGGGGTGCGGGGGCAACGCCACCGCTTACGGGGTTCGACCTGCCCGGTCAGGTCGCGGGGGTCCAGGGGGCAGCGCCCCCGGCGGGGTGCGGGGCAGCGCCCCGTCCAAAACGGTACGACCTAAGTGAAGACAAGCGGCCTACGACCTAAAGCAAAATGAGGTCTAACGACCTAAGGGTTCACGCGGCCTAACACAATGGCCGAGCGACCTAACTGGAGTTAAGGGAGGCAAGCGACTTAAGGTCCAACGACCTACGACTCAAGCAAGCCGAGCGACCTAGTGTGGAGGGGTCGAGCGACTTAAGGAAGACGAACGACCTAAAGTCTAACGACCTACGACTAACAGAGTCGAGCGACCTAAGGTCTAACGACCTACGACTTAACAGAGTCGAGCGACCTAAGGTAAATGGTCCAACGACCTAACTCGAACGACTTATCTGGAGCTTAGGTCGGAGACGACCTACGAGATAAACCAGGCCGACTTAGTGGATGAGCGACCTAAGGTAAATGGTCCAACGACCTAACTCGAACGACTTATCAGGAGCTTAGGTCGGAGACGACCTACGAGATAAAGCAGGCCGACTTAACGTTTGCCTGGAGATTATAGGTCGGAAACGACCTAAGACTTAAAGCTTAACTCGCGAGCGACCTACGGCTTAAGGCCTAACTCGTGAGCGACCTACGACTTAAGGCTTAACTCGCGAGCGACCTAACTCCGAAGTGCCAATACTTCCAGAATGACCTAAAGTTAACTCGTGAACGACTCACGACCCATGGACGAACGACTTAACTCCGAACGACCTAAAAATGGCCAGAACGACCTAGGGGTTAACTCGTACACGACCTACGACCTAAGGTCCACACGACCTAACTCCGAGCGAGCTAAAAACGGCCAGAACGACCTAAATGCAGAAATTTCTCCCAAACACCAAAAATCGGAGTTTTTCGCCAATCCAATCCAAACCAAAAGCAAATATGCATGCTAAAGTGATAGGGAATCATTCCCAACAGTCCAATATAGTTATAGACTAGAATTGTGAGATAAAAATCTCACCTTTGCACTAAAATTTTATGAAGATGAAGCTTGAAAGCAAGGAGAAGCAATCCAAAGCTTGAATCCAATATCTTCTACTTGAATTTGGAGTTGAATGATGGAGTTGCAATTGAATTTGAGCTTGGAGTTTTAATTTCCCATTCTCTTCACCATTAATGCTAAAGCTTGAGTTAGTTAGGAAATTTATGAAGAGTGAGGAGAAGAGGGTTGGAACTTGGGCTTAATAGGCTAAACTAACCCAAAGTCCAAAGCGGGAAAAGTTAGTGAAATTTCACTATCTCCAAACCTATCGATGTTTATACTTAAAAAGTTGTAAACGACATTTCGAACTCAATGGAAGTGGTCTCGAGTCCTAATTTGACCGTTTGCAAAAAGTAGTTTTTCGGACCAAAATCCGATTAACGATTTAATATTTAAATAAAAATATTTAAATGTAAACTCGATAAATATGCGGGTTGTTACAAAGTCCGTGTAACGATCCGAACAACCGAACGCCAAAAATCCGAACCGTTAGGGTTTCAAGAAGAAGAAAATAGAAGAAGAAACAGAAACAATAACAGAATCTCACATTTCGCAGCGGAACAAATATAATAGATAAATGAATATCTTTAAACAAAATCACTATATCAGTTTATACATCACATTATCAGAGTTTACAACAACAAACGGTGGAAAAGAAATATTACATATATAAGTGATACGCCACGCCATCCAGCTCCAACTCCTGATCTCCACAACAACTTCTTCACTTTGCTCCGACTAACTGCTAACCTGACTCTAGGTTGCCCGTGTGGAAAATTATGGGCACCTAGAGTTCAGAAATGGAACAATAAACTCCAGGTCTGTCATAGGACTAGTGTGAGATCTTAAAACCAGATGTTTTCACAAAGAAAATAAAAGAAATCCGTATGCTTTTTGGAAAATGAAACTACCTTAAGGCCTCCCGGCACACACCATGCAATCGCACACTTGGGGGAGATTTCTCCTTATGATAGTCAAACATGCTTGATACGCAAAAATCCTTTTTAACATTGTTATTAGTGCATAGTGTGGAAAACATTTCGAAAGTATAATATTAATCTTAGCCATCATACGTACCATGTTAAATGGCAGGTTCTACAACTAAAACCGTACTGGGTTCATATTGGGAATTGGATTTCCAATAAATGCCAGGCTAAGGAACTTCCTATGCCACATGGGTAAGCCTCTGGAGGGACGTCTCGAGAACCTACCCGGATCTCTGCCAACACGAGGCCGGGTTACCTCTGTAACTAGGTAACTACTACTCGAGTATGCCATCCCCCGGTCCTTTGGGACCTTTATCCGAGGATCCTCAACCACAAAGCTATTTGCGGCAACAACACAGGTTAAGTATCTGGGCTCCGTACCATGATACCACCCTTTTCCAGAAGGAAATGACATACCCTAAAGGGCGCGACCCTCATAACCTTGCCGCATCTTTCCTATTTCGACCATTTCCGGGGTGTGAGGTCCGACGAAGTCTCGTCTACAAAGCTACACTTTTCACAAAGTCATGCTTTGATCAACAAATGATCAGCAACACTTCGTATGTCACGTTACCAAATTGGTAATGCATTACTAGTAACAATCAACTATATAACCTCTGAGCTCGTACGTCTCAGAGAAGAGTGTTAAGCTAAGAGAATAAATTCTCCGCCACCAATAGAAATGTATTTGATAGAAACCAGCTTTGCATCTCAAAATGTAACGTCAGACACACATCCATACAAGTCCATTCCAGGATCGAACGGAACCGAAGGCCCTTCAAAGAAGCTCTTGCAAATCCGGATATTCACAAATGACATCCGGAATCCCCATCACAAAGTGATAAAATCTCTATACCGGAGCAACCCGGTGCAGAGATATTCGATAGGTAATCCTTTCATTTTTGAAAATACCCGGTCTTCAACACCGTCTTCAAATACAATCACATTTTGTCATATCATCATTCAGAATGGGTTTTATGACACAACGTCCTCTCCCGGCTAATCCGAGTAACGAGCGCTTATTTTAAAAGAATAAGTGTTACATTCAGATTTCAACAAATTACAACAATTTTCACTTTGATCTTTTAAACAAAAGATCTATCACAATCACAAAGGTTCGATGTGGTTTTCGGATATCCACTTGGAATCCGACCCCCGGTCGCATCGAAATTAAAATGCCATTAAAATGGCCAATATTGATAGTCAGTTATTTAACTACCAATCAACACCCATAATAATTGCCGGATTTAAATAAGTTTCCCAAATTATTTATTTTCAAAATATATCCGCAAGATATATTTCACACTTCAACCATTTGAAACAAATTTCAAATTACTTTCCACAGTTCAATACTTTGAAAACAAATTTCAAATCACCTCTCCTTACGCGGAATATATTTCAAAATATTTATTTATTTCCACTGAAAATCTGCCGAGTTCAAATGCTTTAAAATAATTTAAATTACTTATCCAAACATATACACCTAGAACATTCAGAATAAAAACTATTTTAAAACACTTTGTTATTTAACTACCAATGAACATACACAACAATTGCCGGATTTAAATAAATTTCCCAAATTATTTATTTTCAAAATATATCCGCAAGATATATTTCACCCTTCAACCATTTGAAAACAAATTTCAAATTACTTTCCACATTTCAATACTTTGAAAACAAATTTCAAAACACCTCTCCTTACGCGGAATACATTTCAAAATATTTATTTATTTCCATTGAAAATCTACCGAGTTCAAGTGCTTTAAAATAATTTAGATTACTTATCCAAACATATATACCTGTAACATTCAGAATAAAAACTATTTTAAAACACTTTATTTAAAACATTAGTTATAAAGATATTATATTAAAATCTCGTATAAAAATTCAAGTCCAAACTAATTTTAAAATAAAATTAGTAGATAGGATATAACTATTTAAATATCCATTTTCTAAAGCGAGTATCAATTAAAACTTTAAGTAATCACTTCTATAGTAAATTAAAATAAATCTTTACTTTAAAGATTTTCAAAATAACCCAAGTAAATAATTTTTTCCAAAATAATATTTCCTTAAAACCATCTTCACAACTTCAATTTCATATTTATAGACTATATTGAAGACATACTCGGCTTTCCAGGGAAAGTACATCTTCCATTCTAAAATGGTTCATTCAAATCAATTTATAAATCCTTTTGGATTTATTTTACATTTACGTTACGAATCCGTAAATTCCTTTCACACTTTTAAAAATAAACAAATGTTTATTTTCAAAACAAATTTTCCTTTCCTTTATAAATTCTCATTGTGAATTTTAAACTTCTAAATATCCATTATATACGATTTTCAAATCGATTTCTAAATATTCATTTTCAGCACTGAATTAAATTCTAAATTAATTTCCAAATTCATTTTCAAATACCAAATCAGTTTCCAAAATTGATTTCTAAATTTATTTCAACATTAAATTTATTATCTTTTGAAACAAATTCCTTCTTTTAAATCTATTCAATATTCTAAGATTAATTTACTATTAATTTTATGCTAAATTTCAAAAATCCGATTTTTATTTATTTCTGGTATCTTACGATACCAAAAATATATTCGGCTAAATTATAGCCTTCAACAATTTAAATCAACAGATAATCACACACAGATTATAATAAATAAACACACAACATATGAAACAAAATCGAATGTTTGAGGAATCCAGTTGGATCCCTCCAGCCTGTTTCCCTGCATCCACAGATGTTAGTACAACAATTAAATACCAATTCCACTTCGAGGTGGAATATCGCGGTATATGGGATTTATAAAATATCATCCGCTATTATGCGGCGCAATAGGGTCTCATCCGCTAAATAATGCGGGAAATCAACAACTCCAAATACATATATAATACCAATTCGACTTCAAGGTGGAATATCGCGGTATATGAGATTTAATATAATATCATCCATAATTATGCGGCGCATAGGGTCTAAACTAATAATAAATTAATCATCCAAGCACAGAATCAACATTTTAAATTTAACTATCACAATTCAACAATCAATCAATAACTGAAAATTTTCAATTATTATAATTTGAGTGAGAAGATCTCACCTTCGCTCCTTTACTTTGCAATCCATTTCCATTCCCGTTTGTTTCTGGATTTTAGACCTTGCATAACAATTGTATGATTTTAATTAATATTCGGACAAATTGAACAATCAATTATTTTTTAATTTAAGCTAATAAATTTAATTTTAATTCAACTAATATTATTAATTTTTTTAAACTAATGATTTAATTTTAAACAAAGAATTAAATTTATAAACCCATTTTCCTTTAATAAATTTAATTAACTAACAATTTTGATTTTAAATTTATATTTTTAATTTTTAAACAAATTCCTTTTTAATAAATTTATTTAACAAAAATTAAAATTTAAACTAAATTTCCTTTTAAACAAATTTATCAACTAAAAAACCTAGCTTAAACAATTTTTTTTCTTCCTCTTTGAAGATAATTTATTTTACTAATATTTAAATTGAATCAATAACTCTTCTTAATTTTCTGCATATATTTATAAAGCAGTAAATCCCTTTTCTAAATCTTACTATAAGATTTCTTTCCCATTTTAGACTTCATAAGAATTTATTTCCTAACAGATAAATGCTAAATCAATTAAAGATAAAATCAATATACCCTTCAGAACTCGCACACGCGAGACCTGCCTTCACGATCGCATGCATCTTGTCACCAATTTCCCCAAATCGACACGACAAGCCACATCCAGCCGTCGCCGCCTGCAGTATCACTTACCCCGCCTTCAAAGCAACGCAACATCCTGCTTCGACACACGCTCACCTCTCCGGTCATCGCGAGCCCTTCCATTAACGTCGACATATCCACGTCTTCGATTTTTATCGTGCCCGAGCTCGAGCTTTGCCTCGTGACGAGCAACTAGATTTGCTGAAGAAGATGTTAACGATCTCCCCCATTTTTTTAAACGAATTTGTATACAGAGCAGCCATTTCTTTTTTCTTCGATTCGAATTTAGTTTAGAACGAGAATGGGGGATTTCGAACTTCGAGTTCTGTATTGAATCGCGATTTTAACAATGGCCAGGGTTTTTATTTTATTTTCTTTTGATTTTCTGATTGTAATTGGAAAAGAAGACGACGTGCTCTGCTTTTAAAAAGAAGGGATGGGATGTTGGCATGTTGAAGAAGGGATGGCTACAGTGATTTCGAAAAAAGTTTCGATGGGAAAAATTTCAGCTGAAGGAAATTTGACTGGTCAAACGATATATTATATTTGAATTTAAATTTAAATCGTCTCGATTTAGGTAGCCTAAAATCTCGATCTCCAATCGAGACGTGCTGCTAAGCGTTTATAATGTTATACGCCTATTCCGAATGCAACGTAAAAAGTTTTGGGTCCAAATTCGATTGTATGAAGAAGATAGCTTTTTGAACCCAGCTATTAAATTAAATTTCGATTTAATTTTCAACGCGTTTGCTTATCGTACGACTAAACGAAAACTCTAAACATTACGAAAATTGAAATCCGATAATAAAACAATATTATGGATCTAATGAAACTGGTTTCGTTGAATTCCGAGACTTTGGCTCGGAAGGCTATTTTTTAAATATTGATTTAAACAATAAAATTTCAAACTGAACAAAACATTTCCAAATTCAATTTTAAAAATCCTACTATCTCCAGTATCATCAATATAAATTTTCTAAGCCTTGAAAATATTTTTAATCACCTTAAACTGAAGATTCAAATTTTTATCCAACTTCAATAAATTCATTTCAATAATTAATTTGCCAAATTCATAGTTAATTTTGAAATTCAAGTTAAACTAATTTTCAAATATTTAAGATCGATTAGATATTTCATTTTCAAATGTTCAAAATTCTGGGTCATCACACTTGGTATTAAAGCATTATGTTTTAGTAAACTTGTAATTTTATTTTTGAAAAGTTTTAATGGCTAGGAACACTTTTTGTACATTCGTTAACACATTTTTCGAAGGATAATCTACTGCTAGAACCCCACTTTTTAATGGCAATAACTAATGTAGGATGAAGATATATTTACTATCTAATGGTTTAGATATTTGGAATGTTTCACAAAATGAGTACACCTAATCACAAACTAATTTTACGTAATGGACTGCTGACCAAAGAGCACTTGCACAAAATAATTCTAAAGCCATGAGCATTTTATTCTGTTCACCAGGTAAAAATGAATTTGATAGGGTCTCTATTTGTAAATCTGAATATAAAATTTGGAGAACATTGCAAGTTACACAAGAGGCCACTAGTAAAGTGAAACAGGCTATAATTTTCATGTTAACTAATCTGTTTCAATTATTTCAAATGAATCCAAATGAGTTTGTTTCTGACATGTATTGTAGATTTCAAAATATAGTACATTAATTTGTTGCATTGGGTATAATTTTTTTAAAAAGGACCAAGTTAGAAAATTCCTCAATTCACTCCCTTCGGAGTGGAATTAAAACACACTAGCAATTGAAGAGGCTAATGATATTTGTACTCTGTAATTTTCCTATGAAGCACAATTGCAGGGCAGAAGAGAAAGCAAGGCAACATAAAATTAATCCATTACTTTCAATGCAATAACCTACGATTCGGATTCAGAAGATGATAATGATGGAGAAATTATTTTCATGACTAAATTTTTTAGAAAATCCCAAATGATAGAAAGATGAGCAACTTTCAAAAATAAAAAAACAATATATTTGGAACTAGAACTGTAACTAGATTCTTCAATTGTGATGAACCCAGTCATTTTCAAAGAGAACTTCCATATCCGAATATATCAAAGATCTCACCTGAAAATGATTCATACAGAAAAATAAAAGGTGCTTATATAATAATTTTGGAAGATATAGACATTTTGTAACATCTCGTATTTAGAGGCCAAAAGCTAAGTGCTATGGATGCTGCAGTCATCCACTGTATTAACTTCTCATGACGAAATACGACAATTTTAATCGTATCCATAATATTAGAAACACTTAGATTTGAGCAAAATCACAGATTTTTAAAAACAACAATTTTCAGTGATTACATTTCAACAAATCATATCCAAGTTACAAAAATCCCAAATGTATTCCCAAGCATTAATCAAATATAATTTACAACAATATGCCAAGAGAGACATATGAAGATGCCTCTTGAATGATCAAAGAAATATAGACATAGTTGTCTTAATACACAGCAGAAGAATTCTAAAATAGAATTACAAAATTAGCTATCCGCTAGCTACCTGCTCGTCATCGAATGCTTTGTTTGCCAAAATATGCTAAAACCTGAAAACCTAAACCCTCAGCCTACTCATATCAATTTTTGAGCACCCAAGAGTTTAAGGGGAAACAAAAATTTCAAGTTAGACTTAAAGCCTGGTATGAATAATATCTATTACATCTCGGTTTACTGGTAACTAGTGAGACCACGACGCTTAGTGAAACGGGTTTCGCCTCACTAATATCTCTTTTCAAAACATATATTTTGCAAATCCTTTCCTTATTACCAAACGGGTTAATCAACTGATTATAATAATATAGCAATGTCCATTATGCTCAAATAGGAAATGAAAGAGGCCGTCTGTCTAAAATCTTAACTATGTGTTCTAAATTCTGAGCTATCTACTCTTTTCTGGACTATCTGTCCTGAAATTGACTATAGCAATATCTTTTATGGTAGATAATGGGCTATCTGCCCAAAATAGGTAAAAAGGGGCGGACTAAATGTCCTTAAAAATTTAGCAAGATCCATTGTGCTAAAAATGAACTATCTGTTCCTATCAATGTAGACTGCTCTATCTGGACCAACTGTCCTGGACTAACTGTCCTCTGGGCTGACTGCTCGTAAAATGGACTAACTGTCAGAATTTAAATAAGCTGGCTGCTCGAATTTTCTTTTGGGTTTACTACCCTTCAACATATACGAGCTAACTGCTCTACAACATTTCAGCTAATTGCTCTTTAAATTTTCCTTGAAACCTTTTCAAAATGATTTAATCCGCCAAATAGTATATATATACAAGGAAAACACATCTCTTGCGTTACTCTAAGCTACTTTTGCCATGTTGTATATATACTTTAACCAAAATAATGTTGATGATGATTGATAAGGATTATCTATCCTTATAAAATAAGTTAAGGTGCTTTATGACTTAAAACACTTAGGCTTTCTGCCTAGTCCTTTCATTCGAAACCTTTGTTTAAAACCTTTAAACAACCTTTCAAAAACATTGAAGGTAACTCCTACAAAACCATTCATAAAGCCCTTCGAAAGTATTGAAGGTAATTACTTCGTATCCTTTGATAAATCTTTCGAAATCATTGAAGGTAATTCCTTCTAAACCTTTCGAAATCAAACCTGTTGAAATCAAACCTTTCGAAATCAAAAAATTTCGAAATCAAAACCTTTCGAAATCAAACCTTCCAAAATCAAACCTTCTGAAATCAAAACCTTTCCAAATCAAAACCTTTCCAAATCAAAACCTATCAAAATCATACCTTTTGAAATCAAAACCTTTCGAAGACATTGCGTTCAATTTAAAATGGGTGGAAAACCTTTTGAGACCATTCGAAGTTAGCTACTTTGAAACCGTTAAAATATTTCAACTTAAAACATTTATATTATGCAAAAGGATCAGAAAAACATTAAAGTCGAAAGCAACTGCTTTGAAACCTAATTTTTTTTGAATTCATTCGAAAACAATGAAGTGTTAGTATTAGAACCAACCCTTTGAAATCAATGGAGAGAGGCGGCAAGTTTTAGAAAACAAAAGATAACCTTCGACTCCATCTATGTCGAAAGGTTTTGAAGCAGCAAATATGCTTCCGACTTAACCAAAAGTAAACCAACCGATACCTTTTTCTTTTAAACCTTTTTGAAAGTATTGAAAGCTCCTTATCAAAAGTTAGCAGACATATTTACTTTAAACCAAAACAAAACATCATCTCTTTCGAAAGCTAGAACCTTTCATCGCTATGCCTTTCGACCACTTTCAATTCACTATGTACCAGTTGCCTGATACCATGTGCCTTGATATTTGACCTAGCCAAAAGGTTTGATACCTTTCGACCTTGTCAAAAAGTCTAGAATGAAGGTGGAAGCTCTATCGAAGGGTTAAAATAGAAGAAAAACTATTTATTTGTACTTTAAAATAGTTCTTTTGTACCCCACCTGCCTTATTTGTTAAATTCGATTGGTTGCCAGAATTTTATATTCAAAAATGCTGTCGATTTTCCTTATTTAGAAATTTGAATAATTTTGAGAAAGCTTCTTTCTCCTTTATAATTATATAAAACATTTAAGTCCCTTAAATAATTTTATATAACTATTAAAATACCTTCAAAAAGTCTGGAAAAATCCAGAAAGTAAATTAATATGTTCTCTTCAACATATAAATTTTTTGGATCCAAACAATAATTATTTTACCCATAAATAATTTTATAATCCAAATTAACCTTTTTTCCTTAGATAATTTATAATAATTCCACAAAAATTCAGAAAATTTTGAAAATTGAAGCCCGTCTCTATAATAACTTTTTAGATCATTGTAAAAATTTGCACAGATGTCAATTAATAGGGTTTTTATCTTAAAACATGTCATAAAATCTATATGAACATATATAAATCATCAACGTGTGTGTGTGTGTGTATATCATTTTTTATTTCAAAAACATGGCAAACCTTTGCAAAAACATTTAATTAACCTTAAAATCGAAACGATAAAATTTAACGATGTAAACATTATTCACCTTTTGCTTTAATGATTGAGGAGCCTGAGTTTTGAATGAATTTGATTTGAATTTGCTTTCCTTAAGCATTTCTTTTGTTTCCTCTTCTTCTTCCTTTGTTAATGGTGGCAGGGCAAGCTTTTAATTTTTGAATGTGAGAATGAACGTGTGTTAAAACACACAGCCTAAGGAAGATGATATAGGAATGGCCACTATTCCATAATACCCCTCCTGTCAAGGCCAATTTTCCCGTACCCTTTGAATCGACAGTAAACCACACATGCCCAACTCAAATTGCATGAAAAGACGGAACATGAAGGATAATAAAGAAAAATAGACTGAACAGAATCTCACACGAATGGAATAACATATAATATTGAGCAAATATCTTTACAACATAAAACTTTAAAATACAAATATCAGAGTCTAACCTAAATTCAGCTTAGACGGTGATAAACATCTATCCTTACAATTGCTAACACACATCAAAGAAAACAAACGAAAGTAGATAATAGAATATTCCCATACGTAGATGAATATATCCAGCTCTCCATTGGAAACTCTAACCCTCTTTGACTAAACTTAAAACTAATCGGATTTGACCTGAGTATTGAAAATACCCGAATCAATCTTGATAAACTAGCATGCGAAAAACTCAATAATAGATGATAGTGCCATATATCAGCCTTTGAATAAAATCCTTTGAGAAGAAAGAGTATCTCATAAGACTATGCCCACACATAAACACGATAGGTTTTTACCTTATGATAAATAAAACACTTTTATATCAAAACCTTTGATATTATTTCTAATGACATATCTTTGAAAACATTTGCAAATAAACTTATTAATCTTGGACGAAATTGTTACATTGATTAAATTCCAGCATAATAGGTTTACAATCAAGTATGTAGGTTCTTAGTAGAGAATGGATTTCCATACAAATTACCAGGTGAAGGGACTACCTTCAATGGGTACACCTCTAGATGTTGTCCCGAGGAACCATCACAAAGCTCCTCTACCAACACAAGACAGGCCTAGTTTTATAACTAGAAAGTACCGAATATGTCATCCCCCGGTCGTTACCGGCCTTTATTCGAGCGCTTGATTTCAATACACCGCATTAATTTACATCCCGAACGTCATAGCGGGAAGAAATATATCTAGAAGGGGATGATCATACCCTAATTGGGAATGACCCACTTTGCCTTGCCGCATCTAACCCTATTTCGGTCTTTTTCGGTTGATGAGGCTTGAGATAACGATTACCTTTTCACATAACACATATCACATCTCTGAATGCCACATTGCCGATGTTGACTACTAATTGCCTTCCACAAAAATACAACCACTGAGCACGTACATCTCAAGGAGGGTGTTAAACTAAGAAAAGTTGTCTTCTCCGCCACCACTGATGTATGTTTGTGAAAACCAATGTATGTAATCTTTAGAAATGCAATGTCAGACAAATGTCCATTCAAGTTGTCCAGGAACAGGACAAACTTAAGAGATTCTCATACTACCACTAGTTGCGAGTAGTCCTTGCAATCCAAAAAATATCCACAATGAGGAGACCACTGCTGTAAATAACTCTATAATGGGAGCTACCCAGAGCATGTCAACAACTAGTCCTCAAGCTATAAAGATCCACGGTCTTCAACAATCATCATCTTTAATATGTCTTCATATTCGAACATATACATTGGTTCGAAGTGGTTTTTTGGATAGGAATCACCCAAATCCGACCCCGGTTCCTTCGAAATCTAATTATTGACAATAAAAAAAGTGAATTTGAGTATACATGATTTATTAAGTCTCTTTTCACTTTAATTTTTTCAGATGATTTCGAAATCTCTTTCTTTTGACTTAAAATAATTCTAAATAATTCATTCTTTTGCTTTGGATAATATCTCAAATTTCGTCACTTAACTCTCGATCCAAATTTCTTAACTTTTTGGTGGGTCAAAAACAATGTTATTTAAGACATCGTTTACAATAAATCCTAAAATCGACCTTAGCAAACATTTTTGAGTAAATAGGATCATAGAAATCATTCTAATTTTAGAGATTGCTTAAATTTTGGATAATAGCAATCTTCTTTTATTTCAGAAATACAATCTTTTTCGAGCATCCGGGTTTTCCTTTCGATATGTTCCACCCCTTGCCTAAGAAAAGAAAACATAAGCCAGGTAAGTTCAGGGCATTGGTTGCTCCATCCCTAAACTTAGTTAAACACCTTATTTTATCTTCCAAGATCTCTCAAGTGGGACAAATATACTAGTCGTTTCCGCATACTCAGTTATCAACTTTATTTTGGAATTGATAATAAAGATCCCAAATTATCTTTTAAATGCTTAATTTTTCTTTTAAAAACGTTCATAATTAATTCTAGAAAAAGTGGTCACGTTTAAACTCATATTCAAAAGGTTATAGAATTCGCAGCATAAAAGTGATGCGGAAAGTGCTATATAAGCTTATTTAATTAATCAACTTTTTAATATCCGAAAATTCATATTTTCTACTTCAAATCTCTTCTAAACTATTTAAATGGATTTATCAAATTTAATCCATATTTTTCCACATTTAAAAACGTTCGTTTAAACGGATTTTCTATTATGGCCACTTAAGTGCACTAGCTTGATTTTTCTTGAAAATTGATTTGGAATTAATTCAAAATCTACTCAACGAAATCTTGATTTTCTTTCTTTATTTAGAAGATATGAATAGAATAATTTGGAATTTTCTTATCTCGAAGAATTCCGTGCTATATTCCACTCTATACGCACATTGGAAATTTTCAGCGTGAAATCGTGAACTACTGTTGCGCGACGCACCTAGTTTTTACATATTTTTCAATATTCGAAGTAATTTATTCAAATTAAATATTAACACTTATAAAATCATTATGAATCATTATAAATCAATATTTTTACTTTTAAAAATTTTAAATGTATTTTCAGTATTATCATATCATAATATTATTTTCCTATTATTTTAATATTAAATTTTAAATTCCAATTTCAGTTCAGCTTCAATTCTAACTTCAAATTATACTCAATCAAAACTTATATTTCAAATATACTTTCAATTTAAAATTCAATTCAACCTTAATCCAAATTTCAATTTTCAAGATCGATTTCAATTTCAATTTAACTATCCTTTTTAATCCCGTTCCACTTCATATTTCAAATTCTCTTTTATTTTAATTTTAATATCAATTCTAATTGAAAAGAGACTTATTTTTCCAAGGTATCTCATACCACCAAAATATGATCTTATTACCAAAGGGATCACCTAATCAAAAATGAACATAACCAATGTCCATAATTATCACTAACATAACATCCGTTCAACCACTCACATAACATATGATTTCAAATCCAACATTCACTATTAATACCATAATGAGATATATTATCAGAATTCAATTATCTTACCAAACTAACCAATCATCCATATGAACAATCAAATTGGTATAAACATTCATATGTTATAAGGGTATAAATGCGATTGTTTAACATAACCAAAATATAATTTCAAAAGCGATGAGGATTTCTCACCTTCCTATCCACTCCGTCAAACTTTTTTCTGAGCTAGCATGCATCTTCTCGAACGTCTCGAGTTTGCCGTTATCTCTCATTTTCTTTTTCATTTTATTTCTTTCCTCCTCCTTTTTTTTCTTTTGTTTTTTTATTGGAGAGGAGGGTGTATGGCTTGACTAGGGGATGCATGGCCCAGGGAGGAGGGTACGGCCTTGAGTGCTCAGGTAGGGCGTTTTGGGAGCGTAGTGGGGGTAGGTGTTCGGTCGTGCGGTCTTTGAGGGTTGTGCATGGGGTTTTGCTCAGGTGTGGGGTTTTGGGCTTGGGTAGGTAGTGTAAGAGGGGGTGCGTGTGTTACTTGTAGTAGGTAGAGGCGTGTAGGCTTCGGTAGAGGAGTTTAGGTGGAGGATATGGCCAAGTAGAGGTAAGTAAAGCTTGGGTTAGGGTTGTTGAGGTGGAGGAAGAAAAATGAAGAAGTAGAGAAGGAGTTTGTAGTTTGTAGAATGAAAATGAAGTGAAAAATGACGGGATTTGAGGTTGTATTTATAAGTGGAGAATTTAGTGGTAAATGACATAAATATCCTTGTTTACTTTTGGATTTTGATTATTCTTGATTTGAGTTGCATTTAATGTATGGAATGATGGTTATGGAAGAGTGTGTTAAGAGATGAAGAGGTATCACTTTCTTATGGTTTGTAATTATTTAAACATATGAGTCAAGAGTATTATATATACACACACACAAGCGTATATTTGTTAATTTTATAAAAATGGTTTTGATTTAAATAAATTGGTAAATGAAATAATTTTACCTTGGGTTTATATTTTAAATATCAAAAGGGGATATTATTATTTAGTGTTAGATAAGGATTAGTTGTAATTTGGCATAGTAAAACTAAAATATAAATATCTTGTGATTAGAATTGCACGATTTGACTATAAGATATTTCATATAGAATCAATTGGTTGAGAACTAGAATTTAGAACTTTTATCATAAAACCCTAGACATTTAGCCTTAAGAAATAATAACAATTTGATAAGTATAAAGTGAGTTAATTTAAAAGGACTAAGAACAAATACCTTGTTAATCAAGTTTCACAATTTGACTATAACGTATTTGATGATTATATGTAGAAAAATAATATTCTTTTCAGGAAAGACCAAACCCACTGAACTTTGCTTTGCTTTGTTGAGAATTTGAGATCCTAAGTCAAAGAAAGTTTTTGGGATCAGAAAAGATCATGGAAGTTAAGGATTGGTTAAGCAAAGTGTGATGAGCTCCAGCATATCATGGTAAGCTTCATCCATGGATCATTTACGGAGATGATAAGCAATGCCCTAAAATTCAAAGATTTTGTTCCACAGCCAACTACTGAAGTACCAGCTAAGAAGAAAAGGCATAAGGAGAACAAAGTTTTTTTTTCAAATGTAGACAAAGAGGTCACCTTGCAAAAGAATGTAGACCAGGAGTAAAAATCGAGACCTTTAAAAATCCTACCCCGAAGAGTTGTTATTTCTGCCATATTATAGGACATGTCGCCAGAGACTGTCCAATGCTCAAGACGGCAGAAGATCCTAGGCCTTTTGTTACCCTTACTCGTCCACCTACTGCTGCAGAAAAGGAAAAAGGATCGTGGAAGCATAAGTTAGTAGTCATGTATTTCTAAAGGAGAAAATTTATATGTTTAAAGATTAACAAACCATAAGAAAGTGACACATCTTCATCTCTTAACACAATCATTCATAACCATCATTGCATACACTAAATGCAACTCAAATCAACGCTAATCAAAGTCCAAAAGTAAAAAAGGATATTTTTGTCATTTACCACTAAATTCTCCACTTAAATACAACCTCAAATCCCTTCATTTTTCACTTCACTTTAATTCTACAAACTATAAAATCCTTCTCTAGTTTTTCAATTTTCTTCCTCCACTTAAACATCACCCAAACCCAAGCCTTACTCACCTCTACTTGGCCATACCCTCGGCCTAAACTCCTCTACCCAAGCCTGCATGCCTCTACCTACATCAAGTAACACACAACCCCTCCTACACCACCAAACCAAGCCTAAAACCCCGCACCCAAGCTAAACCCCACGCACACCCCTTAAAGACCCCACGACCGAACACCTATCCCCACTTACACGCTCCCAAAACACCCTACCCGACTACCCAAGGCCGTACCCTTCTCCCTAGGCCACGCAAACCCTAGCCGAGCCATACACCCTCCTCTCCAATAAAAAAACAAAAGAAAAAAAGGAGGAGGAAAGAAAGAGAAAATAGAGGAAACAACAAACTCGAGACGTTTGAAAAGAAGCACACTAGTTCAGAGAAAAGTTTGACGCTTTTGAAATTATAATTAGGTTATGTTAAAACAATCACATTTATACCCTTTTAACGTTTGAATGTTTAAACCAATTTGATTGTTCATATGGATTATTGGAAAGTTTTGTTAGACAATTGAATTATGATAATATGTCCCGTTATGGTATTAATAGTGAATGTTGGATTTGAAATCATATGTTATGTGACTAATTGAATAGATGTTATGTTAGTGATAATTATGGACATTGGTTATGTTAATTTTTATTTAAGTGATCCCTTTGTTAATAAGACCATATTTTGGTGATACGAGGTACCTAGGAAAAATAAGCCTCTTTTCAATTAGAATTGAAATAAAAATAAAAATAAAAAAGAATTTGAAATTTAAAGTGAAATGGGATTAAAAAAGATAGTTAAATTGAAATTGAAATTGAGATGAACAGTGGAATTGAAATTGAAATCGATTTTGAAAATTGATATTGAGATCAAGGTTGAATTGAAGTTTAAACTGAAATTAGATTTGAGATCTAAGTTTTAGTTGAGTTTAATTTGAAGTTATAATTGAAATTGAATTGAAATTGGAATTTATAATTTAATATTAAAATAATAGGAATGTAATAATATTATAATATGAGGATATTGAAAATACATTCTAAATACTTTAAATAGTGAAAATATTGATTTATAATGATTCGTAATGATTTTATAAGTGTTAATATTCAATTTTTATAAATTATTTCAAATATTGAAAAATATGTTAAAACTAGGTGCGTCGTGCAACGGTAGTTCGCGATTTTGCGCCGAAAATTTCAAATGAGTGTATAGAGTGGAATATAACATGGAATTCTTCGAGATAAGAAATTCCGGACTATTATATTCATATCTTATAAATGAAGAAAGAAAATCAAAATTTCGTTGAGTAGATTTTGAATTAAGTCCAAATCAGTTTTCTAGGAAAATCGCGCTAGTGTAGTTAAGTGACCATAACAGGAAATCCGTTTAAATGAACGTTTTTAATGATGAAAAAATATGGAATAAATTTGATAAATCCATTTAATTAGTTTAGAAGAGATTTGAAGTGGAAAATATGAATTTTGAAATATTAAAAAGTTGATTAAATCAAATAAGCTTATATAGCACTTTCCGCAGCACTTTTATGTAGCGAATTCTATAACTTTTTGAATGTAAGTTTAAACATAACAATTTTTCCTGAAATCAATTGTGAATGTTTTTAAAAAAAAATTAAGAATTTAAAATATAGTTTGGAATCTTTATAATCAATAACAAAATAAAGTTGATAACTGAGTATGCGGAAACAACTAATACATTTGTCCCGCTTGTGAGATTTGGAAGATAAAACAAGACGTTTAACTAAGGTTAGGGATGGCGCAAATAGTGTCCTGAACTTACCTGGCCTATGTTTTCTTTTCTTAGGCGAGGGTAGAACAAATCGAAAGAAAAGCCGGGATGCTCGAAAAAGATTGTATTAAGTTTTTGAAATAAAAGAAGATCGGTATTATCCAAAATTTAAGCAATGTCTAAAATTAGGACGATTTCTATGATCTCATTTACTCAAAAATGTTTGCTAAGATTGATTTTGGGATTTATCATAAACAATTTCTTAAATAACATTGTTTTTGACCCACCTAAATGCTAAGGAATTTGGATCGAGTGTTAAGTGAGGAAATTTGAGATATTACCCAAAGCAAAAGAATGAATCGCTTAAAATTATTCCAAGTCAAAAGAAAGAGATTTCGAAATCATCCAAAAAGAATTAAAGTGAAAAGAGACTTAATAAATCATATATACTGATATTCACTTTTTATCGATGATTGGCTTTGAAGGAATAGGGGTCGGATTTGGGTGACTCCTATCCAAAAAACCACTTCGAACCAATGTATATGTTCAAATGTGAAGACATGTTGAAGATGATGATTGTTGAGGACCATGGATCTTCATAGGGCAAGGATTGCTTGTTGATATGCTCTGGGTAGCTCCCATTATAGAGTTATTTATAGCACTGGTCTCCTCATTATGGAGATTTTCCGGATTGCAAGGACTACTCGCTACTAGTTGTAGTAGGAGAGTAACTTTGATTTGTCCTATTCTTGGACAATTTGTATGGATGTTTGTCTGACATTGCATTTCTAAAGATTACGTACATTGGTTTTTACAAACGTACCTCAATGGTGGTGGAGAAGGCAACTTCTCTTAGCTTAACACCCTCCTTGAGACATACGAGCTTAAGGGTTGTATTTTTGTGGAAGACAATTAGTAGTCAACAGAAATGGCAATGTAGCATTTAGAGATGTGATATGTGCTATGTGAAAAGATAACCGTTGCCTCAAGCCTCATCAATCGAAAATGATCGAAACAAGGTTAGATGCGGCAAGGCTGAGTGGGTCATTCCCAAATAGGGTATGATCGTCCCCTACTAGATATATTTCTTCCTGCTATGACATTCGGGATGTAAATTAATGTGGTTTGTATGCTAGAGCATGCTCGGATAAAGGTCGGTAACGGCCGAGAGATGACATATTCGGTACTATCTAGCTATAGAGGCCAGTCTTGTGTTGGTAGAGGAGCTTTGTGATGGTTCCTTGGGACATCCATCTAAAGATGTACCCATCGGTAGGTAGTCCCTTCACTTGGTTATTTGTATGCAAATCCATTCTCCAATAAGAACCTACGGAATTGATTGCAAACTTATTATGCTGGAATTTAATCAATGTGACAATTTTGGTTAAGATTAATAAGTTTATTTGCAAATGTTTTTAAAGATATGTCGTAAGAAATAATATCAAAGGTTTTGATATAAAAATGTTTTAGTTATCATAAAGTAAAAACCCATCCGTGTTTATGTGTAGGCGTGGTCTTATGAGATAATCTTTCTTTTCAAAGGATTTTATTCAAAAGCTGAATATGACACTGTCATCTATTATTGAGTTTTTCTAACGCTGGTTTATCATGCCTGATCCGGGTATTTTCAATACTCGGGTCAGATCCGAGTAGTTTCAGATTAGTCGAAGATGGTTGGAGTTTTCAAAGGAGAGCTGGAGATATTCATCTATGCATGGACATATTCTCTTATCCATTGTGCTTAGTTTGTTTTAGATTGATGTTTGTCAGCAATAGTAAGGATAGATGTTTATAAATGTCCAAGCTGAATTTAGGTTAGACTCTAATATATGTATTTAAATGTTTTCCACTGTAAAATATTATTCAATATTTTATATTATTCCATTCGTGTGAGATTATGTTCTGTCTATTTTTCTTTATTACTCCTGATAATCCACAATTCCGTGCAATTTGGGTCTGACATGTATGGTTTATTGTCGGAACAAAGGGCACAGAATTAAAAGAAAAAGGTGTACACTTAGTAAAGCTGTCTTATTAATATATGGATTGGATAAATACTATTGGCTAAATTAAGACCTTAGATAAATAAAACTAAGGATTAAATCTTATAACTTATTAATTTGAGATAATAGTAGAATTACATATTAGTTAAACACCCTAATTGAAGTAATAACAATTTGAAATTTGGGGATATGTATATATGCTCTTAGGAAGTAAAGGTATACTATACAAGTTTAAGTCATATTTGTATGCTTAAGTAATAATCGATTTAGAAGAAAGTAAATGGATGGGAAATAAACTTGGATTAATAGAAATTTTGTAAAAATGTATTAGCTAAAAATGAATGTGATTAAGTACATAAGTTAAACGTAGATCATTTCAGCACATAAATTTTGATCTAAGATTTGAGTACAGAACTTTGAGGTGTTTACACCAATCCGAAAAAGGATTTATCACTCGAATCTTAACGGCGAGCATTCATGAGAGTTTATGATTATGTACATGAGTTTTCTATCATAGTTGAGAGCTATGCAAGGGTTTGTGATTAGGAAGTCTGATCAAAGCCTGCACTAGAAAATCGAGGGATCTATACTTGTTCAGAAGTAAAGTTGTCGATTCGAACAATAGATCGAATCAAATATCACATATAGTATGATGTTTTGGGTCTATCAACATAGTAGTTAGGTAGTTATCTTAAATAGTAGACACTAAGATATAAGGGTTGGACTGGTGTTTTGGTGTGTGTGTAAAGACCTCAGGTACAGTACATGCTCAGGTCACGGGTTGAGCTATGTGGATGTATTCAATTATGTTGATATAGTATCGGTTTGGTTGTTTTTGAATGTATAGTCTTGTTTGGTTGTTGTATATATTATCTTAAGTGCACAGTACGCACTAGGATGGGTAAGATAGAAGTCCAATGTGACGACCCGGGATTTTTAAGCAATTTAAATTGGAATATTTAATTGATTTTAATATTTAAAAGTTAATTTTTAACTTGAATTCAAATATCACTAATTATTTGATAATTAATTTTTGAATTACATAATTTAAAATCGGGTAAAATATGAAATCTAGGATTTTAAGCATGCTAAAAATAATTTAAAGGCTTGTAAAATTTATAATTGATAACACTGAAAATAATAGAAGTTGTAAAATTGAAATTAGCAGTGGTTTGTTCATTTTTAAAATTTTATTTGTTTAAATTGAATTTAAAAATAGCCTTCTGAGGCACGGTATCGGAATTCGACGTAACCAGTTCCATTGGGTCCGTAATATTGAATTATTACCGGATTTCAAATTTCGTAGCTTTCGGAATTAACGTGTGATCGTACGAGGTATAAACGCTTAGATAATATTTATTGATCTAATTTAAAAATCTTTATCTGAAAGGAAATCTTATCAGCAGCCACCCTGTATTTCCTTTAGCCGACATGCAGAAACAAGTAGCATGCTTACATCTTTTCCTGTCCCACATTCTTTCATTAAAAACAGACGCGTTTAAAAGAAAATAAAATGGCCGAGCCATACCAAATAAAAAATCCCTTTCCCCTTAGTTTTTCAAAATCGAAACCTTCAAATTAAATGGCCGAAGAAATCGCGTGTTCCTATTCAATCCAGATCGGTTTCGACAATGATAGGGAGGCATCGCGCGATCAAGGCAAGTGTTCTCGCGCGCGTGAAGATAGATGGAGGCAGACGCCTGGAGGTTCGACACTCGATGATGGGATGTCGATCATTGAAGGGAGTTCGAGTTGAGTTGGCGCTGTGGCGAGGCCTACCACGAGTCGACGAAGACGGACTTCGGCAGTAGTTCGCGATTGAATTCGCGATGGGCTAGGTTTTTGGGAATTCGTGTGAGCGTGGGGTAGGGTTCGTGCGGTGGCGACGTTGTAAGGTAGCTTTGCAATGGAGGGACGAGGGTTCAGAGGCAGTAGGTATTCGACTTCTTCCTTTTCCAATTTTTTTTATATATGTAGATTTTTGAATATTCACAGAAATAATGTATATAGGATTTAGGTAATTTTAATTTTTAAAACGTTTTAATTTAAAGTTTACTCAAGTTTAAGCTTGTAAATAATTATTGATTTTTATCACTTAAAAAAAATTAGCAGTAAGATATAACATAGTTTTTTTAAAACTTAATTAATTGTTCAAATTAAATTATTGGTTAAAATAAATTATCCCTGTCACTACGAAATTTGTTAAATGGAAACTTTATTTTTGGTGTGGATTTGTTTAATAAACTTATTGATGTTATTTTGTGCTAAAAATATTTTATTTATTTAAACTGTAAGTTGAAATGAATCAAGGGTTAAAATATTATTAAATTTGAAATTAATTGTTCGATTTGGTCAAATATTAATAAACCGAATAAATATTTATTCAAGGTCCAAATCTGAAAGAAAACAAGTCGGAATGGAGGTGGGTTGCAAACAACAATAAAGAGGTGAGTTAATCTCACTCGGTTAATTTAAAATAAAATTTAAATGGTTAAATTTAAATAATTGTTTGAATGGTGGGAATTGATTGATGTGCTATAGTACGGTATATTCTAGAATTGGCATATTATTGTGCTAACATCTGTGGATGCAGGGAAAACAGGTTGGAGGGATCCAACTGGACTCCTCAACATTTATTATTTAGTATTCTCTGATGTGATTACTTGATATTCTATGTTGAATATATTAGAATATTGAATGATATGATTGGATTGGATATATATTTGGTTATAATGAATTACCAAAAATATATAAATTGGATTTTGGAAGGAAAATAAAGGAAGTAAATTTGTAAATGAAATAATCTTAGAAAATTTAATAAATTAAGAATGAATTGAAAAAGAAATAGAAGTATGTTAAATATTAATAAATAACTTCGAGTATGAAAAGAAAAGGGTTTGAATAAGCAGTAACTAATGAATTGTAAAATTATGTTATATTAATTTAAATGAATAAAGGATTATTTTAAAACTTAAGGTTTTAAATTTATTTAAAGGAATAAGAAGTAAATTGGGAAATCTAAATTGGTATTTCAATTAAAAGTATTTTAAATCATAATTAAGGAATAAAATATGAAATTAAAAGATTTTTGAATAAATGAAGTAAATCGAAAATCAATTTGGGAATTGATTTAAGTGTTTGAAATTGGATATTTGGAAGAATAAATTCAAGGTGGGGATTTATTAAAGGAATGAGGAAAATTTGTTTAAAAATAAGTAGTGATTTATTTTTAAAGGTTGTGAAGAGAAGTATATTTCTCCGGATAGCCAAGTACATTTTCAAAGTAAGTTTTCAAAATAAAATAAAGATTTTAATGTTGTTTTACAAAGTATGTTCTTGGAAATTTATTATTTCTAAATGTTTAAAATTCTAAAGTAAATATTTATTCAAATCTATTACCGTAGTAATAATTTATAAAGAGTGACTTAGTAATTCTGTCTTAAAGGTGAAAACCTAGTTTATATTTATAAAATAACCTTATTTTCAAATATTCATATAATACATATTTTTAATAAATTATTGAAGTAGTTTTAATTTAAATGTTTTAAAGTAGATTCTAAAGTAAGTAATTTGTTAATCTATTATCGTAAAAATTATTTAAAGAATGATTTGGTATTTTGTTTAAAGAAGAAATCTAATGTATACTTATAAAGTAACCTTATTTTAGTTATTTCTAGAATATTATTTTAAATTAAGTACTAAAGTAATTTTTCTATATTAAACGTTAAATATATTTTACAATAAAGTGTTTTTAATTATTTTAAATAAAATCTAAAGTTTTGTGCTAGCTGATTCCAGTGGAAATAGAAATACTTGGAATTTATTCTGAGAAAGGCAGATAGTTTTGAAAACTGTTTTCAAGGGGTTTGAAAAGTGAAAATATATCTTGTGAAGATATTTTTGAGATAAATAAATAAATAATTTGGAAAATTATTTATTGTGTGATGGATGTTGTGAACATTAATTGATAGTTAAATAACCGACTATCAATATTGGACAAAAATGCGTTGATCGTTTCGAAGAGACCGGGATCTAGATTTATTTCTCGAAAACCATTTCGATCTAGTTTGTACGTTTTCGTGAAAAACGAGTTTGGATTCGAAGATGGAGCAGAGAAGTGCAAGGGCTAATCGCTACTAATCCTAAGGATATTTCCAAAATTGATGTAGTAGGAATAATGCCTTCGGTTCCGTTCGAACCCGGGACAGACTTGTATGAATGAATGCTTGCGAAACATCGTCAGGTGGACGATGGCATTCTAAGGGATATGTTCTTAAAAAGGTAACGCTTAGCCTCAAGCCTCATCAAATGGGAATGACTGAAAATAAGGGGTTATGCAGCAAGGCTAGGTGGGTAGCAACCAAGCAGGGTGAGGTTATTCCTGTCTAGATGTCTCTTTTTATTTCGGCTTAGTGGGCGGTTGCTGATCCCAACCGCGGGGTGATCTCACTCACGATTATCCAGTAAGGGGTAGTCCCGGTCTTATGTTGCAGGGGAGCGGGCGTACTCCTCGGTACGGTGATCTAGGCCCTGTACAGTGACAGGTGGTACCCCAGTGTCTAGTCATTAGTTGGAAATCCATTCTCCCTACGAGCCTTGTACGAGTTTTGTTTGTATTACCCACTCTGTGGCTAGTAGCTGGAATTTATTAATGTAACAATTTCGGCTATTTTATAAGTATTTGTATATAGACCCTATTATAATATCAGAGGATTTCTATAAAATGTTTTAGCTATCGTAAGGTAAAAACCCGACATGTTTTTTGTGGCGTGGTCTTACGAGATGCTTTTGTTTTCAAAGGATTTTTGAAACTTTAATAATCAATTGGGTGTGATTTTCTCACGCTGGTACCCCAGACTGACTCGGGTGTTATTTAACTGTAATGCTCGGGTCAGACCGAGTATTATAGGATACATGATATTATGCTGTGGAGCTCAGGAGAAGAGCAGGATGACGATACGTACTCCCGTATTTGTTTTTGTATATATTCCATGGTGTTGAGTAGTTGTGTATCCAGTTGCATGTTATTGATGTTGAGCTGTGAATGATGTACTCTGATAATGTAATATATAAACAGAGATATATTTGATTTGAGTAAAGATCATTTATTATCTATTATATTTTATTCCGCTGCGGTGGTTAGATTCTGATGTTGTTTTCTATTCTCTTCTTCTTTAACCAAAATGGTTCGTATTTCTGTACAACTTGAGTTGATTTAGTTAGAATAGCAATGACTCAAGGGGTACGGATTTGCGGGTCGTTACACTTGGTATCAGAGCTTAGGTTGGTGATAACCTTGGCTCTGGTTGGAGTTACTCATTGAAATAGAGTCCATAGTACTCTAGAATGAGTTTGAGTGTATTAATAGTTATGAGCGCGTATTTGTTAGTGAATATAAAATGATTTTATATTGTGTTGATTGTTTATTGGGTAGTTTATGGATTCTGGTCAATATGAGTAATTAACGTTATTGATAGGAATCTCTAAACACTTGTATAGAACAATTCGACACAGTATTGTTTTAAAGTAGGGTAAATGAATTAATTTTACCCAAATTATTTTTGTATATAAAAGGTATAATTTTGTAAATTATTATAGTATTTGGATGCTTGATTGTTAAGGAATGATAGTATTAAATTATTAACACTATTGTGTAGAAATTGAATAAGAAATTGAAAACTTATAACCAAAGTTGAAGAATAAATTTATATGACAAAATGGAATTTGAAATATAGATTATAAATGTAATTTATAAATTGAAATAAACTTCATATACAAATGAGATTTGTTAATGTATACTGTAAAGGTGATTATAATTTTGAAATTGAATTCCAGAGAACCATTTGAAATTGAAATGAGGTAAAATTCCAGAGAATGTTTGAATATAGATTTAAAGGAATTGCAATTTGGAATTTTTGGGAAAAGTTTAAATTCCTGGGATTTGGAAATGGTTTTCAATGGGTTTTGGAGAAATAATAGTGATATTATTTCGGAAATATTTTTGAATTGGAATCGAATGTGGAGAGATTTTAAAATTTTAAAAATATTTGAAATGTTGTTAAAGAGATAAAAGCACTAAACTCTTTCGGTCGCTGGAAAATAATTCCGATGATGATCGCGACATCATCGGTGTTCATTTTCGAGTTTCCAAGAGAAGAATTGCTACCTGAATATTTTAAATTGGAATTGTTTGCGAACTGGGTTTGGTTTTGAAATTCAAATGGATAATTGAATTTGCCACAGGATTTGGATGTAGTTGATTTCAAAAGTGATTTTGAAATTTTGGGAATTGTTTAAAAAAACTCTGGAATCTTATTTAAATGTTTATGGAATAATAAGAATATACTAGTCTAAATAAATGTAACAGAGTAAGTGTCGAATTGGAATAAATAAGTTCGTCAGCTTATAAAAGAATTGAACAGTATTGAAATATAATAAAATACCTGGTTAAAGTGTAAAAATGTGAATGGGATTGATTGTAAATAGATGAAACCTGAATATAAATAAATGTGTGACTTATAAAAAGTTAGATGTGGAATAAATATGCCAAAACGAAATTGTTTTGTATTTTGGGAAATGAATAAAATCCAAAACTTAAATTATAAAATAGATTGAACTCCAGTAAAATAGTTAAAGTGGGTTTGAGATAAAAATAAAATATTGGGTATAAAATTTGAATAAACTAATTGGTAATAAATTAGTTAATGGAATATGGAAATGGAAATGGAACTCGAATTGGTTAATAAAAATTTGAGTTGTGAATAAATGATAAAATTTGAAAGTGAAGCTTGAGTTATTAATAGAAATTCAATTTGAAATTGTAAGTGAATTAAATTTGAATTGAAGTTGAATGGAATTGAATTTACATAAAAATGATTTGTATTGCAAATAAAAATCCAAGTAGTGATAAACTGGAAATGGCCTCGTTATGAAGTGAAAGGAATTCAGAATTAACTATTGAATGTGAATTAGAATTCATATTGATTCAATGAAATATACTAATTTAATATAAATGAATGGAGTTGGCAATGAACTCAAGTTAAACTGTAACAACCCGCATATTTATCGATTTTATATTTAAATATTTTATTTAAATATTTTGTCGTTAATCGGATATTGGTCCGAAAAGCTACTTTTTGTAGACGGTCAAATTAGGACTCGAGACCACTTCCATTGAGCTCGAAATGCCGTTTACAATTTTTTTAAATATAAACATTGATGGTTTGGAGTTAGTGAAATTTCACTAACTTTTCCCGCCTTGGACTTTGGGTTAGTTTAGCCTATTAAGCCCAAGTTCCAACCCCCTTCTCCTCACTCTTCATAAATTTTCTAACTAACTCAAGCTTTGGCATTAATGGTGAAGAGAATGGGAAATTAAAACTCCAAGCACAAATTCAATTGCAAATCCAACATTCAACTCCAAATTCAATTAGAAGATATTGGATTCAAGCTTTGGATTGCTTCTCCTTGCTTTCAAGCTTCATCTTCATAAATTTTAGTGCAAAGGTGAGATTTTTATCTCACAATTCTAGCCTATAACTATATTTGACCGTTGGGAATGATTCCCTATCACTTTTGCATGCACATTTGCATTTGGTTTGGATTGGATTGGCGAAAAACTCCAATTTTTAGCGTTTTGGCGAATTTTCTGCATTTAGGTCGTTCTGGCCATTTTCATGTGTTCGGAGTTAGGTCGTTCGCGACATAACCCTTAGGTCGCTCGCGTGTTAACGCGCTAGGTCGCACTGCACGTATTGTCATCTCAGAATTAGGTCGTTGGGCTTTAAGTCGTAGGTCGTTTGGCCCATAGGTCGTTAGGTCGCTAACACTTAGGTCGTTTCTGGCCTTAAACCCGCTCTGCAGTGTTAGGTCGCTCGCGAGTTGAGTCTTAAGCCGTAGGTCGTTCGCGAGTTAAGCTTTAGGTCGTTTGGCCTTTATAACGTTAGGTCGCTCGCGTGTTAAAACGTTAGGTCGCATGATCTATATCCCGTAGGTCGTTGACCCCTTGAGTCGTAGAACTGATAGGTCGCTCGCGAGTTAAAATCGATAGGTCGCTCGACCACTAGATCGTATGACCTGTTAGGTCGTTAGGTCGCGTGGGTTTTAAGCCGCGTATCAGTTAGGTCGTTCCACCTTATAACCCTTAAGTCGCTCACCTCTGTTAGGTCGCGAGTCCCTTAAGTCGCTCACCTCTCTTAGGTCGCGAGTCCCTTAAGTCGCTCACCTCTGTTAGGTCGCGAGTGCCTTAAGTTGCTCACCTCTGTTAGGTCGCGAGTCCCTTAAGTCGCTCGTCTCCGTTAGGTCGTGCATCCCCCTAACTCGTTCGGCCTTGCCTTCGTTAAGTCGCGTGACACATTAGGTCGCGCATCACCTTAACTCGCTCGACCTTGTTTAGGTCGTTAGGTCGCGAAGACCCTTAGGTCGCAACCATTAGGTCGCTCGACCCAATTCCCCTTAGGTTGTTAGACCTCATTTTGTCTTCACTAGGTCGTACCGTTTTGGACGGGGCGCTGCCCCGCACCCCGCCGGGGGCGCTGCCTCCTGGACCCCCGCATCCTGACCGGGCAGGTCGAACCTCGTAAGCGGTGGCGTTGCCCCCGCACCCCACCTTGGGGGGTTGCCACCCCCCCGGACCCCCCCTCCGTAGGGGCTCTTTGATGAAAGATGCATTTTGAGTTGATTTCCTTGGATTTCATTCACGTCTTTGAACGCGAAGTTTTTGTGATTTGTCACTTTAATAAAATAAAGGTTTCAATACTAGTAGTAAATATCAAAACTCGTTCAGCAAAACGATTTCAACTCTATTTTTAATAACAAAGCTTTTTCCTTAAACCGTTTTCCAATCTATTAGTATATACAAACCTTTACCTCACTCGTATGAGAAATCTAATTAAATGACTTAGTAAAACAAGTGGTATGAAACGCTTGCGTTTACTTCGTCGGTTAATTCTTGGACTTGTTCGATTGAATCTCTTGTGACAATTTCCTAGTGGAGATCTACAGTTTGTTAGTAAATATTTGAGTTAAGCAAGTGGTTATGGGACATGAAGTTAAACTTTTATATTTACTAACTTAGTGTAATTGACACTTCTTGATGATCATGACGATCATTTTTGTGTTTTAGACTACCAACTGTGCGATGTCTCTTTGTCTGCGAGGGAGATTAGACCCCGCTCTTGTGATGTTTCGCCATCACATACGTGGGGTAGCGCCCCACGGTCTTCGGGCCATTCGTGTGTCAAAATTAATGGCTTGCAACCATGAGATAGCTTCTCGCTTTGTGTTCACGTGTAGGTGAGTTTTCATGCTCCCATTTTGTAAGTTTTCATGCTCCTATATTGTAATTTCTGGATTTCTTGTGTAGTCTTCTGGAATTTGTGCTTCACCTATTTTCATGACTTTCATTGTTATGATTTTCCAACTTTTATGTTTAGGTGAATTTGGATCTTTTAGAAGATTCTTTTGATATTGTTTGACCTCTTGATGATCTTCATTTACATGCTTATCATAGTATGTCTTTATGGTTACTATATGTTCTTGCCATATCTATTGTTTATATCATGTTATCTGATATTTATAGCTAGACTGATCCGTTTATTATTTTCTTATAAATAATACTCGGATCAGACCGAGATGTTACAGGTGCTTCTGCTTGACTTCTCCCCCAGGGATTTACTACTCTGACTTTTGGCTGACCTTTTAGATTAGCAGTTTTTGTCGTTTACACTTGAGAAATAGACTCATAGATGTATTCTTTTGCATAGCACGTGTTGCTATTCTTTTGTATTATTGTGGATCTTTTTGACCACTACTCTGATGTACACTTTCATGTGTTAGTTATATATTCATATCTTCTTCCGCCTTTGTGATATGGATGTCTATGACTGATTTGTGTTATGCATATTTCTATGTTTGTTTCCGAAGATTATTATAGCCACCGCGTGATAAGAAATCACGAGGATGGTCGCTCCTCAACAGCCTTATTCTCCGTGCTAGTTGACAACTCTACACCGTAGTGCTCTTGGCTAGTGTGGGTATAGAGGTGGGGCGTCACATAAACAAAATAGAGTTGAAATAGTGATGGTTTGAGTGGTAAATAAAATTCAAGTGAATAGAAATAAAATTGAAATGGCTTTATTATTGATATAATAAGTTAGAAGTAAATTGAAATGAGAAATAAAGTTTAAATAGGTTGAATGACTACACTAATTGAATTTAAATCGAATAGAGTCAAATTGAAAATGAGCTTGTTTGGATTAAAAATAAATCAGATGAGTATATTAACTGAATTAAATTAGTAAATGGAGTTTGATTTGGATTAGAATCAAATTAAAATAGAATTGGTGTAAGGAAGAAAATGAACTTAAGTTTTGAGGTGGAAATAGCTTGACGTAACTAAATAACGAAGGTAAATTTTACATGGTTGATGGCAAGCTTTATGAAATGGTTTGTGAATAAAACTTGATTGGATAATGAAATGAAATGCAAGTGACTGGATTGAAAGAAGAAAAAAAAATGTAAATTTAAAATATAAAGGAAACAAGAATGTATGATGGTGAATAAAATAAAATAGAATTAATATAAAGTGAGTTTGAAAACGAATTATATATAGGTAAGAGAGTGTAAATCACTTAGATTGAATAAAATGGTTTGAGGATTGGTTGTAAGCAATTGAAATTTAGGTTGGAACCTTATAAGTTGCTTGTGGAAATTTGTTTATATGCATTGCTTACGAAATTCATGTGTTAGCTATTTAAAAATAAGTGAAATGCTAATAAGTTGCATATATTTAGCACTTACCTGTTTAATTGAGTGAATACAGGTTTTTGGAAGCCGTTTGGCTGGATTTGGGCATGCTAAATGCTAAAATAAATAGCCACTTGCTTAAAAATGCTAAATAAAGGTACACCTACGCAATACAAATAGGAAATATGAACTGTTTTTCTGTTTTCCGACCGTGTGGGTCGATGTATATATATTTATATCTTTTGTCAAATTGCAAAAGTTCCTCCGTATAAAGGAGACTCTGCCAAAAATTTTTGAAAATTTTGGGAGTTAGCATTTTTTTGATTCTTTTGAAAAGTTTCACTAATGACAAATGAATTAAAATTTGTAAGCTAATAGATGTGAAACTGAATATTGAAATTCAATATTCGGGGTTTACAGATAAATGAAATTCTAGTAGAATTGGAAATGAATTTGGGTAATAGATGGAGATAAAGGTATGGAAGTTTGAAAATAATTAATAAAGTGAAGCAAATTGAAATTTATTTGGAATTGGAATCCAATTTAACAGACGTAAATAAAAACTAAGTGATGAAATGACAGTAATAATATAAGAAGTATGTAAAATATTTGGATTGAACTTAAGAAATGAAGAATGAAATTCTTAAGTAAGTTGGCACTGGAAATATACTAAGTGAATAATTGAATGAAGATTAAAACTGAAATTGTGACAAGGGAAAGTGTGAATAAGCGAATAACAATCAAAATAAATGTGAATCAAAAGGAAATTGATATAGTTGATAATCAATTGGGGCAAGTACGTAGGATGTACGTATATTATTTTATTCGCGTAGCTATTTGATCCAGATTCGAGCACATAATTTCGAGATAGTTGTATCGATCCGAGTTACGATTTTTTCACTCGATTTTCGACGTCGAGCCTGGATATGGAATTTTGATTGATTCTGGAAATTCTCTATCATATTTATGACTATGAAAGGAGAATGACGGTTCCTAATCAGGAAAGCAGATCTGAGTCCGCACTAGAAAGTCGGGTGGACGATACTAGTTCGGAAGTGAAATTGTGATCGAGTGAGCGATCGGATTTGGTATTGCGTACGAATGATATAGGTACATCGAAAGGGCTTAAATGGAATGAAGATTGAAATTTTGGAAAGAAGTCAAATAAATGATTTTGAATGTTGTGATTGTATATTATTGCTAAACAGGATATGCAGGTATGAATAAGGGAAAGGAAAATTGGTTTTGATTTCAGATAATAAATTAGAATTGCTCGACAAGAAGGTATATGTTTAAATTTCTGTATAAAATTTGATTGGGTTTTTGGATCTAGCCACTTGGCGTTTTCTTTTCTTTTTTGGATTTGGGAGGCCTAGAGCCATTTTGTAGTTGTACCGAGCTAGCCGCGCAAAGGAGACGCTGGCGAAATTTTTCGAAAATTTAGAGAATTAAAAAAAATTTGCGAAAATTTTGGTTTTTAGTTGAAACTTGAATGATTGAGCAAATAATTTAGATTGCAAACTATGGGAGAGTTTGGAAAGTTAGTAAGAATGGTAATGGGTCTTTTTATAAAAAGATAATTGGTAGGATGTTGAATTGTTGGTTTGGAAAAAAGAGTAAACGGGTATTGGATCATTCTTCCTAATTAGTAATTTCGGGAACCAAATTCTTTTAAGAGGGGAGGAATGTGACGACCTGGGATTTTTAAGCAATTTAAATTGGAATATTTAATTGATTTTAATATTTAAAAGTTAATTTTTAACTTGAATTCAAATATCACTAATTATTTGATAATTAATTTTTGAATTAAATAATTTAAAATGGGGTAAAATATGATATCTGGGATTTTAAGCCTGTTAAAAATAATTTGAAGGCTTGTAAAATTTATAATTGATAACAATGAAAATAATAGAGGTTGTAAAATTTAAATTAGCAGTGGTGTGTTCAATTTTAAAATTTTATTTGTTTAAATTGAATTTAAAAATAGCCTTCCGAGGCACAGTCTCGGAATTCGGCGAAACAATTTCCGTTGGGTCCGTAATATTGAATTATTATCGGATTTCAAATTTCGTAGCTTTCAGAATTAACGTGTGATTGTACGAGGTATAAACGCTTAGACAATATTTATTGATCTAATTTAAAAATCTTTATCTGAAAGGAAATCTTATCAGCAGCCACCCAGTATTTCCTTTAGCCGACACGCAGAAACAAGCTGCACGCTTACATCTTTTCCTGTCCCCCATTCTTTCATTAAAAAAAGACGCGTTCAAAAGAAAATAAAATGGCCGAGCTATACCAAATAAAAAATCCCTTTCCCCTCAGTTTTTCAAAATCGAAACCTTCAAATTAAATGGCCGAAGAAATCGCGTGTTCCTCTTCAATCCAGATCGATTTTGACAACGATAGGCAGGCATCGCGCGAGTCATGGTAAGTGTTCTCGCGCGTGTGAAGACAGGTGGAGGCAGCTGCCTGGAGGTTCGACGCTCGATGATGGGCTGTCGATCGTTGAAGGTAGTTCGAGTTGAGTTGGCACTGTGGCGAGGCGTACCGCGAGTCGACGAAGACGGACTTCGGCAGTAGTTCGCGTTGAATTCACGATTGAATTCGCGATAGGCTAGGGTTTTGGGAATTCGTGCGAGCGCGGGGTAGGGTTCGTGCGGTGGCGATGTTGTAGGGTAGGTGCGCAATAGAGGGCCGAGGGTTCAGAGGCAGTAGGTATTCGACTTCTTCCTTTTCCAATTTTTTTTATATATGCAGATTTTTGAATATTCACAAAAATAATATATATAGGATATAGGCAATTTTAATTTTTAAAACGTTTTAATTTAAAGTTTACTCAAGTTTAAGCTTGTAAATAATTATTGATTTTTATCCCTTAAAAAAAATTAGCAGTAAGATATAACATAGTTTTGTTTAAAACTTAATTAGTTGTTCAAATTAAATTATTGGTTAACATAAATTATCCCTGTCACTACGAAATTTGTTAAATGGAAACTTTATTTTTGGTATGGATTTGTTTAATAAACTTACTGATGTTATTTTGTGCTAAAAATATTTTATTTATTTAAACTGTAAGTTGAAATGAATCAAGGGTTAAAATATTATTAAATTTGAAATTAATTGTTCGATTAGTTCAAATATTAATAAACCGAATAAATATTTATTCAAGGTCCAAATCTAAAAGAAAACAAGTCGGAATGGAGGTGGGTTGCAAACAGCAATAAAGAGGTGAGTTAATCTCACTCAGTTAATTTAAAATAAAATTTAAATGGTTAAATTTAAATAATTGTTTGAATGGTTGAAATTGATTGATGTGCTATAGTACGGTATATTCTGGAATTGGCATATTATTGTGCTAACATCTGTGGATGCAGGGAAAACAGGTTGGAGGGATCCAACTGGACCCCTCAACATTTATTATTTAGTATTCTCTGATGTGATTACTTGATATTCTATGTTGAATATATTGGAATATTGAATGATATTATTGGATTGGATATATACACTGGTTCTAATGAATTACCAAAAATATGTAAATTGGATTTTGGAAAGAAAATAAAGGAAGTAAATTTGTAAATGAAATAATCTTAGAAAATTTAATAATGTAAGAAGGGATTGAAATAGAAATAGAAGTATGTTAAATGTTAATAAATAACTTCGAGTATGAAAAGAAAAGGGTTTGAATAAGCAGTTATTAATGAATTGTAAAATTATGTGATATTAAATTAAATGAATAAAAAATTATTTTAAAACTTAAGGTTTTAAATTTATTTAAAGGAATAAGAAGTAAATTGGGAAATCTAAATTGGTATTTCAATTAAAAGTATTTTAAATCATAATTAAGGAATAAAATATGAAATTAAAAGATTTTTGAATAAATGAAGTAAATTGAAAATCAATTTGGGAATTGATTTAAGTGTTTGAAATTGGATATTTGGAAGAATAAATTCAAGGTGAGAATTTATTAAAGGAATGAGGAAAATTTGTTTAAAAATAAATAGTGATTTATTTTTAAAGGTTGTGAAGAGAAGTATATTTCTCCGGATAGCCAAGTACATTTTCAAAGTAAGTTTTCAAAATAAAATAAAGGTTTTAATGTTGTTTTACAAAGTATGTTCTTGGAAATTTATTATTTCTAAATATTTAAAATTCAAAAGCAAAAATTTATTCAAATCTATTACCGTAGTAATAATTTATAAAGAGTGACTTAGTAATTCTGTCTTAAAGGTGAAAACCTAGTTTATATTTATAAAGTAACCTTATTTTCAAATATTCATATAGTATATACTTTTAATCAATTATTGAAGTAGTTTTAATTTAAATGTTTTAAAGTAGATTCTAAAGTAAGTTATTTGTTAATCTATTATCGTAATAATTATTTAAAGAATGATTTGGTATTTTGTTTAAAGAAGAAATCTAATGTATAGTTATAAAGTAACCTTATTTTAGTTATTTCTAGAATATTATTTTAAATTAATTACTAAAGTAATTTTTCTATATTAAACGTTAAATATATTTTACAATAAAGTGTTTTTAAATTATTTTAAAAAAAATCTAAAGTTTTGTGCTTGGTGATTCCAGTGGAAATAGAAATACTTGGAATTTATTCTGAGAAAGGCAGATAATTTTGAAAACTGTTTTCAAGGAGTTTGAAAAGTGAAAATATATCTTGTGAAGATATTTTTGAGATAAATAAATAAATAATTTGGGAAATTATTTATTGTGTGATGGATGTTGTGAACATTAATTGATAGTTAAATAACCGACTATCAATATTGGACAAAAGTGCGTCGATCGTTTCGAAGAGACCGGGATCGAGATTTATTTCTCGAAAACCACTTCGATCCGGTTTGTACGTTTTCATGAAAAACGAGTTTGGATTCGAAGATGGAGAAGAGAAGTGCAAGGGCTAATCGCTGCCAATCCTGGGGATATTTCCAAAATGGATGTAGTAGGAATAGTGCCTTCGGTTCCGTTCGAACCCGGGACAGACTTGTATGTATGAATGCTTGCGAAACATCGTTAGGTGGACGATGGGCATTCTAAGGGATATGTTCTTAAAAGGTAACGCTTAGCCTCAAGCCTCATCAAATGGGAATGACTGAAAATAAGGGGTTATGCAGCAAGGCTAGGTGGGTAGCACCCAAGCAGGGTGAGGTCATTCCTGTCTAGATGTCCCTTTTTATTTCGGCTTAGTGGGCGGTTACTGATCCCAACCGCGGGGTGATCTCACTTAGGATTATCCAGTAAGGGGTAGTCCTGGTCCTATCTTGTAGGGGAGCGGGCGTACTCCTCGGTACGGTGATCTAGGCCCCGTACTGTGGTAGGTGGTACCCCAGTGCCTAGTCATTAGTTGGAAATCCATTCTCCCTACGAGCCTTGTACGAGTTTTGTTTGTATTACCCACTCTGTGGCTAGTAGCTGGAATTTAATAATGTAACAATTTCGGCTATTTCATAAGTATTTATATATAGATCCTATTACAATGTCAGAGGATTTCTATAAAAATGTTTTAGCTATCGTAAGGTAAAAACCCGACATGTTTATTTGTGGTGTGGTCTTACGAGATGCTTTTGTTTTCAAAGGATTTTTGAAACTTTAATAATCAATTAGGTGTGATTTTCTCACGCTGGTATCCCAGACTGACTCGGGTCTGTAATGCTCGGGTCAGACCGAGTATTATAGGATACAGGATATGATGTTGTGGAGCTCAGGAGACGAGCAGGATGACGATACGTACTCCCGTATTTGTTTATGTATATATTCCGCTGTGTTGAGTAGTTGTGTATCCAGTTGTATGTTATTGATGTTGAGCTGTGAATGATGTACTCTGATAATGTAATATATAAACAGAGATATATTTGATTTGAGTAAAGATCATTTATTATCTGTTATATTTTATTCCGCTGCGATGGTTAGATTCTGATGTTGTTTTCTATTCTCTTCTTCTGCCTCTTCTTCTTTAACCCAAATGGCTCGTATTTCTGTACAACTTGAGTTGATTTAGTTAGAATAGTGATGACTCAAGGGGTACGGATTTGCGGGTCGTTACATCCGACTTGATGTATGTACATATAACCTTCATTATGTGATAAGTACTCAGGTTAGTGTGAGAAATCTCTGTGTATGTTTGACATCATTTGTTTTAGTGTTGTTATGATATCGATCTTCTTCTTTTCTATAATCAGTATCAATAAGTCAAAATATTTGAGCATGCGAGTATGAGATAGATTCCTTTATCTAACTTTCATTTCGAGGACGAAATGCTTTTAAGTAGGGAGAATATAACGACCCGTAATTTCGCTACTGCGAAAATGAGAGATTTCGTTTTAAATTTAAAAAGGTTTAAAACTTAAATAAATAGGTATGTATGTAATAAATAATAATGAAGAAATTATCTAGTCTTATACTTAATAATTTTAAAAGTATTATTATGGATTTTAGAACAAACCAACAAAAGTTAATTTTTGTTAAAAACAAATAAAGGCTTAAATAAATAGGTTTAAATATTTATTTGAAAAGTTAAATCTTATTTAAAACATCTAATAAAGATAATAAAAGTATATTAAGAGATCTAAAAGTATGTTAATAATCGTTTTACAAAAATAACCAAATTTTGTCGCATTTTTTCAGTTTTTACATACATTATAAAATTAGAGATTTTGATATTAATTAAATATGAATCTAAAATATAAAGAGACATTTCATGTACCTAGTTTTTGCTACCTGCCAGGAATGTTGGCAACGCCATATTTTTGTGATATATATAGCTATATGTGTGCTCTCCTTTATTTATAGAGGACCAAACATTTCTCTCAAAAAAATAAAATAAAGAGACATGTTTTAATTTATTTAAAGAAGTAAAAAGTTCATTGTAAAGTTTGGCTTACTTCAATATATAGCTTAACAAAAACGTCAAATTTTGAATGTAAAATTTTTCGACAAAAATAACATTTTCAACTAAAAAAGGTTGTCGTCAAGTTGTTGCAACTTGATGCATTTTCTAAAATACACATATGCATAAATACAACTTTACAAACTTTTAAACACTATACATTAGCACCAAATTACAAAATGTTCATATTAGAAAAGTTTAAAATAAATGTATAAAAAGGTAAAAATGTGTGATTTGACTAATTCTATTTTATTTTAAATCATTTTAAATTTAAAATGAAATATCTCATTTTCAAAGTAGTGAAATTACGGGTCGTTACACCTCCTCTAATTCATTTTTAAACCTTTCTTTTAATTTATTGGTTAAAAGGCATGACTACCTTAATTAAATCAAATCTCAATCCCCTTATCAACACATTATTTTAGTTTATCTAAATAAATCTCCTAAATAATATTATAAAAAATATGGGGTGTTACAGACTCCCCTCTTTAAAGAATTTCATCCTCGAAAATACAATAAGGCTCAAAATAAACAAGAAGGTAAAGAATTCCATCAAAACAAGTCAGGATAAGTATCTCTAATCATGCTCTCAACTTCCCAAGTATCTCTGTCATCGTCACTTCATAGGACTTTGCCTAATCAGACCGTCTTGGTTCTAAGCCTCTTCTCATCTCTCGTAATAATGCGAACTGGCTTCCTCACTATGGTCAAGTCTGGTTCTACCACTAAATCATCTAACACTATCGGTGCAATAACAGTCTCCTGGTCTCGTACACACTTTTTGAGATGAGAAATATGAAAAATATCATGGACACCTGTTAAACTACTCGGTAACTCAAGTCTATACGCGAGCTTCTCGATTCTTTCAAGAATAGGAAAAAGTCCTATGAACCTAGGAGATAACTTCCCCGACTTCCCAAATCTAAGCACACCCATCATTTGTGGTACTTTGAAGAAAACTTAGTCCCAAAGTGAGAACTCCAAATCTTTCCGTCTCTTATCTGCATAACTCTTTTACCTAGACTGAGCCTCCTTCGTTCTGTCTCGAATGATCTTAAACTTTTCTACGGCTTCTCTGACCAAATTTGGACCAAGAGTCAATCTATCCTCTTTCTCCAACCAACAAACATGAGATTTGCATGGCCTTCAATAAAAAGCTTCGAATGGTGCCATCCCAATACTAGTCTGATAGTTGTTGTTATATGAAAACTCGACTAGATGCAGATGGTCCTCCCATGATCCCCCAAAGTTTGGAACACAAACTCTCAACAGTTCTTCCAAGATCTTGTTAACTCGTTTTGTTTTCCCATCTATCTGCAGATGGTAAGCGGTACTCATCAGAAGCTTGGTTCCCAAAACTTCCTGCAGACTCTTCCAAATCTCGATAGTGAACAAGGAATCTCAATCACTAACTATACTGCTAGGAACTCCATGAAGTCTAGTCACATTCGTCATGAACAACTTTGCTAAAACTGGTGCCGTCCTGGTTGACTTAACTGGAATGAAATGGACACTCTTGGTCAGTCTGTCCACTATAACCCATATACTTTCATTTCCTCTGTTCAACTTTGGTAACCCATCTATGAAGTCCATAGAAATAGAATGGCACTTCCATACTGGAATGTCTAGCGGCTGAAGAAAACCACTTGGTTTTTGGTGTTCGGCCTTTGCATGCCTAACACACAAACCAATTTCTCGCTTCATTCCTTCCTAGAAGAAACTCTTCTTCATGTCTTGATACTTCTTGGTACCTCTGGGATGTATACTGAAATTCGCACAATGGAATTCATCTAAGACATCCTTTCCTTTCTTATGTTTCCTATACTCGGTACATATAATCTTCCTTTCTTTCTCAACCACCCATTCTGGTCAAGACCGAAATATTTCAAGTCATCGCTCTTAGTTCCTTCCTTTAGCTTACTGATCTATTCGGCTAACTGGATCCTCTATCTTCTTAGAACCAATTCATTCGATCAAAACTAGTCGAACTTCCAAACAAGACAATACAACTGTATTTCTTGGTACCTCCGGGATGTATACTGAAATTCGCACAATGGAATTCATCTAAGACTTCCTTTCTTATGTGTTATACTCGGTACATATAATCATCCTTTCTTTCTCAACCACCCATTCTGATCAAGACCGAAATATTTCAAGCCATCGCTCTGGGTTCCTTCCTTTAGCTTACTGATCTGTTCAGCTAACTAGATCCTCTATCTTCTTAGAAGCAATTCGTTCGATCAAAACTAGTCGAACTTCCAAACAAGACAATACAACTGTATCACCACTAGACCCTGCCTCGTATCTCCGCTGCACTCTGCAATCTGCTAATGCTTCTAAATCTTTCCACATAGCCATCATTGCTAATACTAAATTATGATGCTTCCTGCTAAGTGCATCTGCAACCTTTTTGCCTTTCAATGGTGTGTACACAATCCTAAAATCATAAGCGGCTGTGAACTCTAACCATCTCTGCTGTCTCATATTCAACTCCAACTGGGAGAACAAATACTTCAGCGACTTATGATCCGTAAACAGCTCAAACCTTTCTCCCAAAAGGTAATGTCTTCACACCTTCAAAGAAAAAATCATAGCATCCAACTCTAAATCATGCATCAAATACTTGACCTCATACTGTCTAAGTTGTTTAGAATCATAGGCAATCACTTTACCTTTTTGCATCAGTACAGCTCCTAATCCGATTTCACATGGATTGGTATAAACTACCAAATGCTGATTCCCTTATGGAACAACCAAAACAAGTGCAGGGGTCAATAAGTGTTTCAAACTCTGGAATGCTTCCTCACACATTTCGGTCCATACAAACTTCACATCCTTCCTCGTCAGCCTGGTCATCGGTGCTGCTATACGCGAAAAATCCTTAATGAATCTCCAATTTTAACCAGCCAACCCAAGGAAACTCTTAATATCAGTTACTGTCTCGAGTTTCTTCTAACTATTCACTGCCTCGATCTTTGTCGGATCTACTGATAACCCTTCCTCTAAGACTACATGACTAAGGAACTTTACCTCTTTTTTTCAGAAGTGACACTTTGAAAACTTCGCTTTCAGCCAATGTTGTCTCGACATCTCAAGCACTACCCTAAGATTAACTTCATGCTCTCTTTCATCCTTAGAGTAAATCAAGATATCATTTATGAAAACTAGCACGAACCTATCCAAGTGCTCTCAGAAAATCCAGTTCATCAAATAGAAAAAGAAAGCTGGAGCATTCGTTAGTTCAAACGACATAACTAACCATCTGTACGATCCATATCTGGTCTTGAATGCTGTCAAAGGTATGCTATTCTATGCTACTCTGAGCTGATGGAAACTCATTGCCAAATCCAACTGAAAAAATACCTTTCCTCCACTTAGCCGGTCGAACAAATTGTAATTCCTAGGCAATGGATATCGATTTTTTATCATCCTCTCATTCAACTTACAATAATTGATACATAGCCTCAACGATCCGTTCTTCTTCTTAACAAACACTGCCACTGCACCCCACAGTGAACCGCTCGGCTTGACAAAACTCTTGCCTTCTAGATCTACCAACCGCACCTTCAACTCCCTCATCTCTGAAGGGGTCACTCTGCTTGGCGGTCTACTTACTAGTTCTGCTCCCAGAATCAAATCTATTCGAAACTCAATGGCTTGTTTCGGAGGCAATCGAACTACAGGTTCAAACACATCTGCGAATTCTATAACCATGAAAACTCGGCTCAACTCATCATTTAAATCCAAAGCACCCAACAAAGCAAACATTGCACCGCTAAAACCTTCTACGGTGAAAACAATCTAATTGCTACAATCCGGGTGTCTAAGAGATATCTTCCTACCTTGGAAAAATATCTTAGCATCGTACTCACTTAACCAATCCATACATAGGATGATCCCAAACCCCAAAAAATCAAACACATGCAAACTGCACTCAATAGTATGACCTAACAAGTCAAACTCAAGCTGGTCACACTTCAACCCTACAGTAGCGTACCCTCCTATTGGATTCGCAATTCGTAAGGAAGTAATTAAATATTTGGGTTCAATCTATCAAACATCTATATATAAAAGAATGCGATGCACCAGTATGAAATAAAACGCTAATAGCATACCATGAATCTGAATCATTCCCTTAGGACCGACTTACCCTTCTCTTGAGTTGTTGGTTTGGAAGCAGCAGGCTCCACTATATACACCCTGCCCTTACCATCTCTAATGGGCTCCTTGCACTGCTTCTTTAGAATGGCCTATCTAGTCACGGATAAACACCTAAAGTTCTTCCACTTAGCCACATCCTCCGCTTTCCCTGAGTGACAATCATTAGCAAAGTGCCCTTTCTTATTGCATTTATAGCATACAACTTTAGACTTTGCTTTCTTGGCTGCTTCACCCTTATGAGCACCTATGTTGGGAAAGAACTTCCTCTTCTGGCTCTACCCAATCTAGACTACTTTTTCCTTGCTCTTCTTCAAAGGCTCAAGGACTTCTTCCTGCTTCAATTCCATCTCTATAACAAAATCAGAAGGATCTCTAAGATGAGACAAATTAGCACTAGCCAATTCTGGCTTCAATCCCCTGATAAATTTCTCATTCCATTTTAACATGGTATCTATAGAAGCATACCCATACTAAGCCAACTCTTCGAACTTCTTGGCATACTCAGCAACATACATCTTTCTCTACGCCAGCTCAGCAAACTTCCTAATCAAAACTGACTGTGCCATTACTGACTTAAACCTCTCCTGAAATCTACTCTTGAAATCCTCCTAGGTTACTATATCCTCATCAATTGTGGTTCTTACACTGTTCCACCAGAATAATGTGGTCCTCTGAAGCTACCTGGATGCCAACCTCCTCTTCTGCTCATCATTGAGCCCTAAATCTGCAAAAATGCTTTCGCAGTGCAAAAACCAACTCTCCACTTCAATTGCACCCTCCGTTCCTATAAACAGCTTCCCTCCTAGCTTCACATAATCACCACTCATCATTGCGAGATGATTAACTACCGAAACTTCTTGAACCCTTGCTCCGGTGGCAATTCCTCCTACGGCATTTCCTCCTACCACTGCAACTCCTGCCTGCATCGTATTCCTGAAAAACCGATACATGGCGTCCATTCCGACCATGGGACTTCAGAACCAACATTCTCTACTTGACCTTGGCCTCTCCCTACGTTAGGTTCGGCATTCCTTTCAGAGCATCCTCCTACTTTGTTAACTCTGCTTCTTCTACCATCCATATCTTTATTCAGACCTCATAAGATACAGAAAGATAACCTAATCAAAGACAGATGAATTGAGATAAAGCGCATACTTATATGTAACAAATACAAGTATGTAATAGCATTAACCCAACCCCAAATCTTACTCCAATTTCCTTAGATTTTTGTTTTAAAAACCAATTTTTTGTTAATTTTTTAATAAATCTATGCTTTGATATAAAGTTGTAACATCCCATATCTAGAGGCTAAAAGTGAAACGCTATGGATGCTATAGTCATCCACAGTACTGACTTCTGGTGATGAAATACAACAATGTTAATGGTATCCATAATATCAGAAGCACTTGAATATGAGCAAAATAACAGATTTTCAAAAAGATCAATTTTGAGTGATTACATTTCAAAAATCCAAGTTGCAAAAATCCCAAACATATTCCTAGGCATTGATCAAATATAATTTACAACAATACGTCAAGAGCGACATGTGAAGATGCCTCTTTGGATGATTAAAGCAATATAGGAACAGTCGTCTTAATATACAGCGAAAACAATTTTAAAACATAATTCCTAAATTAGCTATCCGCCAGCTACCTCCTCATCTTTGGAAGCATTATTAGCCAAAATCTGCTAAAACCTGAAAACCTAAACCCTCAGCCTACACAAATCAAATTTTGACCACCCAAGAGTTTAAGGGGAAACAAAAACATCGAGTCAAACTTAAATCCTGGTATGAATAATATCTGTTACATCTCAATTTACTAATAACTAGTAAGACCATGCCGCTTAGCAGAACGGATTTCCTCTCACTAATATCTCTTTTCAAAAAGTATATTTTGCAAATCCTTTCCTGCAACCAAACTGGTTAATGAAATGAGTACAATAATAATATAGCAATATCCATTATGCTAAAACAAGAAATAAAAGAGACTGTCTATCTAAAATCTAAACTGTTTTTTACAAATTCCAAGTTGTCTAGTCTTTTCTGGACTATCTGTCCTAAAATTAATTATAACGATATCTTTTATGCTGGATAATGGGCTATCTGCCCAAAACAGGTAAAAAAAGGGGGGGACTAACTTTCCTTAAAAATTTAGCAAGATCTGTTATGCTAAAAATGAACTATTTGTTCATATCAGAGCCGACTGCTGTATTTGGATAAATTGTCATGGACTAACTATCCTCTGGGCTGACTGTCCATAAATGCACTAACTGTTCGAATTTAAATGAGTTGACTACCCGAACTTTTTTAGGTTAACTACCCTTCAAAATATCTGATCTAACTACTCTATAATATCGGAGCTAACTGCTCTTTAAATTTTCTTTGAAACTTTTCAAAATGATTTAAGTCGTCAAATCATATATATAAGGAAAATACGTCTTCTTCTTTACTCTATGCTACTTTTTCCATGTTATATATATACTTTACCCAAAATAATGTTGATGATGTTCGATAAGGATTTTCTATCCTTTTAAAATAAGTTGAAGTGCTTTATGACTTAAAAAACTCAGGCTATCTGCCTAGTCCTTTCATTCGAAATCTTTGTTTAAAACATTTAAACAACCTTTCGAAAACATTGAAGGTAACTCCTTCAAAACCTTCTATAAAACCCTTAGAATGTATTGAAGGTAACCCCTACGTATCCTTTAATAAACCATTCAAAATCATTGAAGGTAATTCTTTCTAAACCTTTCGATACCAAAACCTTTCGAAACCAAAACCATTTGAAATCAAATCATTCGAAATCAAAATCTTTCGAAATCGGACCTTTCAAAATCAAACCTTTCGAAATAAAAACCTTTCAAAGACTTTGGATTCAATTTAAAATGGGTGGAAAACCTTTCAAAACCATTCAAAATAAGCTACCTTGAAACCTTTAAAATATTTCGACTTAAAACGTTTAGATTATACAAAAGGATCAGAGAAACACTGGAGTCAAGAGCAACTGCTTCGAAACCAAAAACCTTTCGAAATAAATTGAAAACAATGAAGTGTTAGTACTGGAACCAACCCTTTGAAACCAATGGAGAGAGGCAGCAAGTTTTATAAAACAAAAGATAACATTTGACTCCATTTTTGTCGAAAGGTTTGGAAGCGGCAAATAAGCTTTCGACCTGGCTGAAAGCTATACCTTTCAACTTCGTCGAAAGGTTTCAATTAAAACAAAAATCAAACCAACCAAAACCTTTTTCTTTTAACCTTTTAGATAATTTCGAAAGATCTTTGTCGAAATTTAGCAGGCGTATTTTCTTTAAACCAAAACAGAACATCATCTCTTTCGAAAGCTATATTATCATACCTAAACCATTCGACCTCTTTCAATTCACTACATACCAATTGCCTGATACCTTGTGCCTTGTACTTGACCTAGTCGAAAAGTTTGATACCTTTCGACCTTGTCGGAAGTTCTGGAATGAAGGTGGAAGCTCTACCAAAGGGTTAAAATAGAAGAAAAACTATTTATTTGTACTTTATAATATTTCTTTTGTACCCCACCCGCCTTGTTGTATAAATTTTATTGGTTGCCAGTATTTTATATTCAAAAATGCTGTAGACTTTCCTTATTGGAAATTTGAATAATTTTGAAAAAGCCCCCCTGTTTTATAATTATATAAAACATTTAAGTCCCATAAATAATTTTATATAATTATTAAAACACCTTAAAAAATTGTGAAAAAAATTCCAGAAAGTAAACTAATATGTTCTCTTCAATATTTAAAATTTTCAGATCTGAACAATAATTATTTTACCCATAAATAATTTTATAATCCAAATTAACCATTTTTCCTTAGAAAATTCACAACAATTTCACAAAAATTCTGAAAATTTTGAAAATTGAAACCCATCTCTAAGATAACTTTTTAGATGATCATAAAAATTCGCAAGGTTAATGGATGTAATTTAACAGGGTTCATATCTTAAAACATGTCATAAAATCTATATGAACATACATAAATCATCATCGTGTGTGTGTGTGTATCATTTTATCTTTCAAAAACATGGAAAACCTTTGCAAAATCATTCGGAATTAACCATAAAACCTAAACCTTAAAATTTAGAGATTTAAACATTAATCACCTTTTGCTTCAATGATTAAGGATCTTGAGATTTGAGTGAGTTTGATTTTGATTTGAGTTTGCTTTCCTTAAGATTTTTTTGTTTCCTCTTCTTCTTTGTTTGTTAATGGTGGTCGGCTAAGCTTTTAGTTATGGAAAGTGAGAGCGAACATATGTTGAAACACATGGCCTAAGGAAGATGATATAGGAATGGCCTCTTTCCCATAATACCCCTCCTCTAATTCATTTTTAAACTATTCTTTTAATTTATTGGTTAAAAGGCACGACCACCTTAATTAAATCTAATCTCAATACCCTTATCAACACATTATTTTATTTAGTTTATCTAACTAAATCTCCTAAATAATGTTATCAAAAATCTAGGGTGTTACACATTTCCTCAAGTGACATTGAACTAGATATTGAGAATGTGAATATATGTTTCACAGCTATAATAGACTAGTCAGAACTGATCAACTAAAAGCTGCAAAAATGGTATTTTTTATTTTATTTTATTTTTGGTTGATTTTGGTGTTTAAGAATAACATATATATTATTATATATATTGGATGAATATAATATAAGTGTCTGTGTGTGTATAGGAATATATAAGCTTAGTTTTATTACTGAAAATTTCGACTAGATGTCGACATACTCCCATGTCACACGTAGACATACATGCCAAGAAAATAAAAGTTGAAATTTCAATTCAAACTTTGATTTTCAAACTTCTCTTGCATTTTTCACTTACTTCCATGTTCTGAAAGGCATGTTTTGACCAGAGAAAATGACTCTTCGCTCTTTATTTATTAAATCTATCTTTATCCATTCCTTCACCCACTTTATTTCAAGTTTCAAATATCTCTTCATTATCTTATCTCCTTAAAACTCAAAATAGATTCCTCTACGCAAAATCCTAAGACCACAACGCTCTTTAAGAAAACTAAAAGCTTTCCCTTTAATGAGAAAGATGCCATTGAAGCCTATATGGAGTATACTACTTTTGGAAAGTTTCTCCTGAAAGATTTGCTAAATTAGAAGATTTTTCTCTTATGGTTTACACGATCTTTGTGTTAAAAATAATTTTTTTTGTTTAATTTAATCTTCTCAAAATGATTTTGTTGTTATCCAAACTTAGTCAATGTTTTATTCAAATTTAGATGGAAAATTTTATCAAGGAGAAGATGGCCAAGTTTGAAGTAGTGTTAATGGCGTTCAAATCGGTTTAAATTTTGAAATATTGGGTAATATTCTTTATTGTAAGTCTAGTGGAATTGACCTCTCCACTTTTCAAATTGATGAATGAAATCGTGAAGTTTCTCATGATATTTTTCAAAGTGATGTAGAATTTGAATTTAAACATAAGAATCTTCGACCAAAATCAAGCCTTATGAGTCTCAATTTACAACAAAATATCACTCCAAGGATGGGTAATTACAATAACCCTACTCAAAAAGTTTATAGAGCCCATTTCGCTATTCATGGTCATTACAACATCAATTGGGCAAGAGTCAGTTTAGATGACTCTGTTCAAAACAACATTTCTAGACATGAGAATACACTCTTCCATGGTGTGTATCTCACTAGAATTTTTATATATTTTGGTGTTGATTTAAGAGGAGAAAAATCTATTCTTCAAAAAGTTTTCGACATAGCCAATATCTCTCTTATGCATATTTTACCATATTTCAAACCATATGGGATACTTCTCAAAAAGGAGCAAAGATTGACATGGGAAGATGAACAAGAAATTCAAAAGAAAGAAGAAGGCGATGAAACTGAAGTGGAAGAAGAGGAGGAGGAGGAGGAAAAAAGGGATACTTCCTTAGAAACTTTTGACAAACCATCCACCCCTCCAACGAAGAGATATTAAGGAACCAAGAAATGGTTCTTAAAAACAAAAAATGAGCTTTAGCAATCCTTGAGTAAAAAGTTCACCTCTCTTACCAAAGCTCTCTTTCCAACAATGTAGACAAATAGTTTTGGGAAGATCATAAGTAAACTTAGCGGCTCTTTATTATCATCATCGACTTCTTTCTAAGCCTATCTAGTTATTTTGTGATTGTGTGCTTTAAGTTTAAGTTCATATCATTTTTACGTATTTTCTTTTATTAATCATTAAAATCCATGTATCTTTTAATAGTAAGTAATGAAATATATCCCTTAGCAACCTATATTGTTTATTACTCTCTAGAAGTTATAAAAATATAATGGTACATGATAAAAAAAAAGCTATAACAAATACACAAATTTTAAAAATTAAGATATGTATGTTGACATACATGTAATCTATATGTCGACATATAACGAGAAAATAGAAAAAAAAATTAAATTTCAAAATAGAATTAACTACCATCCATCCATTCATTTCAAACGACTTTCTACTCCAATTTAAGCATATTTCTTTTAGAAAACCCACTCATCATTTTTCCACTCTCTTTTCATTCTCAAACATAATTTTATAAATATTTTTTCTCCACATCAAAAATTATGTGAAAATCTTGTGCAAACTCTTCAATCTTTCAAAAATGTCCTCTCTTTTATCTTAAGAAATCAAAGGCATTTAGATTTAAGTCAAATGCAGATGATCAAGGAGAAAGAAAAGAATTTCAATGCGCTTCAATAGATGATTTCTTCCTTAGTCAATGATGAATCAACAAACAACCCAAAGTGAATTATAAACAAGGATAATGAAGATTAGGATTCCATCAAAGAAGATCCAAGCTTTGGGTTCGATGATTGGGTTAAATTTTCAAGGAACGTCTAGTTATTACGCTTGGATTTGAAACGAATATGTGTGTGTATGTCTATACACACACACTCTCTTTGGATTTGGTTCCATTGACTTCGTATGTATGTGGTTTGGATTTGATTAGTTTGGATTATTTACACTAAGAATTAGTTTTTGGATTTGAGTGATTAGATTTGGATTGATTTGTACGTACTGGATTTGTATATTTTGAATAGGAAAGATAAAATCTAATTTATAAGTCTTTATCGACATATTAATCCGTGTTTAGTATAAAATGGCACATTGTTTCTAAATATATCATATAGTCATCACTAATCATACATATCATTTTTGACTAATTTATTATTTGAATACACAGTTTCTAGGCATTTACTTTAGGGGGATTTTTTACTTTCTCACCTATTTTTGATAATGACAAAGGGGGAGAAAATATAAAACATACATATGCATACACTCAGGGGGAGTTATATCATATACATGATATTAATGTTTGTCATCCTAAAAAATGGGGAGATTGTTAATACCTCAATTATTGATTTTGATGATAACAACCTCAATAACAATAATATATTCATATAAAATATGGACACTAATGTTTTGCCATGTTATATAGTATATAGTACAGGATATTATAGAGGCATTGAATCAAAAGACCGTATAGTATAAAAACTCAAAGAATGGACATGAAGACTTATGAGTATAGAGACCAAGATATGAAGATCTTAGGACTATGGTATAATATATAGAGTCATAGAATTTTGTTAAAGTCCCTGATAACAATCTTTGATTTCCATTTCTTATTTTCTTATCCTTTTATTTTAAACAAAATATATTTAGAAATATTTAATAGAAGTTTTTCAAAGTTTAAAATGTATATAAATTTTGTATAAAATATATCATAAAGTATCAAAATATTTCATAAAGCATAAGATTTTCAAAAACATTTTAAATAAAGAGTTTTCAAAATATACAAGGGTATGTTGACATATACCCTATAAGTATGTCGAGATATATGCGCCAATTAGTTTTTCCATTTTCGAAATGAAGTATCTATTCATCGGAACTCTTTAGCTGATTCACAATATATATAGGGGTTTCAAATGAATTTTTTGTCAACTACTTTCTTATTATCTTCTCTCATCCTACTCTCTCTAAAGATTTCGTGAAATTACTCATATTTCTACTCAAAATTATAAAGAACCAATTCAAGCTTCGTTGATTTGATTCACTCTTATTTATTATCAATTTTCAATCATCTCTCTCTCAATCAAAGAACAATGTTTTGTCCAAGAGGTTATAGGATCCATTGTATCCAAAGTTTAAGAAATTTTATTTGGAAAAACTATTAAACTCTAGTTGTATTTACTTTAGTGTGATTGTAGCCCATTCAAATCAATTGGGCGTGCTCAACAGCTCGAAAATCCGAGTGGGTGTGCTTGTAGCTCATACAAATCAAGTGGGTGTGCTTTAAGCCTGGAAAATCAGGAGGGTGTGTCTCTATCCATAGAATTGAGATTATAATTGGGTTTTCCTTCTGCCCATTTAAAGATTGGCATTTGAAAAGAAATTTGTACAAGCAATTGGCATGAATGGATGTAGGAGAAATCTATACCCGTATAAAATCCTTTATGTAACAACCTAAATTTTTCCGACATTTAATTTTGGAAATTTAAATGGGTTAATTATTGGATTTGAATATAAATTGATTTTTGAATATGAAGATTTTTGGTTGGAAATTTTAGAATGAATTTAAAATTAAAATATAGCGATTTATCATAATACGGGAATGGTAAATAATTGGAATTTGAGTTGGATATGAACTGAAATGATTTCTAATGTTGATATAAATTATATTTGAATTAGAATCGAGTTAATAAATTTTTAAAACTGAAATTTCAAGTTATTTGGTCAATTTTTGAAATCGCCGATTTGATCGACGGGTTAAAATAGCGATCCGGGGCACAGTCTCGGTATTCGACTAAACTAGCTTCATTGGATCCATAATAAGGTATTATTAGCAGATTTCAAATTTCACAGCGTTTTATTTCCCATTTGGTCTTACGATCTGAAACGCCTAGAAATAATTTAATCGAATTTTATTTAAAAGGTCATCCCAAAAAGCTATCTTCTCCATGCGATCGAATTGAGGTTTGAGACCTGTTCCGATGGGTTTGGAATAGCGGTATAACATTATGAACATTATATGGCACACCTCGATAGGGATTAGAAATAAATATTTGGATATTTGAAATTAAATAGAATATATTTATATCGATTTAAACCTACAGCTGTCTTTTGTCATTTCAAAGCCACCTTATGGTACCCAAGGCTGAACTACCTTGTACGAAGCTGCCTCTCCCTTAATTTATAATCTCTTATGCCTTTTCTTTCATTATAGAATGAAAACAAATGAAAAGAAGAAAGAAAAAACTAACGAATGAACGGAGGAAATTAAAATCGCCAGCCCTTTTCCTCACTTTTCTTCAACTCAAAAAATCGATTAAGAAACCAAAAAAGAAAAGAAAAGAATAAAATCCTCGTTCGTCTAGAGGAACATGAGCATGAGGTTAAGGAATGAACCAAAGTGTAGGGCTGTTGTGAGGCATTCGAGCAGGTTGTGTCGCATGGTGGCTGGAGCAGCCCTAAGGATAGGAGTCGCGATCGATTGGGAAGCCGTTATTGGGAGGTGATGCTATGGAGGCCGATGCGGCTAACCCTGTCGTAAGAAATTAGGAAGCCATGGTTGTGAAAGGGGAAGCATTGTCGAGCTGCGATGGTTGATTGGTGATGCGATGGGATGTACGGCCTGGGTATGTCGAATTCGAGCAGGGGAATGGTGGAATTCGCGTTTTGGGTTATGGCAGTCGAGGTACGAGCAGAGGTTAGTGTCATGGATTAGTAGTTGATTAAGGTATATTAGATTTTATTTTAATTAATTTAGTTCAAAGAGTAATTAGTTTATTAAATTTAATTAAATTAAAATTATTAATTTATATAATTTGTAATTTTCTTATATGAGGTTTAAATCGAATGGAAACAGTCGTGTAGGATTCGTGGCTGGGAAATCTACACGATAAAATTAAAATAGGAACGGACCACAAATAAAAATCAAAGTGAGTAAATCTCGCCCTTTTTGGTTTACTGGAGTTAATTTAAAATAATTAAAATTATATATTGGATTTGGATGAATTGATATCTTATTATTAGTAAAATGCTATAATATATATAGTAGTAGTATATATATTAGTAGTTGGATATATTTCTCGCCGTTGGAGTGGATGAGACCCTATGCGCCCCCGCATAATAGCGGATGGTCCTATATTACCACGATATACCCCTCGAAGTGGGATTGATATTCTTTTTATGTTGTCTAACATCTGTCAATGCAGGGACACAGGCTGGAAGGATCCAACTGGATTCCTCAAAAATGTTAATTTTAATTTCGTATATAATAATATATGATGTGTTAGAATAATCTATTATAGATTAATGTTGTGATTCAAATTATTGGATGCTATGGTAGCGCTGGCCTTAATTTTGGTATTTTAAATACCGTAAAATATTATTTTTGAATTTAAAGGAATTAAAAAGAAGATTTTGAAAATAAAAATATTTATATCGAAATTTGAATTATTTTAAAAGAAAAGGATCTGGATATAACAAATTGATAATAGGTTGTACTTAACTATGCGTAAAATATTTTAAATAGAGAATTTAAAATAATTATACAAAAGATTTTTGAAAATGGATTCAAATTGATATATCTGGAAAGAATATGGAAAGAAGTTAAAAATCAATACTTAAAATAGATTTGTAAAATAAATGGAATTTATAAAGAAATGGATTTATAAAAATGAAGTTTTATAAGTAAGATTATTTTTACAAATAAGAAAAATCCAAATGAATCTATAAATTTATAAATGATGTTTATAAATAAAGAAAAATGATAGTAGTTCTTAAATTGGGAATATAAAATTCATAGGGTAATTTATATTAGAATATGAAAACAAGGTTGAGGAAAATAATGGATACTATTTTTGAAAAGTGGAAATGGTTAGAAGAATCAGGATGAAATCGATGGGTTGTGAATCGGGAGAAATCTATAAATTAATTGGTTATTGAGATTTTAAAATATATTTTATTACTAAAAAATCAAGTAGTTATTTTTAAAAAAATGGAAATTTTATTTATCAAGTTATGTAATTTTGAACTAGTATAATTGAAATACATCGAAAAGTGAATTTTTTCAAATACTTATTATTTATTTTAATAAATTATAATTTTTAAAATCATCTTTGAAAATTGATTTTTTAATCTAAAAATGAGTTATTGATGTTTACAAAAAGAGTTTCGATATTTTTAAAATAAGTGGAAATTAGCCACAAGGGTCTCTTTAGCAAGTGCAATTAGTTTCTAGAACACACAACTGAAATAATTACCTTTAAGGACAAAATGCAAAATAATTAGTTTCTAAGGCTTAAAAACCTATGAAATTATGCCCTTGAAAGTAATTGGACTATTGACTTTGTCCTTAAAAGTAATTATTCTGCAGAGTTTGGCCTTGAAATTAATTTCTGTGGACGTGTATCCTAGAAACTAATTGGACTGCAAAGTTTGTCCTTCTACTGAAATGCCCCTTTAAGTAATTACTTGAAAATATTTTAAAAATAAATTATTATTCTTTAAATAATTATTATATATATAGAGTTTGTAATGATTTAAATTTATTTATAAATCTTCTCGAGGTTTGGAAACGGGTTGTATTCAGTGGATGGGTTTATAAGAGAACTTCTCAACATGGAATTTGGGAAAATGTAAGGAAAATTCCTGTAGTATTCAAATAAAAGTGAACTTCAAAAAATGAATTAGAATTCATAAAAGAAGTTAGAAATGGATATTTGGAATTATAGACAAGTTTTTGACTTTGGAAATATAAAAGGAAATTAATTAAGGAACCTCGGAACTTGTAGAATTCATTATAAACGAGTTAAGGAATTTACAATATAAATTGTGAGGGATTTTGAGAAAAGAGAAATAAATGGAACTTTCCTAAGTGTTGAGAAGTAAAGGGTTTGGAAAAATATATTTTTAAATATTTTCTAAGTGTTGAAATAAGAGATGGTTTGAAATATCTTGATATGGACATAAGTATTGAGTTGTCTCAAATATTGAAAAATTGGAAGGGATTTGAATATATACACACACACACATACATATCTTATGAAGATATTTTGAAAATAAATTTTGGAAAATTATACTATGGGCCTAGTGACTGCTTATGGATGTTATATTGATAGTTTAATAACCGACTATCAAATATTGGAGAATTTCACTGATCGTTTCGAAGAGACCGAGATCGAATTTAATTATCCGAAAAAGACTACGATCCGATTTGAGCGTTACGAATGGATATCGTGAAGATAGTGAGGCCGGTAATTTGGTTTTTCCAGACCTAGGACAACTTGTATAGACGAATGCTATCAGAACATCATCAATGGAAGACGATGAGTATTCTAAGTGGAATTATTCTTGAAAGGTAAACGTAGCCTCAAGCCTCATCAACCGAGAATGACTAAAATATGGGAGATGTAGCAAAGCTAAGTGGATCACACCCAATTAGGGTATGTTATCACCTTTCTAGATACCCTTGGATATGTAATTTTTATTGGATATGGTTGTGCATGGAAAAGTGGGCGCTCGATAAGGGTGGGAACACCTGGGATGATAACATACTTAGTACTATTTAGGTTAGGGTTATGTCGGTTTCATGTTGGTTAAGGGTCCAAGAAAGGTCCTCGTTATATTTTTCTAAAGGTGTACTGTGACGGGTGGTACCCCAGTCAATGTGTGGAATCCATTTTACTACAAGCATCGTACGGTTTTGATTTTGTCCAACTATGCTGAAACGTGAGATGCAAGCATTTTAGCTATTTTGTAATTTTGTAACGACCTAGAATTTGACCACTTTAAAATATAACATTTAAAGTGATTTTATATGTAAAATATATAACGTTTTATGATTCAAATAATATTTGATAGGATTCGGAAGTAAAAGTATACGCAAATATAGTAACACTTGCTTATATCAATAAAAGTGACAAATATTGATTTTAGAAAAGTAAGTTTCGATGGTTAAATAAATTATTTTAATTAATTTATAAGCGTTTATATTTTTAAATAACATTGTGTAAATTTATTTTCAAATTTGATTTACATAAATAAATAGTTTAACTAAAACGTAAAAATGTGACCGTAAAACATTTTGTCGAAAATCAACATATCGATTTAAAGTTGTCGCAGCGTTGTTGCACCTAAATTTTCTTGTATATGAATATATATTAAAATATTATAAGTATTAATAAAGTTACTAATCAAGTTTACTTTTACTAAACATACTTAGAAAATTCTAGAATATAATTAAGAACAAGTAAGCATAAAAAGACAAAAAAGTTATAAAGTCAAAAAGTAAACATCAAATCAAAAAAACATAATTATTACTTTATTTACTTAATACTTAAGTAAAATAACATAAAGTAATGCCTTGAAATATGATGTTAAGTTTTAGTTTACTTAAACTATAAGAAAAGGGTATTTGGTCTTTTACAAAATATTATTTTAATGCAAAACTTTTTCTATAAACAACCATCCACTTTCTTCACTTTTTTTACAACTTATTCTTCCTTTTTCACACTTTTATCCACTACTCTAATGGCTTCTCTCCTTAATAAAATAATGCTAAAATATTCCAAGAATAATTACTAAGAAAATATCCTCTCAAACACCTCTTCAAACACCTCCTCCTCCTCCCCTTTACCCACGACCCACCACTCCACAAAACATAACTGAGCACTACTTCCCCCTCCACCTTGTCCATAAGCACCATCCACCTCCCCCAAGCCAAGTCGAGCCATCAAGTCCAAGTGCGCAAAGATTCGTAAGCGAAGAACAACGAGTAGCGAAGCTATAGCCGATTTTCCGTTCGCCAAAACCAAACAAAGTGAGAACTCTAAATTGTTAACTAGGCAATGTTTATATGGTGTTTTTCAAGTTATAAATATTGTTTGGATGCTAACAATGATGTTTGATAAGTGTTTGGAAAAGAAAGCAACCAACTTTAAGTCATTTGCAAAAGTTAGTAAGCAAATATGTACATAAATGACAATCATGTGACATTGTAATGAAAAACTTGTTAAATTGATATACAATTTCATATGACATGTTAGGATATGTTAAAATGGTTATAAATATCGTTTCGGATGTTTATTAGTTGTAGATTGAATATATATGTTGAAACAAATCATGAATTTACACGACATATAATCACATGGAAATCACTTTCTAAAATAAAATAAAACATGATATGGAATCATTTATACCTTTGAAAAATGTTTGAATACGCTTTAAAAATGATTCCTAAGTGTTTAAACTCGTCTCGGCAAAGTTTGGATATGAATCTCAAAATACGGATAAAATTTGACGCGTCACGTAATGGTAGTTCATGTTTTCGCGTCAAAAGTTCAAATTAACATACAAAGTGGAATATAGTTCGGAATTATTCGAAATAGGAATTTTCCGGACTATTATATCCATATCTTTCATAAAAAAATTCAAGATTTCACCTTGTATATTTTGAAATATGGCAAAAACAATTTTCAAGAAAAATCCAGTTTTTGCACTAAATGACCAAAGTTGGAAATTGGTAAAATAATAATTTTAAAAATATGAAATAAATTCTAATAATATTTTAAATTTTTTAAAAAGATATTTAAGTTGAAAAGATGGATTTCAAAATAATATAAAAGTAGTTTTAAAGAATATAGCTTCTAAAACACTATTAGCAACACCTTTTCGTAACACTTTTCAATAACTTTTTGAATAAATGTTGGAACTAAATTTTTTTTCCCTAGTCTTATGTAAACATTTTTAAGTAAGTAATAAATTATTTTGAAAAAAAATAGATTTGAACAATTCAAAATTATTTCACTGGTGGTTAAACAAATAGTTAAGTGATTTAAAAAGGAAAAATGAGTAAACGGAAACGACTAGTGCATTTGTCCCGCCTATGAGAGCTAAATGGTTAAAATGGGTGTGTAACTAAGGTTAGGAATGAAGCAACCAGTGTCCTGAACTTACCTGACCTTCGCTTTATCTTTTAGATGAGGGGTGGAACATATCAAAAGAAAAGCCTGGATGCTCAACTTCGAGTTTATAGGAATAATCTTCTTATACTCGTTATTCAAATCCGAAGAGGGAACTTGTCTTATTCGTGGAATTTAAAAGGTGATCTCACTGTTATTCCACCCATAACACTCGTTGAATATGGAAGTTGATATTGAATAAAAGTAGAGTGATTTCTATAATCCTATTTTCTCAAAAGAGAGGTTTAAATGATTTCGTATTTAAAGAAGAAGATTTTGAAACTATATATAGCTCGAAGATATTTTTGTAAAGAAAAATGAATGAATCGAAAAATAATCATTTAATTATATCATTTCTATCGATGATTGGTTTTCGAATGAATCGGGGTCGGTTTTGGGTGAATCCTATACGAAAACCACTTCGAACCTATTTACATGTTCGAAGATTGAAGATGTTTGAAGACGGAGATGTTGAGACGAATAATAATGAGGGACTACTTCTTGATTAATTGGGGATAAAATCCCGATTTAGTTTTTGTAGCAGTCGTCTCTTTGTTATGAAAAATCTCAGAACCAAAAGTGCTTCTCGCCTAGTAATGGCAGAGGAAAGTACCTTCGGTTTTGTTCAGTTTCAGAATTAACTTGTATGGTTGAATGTCTGACCTTGCATTCCAAGTCACCATTAGTGATCTCTATAAAAGTATATCAGTCAATGGTGGAGAAAACACATTCTCTTAGTTTAGCACCCTTTCTCGAGACATACGAGCTCAGGAAGTTATACGTTTGTAGAAATCAGTCATGTGAATGTGGAATGGCAATATGACATTCAAAGTGAAAGAAGATGTGCTATGTGAAAAGGTAATTGTTTACCTCGGGTCTCATCACCCAGAAATGACAAAAACATGTTAGAAACAACAAGGCTAAGTAGGTCTCTTCCAATTATGAGATGTCATCATCCGTCTAGATTACTCTACACATGTCTAAGTATGTGGTGAATGTATGACTCGAGATCCCGTTAAAGGTTGGTAATGACTGGGTTGATGACATAGTCGGTACTATCCAGCATGAGGGGTAGGACGGTCTTGTGTTGGTTTAGGCGTCCGGTATCTGGACCCTAAGTGCATCCCTCTAGAGGTGTATTGTCGCAAGGTAGTCCCTTACCTTTTCATTTGTATGGAGATCCATTCTCCAATAAGTGCCTATATGATTTTAGTTGTAGAAAGCCTTGTATTACAAGGTGGTATCCTGGAATTTAATAATGTAACAATTTCGGCTAAGATTAATAAGTTTATTTGGAAATATTTTTCAAAGAATGTCATTAAAGATAATATCCCTTAATTTCACGTAATAAAGATTTTGGTTATCATAAGGTAAAAATCCGTTCCGTGTTTATATGCGGCGTGGTCTTATGAGATACCTTTTGTTTTCAAACATCGTATTTTGAAGTTCTCACAACAGTCTCATGACTGACCCGGAGTTTATTTTTTTTCCCTTTAAACTCTGGGTGCCCTATTTTCCAAGCAGCCAAGTAGTTAGGAAAGTTTAAAGCATTTTGGATCTTTTATAGATGCCACCTATTTATTCCGCTGTGTTATGTATTAGGTAGTTACCATCATATGTAAGGATAGGCAATTATAACTATCCCCGCTCGATTTGTATTAACTCTGATAGAGCAATTTGAAGTTATGACATGTATGGTTATGAGTTGAATACGATGTAAGACTCTATTATTGTCTTGTCTTCCGTATTTGTTTTTTTCTTTACCCCATGATAATCTGCCTCTTCGATACTTGGATTTACGACACGTGAATACCGAGGATGTATTTGTGTTGATTTCTGAGTTTCGAGAAGGTGGGTTGTCTCATTTGGTATCAGAGCTTATGGTTGAGCGAATACCTAAGCTTTGATGGGGTCAACTCATTAGAGATAGGGTTAGTAATGCCTTTGAATGAGTTTAGTCTAAGAGTGTGCATGTTCGTAATCTCTATCCGAATAAGTATATTCGAGTTACCGATACTTAAAACCTATTCCCTAAGATAATCTCATCTACGTGTTCTAAAAAGATTTCTTACTATACTTAGGTAGTAGGAAATGAATACTAAGAAGGGACGAAGAAATGGTAACAAAGGGGCGGTACCAGTACAAACTTAGGTTAACCTGGCAACTTTCTACCTAACTTATGCCAACATGGGCGAGAAGCCATTCAAGGGTACAGAATCAATTATTGAAGTTCAGAATTGGCTCCGCTCATGTGAGAGAATTTTTAAAGGATTAGAAATAAAGGATAAGGAAAAGCGCTTCTTGGTGTCTTGGCAAATGCAGGATGGAGCTTTGGCTTGGTGGGAGTCAATTACTATCAACGAACCAAAAGATGATATTTCATGGGAAAGATTTAAGAAGGTTTTTGAAGAAAGATACCTACCAGATGTTGGAAAGTCCTATCTCTATAAAATTTTATAGATCTAAAGCAAGGAGAGTTGTCAATGGAAGGATATTTGAGGCAATTTGATGAATTATCTCCCTTTGGGCCTGGACTGATAGATACTCCACTTAAGAAGAATGAAATGTTTATGGCTGGGATGAGAAAAGAGTTCCATGATAGAATGACTGCTCACCTTAAGGGGCCATTCACGAACCTTGTAGATATGGGTTTGCGATATGAAATTCTTGATAAGGAAAAGCAGGTATCAGTACTGAATATTATTAACAGTAGCAACTATCCCAATGAAAAGGAATTCAATCCAGAGGAAAAGAAGAAAAAAGGAGGAAAGAAGAGACAAAATTCAAAAGGTGTCAAGTGTGGACATTGTGGGAATAAAGGGCATATAGCTGAGATTTGTAGGAAGAAGCAGCAAGCAAATAATATTTCTTCTATGTCACTCTATTCTAATTTTCACAAAAAAAGGCATATGATGATGGGTTATCCGTTTATAGAAATAGTCCAGTTAGTTAAGGCTTATGCCATGGATGCAAAGCTATTAACTTTGAAAGTAACCGAATAAAAAGGAGTTTGGGAGGGTGCTATTTATGTTGAGGGTATTATGGTTAAAGTATTATTTGATACTGGAGCTTCTCGTAGTTTTATTTCCAAAGAAGTGGTTGAAAAATGGAGCTTACCACAAAAATAGTAGATACTGCTATCTGTGTGTTAAATCTCATAAGCGGTACAACAAACCTTTGTATGATTTGTGAGGATGTCCAAGTTACCTATCTTTCCCATTATTTTTCATATGACATGTTTGTCCTTGATTTAATGGATTTGAAGTTTTGCTCGGTATGGATTGACTATCCAATTATGAAGCGGTTCTTGTTTGCGTTAGGAGGACAGTATCGGTGAAGACAAAGTTAGGAAAGATGGTTGAAATATGTTGTAAGGAGCTTGGTCCAGTAAGGGATAGTTTCCAATATGCACTTGATTCACCCCAAGGAAATTTAGAGACCATACCGATATTTAAGAAGTTTCAGATGTTTTTGAAGAGGTAAAAAGTTTTCCCCCACGTTGGAAAATTTGTTTTGCATCGATTTAATTCCCGATGCATCACTCTTTGTTCACCAAAAGCGAAGATTGGCTCCGAGAGAGGTAGATGAATCAAGGGAACAAACTGATGAACTGTTGAAGAAGGGATTTATAAGACCAAGTCGCTCAAATTGGGGAGCAGCGGTTGTTTTCCTTGCCAAGTCCGATGGTTCCCTAAGGCTATGCGTAGACTATCGAGACCTGAATAAGCAAACGATTGAGAACAAGTATCCTCTACCCTGCATAGATGACTTGCTTGATCAACTTCATGGTGTATGGGTATTTTCAAAAATGGATCTGGCCTCATGATTCCATCAACTTAGAATAGCAGAAGACCGCATTCATTTAACTGCATTTAGAGGTCCGGATTTCTTCTATGAGTGGATAGTTGCGCCTTATGGGTTGACTAACACCCCAGCTTATTTTGTAGATCTCATGGATAGAATATTCAATGATGTGCTTTATAAATTCGTGTTAGTCTTTATTGACCATGTTATTATATATTCGAAGACTGATGAGGAACACGAAAGACATTTAGAGATTGTACTAGAAATATTAAGGAATGTGCTTAAGGCGAAGTTATCGAAGTTCCATTTTTGGGAAAAAGTAATAAGATTCCTAGGGCATGTAATATCAGGAGAGAGAGTTTTGGTTGATCCAGGGAAAGTTGTAGCAGTCCAAGATTGGAAGACTCCACAAACACTATTTGCAACACTATTTGCTTAATATAGCTTTTAAAACACTACTTGCAACACCTTTTCACGACGCTTTTCAATAACCTTTGAAATAAAGATTAGAACTAGACAATTCTTTCCCAAGTCTTATGTAAAAAAAATTAAGTAAATAATAAAGCATTTAAAAAAAAAAAGAGATTTGAACAATTCAAAATTATTTCGAAGGTGGTTAAACAAATAGCTAAGTGATTTAAAAAGGGAAAATGAGTATGCGAAAACGACTAGTACATTTGTCCCGCCCGTGAGAGCTAAATGGTAAAACAAGGTGTGTGACTAAGGTTAGGAATGGAGCAACCAGTGCCCTGAACTTACCTGGCCTTCGCTTTATCTTTTAGACGAGGGGTGGAACATATCCAAAGGAAAGCCCGGATGCTCAACTTGGATTTTATAGAAATAATCTTTTTATACTCGTTATTTAAATCCGAAGAGAAAATTTGTATGATTCGTGGAAGTTTAAAGGTGATCTCATCGTTATTCCACCCATAGCACTCGTTGAATACGGAAGCTGATATTGAATAAGTAAAGTGGCTCTCTTTAAAAATGATTTGAGAAATATTCAAAAGAGAAGTTTAAATGATTTCGTATTTAAAGAAGAAGATTTTGAATCTATATATCTCTCGAAGATATTTTGGTAAAGAAAAATGAATGAATCCAAAAACAATCATTTAATTACATCATTTTTATCGATGATTGGATTTCGAAGGAACCGGGTTCGGATTTGGGTGATTCCTATCCGAAAATCACTTCGAACCAATTTACATGGTCGAAGATTGAATATGTTTGAAGACGGAGATGTTGAGACGAATAATAACGAGGGACTACTTTTTTATTAATTGGCGATAAAATCCCGATTTACTTTTTGTAGCACTTGTCTCTTTGTTATTAAAAATTTTAGAACCACAAGGGCTTCTCGCTTAGTAATGGCCAAGGAAAGTACCTTCGGTTTCGTTCAGTCCCAGAATGAGCTTGTATGGATGAATGTCTGACCTTGCATCCTAAATCACAATGAGTGATGTCTATAAAAGTATATCAGTCGGTGGTGGAGAAGATACCTTCTCTTAGTTTAGCACCCTTTCCTGAGACATACGAGCTCAGGAAGTTATACGTTTGTAAAAATCAGTCATGTGAATGCAGAATGGTAATGTGACACTCAAAGCGAAAGAAGATGTGCTATGTGAAAAGGTAATCGTTTGCCTTAGGCCTCATCACCCGAAAATGACAAAAACATGGTAGAAGCAGCAAGGCTATGTGCGTCGCTCCCAATTAGGAGATGTCATCATCCTTCTAAATTATTCTACATATCTAAGTATGTAGTGAATGTATGACTCAGGATCCCATTAAAGGTCTGTAATGATCGAGGTGATGACATATTTAGTATCCCTCTAGAGGTGTACTGTCGCAAGGTAGTCCCTTACCTTGTCATTTGTATGAAAATCCATTCTCCAATAAGTTCATGTATGATTTTAGTTGTAGAAAGTCTTGTATTACAAGATGGCATGCTTGATTTTAATAATGTAACAATTTCAGATAAGATTAATAAGTTTATTTGAAAATGTTTTTCAAAGAATACCATTAAAGATAATATCCCTTAATTTCACGTAATAAAGATTTTGGTTATTATAAAGTAAAACCTGTTCCGTGTTTATGTGCGACGTGTTCTTATGAGATACTTTTTGTTTTCAAACATCATAATTTGAAATTCTCACATCAGTCCCATGACTGACCCAGAGTTTATTTTCTTTTCCCTTTAAACTCTGGGTGCCTTATTTTTCTTAGCAACCAAGTAGTTAGGAAAGTTTGGAGCATTTTGGATCTTTTGTAGAAGCCACCTATTTATTCCACTTTGTTATGTATTAGGTTGTTACTAGCATATGTAAGGATAGGTAGTTATAACTATCCCCTATGGATTTGTAATAACTCTGATAGAGCAATTTGAAGTTATGAAATGTATGATTATGAGTTGAAAACGATGTGAGATTCTATTATTGTCTTGTCTTCTATCTTAATTTTTTTAACCCTATGATCATCTGCCTCTTCGGTACTTAGATTTATGACACGTGAATACCGAGGATGTATTAGTGTTGATTTCTGAGTATTGAGGAGGTGGGTTGTCTCAAATTTACTTTCTATAGACACTATTATGTCATCAGGTTATTTTGATATCAAATGTTTTTGTTATCGTAAGGGAAAAACCTATTGTGTTTATGTGTGAGGCGGTCTTACGGGATACCTTTTTTTTCAACGGATTTTGATAGCTTTAATAATTCAAATTGAGTGTGTTTACTCATGCTGGTTTTCCAGACTGACTCGAGTGTTATTTTATTATAATGCTCGGGTTAGATCGAGTATTACTGATTTGTGATAGAATGCTATGGAGCTCTGAAGACCAGTTGGAGGATTTCAGACGTATTTCACGTACTTGGTTATTTCCGCTGTGTGAGTTATGTATATGAGGACAAGTTTTATAACTATCCAGATTGGGTTTTGACTGTTGTACTCTGATAATGGTATGTAAATTAACTGATACAGTTTCTTTTGTATAAATATCTGTTATTATATATTAAATTTTTTACGGTGCGTTTGTGAGATTCTGTGTTGTTGTTCTATTTTCTTCTACCTCTTTCTTCTTTACCCTAGCAGTCGGTATTTCCGGCACTTGAATATTCGACATGCTATACAGTGAACATATATCGATTTTTGAGGGTCAAAAATTCCGGTTCGCTACATTTGGTATCAGAGCCGAAGGTTAAGCGAGAACCTTGGCCTTGGTAAGGATTACTCAGTAAAGGTAGGGTTAGTAGTACCCTAGAATGAGTTTGAATGTATTAAATGATATGAGCGAGTGTTTGTTAGTGAATATAAAATGTTTTATATTGTATTGATTTATGTATTGAGTGGCATATAAATTCGGGTCGAGTAGTGGTACGCCACTAAATCGATAGGAGTTTCTAAACACTTGAAGACGGTAAATCGACACAGTATTGATTTGAAGCGGGTAAATGAAATAATTTTATCCAAATAATATTTTGATACAAAAGAAATAACTCTAAAATTAGTATAGTATATTGATGTGTCTGGATGTTATCAAAATAAGATTACAAAATTGGAAATGGTTCATAAAAACCGAAATTAAATTATACAAGTACGAAACAAACAAATGAGTTAAAAACTAAAAATTTATTTAAACTAGAAATTGGAAAGTAACTCCCGGAGATTTTTGAAAATGTTTTCCAAAGTGTTTTGAAAATATATAATGGTAATATTATTGTGAAAATGTTTTTGAATAGAAATGCTTCAAAAATGGATTTCAGAACGTAATAAAAGCACTGAACTTACTTCAGTCGCTGGAAAATAATTCAGGTGATGAGGGCCGTATAATCAGCATTCATTTTCGAGTTCCTAAGTGACGGATTGCCACTATAGTAATTTGATATGGAGATTTTTGGTTGGTACATAAGTGTAGCTTTGGAAATTCTGAAGGGAATTTGTTTCGAATAAAACCGAGTTGGTTTTGAAAATTTCAAGGGAATGGTTTATTGAACCAAAAGGGGTTATATATTATTTTTCATAATGATTGAAATAAAAACGGGTGATTGAATTCTAGAATTTTGAATTAAATGAGAAGTGAAACCAAAGAGAATAATTTTTTGAACTAAAACTGGGGAAATGTAAATTTCAATATGGAATTGAAATTTAACTTGTGTAAGTTAAATAAATTAAATTATAAAAGGAAATTATGTAGATTGGATAAAAAGGTGTAAAAGAAGTTTTGTATGAATGGTTTCAAAATGATTTTTGAAATAAAATGGGTTTCGAATTCTAGGAATTAGTAATCAACAAATTATCTAATTAGTGAATGGAATAAAAATTTAAGTGGAAAGGATAATTCTGGAATTGTGAAAAAGTAGGTTTGAATAGCTTACAAAATTGGAGATAATGGAATAAATATATATTTAAGCTATGAAGTGTTGTATTATCCTGAGTCAATAATAAAATGTGAATATACTTGAGTATATAATTGATGGAAATGTGAAAAATAAGTTGTGTAACTTGTAAATTGGAAAAGTGGAATAGAAAAACCAAAATAAAAGTAATTGGATATTTTTAGGAAGAAATAAAAATCCAAACTTGAATTATAAATTGAATTAGAACTCAAATGAATTAAATGGAATGCTTTTTGCCACAAAAATCTAATTATAGAATATAAAATGAAAGCAAACAAAGTAGAAAAATTAAATAGTGAATCAGATATTGAAATGAGAATTGAGTTAAATGGAATTGAATAGACTATATGTGGAACTTGAGTTATAAATAAAGTTTGACTTAATTGTACGCGAATTAAATATAATTAGAAATGTGGTCAAATTAAATTGAAATGGGTTGAAATAGTGATGACTAAAGTTATTAAAAGATTTGGTTTAAATGTAAATAAATTGAATATGGTTTTGGATAATACTTAAAAAAAATTCAAGTATGAAATTAAGTTCTAAAATGAAAAATGAATATATATGTTGTATAAAAGGTTATTATAAACCTTAGTATTGATTTTATTAAATGATTCTCAATAATATAGTAGGAATTGAGATATGCCAAGTAAAAGGAAATGCGAATAAATCGACAAAGAATAAATTGAATAGGAATCATCTAAAATTGAATTGGAATCTGGTTGCAAGGGTAACGAACTTAAGTTATATAATTGAATTATTTAGAAATAAATGAATTAGCTTAAGTTAATATTTTTGGATGGAGGCTTGGCTCAATTAAATTTAGGGAATGGTTTATAAATTAATTGGCATGGAGTGGTTGTTGTTGAATAAAAAAATTGTGCGAATAAGATTTGTGAATGAGTTGAATGGGAACCAATGGAAATAGATAAATTGATATAAAATCAACTGAAATGGTTTACAAGCATAAGTGACTATTTGTTTAAATGAATATCACCAAAATTGCATGAAAATATGGTCGTTTGACGAAAATAGAAGTAAACAAAATTCGATGAATCGATGACAAGTGAACAAATTGATTTTTAATCAATTTGAAATGAATATGAATCTATTGGGTATAAACGTAAATTTGGTGGAAGAAAAATTGGTTGTAGATCATTCGGATTGAATGAAATTATATATGGAACGATTGAAGTAATTAAATTAGTACTACAACCTTATAATATCTTATAAATATATGTTTGGCATGTGTTTTGTGAAATTCATGTGTTTAATTAGTTAAATGAATGGAATGTTAGAAAATTTCCATATTTTGGGACTTACGTATTTAACTTTAATAAGTACAGGTACTCGGAGGCTATTAGGCTAGATTTGGGTTGCGTAATTGCATATTAGATAAGCTCACTCGCTTAAAAACGCTAATATAAGGTATGTTTTCGGATTTAATACAACAAAAATATAAATATTGATATATACTGTGTTTTTTGATTGTGTGGGTCGATGTATATTTTTTTATCTCTCTTATCATATTGCAAAAAGGCTCTCTGTGCAAAGGGATACTACCAAAAAAATTCAGAAATCTAGGGTGTCAGAATTTTTTTGGGAATTTCTGAATTTTTTTGTTAACTAAAAATATGATTTTTGATGTGACGACCCGACTTTCTTGCCATAGAAAATCACATCATCTTGAAGAAAGAAAGGGATAGAAAGGAGAAAAAAAAGAGAAGAAAGAAGAAACAACAACAGAATCTCAACAGCAGAACGAATAAATTATATTAATGACATAATATTACATAGTATACAACACTAATCAGAGATATACAGAATATCACATCACATACTAGACAGTTATAAACACATGTCTAGTTATACAACTCAATATAATACAAGAAAGTGATACCAAAATAGAGAACACACAGCGGAAACTGTATATCTAACGCCGAAGCCTCCTGCTCCATTGCTGCTCCATAATTCGTCAAAGTTAACCTGAATCCCTTGCCTACTTGTAAAAATTTGAGTACCCAAGAGTTTAAGAAAACAGAAGATAAACTCCGGGTCAGACATGGGTCTGGTGTGAGTAACAGGTTAAAGTTGCTTAACTTTGAAAAACCTTTGAAAAGAAAAGGTATCACGTAAGACTTCCCACACATAAACATGGAAAAGTTTTTACCTTACGCCAACCAAAACATTTGATAGGAAATCCAGTGATATTATAATAGGTCTAGGGTTTTCAAGTAAATATGAAATAGCCGAAATTGTTACATGATTAAATTATAGCTACTAACCACAAAAGTGAGTAATACAATCAAAACCGTTGGCACTTATTGGATTGTGGATTCCATCAATGGCAGGGCCACCGGGGTACCGCCCGTCACAGTACGTGGCCTAGATCAACGTACCGAGGATCACTCCCAATCCCCTGCAACACAAGACCAGAACCATCCCTTACTGGACAGTCCCGAACAAGACAACCCCGCGGTTGGCTTACGTTCCAACCGCCCACTAAGCCGAAATAAAAAGGGACCTCTAGACAGGGGAAAATCTCGTCCTACTTAGGCATGACCCACTTAGCCTTGCTGCACCTCCCATGTTTTATCCATTCCCGGTTGATGAGGCTTGAGGCTACGATTACCTTTAGAGAACACATCTCTTAGAATGCTCATCCTCCACGTGACGATGTTCTGAAAGCATTCGATCCATACAAGTTCGTTCCGGGTTCGAACGAAACCGAAGGCATTATCTCGTTACACTCATTTTGGAATCACCCTCAGAGTTAACGATGATAACCCTTACACTCCGAATCTTTATCTCGAATCTGAAAGTACTACTCCGTCAAACTCATCTCGGAATCACCCTCAGAGTTATACTGACGAATAGTTCTTACACCTCGAGTCTTCACTCTTCACATAAGATTCACGACCTATCGTTAATTTGGATCGATGTGGTTTTCGGAAATCCAAATATGGAAACCCGATCCCGGTTTCATCGAAATCCAAAGCGTATCTTTTAAGGCCAAGTTGTTTGAAAGGTTTAAAATAATTCAATTATCTATATATCCAAATAGATAAATCACAGATTCACAATAGATAATCAACATTATCATCACAACAGATAATCTATATTATCATTATCAAAAGGTAATCCAAATCATCATTACAATGCAACCAATGCATCCATATCACTCAACATTACTTTACTCATATCTGAGATTCAAACCATTCAAGGCAAACAATATCATACATTCATATAAGCAATAATTAATAATCACACCATATATAATTAATTTAAAATGAATTAAATTAGTTACATCATTTCTAATTAATTTAAAATGAATTAAATTAATTACTTCACCAATATAAATCTTGCTTACACCACTATTAATTGATTATCAATCAATGAATTAATCTTCAACCAATTATTCATTTTTAATTAATCATCCCTGATTAATTAATCTTTAATTACATTCAAGTAATTATCCACTAATTAATTTCTCAAATTAATTATACTTAACCAAATATAGTAATTAATCTCTAATTACTTCCTTAATCAATTCCTTCATTTACTAATTATTTCTAAATAAATCTATTCTTAATTACATCATTAATTATAATAATTAATGATCTTCTAATTTCATTTTCTATTTAAATTAATTACATTAAGTAATTAATCTTTAATTAAACAATAATTGTTAATCCCCCTTGATTAACTCCATTCAGTAATTAACTACCCTTAATTACTTCACCAACCAAATTAATTACTCCTTAATTAATTATCTCAAATTAATCCCTTGATTAATTCACAAAGCAATTATACTCAAATTACTTCATCATCAAATTACTTCAATTAAATACATACCGTAATTACCCATTAATTACTTCTCTAAGTAATTTCTCTTTATTTAATTACATTAAGTAATTATACTTCACAAATCAAAATGATTATTTAAATTAATTAAACTGAATTAATTAACTTAATCTAATCAATTTAAACTCAATTAATTACAATAAGTAATTAATTCCTTAATTACTTCCATAAGTAATTATACTTAACAATTTACACAAATGATTATCTTTAAATTAATTAATCTAATTAATAATTAAAAATTAATCACATTAATTAATTATTAAATAATCCTTAGTTAATGACCTTCATTAACTATTTAACAATCCATTAATTATTTTTCTAAAATAATTTATTTATTTTAATCATTATTAATTACAAATTAACTAACCATTAATACCCATTAATTAATCCTTAATAATTTAATTAATTAAGTGTTAATTGTAACTTAATTAATCCTTTATTTCTTGATTAATTAATTATTAATCATTAATTAAAAACTAATCTTATTTAACTAATGATTCTTAATTACAAGTTAATTAATCTTAAACTTTTAAGTTTAAAACCCTTAATTAACTTAAGTAATTATTCATTTCATTAATTTATTAAATAAATTACTTATTCATTTAATTACCCTAATAATTAAATGCATAACAAATCATTAACTTTAACAAGTTTTAAAATCAATTTAAAACCTTTAAAATTTTACAAGATAAATAATACTTTTCTTATAAAAGAAATTTTACAAAAGTTAAAAAACAAATTCCTTTTTTAAATTCAAACATTTAAATTTTCTTTATCATTCAAAATTATTAAACACTTAAATTTATAAAACTTAAATTTATTTTAAATCAAAGATTCAAATTCAGATTTGAATCAGTTTAAACTTTGTTTGAAACATTTCTTTACATTTCAATTTCCAATTTAAATTCAAATTTCTTTAAAAACATTTTTAAACAATAAACCTCTTTTAAAGTATTTTTAAACAAATTTGAATCTAAAAACTATTTCATTTCCAACTATGATTCAAATTAAAACTTGAATTCATAAATTAGAATTATATTTAAAACTTATTTTAAATCCCTGCTTAATAATTTATATTTTTAGTTTAAATTTTGAAACAGGCAAGTTTCTAATCTGAGTAAAACTAACCTGAGCAAATCTCAGAACAACTCGAGTAACTCGAGTAACACATTCATCTTGAAATCATTAAACTAAAGCACTGACAGTACACAAAAACCTAAACATCAACACACCCGATCCCACTACAACAACTACTTCGAGTCCACCATCCCACAACTTCGAGCGCAAACACAATTCAACCCGAAACACTCTCGAGTAAGCATCTCCCCAAAAAAAGCTGACACCACAAGATCCCCATGCACCTGCACCACCGTTGTCGTCACCTCCGACCTCTCGCGTCCACTCTCGCATGTCAGTGATCATCCCCCATCTCAATTCCGACCATTAAACAACTTGAAGAGGCCCAAAATCACAATCGAGCTTTCAAGCTCAAAAACTAGAACCATGTCGAACCTGAAACCGCCTCAAACACCAAATTCTGATCATCAGAGAATCTACGCCTCCGACCACTACTTCCTCCACACCCCATCTATCACCTACTAGCATCTGGAAGAACTCGATCACTTATAGGGGTTGCGGTAATCAATTTTTCTCAAATGAACAAAAACTAGGGTTTAAAATTTCAGTCCCAAATTATTTCAGCCTCAATGCATAATCCCTCCTCCCTATATTTTTCCTTTAATCTACTATCACCGTACTATCACCAGAGCTATGCTTTCCGTCCCGACATCTCAGATTGATAGAATCATCCCAAAACACTATTTCTGGTTAAACCAGTAATGTTCATCCAATTTCAAACTAGAATTTCATATTTTTGTTTTAAAATTCAAGTCTTAGATTAAGTAATCAATTTATACTTTTGAATTAAGGAATCTTTATGATCAAATTGCTGCTTATATAAGGATGGTTCTGTACTTTCTAAATTCCCAGATAACATTACAGATTTCTTTTTCATATTAAATAAAATTTTAAACTGTAACAATGTTCACAACCATATGTTGATTGAATGTTAAATCTTAACACATATTAAATCAAACGAGATGGATATTTTTAAGGAATTCCTAAATCTGGAATTTGAGTACAAAAAAGTAAATTCACAGCAACATGCACAACTACAAACATACATAACATACCAGAAATGAACTTAAAATATAACATGCAAACACACTTATCTCCAGAAATAAAATAAGCAACTAATGTAAGCTTAAATTTATTTAGTAAAAATGTTACTCACCAGGATTTTATATGAGCAGAGCACATGTTTTTGAAAGGCTTGAATCAGAAAGGTGCTTCAATTTCAAAACTTCAAGTTGCTTCTTTTATTTTTGCTTACGGATTTAATCTTCAGTTTGCTTTAAAAACTTCCATCTTGATTTTACTGCAAATGCTTTTACTTCCAGATAGATAAGAAAATGCAGGCTTTGATGAAGTTCAAAACAGAAATGCAGAAAGATTTCATGCATTTGAATTGTAATTTGATTTCTCAAGTTGATGTATTTGAAGGGCTACAGGTTTAAGGATGATTTGCACTTCAGTTTGGAAGATGAACTCAGATAGCTTGAAGAAGATTGGTTTGAACGTTGATTTGGTTTTGAGGAAACGTTGGAGCAGATTGTTTCTTTGAGGGGATTATTTGCAGATTTTTATTTAAACAGAAAACAGGTTTTTGAAGAAGATGATCAAAGAATTTGAATTCTTGGAATTTTTGTTTTGAAGAAGATGTTTTCCAGCTGAACATTTTCTTAAGTTACAAAAAGAAGAATAGGAAAGAAGATAAAATGAGGAGTGAAAAGTTTATATAAGTAGGCTTTAATTTAATCAAAATAAAAGAAAATGAAAAAAAAATTAATTAGGACACTTGTTTTAATTTCTAACATTTGTCACAATTCTTATTTCATGCTTAACACATGTCAAATAAGTGTTAAGAGATTAACACATGTAATTTTAAGTATTTCAATTTTTATTTAAATTGTTTATAAAAACTTTTAAATCTTAATTTATTACTTTTTATGTTTATATAAATAAATTTATCTCTTTTTCTTTATAGAAAATAAAACAAAATAATTTATAATTAAAAGCTTATTCAAATATTTTTAAGTATTTATTCTTTTGATTTCAAAACATTTAAATCCAAATTTAAATCAAATTAAAACTCTAATTTAAAAATCAAGTTATATATATATACATATATAGCTCTTATTAAATTTAAAAACAACCAATCCTATTTCTAACAAAATTTATTTATGTTTGTGAAAAACTAAGTATTATAATTATTATTTGAAAATAACAAATTAAACAATTTTAAATAATTTATAAAAGAGATTATAATTTACTTCTATTACTCAATATATTAAAATCATTTGTAAATTGTATTTTAACTCTTATATATAATTTCAAGCAATATTTTAAAAAAAAAAAAAACAAAGCTTTTATGTTAATCTAATCTAAATTCATATTTAAGTTAATTAAATACAATTTTAAAACAAATCAGATTTATCATAAGTATAAATCATATAATTATTTATTAAATTGTTTTGAAAAGTTAAATGTTAAATTTAAATCAAATTTCAAATTTACCAAAAATAAACTAGAATTAGAAAATTAATTCATTTACTAAATTCCAAATCAAAGTTTATCAATTTACAATATATACAATTTGTAACGACCCGTAAATTTAACCGGTTTTTAATAACGTTATTAATTGGAAATTTTGTGCGAATTTTAAACGATAGAATTTTGAAATATAAATTATATATTTGGAATGCGCCTAGTTAAACATAGCAACCGGTAAATTTTCGTCCAAAATATGAAAGTTCATTTCGTGCGTAAATTTACTTCAATTTAATCAGTTAAAAAGCGATGAAAATAAAACATTTTCAAAACCAAAATATTTTTACATAGAAAAATTCTAAAACATCTTCTGAGCAAGATGTCAGTTGGTCGTTTTTCCAAATTCGGACATCTTTGGCTCCGTCGATCTTATTTTTCTACGTTTTTCGCGCATTTTCCGCTATTTTATAATTCAATCATACCACCGATATCCGTATACAGTTGTGATCGTCTTGATGTACTGATCTCTACAGTATATCCGTTTTATGTTTGAAAGTACGGGTGACCGCGAAAAATCGACGAAATGACTTTGTATCGGTTTCGCATTCGATCTTTTGACATTCCCTGTTTTAAATTTATATAATGGTCCATTAATCTTTTCTTCCACGCTTTCACTTCTTTGGTTTTATTCCATTCATCTAAACAAAAACAAAAACAAATATCAGTGCGTGCATTTGTGTTGCATTTGTGTTGGTTGAGAAATGCATCATAGTTGCATTTTGTTACGTGATATCATATTTAGTAACCCACTATACACGTTTATTGCATCTTTGAATTGTATAAATGACATGAGCTCTAATATGTTATCCACAAATTGATCAACGCATGCATTAACACTTGAGACTGTTGCTATACCTTCTACCTCGAGAACCTGCTCATTCATTAACGCATGCGTTAACGCATTCATTTGACTTTGAAACCAGTTGTCATTCTATCCCAATGCTTGGAAACCGTTGCCCTTCTCTCTTGCTCTCCCTCTCATGTAATATTTTCTCGCCCATCTTCTTTGTCTGAAAAAAAATAACAATAATTTATATATACAGTTTTATGATTGCTTGCAAGAACATGACCACGTTTTGCTGCTCATCTTCGAGCCTTTCCATTTCGCCCTCACCTTCCCGCCACATACGCAACTAAGCTCCAACCCGGGAACGCCTGCGCCACTCCATCCACGACCTTCCCCCGCCTACGCCCTGGCCGCAATCACCAATTCGCCCACAACCCTCCGCAAGCTCCTCCATCTTGCCACGTCAAGCCATCCCTCCTCCGCCCTCAACTTCATTGATTCCACCAAAATCAGATTCAAACCTGCTTGGGTGCCGCCATCCTTCGACCTACACCACACTGAACTCCTCACCTTGCATCGGCCACAGCCTCCGACCTGATGAGGCCTTGTGCTCACATGACCACCGAGCTTCACGTTGGCAGCCTGCCTCACCGCATCAGTTTGTGAGGTATGTACCATCGTCTACTTTAGGAGCAGATCTACCTTTATATATAACCAAAGTAAGAAGTATGCATGAAAGTATTTAGATATTTTATGTTAAGATTTTTGTAAATTTTAAATATATATAAGTTTATATAATAATATATATATGTTGCAGATTTACTATTACAGTGTAAGTTATAGATATTAATATTATAATCATTTTATAAAGTAAACATAACCCATCACAACTTTTGTATAATATATTGATAAGGTTGTTGCTTGTATGTAAGATAGCTGAAGAATAATATATGTATATAGTGGCAAGAGTGCAGTATGTAAAGGCATATTTATATGTATAGTGACGAAAGTATGTTTATATAAATGAATGAATGGTTTAAAACTTATTGTTTTACTAAGAATAGTTTTACAACAGTTGTTTATAACTTTAAAACTAATAATATAGGTGAGTTGTAGCTTATAAGTCTGCATATGAAGCATGCATAGTTTAGCCCAGATTTTTGTTGCATATGAAAAGCTTGCATGCTAGCATGCTTGTTAGAATATAGTCTGTACATGTTTTAGTCAATATTTATAAGTATAAAATGTTTCAAGTGTAAAGGTTAGATTTATAAAGTATGTAGTTATGCAGGGTTTTATATATAACACATATTGTTTGCATGTTTAAGAATTTAGTTTTCTGATTGCAAGTTGAAGAATCTGCTACTCTCCTTTCCATGTCAGTGCTTTATGTATATAATATCGATTTTGAAATGTTGAAAAACATAGTGATTTTGTATTGATTTTGATATAAATATTTATGCATACTTAAGCTATATATGTATTTACTAATTGCGATTTTGTTTTATTTACTCTTCTTACAGTTTACGTCTTTGAATTACAATTGTTTATATGTATGAGATAACGTGAGTTTATACATACAGATTTCAAAGTATATTTGCATTTCTTTGTTGTTTTGGGCCTGAAGCATATTTATTTATTGGAAGGTTAGTCCTATATATATGTTTTATTATTGATTTCATGTATATTTGGATAGTGATTTCGGTTTTATGTACATATAAATTTGTAATGTGTAAATATTTTGCAAAGTTAGTTTATATTAATTTTATTTTAAACATTGATTTTGAATTCAAATATAAGGATTTCGTTGGATATTAATTAAGAAAAATCTAGGATATTATATATTTAAATTTTGTTTCTGTTATATCAAACTGATTTTGATTCCCTATCCATCAGCTTTGTCAGTCGTGCCTGTCTTCATTGAATCGTATCCATCTAGCGTTGCTTTGGAATCCGTAGCTCATTCTTTGTTAAATCTCTCTAGCTTTGAAAGGTGAGCAATCACTCACGATTAATGTTCTTTTATGCATTAAATTTGATATCAATTGAAACGACAATTGAGATATGCTGCTGTTAGTTACTTATACTGTTAAATATATGCTATTACCTGTATCAGTTCACATGTGACATCTGACACCATTATCTGTTAATTATACGATGATAATCCAGTTTGGTTGATGATTGATTGATTGTTTGTTGTTTATATTGGATGTAATTTGAAATGTATAAGTGATAAACATTATGCAAATTTAATTTGACATAGGATAGTTAAAAATTTGAAGTAACATATGTGCAAATTTGATTAAATGACATTTGTATAATATGACCCCCTTTAATGTTATAAAAAAAATATTTGACACCTAGAATTTGATAAATTGCACTTTGAACCTTTGAATGTATATTGGATAAATTGTGTTAGTTTTAAACTTGAAATTGAAATTGAATGACAAGTGGAAAAAAAAACCGTAATGTAATAATCTTTAATCTACATGAAATGATAGTGTAGATTCTAGAAATAATTATATTAATTTGCATAAATAACAAATGTAAATTACGATTATTTCGGGATTATTTAATAAATTGTTGAATTTTTATGTATGGTTGTTATTGCTTGTTTATTTACTTTGACACCATCCCAGTTATCACACTGCAAGTTCCCTTTATTATGCTTGATTTTGAATTGGAAATGGAATCGAGTTGAAATGATAAATACCCAAATGAACTTGACTTAGGATAGAGAATTAAATAAAATCCGATTGGTCAATAATTTGATTTAAAAATAAAATGATGATTTTATTCGAATAAAGAATAAGTTTTGAAATGAAGTTGTAATTTAAATTTTTATGAAAGGAAAATGTAAATATTGAAATCTGAAACAAATATTGATGTAGTAATTGACGAAAGAACATTGTTTGAAATTTAATTATTTAATTAATTAAATTTGGAATTATTAATAAATAATTTGGAATTAGTAATGATTTAGTTTTGAAATTATTAAGTTTGAAATCATTTAATAATAAAATTTGAAATTATAATTAAGTTGGAAATTATGATTAAGTTTGGAATTATTAAGTTGAATTTATTTAATAATTAAGTTGAAATTATCTAATAATTGAATGAGATTGAATTAATTGATAATTAAATAAAAAATTGAATTCTCTGATAAGAGAAATTTAACTTTTGAATAAGTGAATTTGAACTTCGTTAATAAATGAAATTGGGTTCCTTTATTAATTAAGCCGTAGAAAACTTAATTAATTTAATAAGTGAAATTTGACTTCTTGAATATGTGAAATTTTGTTTCTTTAGTAATTGAGTTTTGAAACTTGTAACTAAGTAAAGAAATAAATTGAATTGAATTTCTTTAACAAGAAATAAAGTGCGTTTTATTGAAACAAATGCAAGGCTCGTAATTTAAAGAATTTGATTGACGAAATTGACTTAATTAAATTGTAAGATTTGGTATAATTAAGTTGAACGTAAGTAATTGACTAAATGAATTGGTAATTTAATAGAAATTGTTTTGAATGATAAACTTACTTAACGAATATTGAATGTAATCGATCAATGAATTTAAATTGAATTAAATGTTAAATTAAGTTAATTTAAATGATTTCGGAAGGAAATTTATATACGAACTTGAATTAATATTTGAATTATTTAAATAAAATTGGAATTGAATTGTAAGACTTTGAAATGGTAATTTGGAAGTTTTGAAACATAGATTTTGGAAATTGATATTGAAAGACAAACAAAATGTTGATTTATGAGCTCTAATTGAAATTGAATTTGATTTGGTTTTGAAATTTATTAAACGACCAATCGGTGTAATAATGGCGAAAGTTATTGAAGAGACCGGAATCGGTTATGGACATAATCTCTGTCTAAACCGAAACCACTTTAATAACTATACGTGGAGTATGATCCAGAATGAAATTGTTGAATGATGTACGTGATGACTGAAGAAAGAGAACAATGATGGATAGCCTTGACACTTGTGTCAAACTGGAAATGACTAAAACAAGAGCCGTGCCGGGCCAAATGGGGTTAGCCACCTCGAGCGAACACACTTCTTCGTAACTACTACTCATTACTTGTTATTGATTGGTGCACCCTCGGAATTTCAGGAGTGTTGTTTCGTGGGGTTGCGATCGTTGCGGCGATGCGTTTTCACCAGTCCGGATCAGGCAAACGGTAGTTTCACTACATTGGGTATTGCCTCGTGTGCCTTGTCATACTTGTATCCCTATATACGCGACCACTACGAATTTGCTTTGTGTTATACCTATGGAGTACTCCCTGATATTTCACCAGTTTATGGTGGAGTTTACAGTGCTGTATAGACTATGATGCTTATAAAATGTGTTAAGGGGGATAATGGTAACGCCTTAACACTATTTGATACTTTATATTACTGATAGACATTATCTATTTAGCGTATATTACTACACAGTAGATAGTTTAAGGATCCTTAGAGGATGGTTATTCCAACATCATTTGAGTTACTTGTATTTCGATTGCTATTTCACTTGAGTTGGATTTATTGATATGAGAATATTAATCCTGACTCGAGTGTTTTGTGTTTTGCTTTACACTCGGGTCAGACTGAGTGGTTCAGCTTTCGAGACCTACCTTTGGAGTTGGAGCTTTGCTTGAAGATCCAGCCACCTATTCTGCTTTCAGTATTCGATGATTCCAGTGATGTATTTTGATTTGTATTTGAAGTATCGTGTTACTCTTCTGCTGTAAACTCTGATGTATCTTATATATTTATATAATAGCTTCAAGAACTACTATCTCTTCTACTTCCGCTGCATATTATTACTCTATGTCTGTGATTCTGTGATTATTTATTTACTGTATATCTGAGTTTTACCAAATTTAAATTAACAATTCGGTATTTTGAATTATTCAAGTCCGACATGTGCGGATGCGAATAGTCAAAAATAGCGGGTCGTTACAGTTGGTATCAGAGCTTTTGGTAGCTCTAGGACAAGCTCAACATATATGGTAAATGTATTTACAGAATCACTCTCATTCGAGTTTCAATCTCTTCCTTTTGACTCAATTCCTTTGAATTTTGGGACGTTCCCTCGGTTCCGAAATTCATTCCTGTCCCTCACTATTCGTCTTCTTTCAAATCTGGAGCATCCCATAACTCCACTTCAAATGATCGTTATAATGAATCGGCGGTCTCGCCAATCATCGAATTATTTGTAAATAGGTGAAACTCCTTTACAATAGGCATCGGTTTACCGGATATTTCTATCTCCTCGGTTTACGATGCTATCTATTCTCTGTTATACCTGAATTCTATTTCTTGAGATCGAATGTCGATCTGCCTCAGATTTCTGCATCGACCTTATTCTTGAAGTTACGGTCAACCTGGTTTGGGTTTCCCTTGAATTAAATAAGCTTATCTATCTCCCGATTTTGTTAATTTAATTATCTCATCGTCTGTTTCGAACTTATTATCGAATCAAAATTCTCTTTGATTTGATTTCCATCAAAAATTTAGATCATTATACTTATTTTGAAATCCCTTCTTGTATCGTCGAGCAAGGAAGTGTATTTGTAAATTAATATTTAAAATGTTTTAAATATATTGTGTTGTATGAGTTGTTGATGTTGATTTGGGTTTCCGATCGATTCGTCTGATCAACGCTATCGATAGGATTTCCAAAACACTTGAACAGAGTAAATTTACACAATAGTATTTTCAAAATTTGGTGGATAAAATAGTTTTTGTATGGTTATATTATATATAAGTATAAATTTTTCTGAAATTAAATTGGTAATGAATTTGTTGTCATAAATGATAGATCGATGAATTTATAAAGCTTAGTGATAATTTGATTTGAAATTTGAAGTGAATTAAAATTAGAATTTGAGAATTTAATTTCCGATAATTTCGAACTATGGTTTTAAAATTTAAAATATATATTATTTAAAATATTTTCGAATAGAAAGGGTTTTCAAAGAATTTTAAATGATTAAATTTGAGCTCTTCTCTTTTGTCGCTGGAAAATAATTTCGGCGATGACGGCCGCATCATCGATATTCATTTTCGAGTTTCGAAGTGGAGAGACTATTCTGTAACCTTGCTACGGTTTTTTTTGTAAAATAAATGGATTTGAATTTATTAAAGTGTGATTTGATTTATATATAGAGGTATGTAATTTTAATTTTAATTTGATTTGATATATATAGTACATACATAATTATCTCTAAAATGGTTTGAAATTAATCAGAAATTAATTCTTAAATTTAAGATAGAGGATATTTCAATTATAAGTGAAATCGAAAATTTAAATAAAAATTTGAGCCTGAATAATTAAATTTCAAATTTTACTTGGATAATGCTAAATTGCATAATATGTAACTCACCTAAATTTCGAAAGTTAATTATGTAATTAAACATTATACAATATAAAATGATATCAATGGAATTCATAAATAGTTTGAACGGTTATAATAAGCGACAATTTATTTATTATATGTGATAGGATATACTAAGTAAAATAAATTTAATAATAATTTAGAATAAAGAAGAATTAGATTGTCGAATAGAATATGGTTATAATAAATGACCAATCAAATTTATGATCTTTAAAATTGTAAATTTAAGATAACTAGATAATATACAATATAAATTGTTGTTTGAAATAAATTTTGAAATAAACAATGATAAATTGAAAATAAACCAATTAAATGAAATTCCTTAAGTTTAAAAAGTCAATGGTTGAATATAAATTAGTTTAAATTGAAATTTATATGTTTAAAATTAATTGTTTTATCTTATTTTTTCAAATCTACTATCTTTCTAGTTATTCTATTCTCCTACCTCCTTCCTTTTCGAGGACGAAAAGTTTTGAGTGGGGGAGAGTGTAACGACCCGTAAATTTAACCGATTTTTAATAACGTTATTAATTGGAATTTTTGTGGGAATTTTAAACGATAGAATTTTGAAATATAAATTATATATTTGGAATGCACCTAGTTAAACATAGCAACCGGTAAATTTTCGTCCGAAGATATGAAAGTTCATTTTGTGCGTAAATTTACTTCAATTTAATCAGTTAAAAAGCGATGAAAATAAAAAAATTTCAAAACCAAAATATTTTTATATAGAAAAATTCTAAAACATCTTCTGAGCAAGATGTCAGTTGGTCGTTTTTCCAAATTCGGACATCTTTGGCTTCGTCGATCTTATTTTTCTACGTTTTTCGCGCATTTTCCGCTATTATAGAATTCGAAATTTTATAATTCAATCATACCACCGATATCCGTATACAGTTGTGATCGTCTTGTTATACTGATCTCTACGGTATATCCGTTTTATGTTTGAAAGTACGGGTGACCGCGAAAAATCTACGAAATAACTTTGTATCGGTTTCGCATTCGATCTTTTGACATTCCCTGTTTTAAATTTATATAATGGTTCATTAATCTTTTCTTCCACCCTTTCACTTCTTTGGTTTTATTCCATTTATCTAAACAAAAACAAATAAATATATCAGTGCGTGCATTTTGTGTTGCATTTGTGTTGGTTGAGAAATGCATCATAGTTGCATTTTGTTACGTGACATTATATTTAGTAACCCACTGTACATGTTTATTGCATCTTCGAATTGTATAAATGAGATGAACTCTAATATGTTATCCACAAATTCATCAACGCATGCATTAACACTTGAGATTGTTACTATACCTTCTACCTTGAGAACCTGCTCATTCATTAACGCATGCGTTAACGCATTCATTTCACTTTGAAACCAGTTGTCATTCTATCGCAATGCTTCGAAACCGTTGCTCTTCTCTCTTGCTCTCCCTCTCATGTAATATTTTCTCGCCCATCTTCTTTGTCTAAAAGAAATAACAATAATTTATATATACAGTTTTATGATTGCTTGCAAGCACATGACCACGTTTTGGTGCTCATCTTCGAGCCTTTCCATTCCGCCCTCACCTTCCGCCTCACACGCAACTAAGCTCCAACCCGAGACCGCCTGCGCCACTCCATCCACGACCTTCCCCCGCCTTCGCCCTGGCCGCAATCACCAATTCTCCCACAACCCTCCGCGAGCTCCTCCATCTTGCCACGTCAAGCCATCCCTCCTCCGCCCTCAATTTCATTGATTCCACCAAACGCAGATTCAAACCTGCTTGGGTGCCGCCATCCTTCGACCTACACCACACCGAACTCCTCACATTGCATCGGTCACAGCCTCCGACCTGACGAGGCCTTGTGCTCACATGACCACCGAGCTTCGCGTCGGCAGCCGGCCTCACCGCATCAGTTTGTGAGGTATGTACCATCGTCTACTTTAGGAGCAGATCTACCTTTATATATAACCAAAGTGAGTAGTATGCATGAAAGTATTTAGATATTTTATGTTAAGATTTTTGTAAATTTTAAATATATAAGTTTATATAACAATATATATATATATATGTTACAGATTTACTATTACAGTGTAAGTTATAGATATTAATATTATAATCATTTTATAAAGTAAACATAACCCATTACAACTTTTGTATAATATATTGATAAGGTTATTGCTTGTATGTAAGATAGCTGAAGAATAATATATGTATATAGTGGCAAGGGTGCAGTATGTAAAGACATATCTATATGTATAGTGATGAAAGTATGTTTATATAAATGAATGAATGGTTCAAAACTTATTGTTTTACTAAGAATATTTTTACAACAGTTGTTTATAACTTTAAAACTAATAATATAGGTGAGTTGTAGCTTATAAGTCTGCATATGAAGCACGCATAGTTTAGCCCAGATTTTTGTTGCATATGAAAAGCTTGCATGCTAGCATGCTTGTTAGAATCTAGCATGTACATGTTTTAGTCAATATTTATAAGTATAAAATGTTTCAAGTGTAAAGGTTAGATTTATAAAGTATGTAGTTATGCAGGGTTTTATATATAACACATATTGTTTGCATGTTTAAGAATTTAGTTTTCTGATTGCAAGTTGAAGAATCTGCTACTCTCCTTTCCATGTCAGTGCTTTATGTATATAATATCGATTTTGAAATGTTGAAAAACATAGTGATTTTGTATTGATTTTGATATAAATATTTATGCATACTTAAGCTATATATGTATTTACTAATTGCGATTTTGTTTTATTTACTCTTCTTACAGTTTACGTCTTTGAATTATAATTGTTTATATGTATGAGATAACGTGAGTTTATACATACATATTTCAAAGTATATTTGCATTTCTTTGTTGTTTTGGGCCTGACGCATATTTATTTATTGGGAGGTTAGTCCTATATATATGTTTTATTATTGATTTCATGTATATTTGGATAGTGATTTCAGTTTTATGCACATATAAATTTGTAATGTGTAAATATTTTGCAAAGTAAGTTTATATTAATTTTATTTAAACATTGATTTTGAATTCAAATATAAGGATTTCGTTGGATATTAATTAAGAAAAATCTAGGATATTATATATTTAATTTTTGTTTCTGTTATATCAAACTGATTTTGATTCCCTATCCATCAGCTTTCTCAGTCGTGCCTGTCTTCATCGAATCGTATCCATCTAACGTTGCTTTGGAATCCATATCTCATTCTTTGTTAAATCTCTCTAGCTTCGAAAGGTGAGCAATCACTCACGATTAATGTTCTTTTATGTATTAAATTTGATTTCAATTGAAACGACAATTGAGATTTGCTGCTGTTAGTTACTTATACTGTTAAATATATGCTATTACCTGTATCAGTTCACCTGTGACATCTGACACCATTACCTGTTAATTATACGATGATAATCCAGTTTGGTTGATGATTGATTGATTGTTTGTTGTTTATATTGGATGTAATTTGAAATGTATAAGTGATAAATATTATTCAAATTTAATTTGACATAGGATTTAAAAATTTGAAGTAACATATGTGTAAATTTGATTAAATGACATTTGTATAATATGACCCCCTTTAATGTTATAAAAAAAATATTTGACACGTAGAATTTGATAAATTGCACTTTGAACCTTTGAATGTATATTGGATAAATTGTGGTAGTTTTAAACTTGAAATTGAAATTGAATGACAAGTGAAAAAAAACCATAATGTAATAATCGTTAATCTACATGAAATGATAGTGTATATTCTAGAAATAATTATATTAATTTGCATAAATAACAAATGTAAATTAATACGATTATTTTGGGATTATTTAATAAATTGTTGAATTTTTATGTATGGTTGTTATTGCTTGTTTATTTACTTTGACACCATCCCAGTTATCACACTGCAAGTTCCCTTTATTATGCTTGATTTTGAATTGGAAATGGAATCGGGTTGAAATGACAAATACCCAAATGAACTTGACTTAGGATAGAGAATTAAATAAAGTCCGATTGGTAAATAATTTGATTTAAAAATAAAATAATGATTTTATTCGAATAAAGAATAAGTTTTGAAATGAAGTTGGAATTTGAATTTTTATGAAAGGAAAATGTAAATATTGAAATCTGAAACAAATATTGATGTAGTAATTGATGAATGAACATTGTTTGAAATTTAATTATTTAATTAATTAAATTTGGAATTATTAATAAATAATTTGGAATTAGTAATGATTTAGTTTTGAAATTATTAAGTTTGAAATCATTTAATAATAAAATTTGAAATTATAATTAAGCTGGAAATTATGATTAAGTTTGGAATTATTAAGTTGAATTTATTTACTAATTAAGTTGAAATTATTTAATAATTGAATGAGATTGAATTAATTGATAATTAAATAAAAAATTGAATTCTCTGATAAGAGAAATTTAACTTTTGAATAAGTGAATTTGAGCTTCGTTAATAAATGAAATTGGGTTCCTTTCTTAATTAAGCTTTAGAAAACTTAATTAAGTTAATAAGTGAAATTTGACTTCTTGAATATGTGAAATTTTGTTTCTTTAGTAATTGAGTTTTGAAACTTGTAACTAAGTAAAGAAATAAATTAAATTGAATTTCTTTAACAAGAAATAAAGTGCGTTTTATTGAAACAAATGTAAGGCTCGTAATTTAAAGAATTTGATTGACGAAATTGACTTAATTAAATTGTAAGATTTGGTATAATTAAGTTGAACGTAAGTAATTGACTAAATGAATTGGTAATTTAATAGAAATTGTTTTGAATGATAAACTTACTTAACGAATATTGAATGTAATCGATCAATGATATTGAATTGAATTAAATGTTAAATTAAGTTAATTTAAGTGATTTAGGAAGGAAATTTATATATGAACTTGAATTAATATTTGAATTATTTAAATAAAATTGGAATTGAATTGTAAGACTTTGAAATGGTAATTTGGAACTTTTGAAACATAGATTTTGGAAACTGATATTGAAAGACAAACAAAATGTTAATTTATGAGCTCTAATTAAAATTTAATTTGATTTGGTTTTGAAATTTATTAAACGACCAATCGGTGTAATAATGGCGAAAGTTATTAAAGAGACCGGAATCGGCTATGGACATACTCTCTGTCTAAACCGAAACCACTTTAATAACTATACATGGAGTATGATCCAGAATGAAGTGGTTGAATGATGTACGTGATGACTGAAGAAAGAGAACGATGATGGATAGCCTTGACACTTGTGTCAAATTGGAAATGACTAAAACATGAGCCGCGCCAAATGAGGTTAGCCACCTCGAGCGAACACACTTCTTCGTAACTACTACTCAGTACTTGTTATTGATTGGTGCACCCTCATAATTTAAGGAGTGTTGTTTCGCGGTGTTGCGATCATTGCGGCGATGCGTTTTCACCAGTCTGGATCAGGCAAACGGTAGTTTCAACACATTGGATATTGCCTCATGTGCCTTGTCATACTTGTATCCCTATATATGCGACCACTACGAATTTGCTTTGTGTTATACCTATGGAGTACTCCCTGATATCCCACCAGTTTACGGTGGAGTTTACAGTGCTGTATAGACTATGATGCTTATAAAATGTGTTAAGGGGGATAATGGTAAGCCTTAACACTATTTTGATACTTTATATTACTGATAGACATTATCTATTTAGCGTATATTACTACACAGTAGATAGTTTAACGGATCCTTAGAGGATGGTTATTCCAACATCCTTTGAGTTACTTGTATTTCGATTGCAATTTCACTTGAGTTGGATTTATTGATATGAGAATATTAATCCTGACTCGAGTGTTTTATGTTTTGCTTTACGCTCGGGTCAGACTGAGTGGTTCAGCTTTCGAGACTTACCTTTGGAGTTGGAGCTTTGCTTGAAGATCCAGCCATCTATTCTGCTTTCAGTATTCGATGATTCCAGTGATGTATTTTGATTTGTATTTGAAGTATCGTGTTACTCTTCTGTTGTAAACTCTGATGTATCTTATATATTTATATAGTAGCTTCATGAACTACTATCTCTTCTACTTCCGCTGCATGTTATTACTCTGTATCTGTGATTTTGTGATTATTTATTTACTGTATATCTGAGTTTTGCCAAATTTAAATTAACAATTCGATATTTTGAATTACTCAAGTCCGACATGTGCGGATGTGAATAGTCAAAAATAGCGAGTCGTTGCACAATTATATATATTATAAACAGAAAATAATTTATTTGCTTTAAAAAGATAAAATATACAAATTTAAATATTTATTAAAAGAAGATTATTAGACCAATTCAAAATTTATTATCAAAAATAATCAAATCAATTTAATTTTTAACACAGATTATTAAATTTATATTGCCAAATTTTCGGGATATCACATTTGAATTGAAATAAAAATAAAGGGTTTTGAATTAGAGATGAAAGCAAATTGTTTTGGTTGGAACTAAAGGATTAGAAGGTGAAATGTCGAGTTTTAACTAAGTGGGATTTTGATAAGTAATGCGTTTGGAGCATTTTTCCTACTTTAGTAATTCCGAGACGAAATTCTTTTAAGGGAGAAGAACGAAACGACCCTGATTTTTCCAACATTTAGTTTTGCATATTCAAAAGGGTTAAATATTGAATTTGGAATATAAATTGATTTTTGAATATGAAGATTTTTGGTTGGAAATTTTAGAATGAATTTAAAATTCAAATATAGCGATTTATTGTAATAAGGGAATGGTAAATAATTGGAATTTGAGTTGGATATGAACTGAAACTATTTCTAGTGTTGATATAAATTCTATTTGAATTAGAATCGAGTTAATAAGTTTTCAAAATCTGAATTACAAGTAATTTCGTCAATTTTTGAAATCGACGCATTAAAATAGTAATCTAGGGCATAGTTGTGAGAAATGCAGATTTCGGATCTTAAGGCTGGAATAACAGTAGAGGGGGGTGAATAGTGTTTTGTGGAATAACACGCAATGATTTTATACTAGCTCGAGTTACCCTACCTCCAGTACCGTACAATCATACGGATTTCTCATCAAAATAATCTCCCAGATTACACCCTCGGTTTAAGGGCTACGAGGTACACCCTCTGTATTCGAGTTCAGGGCAAACTGTCTTGATTTAACTAGGCTATAAGATCATTTAATTGATTTCCGGGGCTATAATCACACCAAATTGATTTCAAGGCTCAACCGCACCTTTTACTCAACGGTTTGATTTACTAGCACTGAGATCTTATGGAGAGAGTGGTAGAGAATCAAACAAGAGATAATCAAGTTTGATTCACTTGGTATTTCGGTAGATTATAGTTTAGGATTCTTTAGAATAAACGTGGATGATGAAGACGAGAGAAAATAAATGAAATCTGGTAAAAAATTCATTTAGAACTTACTGTTATTTATAGTAGAGCAACAACCATATCTATTCGTGAAAGGATACGACGAATAGACAGTTCTTTTAAAAATTGAAATTTGAAAATAACGAACACCATGTCTACATGGGGGGTTGAGGGATGTCGACATGCTCAAGGCAAAATTGATGTTTTGATTTTCTTATTGAAATTGGTTTCTATAAATTGTCAAAACAATTTCTAAACTTTGTAAATATATTTGAATATAGTTTAAACATATAAAGAGTTTAGAAAGTAATTTTTAATATATATAATCTTAATCTATAAAGTGATTTAAAATCTGAGTATGTAAATATTTAAAGCTAAATATTTAAAACAAAAGATGGTTTGAAAACAAGAACAATGTTCAAATCAAAATACTAAAAATGATAAAAATAGTTTTGAGGCTAAAATATTTAAAACCAAGAGAGATGTCTTTTTGAAAAGATAGTTTTGAAAACATTTTTTTAAAATAAGAGATATATATTTTTTGAAAAGCATTTTTATAAAATTAGTGGATATGAAAATAGGACTACTATATGTTCCACTAGATATTGTCGTGGGTTCCATCCCACTAGGGTTTCATCCCTTTAACAGGCTCGAAGTGGAATCCATTCCACAAATAAATTTCGAATAAATATGTGAGTGCTTTGAAGCAGTTTTAACATAATTCTAGACTCAATACATATCTTGTACTATTGAAATATGGAACTCTTGATATCTTGATGCTCATGAGTCTTCAATCTTGATATCTTCAGTCTTGAATCTCTATACTGTACAGTCTTCATTTTTGGTACCTGCATGTTTATATCCTGCATATACATCAGTATTTATATTTTACAACAAGCCCTTAGGTTGGTGTCATCAAAACCATATTCTCAAGGACTTACAATTTCCCCCTTTTTGATAACGACAACCAATGTTTATAAAATATACTTCTCCTTCACAATAACTCCCCCTTAAATAATAACTCCCCCTTAATCTAAGACTAACTACTCTAATTACTCTATTTTATATTTCTCCTCATTTGTCATCAACAAAAATCTTATCCTAAATTAATATAACTCTCCCTTAGTCTTATACTGGAGTACCTATGACAAATTATGATGGGGTGTGTTTGTGTGCGTGTGTGTATAAAATAACATGAGTTAATAATAAAGACATGACACATATGAAATTTTAAACCCAATAAATATATACTATGTTTCATATAATGTTATAAAATTCATTCAGACCAAATCAATTCTAATCAAATCAAAGCAAATCAAATGAAATCAAATCACACAATTAAAAAATAAGAAATTCAAACCATAAGGCGATGAAACATTTCTGGGAACTTCAACCCATCCTTCTTCTCCAAAAATAGGATCCTTTTTAATAACTTCTTAATCTTCATTATCTTGAATCAAAGTTCCTACAGGATTTGTATCGAGATCATCTTCGTTGAGGGCAGAAATCATCCAACGGAGGGCATCAAAATACTTTTATTGTTCTTTTATCATCTACATTTGACTTAGTTCTAAGTGCCTTTGATTGCGGAGAATAAAAGTAAGTATATTCTTGAATGAATTGAGAGTTTCTTTAAGATTATCACTTAGAGTTTGATAAGAAGAAGCCATTTTTGATAAGTAGTGAAGATATGCAAATTGGGATAAGTAGAAATGAAAAAACTACAAATTTCTGAAAGAAACAGGTGTTTAAATAGGCAAAAATTCATTTAAAATGAATAGATACGAGTTAGTTATTTAATTTGAAAATTTAAAAAATAACCAAATCTGACAGTTATATGTCGACATAGTGGGGTAGGGCATGTCGACATGGGTTAGTTAATTTATATGTCTTATTTATTTTGTGAATAAGTATGTGTATATATAAACTTATATACCATACTAACATTTATTCCAAAGACAAGATAAGGTAGAAAAATATAAGATAGACGATTTTTATAAATAGATGAGATGATACATAAGATACTACATGATATGAAAAAAATGACAACACAAGCTCATACAAAACAAAAAAATACATCACAACCTAGTTCTTAGAATGTGCTAGAGGATGAGAAGGATGATGATAAGCCAAGTTTCCGACCAACTTTGCAAAAAAAATCTTCATATTAATGGACATTTTATCCAATTTCTTACTAAAGGATCTTTTGACAATCCGTTGATTTTCCATTATAATCTTTTGATTTTTGAGGAGAGTTTTGTTGGAAGGATTGTTAGTATTCGTAGGATAATCAATACTTTTCAAGGAGGTTTCTTCGTTATCTTCTTCAATTTCCATTTCCTCCCCTTCTTCTTCTTCTTCTCTTCATCTTCTTCCTCCATATCTTCATGTGCCAACCTTTCATCCTTTTCGGTAAGAGATTCATATTGTTGAAATATGAAAGGAATTTTCATGAGAGAAATGTTGGCATGATTAACCACTTTTCTTGAAACAAATTCTTCCCTTTTGTAATCAACATCAAAATAATTAAAAATTCGAGTGAGATAGAGTACATGATACAAGATATTCTCACCCATTTCCACATTCTTGGGACAAAGTTCATCCATAACCACTTGCATCCAATTATTGTCATAAACCCAAAGATAGTAAAAAGAGCTTTACAAACTTTTAAAGTCAGGTTATTAAAATTTTCGATCAAGGGTGATAGTATGTTGCAAAAGAAGATTGACAATACGTGCTTTCAGACGAAAGTTTTGATTTTTAAATTCAAAATTGTCAACTCCTTCGAAAATGTAATGAAATATCTCATGTTCATTTTCATCAATATTAAAAGTAGAAAGATCTATTCCCGAATTCTTGCAATTGAGAAAGTTGCCCAAAATTTCACAATTTTAAAAAAAAATTAGTGCCTTTAACACGACTTCAAATTTCATCTTCATTTCCTTCATAAAAACCGCGATTCAAATTCACATAGAACATTTTAACAAGATTTGGGTAACAAACAAAATCATTTTGAGAAATTTCAAAAAGACTAAGGATATGATTCTTAGTATTGATTTCATATGTAGAGAAATCGCTAAAGATAGCAAACTTTCCCGTATGAACTTTTCGAAATTAACATAGCTTATATAAGCCTTAATTGCTTCTGGATCATTATAGAGATACTCTTTAATGGTTTTAAACAGCTTCATTGTGGATGGAGTGCTTGAAGAAGCCATTTTTGAAGAGAGTATAAAGTTTGAAAGAGTGAAAGAGAGTTTGAATTTTAAATAGAAAGTGAAAAGGTACGATAAGTTAATGGAAATAAATAGATATTCAATAGACATGTTCTCTGGTCAAGAGGTTCCTTTCCAGAACATTCGGTTTGGTGAAAAGGTGAAGGGAAATTCAAAGATTTGAATTCAAATTTGAATTTCAAATTTCTGACAAAGATGTCGACATCATGGTTAGGGCCATGTCGACATGGGTCAAAGAATTCATGTGACTTATATGTTCCTATGTACTTTAATATCTACATACATATATTATTTTAATGTCTATATATTTTCTGGAGTAATATTAAATATAATATAGCCTTTTAATAAAATATTATAATATTAAAAATAAAAATAAAACATAATAATGAAAATTTTAAAATTCAAACAACACATAATTTCAAAAACAATCAAACAATTTTAAGCAAACAATTTCAACCAATATATTGTAAACGTGTATCTTGTTCTAGATTCGTATCTCCAAGATCGTCGGAATCATGAATAGCCGTAAAGCACATATTTGAATTTTACATCTTCTGATCATCATCGCTTGAGGATGAGTCTGAGTCTGAATCATCTAGTGTAGTGGTACACACTCTTTTCCTTTTCTTTGTATAATCATTGCTTTCAGGAAACTTTTTCTTGTGATGATGCGGACAGTCTCTTTTGAGATGGCCTGGTTCGTCACAGTTGAAACATTTGACGTGGTTTAGTACATCATTATGATTTCCATACTTCCTGTGATTATTCTTTTTGAATTTGTTCATCTTTCTGTATTTTAGAAACTTTCGAAAATTCTTTGTCACAAAAGCTATTTCTTTATCATCATTACTTCCTGAGTCTGATCCATCTGTTAATGCATTGAACGCAATTGACTTCTTTTCGAATGCCTTGCTATCTCTTCTCACTTGCATTTGTACTTCGAGCGAAATTAGATTTTCAATCAATTCTTCAACCTTTAAAGTACTGATATCATTTGCTTCATCGATTGCAAGAGTTTTCTCATCCCATTACGGAGTAAGAGAATTTAGAATTTTTCTGACTTGATTTAAAAACTTTTTCCCAATGATATTAGAGAATGCACAATATCCTGAAATCTACTATAGATATCTAAAATGGACTCATTAGAATTCATTTTGAATAACTAAAACTGATTTATGAGTATGGATATTTTGGTCTGTTTGACTTTGCTTGTTCCTTCATGGGTAACTTGCAAAGTTTTCTAGATATCATATGCAGACTTACGAAAAGATACTCTATTGAATTCGTTCCTATCAAGTGAACAAAATAAAATATTCATGGCTTTGAAGTTATTTTGTACAATAGTCTTTTGCGCAGTAGTCCACTCTTTAAGATAGTTGTGGGTTCAGATTATTCAATTTGTGTGATATTCCAAGTGTCTAATCCTATTGACGGTAAATATATTTTCATTCTACCTACCCAATACGCATAGTTACTGCCATTAAAAAGTGTTTGTAACGACCCGCTATTTTAAACCATTCGCATCCGCACATATCGGACTTGAATAGTTCAAAATAACGAATTGTTAATTTAAATTTGGCAAAACTGAGCATATACAGTAAATAAGTAATCACAGATCACAGGCACAGAGTAATAAATGCAGCGGAAACAAAAAAAAGTAGTTCATGAAGCTACTATATACATCTCAGAGTTAAATAAGGTACAACAGAAGGGTCGAATACAATAGTCCAATACAAGAATCAGAATACAACACTAGAATCAACTGAATATCTGAAAGATGGATAGATAGCCGGATCTCGAAGCGAAGCTCCAACTCCAAAGGTGAGTCTCGAATACTGGTATACTCAGTCTGATTCGAGCGTAAAGCAAAATATAAAACACTCGGGTCAGGATTAACATTCTTATATTAATAAATCCAACTCAAGTGAAATAACAACTGAAATACAAGTAACTCAAAGGACGTTGGAATAACCATCCTCTAAGGATCCGTTAAACTGTCGACTATGTAGTAGTGTACGCTAAGTAGATAATGCCTATCAGTAATATCAAAATAGTGTTAAGGCGTTACCATTATCCCCCTTAACACATTTTTTTATAAGTGTCATAGTCTATACAGCACTGTAAACTCCAACGTAAACTAGTGCGATATCAGGGAGTACTCCATAGGTATAACACAAAACAAATCGTATTGGTCGCGTATATAGGGATACAAGTATGATAAGGAACATGAGGCAATACCCAAGGTAGTGAAACTACCGTTTGCCTGATCCGGACTAGTGAGAACGCATCGCCACAACGATCCGAACACTGCGAAGCAACACTCCCAAAATTTCGAGGGTGCACACCAATCAATAACAAGTAATGAGTATTACGAAGAAGTGTGTTCGCTCGAGGTGGCTAACTCCATTTGGCCCGGCGCGGCTCCTGCTTTAGTCATTTCCAATTTGACACAAGTGTCAAGGCTATCCATTATCGTTCTCTTTCTTCAGTCATCACAAACATCATTCCATCCACTTCATTCTGGATCACACTCCGCGTATAGTTATTAAAGTGGTTTTCGGTTTAAACAGTAAGTATGTCCCTAACGGATTCCGGTCTCTTTAATAACTTTCGTAATTATAACCCCGATTGATCGTTTAATAAATTTCAAAAAAAAAACAAATCAGTTTCAATCTCACTTAAAATTTGAAAATCAATATTTCATTCGTCTTTCTATATCTATTTCCAAACTTTACGTTTCAAAACTTCCAAATTACTATTTCAAAATCTTATAATTCAATTTCAATTTTTATTTAAAACAATTCAAATATTTATTTAAACTTTTATATAAGTTTCATTCCGTAATCATTTAAATAAATTTAATTTAACATTCAAATCAATTTAAATTCATTGATCGACTTCATTCAACATTCTTTAAGTTAATTTATCAATTCAAAACAATTTCTAATTAATTTCCAATTCATTAAATCAATTTTAGTTTTCCTTCATTATATCAAAACTTACAAATTGAATTAAATTAAATTCATCAAATCAAATTCTTTAAATTAGAAGTCTTACATTAATTCAATAAATCACATCTTATTACTTGTTGAAGAAATTCGATTTCACTTATTTACTTATTTAATTTAAACAAATTTCCAAAACTTAATTATCACTGAACTCAATTTCACTTATTAAAGAAGTTCAATTTCACTTATCAAAGAATTCAATTTTATTTAATTATTAAATAATTCAATCTCATTAAATTACTAAATAATTTCAAAACTTAATTATTAAATAATTTCAAAACTTAATTCAGTCATTGCTTAAATTAAACAACGTTCTTTCATCAATTACTTTGTTAATATTTTGTTTCATATTATTAAATATTAACATTTAAATTTCACTACAATTGAAATTCCAACTTTATTCAAAACCCTTATTATTTTATTCAAATAAAATATTTATTTTTATTTTTAAATCAAATTATTGAACAATCGGGTTTTTATTTAATTCTCTATCCTAAGTCTATGTTTTATTTGGGTATTTATCATTTCAACCCGATTCCATTTCATTCAAAAATCAAAGCATAGCAAAGGAAACTTGCAGTGTGATAATTGGGATGGTGTCAAAGTAAATAAACAAGCAATAGCAAACATCAATAACAATCTAATACTTTCTTTAAATAATCCCGAAATAATCGTATTAATTTACATTTGTTGTTTGTGCAAATTAATATAATTATTTCTAGAATCTACACTATCATTTCATGTAGATTAAAGATTATTACACTAATATTTATACAGTTCTTCACTTGGTATCTATTATTCAATTTCATACTACATCAATTTAGACAACATACATTTAAATGGTTCTAGGGGTAATTAACACTATTTCTACGTGTCAATTTATTTAAACATTTAAAGGGGTCATATTATGCAAATGGCATCTAATCAAATTTAACACATATATCAAATCTAACTATCCTATGTCAATTTCAAATTATTTATCACTTACTACATTAACAATTTAACGTCCAATGTAAACATCAACAATCAATCAATTATCAACCAAACTGTATTATTATCGTATAACTAACAGATAATAGTGTCAGATGTCACAGGTGAACTGACACAGGTAATAACATATATATATAACAGTGTAAATCACTAACAGCCGCATATTTCAATTATCGTTTCAATTGAAATCAAATTTAATAAATAAAAGAATGTTAATCGTGAGTCATTACTCACCTTTCGAGATTAGAGACGAACGAGAATGAAATGATTGACGAATCCAAGCACGAATTTCCAAGCAAAGCAGGATGGAATCGGGTTCGATGAACACAGCTGATAATAGGAATCAAAGTAACCAAATCAAATCAGTTCTGATTCAAACTAACAATATATACATTATTTATATATTTCAAAAATAAAATTTTCAATATATATATCCCTTAAAAGAAAGAAAGAAAGTATATGCAAATACATGACCATGTGTACGTAACAACAAATTTCACTGGTCCTGACTCACTTTATAAAACCAATATAACTCACATAAATTTACATATAACTCAAATAGATTCTTATTTCTTAATAGATATACTTACTTCTAAATATAACCAATATGCAGGCCACGAAAAAATCAAAAATGTAGATAATATTTATAACCACATACATAATCGTATACAAGAACTTAACAGATCAAAACTATAATATTCATACTAACAGGCATTGTATATTCTTGATATAAGTAATACATATATAAAGATCATATGTAGACATATACATATAGGCTGTTCTATATCAAACTGACCCATACGTATATATATACGAACCGATATTTTATAAAACAAAATATTACTTATTATCATAATAATAACAGGTTTGATTATAAAGTTGCAAATTTCAATAGGCTAAACATAATACTTGTACTGATATATAAAACTGCGACCAATCTATATAGGACCGACACATCACAATATTTATTTACAGAAATAAATAAAATATATAAAATTTAAACATATTATAGATAAAGCTTAATTATATAAGACATATGGTTCATAAACATGTTATTCCAAAACTATAACCTATATGTGCAGATCCAAAACAAAATATACAGTTAACTACATATACATACAACTAAACTTACAATATATATAATCTACCATGGATATTATACTTAATAGACAGTATATATTTGAGATAGGTAAATATATTAGATTTACCAAAACATGCAAAAGTACTGTTATATAAAAATATATGTATACTTTGTAATATACGTATAAAAACAAAACTTTATATTTTTTATAAATCAAATATACAAGGAAACAACAATACACACGTGCTGACTTACAACACACAGAAACGAAAAGAAAAACTTTTATATGTGTTAAACTCAATATACAAAAAAATATAAGAACTTATATACTCATTGACAAAATTAAAAGCTGCAGAGGGAGGCGAAGGGAATTGTCGGAGAAGGAAGAGGTTGGGCTTCGTTGACTCGGGTTCGACACTTATGGTAGTTGTGGATGTTTGGGTCCGCGAGGAGAGGAGGGAGAGAAGTGGAAGGCGTGCTCGGAAATGAAGAAATGGTGATGAGGATTGTCGGTTTTCAGGGTGGGGTGAGGTGCTTGGGTCATGAGATGTGATAGACGGAGGTAGATGCGGGTTTGTTCACGTAGTGGTCAGGGTGGACTTGGGTACGGTGCGGCTGCCATTTGCAAGGCGGTGGAGGTGGAGTGGTGTTTAGCGGCGTTTGTGGCCATGGTTTGTGGCTTCGGTAAGGAAAGGAGGGGAGGAGGTAAGGGGTGGTTCGGTCAGGGGTCAAACTCGGGTGACGACACTTGCGGGGTGGGGCCGAGGCCAAGTGGGTGCGATGGTATCAGCTGATGAGGCGGGGGCGTGGATATAATCCGGAAATGAAGAACCGCGATGAATGGTATGGGCAGAGGCGAACAAGCAGAGGAAAAGGCTTTGAATTTTTTTTATCTCTGTAAAGTAAAATTGGGAAGGAGAAAAAAAAGTGGAGCAGACAACGAATGAAAGGGCAGAACCAATATACCTTGGAACCACCGTAGAAAAGCAAAAGTCACCATAAATTTTGAAATCAACTATGGCTAGCAGCTATTGGGAACAGAGAAAGCATGCATGATAATTCAGGAATGCTTATTGCAAGTAGTTGATGGTCGTTGGGTTGATATGATGAAACTGAATGATCAAAAGAAATTTGAAATGTTAACCCGTACCGATACTACAAATAGTTTCATCGATCTCGCAGCGATCCGGACTTCAAAATATACAAACTAATATACCGCGGAGATCAGTACGATGAGATCGTCAAAACGGCATATGGATATCAGTGGAACGATTGAATTATAAAAATTCGAATTTTCCACTAGCGGAAAATGCAATAAAAACGCAGAAAAATAAGATAGACGGAGCTAAAGAAGTCCGAATTTTGAAAAACGAAAAATGACGTCTTGCTAAGAAGATGATTTAGAATTTTTCTATATAAAAATATTCAGGTTTCGAAAACATTTTATTTTCATCAATTCCTAACTGATTAAATTGAACTAAAATTACGCACGAAAATAAACTTTCATATTTTCGGATGAAAATTTACCAGTTGCTATGCTTAACTAGACGCATTTCAAATATTAAATTTTTATTTCATTTTTTTTTAAATTTCACAAAATTCAATTAATTAATTAAATAAAAAAACTAAAATTTACGGGTTGTTACACTCTCCCCCACTCAAAACTTTTTGTCCTCGAAAAGGAAGGAGGTGGAAGAATAGAAACAACCAGAAGGAAATAGACTAGAATTATAAAATAAAACAATTAATTTAAACCATATAAATTTCAATTTAAATTGATTTATGTTCAACAATTTGACTTTAAACTCAAGGAATTTCATTAACTTGGTTTATTTTCAATTTATCATTGTTCTTTACAAAATTTATTTCAAACAATAATTTATTTTATTAATCCATTTATTATTCAACTAACCTAGTATTCTATTTATCTTTATTAATCATTTTATAATTAAACTTTAAGTGTATAACATTTTTATACGCACTCTGTAACGACCCAATATTTTCAACCATTCGCATCCGCACATTGTCGGACTTGAATTGTTCAAAATACTGCGTTGTAGAATAAATTTGGCAAAACTCAGAATATACAATAAATAGATCACAGAATCACATACACAGATATCAGAATCTCGCAGCGGAAATTAAAAATTTAGTGGTTCATGAAGCCACTGATATAACTTCAACAAAACAGAACTTACATTGTCTATAATCCTCAATACAAATTTTAAGACATAAATAGAGATAGAGTCTTCAAAGTCTTGAATTCCAGAAAAGATAAAGGCTGAAACAACTTCCAGCAGCGCGAATGATCTACTGAGTGTCCTAGCTACGGAGAAGAAGTTGAAGCTGCAACTCAGGCTGACCCGAGCGAAAAATAAAACATAACACTCGAGTCAGGACATACATACTTATATAATGTAAGCTAATTCAAGTGTACTGTAATATAGAGCAAGTAACTTAAAGGATGCTTGGGACCGCCTATCCTCTAAGGATCCGTCAAACTATTTACTATGTAGTATATTGCGCTATTATAATAGTGTCTATTTATAAAATAAACATACTTTTAAATAGCATTAAGGCTTTACATTTTCCACCTTAACACGTAATAGTCCCAGTAGTCCATCCAATATCATAGCTCCTCCTGATCGGGAAGCAACTAGAGGATACCACACGGGCTACGGGAGAAATCTAAACTCGTACAAGGCTCGGTATGGTAGATGACACGGCACAACTAGGCAATGCCAGGGTAGATATACCAATTGCTATCCAGGCTGGTGGAAACGCGTAGCCGCAGTTACCGCCCACCTCGGACTAACTCCCCAAAATCAAAATATAGAGGTGGCCACCGAATCAATCCAAAATCATAGTATAATATCGAAGAGGAGCGTCCGATCAGAGGAATGACCTCATTGGCCTGGAATTGCTCCTGTTTTAGCCACCTTATGCCAACTCACGGGAGTCGGGTCCACGTATTTACCTTACAGGAAACGCCACCACCGACCTACTTCATTCTGGAATCTCCACCGCGTACACGGTTGGTCAAAGTGGTTTTCGGTATCGACAGAGAGTATGTCCATATCCGATCCCGGTCTCTTTGCCAACCCATCGTTATTATAACCCGTGGTCATTTAAAAACAATTTATACTTTAAAACCAGTATAAACATTTCCATTTCAAAACTATAAATACGATATCATTTAAAACCCAAAACAACATGATATCGTTATATTCAAATATAATTCTTTTCCAAAACCATACTGCTTAAAATTTATAATATCTGGAAACCAAATATTTGAATTATACCTTTAAACCATAATATATTGGAAATTTTTCTTTTAAAAAAAACATAACTCCCAAAACACAAATGGTTTGGATATAAATGGTTTAACTTTATGGTTACTTTGTAAAGAAGATAATTTACATAGCTTTACAAATATATTTCTTTATTTTAAACCATAATTTAAATATCACTTCATGTTCCCAAGACCATTTCAATTCCTATATATATATCCAATTGGAGTATTAATATTCAAAACTAAGGTTGGATATTTTTTCTTTCAACAAATTAGTGTTTATTATTTCGTCTTGAATATTCCCATAAATTCCATAGATAAAACTCCAAAATTATGCCATTAAATAATTTCAAAATTTACTTAACACTAGAATGTTCATCTTAAATTTATTAAGAAAAATCCAGTTATAAATCTCATATCTTAAAGGTCTCCAAAACTTAAACATAAATATAATTTATCAAATTCCTTAAATTTCAAAACAATCAAATTCCAGATTCTATAGCACTTAGGAAATGCTACCTAAAGTTACGGGTAAAACTAGTCCAATTTCAAAAGACAGCATTTAAATGCTTTAGTAGATTGTTTAACTTAATAAATATTTCCAAATATAACTTATATATATATTTCTTAACTGAAATCTTATCCTTTCAAAAATCCAGAATTTCCAAATTAAGTTATATTCCAAAATTTTATTCAAATATTTATTTATTTATTTATTAACATTTATAACTCATTCAAAATCAATATAAAATCCTTTAAAGATATTAAATCAAATATTTAACTTCCAAAATAATTTTAAATATTTCAGAAAATATTATAAGGACCACGGGCCTGTATATAGTTTTCTAGCCTAGGTCAAGTGATACGGATTTATATCATTTCAATCCGAAATTTACAAACCCCGGGTTCTATCATTTCAAACCCGCAATCCCAAGTTAACAGTTAAACAGTTAACATAATAATAGCACAGTAATCATCATTTAGGCCTATCATTTCAGCCCACAACAATCTAAATTTAACAGGGAACTTGCAGTGGTGATTTAAGCAGTAAATAAACAATAATATAATATAACTGCAGAAATAATACAACAGATAATAACTGATGAGGTGTCAATTTAAATGGGATTCATCATTCTACGTTATACTACAGACAGATAATATTTAAATAAAATTTTTACACATACACTTGCGATAATTCACAAAATATATGTACATATGTCTGGTGAGAAATACTCACCTTAAACGCTGCAGTGGATCTAAATCAAACACGGTATCTACTTCGGAAAAAAAAACGGAAAGCACGATCAAACTTCGGCGGATGCAAAGCCTTGACTTAAATCTATAAGATCCAAATACCAAGTATGCGAATTTAAAAATTACGGTCAAAGCAAAATTTCAGAACAACTGGAACGAATAGAATAAAAGAAATTTAGTTCAACTTGCTCGACTACTACAACCCGCTAACCGTCTCAACATATCCTAGGCCCATACTTCAACCGTACGCATGCATAAAATAAATTGAATAAATTGCAAAATAAATTGCAAATTTAATACAATTGATTGAAAAAAAAGATGTTATGCACCCAAACAAAACAAATACATGTTTAGACATTATTAAATTATTTCTCACATTTTTAATCATATTTATCATGATCAATTATTTTCATTCTCATATATATTTATTTAAATAAAATGACAATATTGGCAACAAACACAATACTGTTCAAATTATTCGATTTAATCAAATGTAGCCACTAACTACATTCGAATTCATTAAATAATACTTTATTTCACATACATGTTCATCATGTTTAGGCAAATTATTTCTTCTTTTACTTTTATTATTAAACATTAAAAGGTGATTATTGGTATACATCACCAATATCCTTTTATTAACCATAATAAATACAATCCATTGATATTTATCCACCCAAATTCTCAAATAAGTAGTTAAATTTATTTTTAACCATCTTAAATTTATTTCAACCATTAAAAATTGAAATAAATGTCATTTTATTATATTCACCCAAGATTTATTCATACAATATTGTTTATTTGAATTAAACAACATTTCATATCATTTTCTCCTTATCAATTTATCTTCTCCATTATTAAATTGTAATTCTTTTTTTTTTTTCTTTCTATGCCTTCCTCTTCAAACTGCACTTATCCAAATCCACAATACCACTAACTACATCATAACTACACTAATTCCATAGTCTAGCTTCCTACAATCAATTTATATCATTTCTTCCAGCCTACTACTAACAAAGTTCTATATGTATTTATAAATGGCACGGCATGATGGGGAAGTAGCCGAGCAAGGAAATCAGAGAACACAAGAAGGAGGAAGGAAAATTGGAAGAAGCAAAGAAATAAACAATGCAAATTATTTACCTGATAGAAGCTTGTACCAGAGAGGGACAAACAAGGAGATATGAAAACTTATGTGAATGAGGCAAAGTATTTATAGATAAACTTGCGAAATAAAAAGGGGAGATAAATAGGCAGGTTTGAAAACGTAAGAAATAAATGCAAGCGTTGATTTTTGAGTGCATGCGTTTAGGCAAGAGATTTATTTCCAGTTCTTCTTGTTTGAACGCTACACGAAAATTGTGATAAATGCATGCGTTGATTTCTCTTTCCAGTTTTATGTTTGAACGATATCACTCTTTTGGATTTTTTTTTTTTAGATAGCTTGCGTGATTTATACCAGTTATAATCTAAATTTAAAGCATGCGTTACTGCAAATTTGAACAGATTTGATTGAGGAAGCAAAACTTGAGCTCTTGCGTGATTTATGGTAAGCAATGAAAAAGCTTTTAACTGAAAAGGCAAAAGTAATAAATGCTTACATACATATTTACTTGATCAATGGTTCGAAAAATTTATTTATTGCAAAACAAACGCAGTGGAAATAGAGAGATATAATGGGTATGCGAAAATTTGCAAAGATAGGCAAGATTAAATTTTGAATGCATTTAATTTAGGTGAGAGGAAAAATTGCAATTGGAAGAGTTGATATTTTTGTGGATAAGGCTGCGTGAATAAATGAATACAGTGACATGCTCAAGAAACAAATGGTAAGAGGCAAATGTCAAAATGTTAAAAGAATAAAATTTTGTGTCACGCGCAAAGGAAGGCAAATTTGATTTCCATATTCTTCTAATCAATTAATTCCCCTTTAATTGCCTTTAATTGATTTCAATTGATTACCTTATCCCTTTTAATTACCCTCCTTAATTGATTTCAATTAATTACCATATTACCAATTAATTATCCTCCTTTAATTACATACTCAAATTTGGTTACTAACTTAATTAGTTAATTAACCCTTTTTGTTAATTATCAATCCTGCGACGTCTCACATTAATCCGTCCGCTTTGTAGGCACTGGTAGCCGGACTGGTTACACGGGCAGATTTCTCCTACAAAATGGGGATTAACCTCGTGTCCTCATGCCATTAACCAAAAGAATTAACTTATTTATCTTTCATCAATTTTATTAATTTGCATTAATTATTCAATAAATTAATTCTGGTCAACTACTGAAATTTTACAATTAATTTCTCTATTAATTGTCATAAATTTCTTTTTGAAATATCTATTAATTGTCATTAACTCCATTTTAAAATATCCGTATGTGCCTTTATTCAAGTTTTGAATTGCTAACTAGGAATAAGGTAGATTTATCAAATAAATTGATTGTAAGTTTCATTGTTTTAAATTGCTTAACAATGTTCACTGCTAACATAATTAATATGTCAAAATTAAGAATATTCCACCAACATGATTTGCATGTCATAACCTACCAAATTAACATAATTAATTAACTACTTTAATATGTTACAAATTTTCTCCTTTTCATTATTTTTAGGGAATGGGTATAACAACAGATATTATGATAATATCCAAAACATTTAGTTACCACACACTTCATTATACATTATAAAAATTTCCTTTTTTTTCTTCTTCTTAAATTTAGTTACAAAAATCATATTAAATTAACGAGTTTAATTCTCTAAATTAAATATTTAAACAATATTGGTAAACACAATTTATATAAATTATATTTCTAAAAACAAAAAAATTAAAAGAAATAAATAGCTAAAAACTAGGGCTGTTACACTCTCCCCCACTTAAGAACTTTTCGTCCTCGAAAAGGAACAAAAGAAAAGAAACAAAGGAAGATAAGCTAGATAAACAAGAACTTTAAACGAATAGTTCCGGATTTGAAGCACGAAGAAGATCTTCTAGAATCGGTTTTACTCTTTTCAGTTCGACCGTCGGTCTATGGGTGGTAAGCGGTGCTCAGGCCCCGATGAGTAACAAAGATTTTTAAAGATTATAGAAAAGATTTCTAAATAGACTGGTATAAGCAATAGCCTCCTCATTCTGTAGCAGATAGGGAAACCAAGGACACTTAAAGATAGTTTGAAAACAAATAAGATAATAAATTTGCAATCATAATGCTTTGAAATCATTAAATTTATAAATTTGGAAATCATGCTACTAAAATCATAATACCTTTAAAATAATCTTCATTTATACCTTTTAAATTCAATGCCAAACAATATTCATTTCAAGGTTGAAATATTCCTAAGTTCATTTATAAAAAAAATTTCCAAAACATTTTATTTTTAGAAACAGCAGCACTCATAATATGCTATAGTAGATATAATAGTATTCCTAATCAGTTTATTATGTACTTAACTCTGAATTTTAACAAATAACCTAACACTTTATTAAAAATACTTATCTTATAAATAAGATATTCCTTCAATAAGTTACCCTTGAATTTCCATTTGAAAACCAATTCTCAATTATCAAAATTTAGTGGTATTAGAATACGTCTTAACTATTTATTTAGACATCAATTAAACTATGATTTGAAGATATATAATCCTTACTCCAAAAATATCCCTTTCAAATATATTTTCCTTATTCAAAGATACCTTGTTTATTACACAAACATATTCATTTCAGGAAATAACCTTTTATTAAAATCTCTTGGTTAGATTTACGGCTCCATATTAAATTAATTTGATTATTAAGACATTTGAATAAAATTCCTTAAATTCCTTTTCCTTATTTATCCCCATTAATCTTTTATAACTAAAATTTAAGTTTATAATATTTATTATAACCACTCAAATTTTATTCATAAAATCCTTTTATATTGTATATTATCCAATTACATGTTAACTTTTGAAAATCAAGGTAAGTTATATTAAATGAAATTGGGTGTTATACAAATAAAACTTTCAATTTAATTATCTCCAATTGGAACCTTTTTATTCAAATTTTTGTTATTATATTTATTTTCCTTCCTCAAGATAAACTTTAAGAATTAAATTCCTGATTCCCTTCAAACCATTTAGAGATAACTAAATATATATACCTAATATGTCAAATCAAATTTAAATTATATATCTATATATATTATGTCATACTTTAGAAATTCAAATCAATTAAAATCTCAAGGAAACACTGTAGCCAGACTACAGAATGGTCTTTTCACTTCGAAACTCGAAAATGAATGTCGATGATGCTGCAGTCATCACCGAAATTATTTTCCAGCGACAAAGAGAAAAGCACTAATTTTAAAATTTCTTTGGAAACAAATTTCTATACAAAAATACTTATTACATCCTTTTAAAATTTAAACACAAGGTTTGAAATCATCAGAAATTTAATTCTCAAGTTTTAGTTTTAAATTCATTTCTGTTTCCAAATTAATTTATAACCATTGTTTTATATTCACTTATTTATTAGACAAACACATGGCTTACAACACCATAAATAAAATCAAAACTATTATCTCTTGACAACTAGTTAAATTAATTATAAAATTTTGAAAATTATACTCATATATAGAATATTAGATTTTAATTTCAAATATAGGAATAAACTTCTCAAACCAGGATAGAGACTCAAATTTGATGAACTCAAATCAAATAGAATTCAAGATAAATTGAAATCAGAAGATCAGAATAAGGAAACTGGGTAAGTCTATATAAGTCGCGGACAACCTTGACCTAGTCATCCATGACTTAAAGAGCCATATCGATGTGGTTGGGGTAAATCTACATTTGATCCGAAGAGATAGAATTTGGAATAACCAAAGATACTAGCATATAAACCGAGGATAAATATAAATCTCCGGTGAATCAATGCTAATGGTAAAGGAGTTTCACCCCTTTATTAGAATAATGGCGAGACCGCCAATTTACAATAAAGATCATCCGAAGTGGAGTTATGAGATACTCCAGAATCTAAAGCAGATGAAAAAGTGAGGGATACGAATGAGCTTTGGAACCGTAGGGAATGTTCCAAAATTCGAAAAGAGAGTGGTTCAATCTCGAATGAACGTGATTCTGTAAATCAAATTTACCATACATTCTAAGTTTTGCCTAGAACCAAAGCTCTGATACCAAATATAACGACCCAATATTTTCAACCATTCGCATCCGCACATTGTCGGACTTGAATTGTTCAAAATACTGCGTTGTAGAATAAATTTGGCAAAACTCAGAATATACAATAAATAGATCACAGAATCACATACACAGATATCAGAATCTCGCAGCGGAAATTAAAAATTTAGTGGTTCATGAAGCCACTGATATAACTTCAACAAAACAGAACTTACATTGTCTATAATCCTCAATACAAATTTTAAGACATAAATAGAGATAGAGTCTTCAAAGTCTTGAATTCCAGAAAAGATAAAGGCTGAAACAACTTCCAGCAGCGCGAATGATCTACTGAGTGTCCTAGCTACGGAGAAGAAGTTGAAGCTGCAACTCAGGCTGACCCGAGCGAAAAATAAAACATAACACTCGAGTCAGGACATACATACTTATATAATGTAAGCTAATTCAAGTGTACTGTAATATAGAGCAAGTAACTTAAAGGATGCTTGGGACCGCCTATCCTCTAAGGATCCGTCAAACTATTTACTATGTAGTATATTGCGCTATTATAATAGTGTCTATTTATAAAATAAACATACTTTTAAATAGCATTAAGGCTTTACATTTTCCACCTTAACACGTAATAGTCCCAGTAGTCCATCCAATATCATAGCTCCTCCTGATCGGGAAGCAACTAGAGGATACCACACGGGCTACGGGAGAAATCTAAACTCGTACAAGGCTCGGTATGGTAGATGACACGGCACAACTAGGCAATGCCAGGGTAGATATACCAATTGCTATCCAGGCTGGTGGAAACGCGTAGCCGCAGTTACCGCCCACCTCGGACTAACTCCCCAAAATCAAAATATAGAGGTGGCCACCGAATCAATCCAAAATCATAGTATAATATCGAAGAGGAGCGTCCGATCAGAGGAATGACCTCATTGGCCTGGAATTGCTCCTGTTTTAGCCACCTTATGCCAACTCACGGGAGTCGGGTCCACGTATTTACCTTACAGGAAACGCCACCACCGACCTACTTCATTCTGGAATCTCCACCGCGTACACGGTTGGTCAAAGTGGTTTTCGGTATCGACAGAGAGTATGTCCATATCCGATCCCGGTCTCTTTGCCAACCCATCGTTATTATAACCCGTGGTCATTTAAAAACAATTTATACTTTAAAACCAGTATAAACATTTCCATTTCAAAACTATAAATACGATATCATTTAAAACCCAAAACAACATGATATCGTTATATTCAAATATAATTCTTTTCCAAAACCATACTGCTTAAAATTTATAATATCTGGAAACCAAATATTTGAATTATACCTTTAAACCATAATATATTGGAAATTTTTCTTTTAAAAAAAACATAACTCCCAAAACACAAATGGTTTGGATATAAATGGTTTAACTTTATGGTTACTTTGTAAAGAAGATAATTTACATAGCTTTACAAATATATTTCTTTATTTTAAACCATAATTTAAATATCACTTCATGTTCCCAAGACCATTTCAATTCCTATATATATATCCAATTGGAGTATTAATATTCAAAACTAAGGTTGGATATTTTTTCTTTCAACAAATTAGTGTTTATTATTTCGTCTTGAATATTCCCATAAATTCCATAGATAAAACTCCAAAATTATGCCATTAAATAATTTCAAAATTTACTTAACACTAGAATGTTCATCTTAAATTTATTAAGAAAAATCCAGTTATAAATCTCATATCTTAAAGGTCTCCAAAACTTAAACATAAATATAATTTATCAAATTCCTTAAATTTCAAAACAATCAAATTCCAGATTCTATAGCACTTAGGAAATGCTACCTAAAGTTACGGGTAAAACTAGTCCAATTTCAAAAGACAGCATTTAAATGCTTTAGTAGATTGTTTAACTTAATAAATATTTCCAAATATAACTTATATATATATTTCTTAACTGAAATCTTATCCTTTCAAAAATCCAGAATTTCCAAATTAAGTTATATTCCAAAATTTTATTCAAATATTTATTTATTTATTTATTAACATTTATAACTCATTCAAAATCAATATAAAATCCTTTAAAGATATTAAATCAAATATTTAACTTCCAAAATAATTTTAAATATTTCAGAAAATATTATAAGGACCACGGGCCTGTATATAGTTTTCTAGCCTAGGTCAAGTGATACGGATTTATATCATTTCAATCCGAAATTTACAAACCCCGGGTTCTATCATTTCAAACCCGCAATCCCAAGTTAACAGTTAAACAGTTAACATAATAATAGCACAGTAATCATCATTTAGGCCTATCATTTCAGCCCACAACAATCTAAATTTAACAGGGAACTTGCAGTGGTGATTTAAGCAGTAAATAAACAATAATATAATATAACTGCAGAAATAATACAACAGATAATAACTGATGAGGTGTCAATTTAAATGGGATTCATCATTCTACGTTATACTACAGACAGATAATATTTAAATAAAATTTTTACACATACACTTGCGATAATTCACAAAATATATGTACATATGTCTGGTGAGAAATACTCACCTTAAACGCTGCAGTGGATCTAAATCAAACACGGTATCTACTTCGGAAAAAAAAACGGAAAGCACGATCAAACTTCGGCGGATGCAAAGCCTTGACTTAAATCTATAAGATCCAAATACCAAGTATGCGAATTTAAAAATTACGGTCAAAGCAAAATTTCAGAACAACTGGAACGAATAGAATAAAAGAAATTTAGTTCAACTTGCTCGACTACTACAACCCGCTAACCGTCTCAACATATCCTAGGCCCATACTTCAACCGTACGCATGCATAAAATAAATTGAATAAATTGCAAAATAAATTGCAAATTTAATACAATTGATTGAAAAAAAAGATGTTATGCACCCAAACAAAACAAATACATGTTTAGACATTATTAAATTATTTCTCACATTTTTAATCATATTTATCATGATCAATTATTTTCATTCTCATATATATTTATTTAAATAAAATGACAATATTGGCAACAAACACAATACTGTTCAAATTATTCGATTTAATCAAATGTAGCCACTAACTACATTCGAATTCATTAAATAATACTTTATTTCACATACATGTTCATCATGTTTAGGCAAATTATTTCTTCTTTTACTTTTATTATTAAACATTAAAAGGTGATTATTGGTATACATCACCAATATCCTTTTATTAACCATAATAAATACAATCCATTGATATTTATCCACCCAAATTCTCAAATAAGTAGTTAAATTTATTTTTAACCATCTTAAATTTATTTCAACCATTAAAAATTGAAATAAATGTCATTTTATTATATTCACCCAAGATTTATTCATACAATATTGTTTATTTGAATTAAACAACATTTCATATCATTTTCTCCTTATCAATTTATCTTCTCCATTATTAAATTGTAATTCTTTTTTTTTTTTTTCTTTCTATGCCTTCCTCTTCAAACTGCACTTATCCAAATCCACAATACCACTAACTACATCATAACTACACTAATTCCATAGTCTAGCTTCCTACAATCAATTTATATCATTTCTTCCAGCCTACTACTAACAAAGTTCTATATGTATTTATAAATGGCACGACATGATGGGGAAGTAGCCGAGCAAGGAAATCAGAGAACACAAGAAGGAGGAAGGAAAATTGGAAGAAGCAAAGAAATAAACAATGCAAATTATTTACCTGATAGAAGCTTGTACCAGAGAGGGACAAACAAGGAGATATGAAAACTTATGTGAATGAGGCAAAGTATTTATAGATAAACTTGCGAAATAAAAAGGGGAGATAAATAGGCAGGTTTGAAAACGTAAGAAATAAATGCAAGCGTTGATTTTTGAGTGCATGCGTTTAGGCAAGAGATTTATTTCCAGTTCTTCTTGTTTGAACGCTACACGAAAATTGTGATAAATGCATGCGTTTATTTCTCTTTTCAGTTTTATGTTTGAACGATATCACTCTTTTGGATTTTTTTTTAGATAGCTTGCGTGATTTATACCAGTTATAATCTAAATTTAAAGCATGCGTTACTGCAAATTTGAACAGATTTGATTGAGGAAGCAAAACTTGAGCTCTTGCGTGATTTATGGTAAGCAATGAAAAAGCTTTTAACTGAAAAGGCAAAAGTAATAAATGCTTACATACATATTTACTTGATCAATGGTTCGAAAAATTTATTTATTGCAAAACAAACGCAGTGGAAACAGAGAGATATAATGGGTATGCGAAAATTTGCAAAGATAGGCAAGATTAAATTTTGAATGCATTTAATTTAGGTGAGAGGAAAAATTGCAATTGGAAGAGTTGATATTTTTGTGGATAAGGCTGCGTGAATAAATGAATACAGTGACATGCTCAAGAAACAAATGGTAAGAGGCAAATGTCAAAATGTTAAAAGAATAAAATTTTGTGTCACGTGCAAAGGAAGGCAAATTTGATTTCCATATTCTTCTAATCAATTAATTCCCCTTTAATTGCCTTTAATTGATTTCAATTGATTACCTTATCCCTTTTAATTACCCTCCTTAATTGATTTCAATTAATTACCATATTACCAATTAATTATCCTCCTTTAATTACATACTCAAATTTGGTTACTAACTTAATTAGTTAATTAACCCTTTTTGTTAATTATCAATCCTGCGACGTCTCACATTAATCCGTCCGCTTTGTAGGCACTGGTAGCCGGACTGGTTACACGGGCAGATTTCTCCTACAAAATGGGGATTAACCTCGTGTCATCATGCCATTAACCAAAAGAATTAACTTATTTATCTTTCATCAATTTTATTAATTTGCATTAATTATTCAATAAATTAATTCTGGTCAACTACTGAAATTTTACAATTAATTTCTCTATTAATTGTCATAAATTTCTTTTTGAAATATCTATTAATTGTCATTAACTCCATTTTAAAATATCCGTATGTGCCTTTATTCAAGTTTTGAATTGCTAACTAGGAATAAGGTAGATTTATCAAATAAATTGATTGTAAGTTTCATTGTTTTAAATTGCTTAACAATGTTCACTGCTAACATAATTAATATGTCAAAATTGAGAATATTCCACCAACATGATTTGCATGTCATAACCTACCAAATTAACATAATTAATTAACTACTTTAATATGTTACAAATTTTCTCCTTTTCATTATTTTTAGGGAATGGGTATAACAACAGATATTATGATAATATCCAAAACATTTAGTTACCACACACTTCATTATACATTATAAAAATTTCCTTTTTTTTTCTTCTTCTTAAATTTAGTTACAAAAATCATATTAAATTAACGAGTTTAATTCTCTAAATTAAATATTTAAACAATATTGGTAAACACAATTTATATAAATTATATTTCTAAAAACAAAAAAATTAAAAGAAATAAATAGCTAAAAACTAGGGCTGTTACACACTCAAATTTTAATTAAAAAGACAATTTATATTGTATATTATCCAATTACATAGTTAACTTTTTGAGTAATTTTAGGTATGTTATATTGAATGCAATCGAGTATTATACAAGTAAATTTCTAACTCAATTCTCTCAAGTTTAAATATTAATTCAAAATTTTCGTTTCATTTATAATTGAAATCATCTTTTACCCAAAATTTTAAGAATTAAATTTCCGATTAATTTCAAACAATTTAGAGATAATTATATACATACAATATATCCAAATCAAATCTAAATCAAATACTAATATATATATTTTAAATCAAGTCATACTTTTAGAAATTCAAATCAAATTTATTTCAAAACAAAAGTATAGCAAGCTACTGATGGTCTCACCTCTTCGAAACTCGAAAATGAATGTCGATGATGCGACCGTCATCACCGAAATTTAATTTTCAGCGACAAAGAGAATAGCGCTGATTTAAACATTTTAAATTCTTTGAAATGATTTCTATTTGAAAATATTTAAATACTATACAAATTAAAACTTTCAAATCAAAGTTTGAAATCACTAGAAATTAAATTCTCAAATTCTAATTTAAATATATTTCAATTCCTAAATAAAATTTTAAACCATGTTCTTTAATTTCAATAAATAAAAATCAAATATTACCATTCGTTGACCCATTCATCAAACAATTTAAAAAATTTACTTGTATAATATAATCACACAAAATTTATTTTATTTACTAAATTTGAAAACAATGTTGCGTCAGTTTGCTCTGCTCAAGTGTTTTGAAAATCCTGTCGATAGCGTTGATCAGACGAATCAATCGAAAATCCAAACCAACATCAACAATTCAAACAACACAATATATATAAATATTTTAATATTAATTTACAAATACACTTCCACGCTTGACGATACAAGAATGGATTTCAAAGCAAGCATAGAGATTCAAATTTAATGGACTCAAATCAAAAAGAATTTTGATTCGAAGATAGGTTCGAAACAAAGATACTATGATTAAATAACAAAATAGGAAGATGGATAAGTTTATATAGATCGTGGGCAACCTTAACCGGGTCGACCGTGACTTCAAAGATAAGATCGATGCAGAATTCTGAGACAAATCTACATTCGATATCAAGAGATAGAATTTGGGATAACAAGAGATACTTTCATCTATACCGAGGATATGTATAAATCTCCGGTGAATCGTTGTCAATTGTAAAAGAGTTTCACCCCTTTACAAATCACTAGAATATTGGCGAGATCGCCAATCCGTTATAAAGGTCATTCGAAGTGGAGTTATGGAATACTCCAGAATTCAGACGAATACGAATAGTGAGGGACAAGAATGAATTTCGGAACCGAGGGAACGTTCCAAAATTCAAGGGAATCAAGTCAAAAAAGGAAGAGATTCAAACTCGAATGAAAGTGATTCTGTAAATACATTTACCATATATGCTAAGTTTTTCCTAGAGCTACCAAGCTCTGTTACCAACTGTAACGACCCGCTATTTTGAACCATTCGCATCCGCACATGTCGGACTTGAATAATTCAAATTACCGAATTGTTAATTTAAATTTGGCAAAACTGAGTATATACGGTTAATAAATAATCACAGATCACAGACACAGAGTAATAAATGCAGTGGAAACAAAATATAGTAGTTCATGAAGCTACTATATACATCTCAGAGTTAAATAAGGTACAATAGAAGTCTCGAATACAATAGTCAAATACAAGAATCAGAATACAACACTAGAATCAACTGAATATCTGAAAGCTGGATAGATAGCCGGATCTCCAAGCGAAGCTCCAACTCCAATGGTGAGTCTCGAATACTGTACAGTCAGTCTGACCCGAGCGTAAAGCAAAATACAAAACACTCGAGTCAGGATTAACATTCTTATATTAATAAATCCAATGCAAGTGAAATAATAATTGAAATACAAGTAACTCAAAGGACGTTCGAATAACCATCCTCTAAGGATCCGTTAAACTATCTACTATGTAGTTGTGTACGCTAAGTAGATAATGCCTATTAGTAATATAAAGTATCGAAATAGTGTTAAAGCGTTACCATTATCCCCTGTAACACATTTTTTATAAGTGTCATAGTCTATACAGCACTGTAAACTCCACCGTAAACTAGTGGGATATCAGCGAGTACTCCATAGGTATAACACAAAACAAATCGTAGTGGTCACGTATATAGGGATACAAGTATGACAAGGCACATGAGGTAATACCCAAGGTAGTGAAACTACCGTTTGCCTGATCCGGACTGGCAAGAACGCATCGCCCCAACGATCGCAACACCATGAAACAACACTCCTAAAATTTTGAGGCTGCACACCTGTAACGACCCATAAAATTCGATGATTAAAATGAGTTAAATTAATAAGATTTTAGTTAAATTTAGAAGGAAATAAGAATCGTATAATTTATGTTGGAACGTAAGTTATTTATAGGGCAGTAATTGATGAATAAAAAGTTTGAAACCAAGTAAAGAAATTTAGGAAGAACATTTAATAGTAATTTATGAATATATTAGGCAATTTAAAATTTATGGATTTGTTAAATAATGCAAAGTTATAATTGAGTGTAAACAGGAATATTTGGTAATTATTTAAAATAAGAAATATGTGATTTCGTGAGATATTTAATTGGGTATTTTATAAATGTTACATTTATGGGAATGTGATACAATGTTAGAAATTAGTTGTAGCAATTGTAATTAAAATTAACAATTTAGAATAAAATTGCAATTAATTGGAAATAATGAAAATGGTCTTACTTGGTTATAAGTTTAATATAAGCAACAAATGGAAATGTTGAATTAGTGAATCATTAATAAAATTATTAACTAGAATGGAATTCAAATCAATATAATAATGGAAAGTATAATTGTTGCACTTGAGTAAGTTTTAAAAAAAAAGTGATTAAAGGTTACTTAAACGACAATTAATGAATGTATTAAATTTTTAAAAGTCAAAATTGATTGCATTAGTAAATTGGGAAAGGAATTCAAAATTATGTTAACTGATGAAGAATACGTAATAAAGTGTAAATTTATAAAATCAATGGCCGTTAAGAAGTTATAATATTTATAGTTGATAATAAACGTTACTTAGTGATTATTAATATAGTAACGGAAGGGGGAATGTAAATTTAATAGAAACGTAAATTTATATTTTAGGTCGTAATTGGTGAATTGAGAAACAAGTTCAAATGAGGTATTTGATGGAATTCTTTAATAAATAAGAATTTTTTGTTCTTGTATTATAAACTTAGGTATAATTGAAATTGCTTCTAATAGAATATAATGGGAAGGGAAGTATTATAAATGAATGGTTAGAAACTTAAGTAAACAATTGGGAGGCTAAGAAATTTGATTAAGCATAATTACTATAAATAAATGAATGATAATAAATGAGGTTATGTAATAATGAAGGAATGAATAAATATATAATGCAATAAAAGAAGAAACTGACATGACAATTATAAATGAAAACGAATATTTGGGAGTAATAAATGAAAATTTTGAAACAAACATTGAACCAGTAAATAAAGTAAAAGTTGTAAAATATGTAAATGTAAATTTTATAGATGAATCCTTATATGAATAGAAAGGGGAATGAAGCAATAAATGTTATGAGATGAAATTTATAAGGATGAGACTAATTAGGCAAATTGGTGATTATCATTAATTGTTTACCCATTTGTTTCATCTATTGAATTAGTTTTAAATCCATTGGAATAAAACATAATCAAAAAAACTACGTTAATGAAAATTTAGAGGAAATTTGAGAATTAACGCAATAACTAATTTAGTGCAAATAAATTTATGGAACCAATGGTAAGTTCTTAACTAATTGTGATTAATATATAGAAATAATGACTATTGGTTGAATAAAGAGATGGAATAAAATGTTATCAATATATTGGAATTTAATACACGATAATAGGATAAATTGCAATTCAATGAAAAGTAAATACTTAGAAGATTGTATAAATGGAAATTTAGATAAAATTTAAGAATATAATTATAAACTTGTATTAAATCATGGTAAAAGTCCAAGTGATTAAGAAGGATGAATTGGCTAGTTTATAAATATTGAATAAAAAGGTGATTAATTAATTTAATATTAACATATTTAATTGATAGGAGGTAATTGTTCTACTTCTCATTACATTCATTTAGCCCATTTTGAAACTTAATCAACTGAAATTAATGTAATTGAAAGTTTTCAATTAATAGGAGAGGGAATACTAATTGTAATAGGTGCAATTAAAAGCAGCTTATGTTTTGTGAAAATATAAGGAAAGTTTTGATTCAATGAGAAAAAAACATTTACATCAAATAAAATGAATGTTTCATCTATGAATGTAGGTTTAACTTCATTAAAATAAAGAATAGAAAGATTGATTTTAAAGAAAGAAATATATGTTTATTTGAACTGTGTTTTAGCTTACAGATTGATTACAAGGATAGGAAAATAATCTATTTATTACTCTTGTGTATAAACAATAAATTTATAAACGTGTTTAAATGAACAATTGTTTTATTTTTTTTATCCATTTTAGTTGTCTGTTTTAAAATTTAACTTTGTAAGTAACTGCAATTAATGTAATTCAAATGTTTAAATTAAAAGGAAAGGAAACGTTGATTGCAATTAATAGATTTCATAAAAGAAACGCATGTTTTGTGTTAAACAAAAAGGGTGTTTTAATGGAAATAAAAGATCATTTTGAGAAAACAAAATTGAACGTTTTCATTTTTAAGGTAAGTATAAATATTTTATTATGCGTAGGTAAAAACCTAAATGCATACAAAATTCTACTTTCGTTTGCAAACCTTTCCATTCCTACGTACATTTCCTTATCTATTATTAATGCCTGAAGCTTTAATAAGAAAATGTGACATTTATTTTTTTCCCTCCACGTTCATTTCCTAATTATAAATAACCTACATCTTATTTCTTCTTTTACATTTTGTTTCTCCTAACACCACATATTCAAAAGCTCTTATTCTTGGAAATCCAAAAGCATTCTTTTATAAAAATGATTTTTTTTTTTCATTTTTCGTACACTTCCTGTCCTCATCTTAGTTGTTCTTCAATCTTTTCCTGAAGCCTCATCTTGAGAAAATGTAAGTATTAAAATTTGTTTATTATATATATTTTTAACGCGTACTAACTTTTATTTTAATAATATTTCTTGTAACATGAATATCTTTTGTGTATAAACTTTGATTCACGCGCGATTTCTTCTGTTGGATTCAAATTTATATTCTGGACAACATGAAATTGATTTAGTTGAATTTGGAGATTGTTGATTTTTGCGCTTCTGTTTGGATTTTTATGGGCTAAAATCAAAGGTGAGTGTTTAGCTCACTCACAACTTCTAAAATTTCTTATGTTTGTTAAATTATAATTGGATGTGATTAGAAATTTATTTATGACTGTTTGGCATATTTTTAATCATCATCTCAGCTAAATTGCATTTATTTAATTAAATTGTCATTTACGTATTCATTGCACATAAAATGCCAGTTAAATTGTTATTTATTTATTATTACATATAAACTGCCAGTTAAACAGTTATTAATTTATCATTTGATATAAACTGCTAGTTAATTCCTGATGATTATTATCTGTACTATATTGATGCTATTGTTTGAATTGGATGATGATTGTGATAAATGGTTGATGGTTGATATTGGATGAATGGATGCTGTATTTATATTGTTATAAACTGCAAGTTATTATGCATTTTCATCTCATTCGGGATCGCGGTCTGAAATGATATACAATCGCATTTTTGTTTTTAAATTGCGGACTGAAATGATAAATATCCATATCACTTGACCATAGGTTAGAAAATTATATACAGGCATCGCGGTATAAATATATAAAATAATTTTTTGAAATAATTTTTCTACGGTTTTATGAGATATTGATTTCGGATAATTGATAAAGGTTATTTTATATATAGTAAAATTCTTGGTTTTAAGTTATGTATAAAATTGTTTAAAATATAAATAAATTTAATAATAAAGTTGATTTTATTAAATTATAATATGGAAAGTATTTACTTAAATAATATATTTTTATATAGAGTTTATATTGATTTTTATTAATCAAGGGTGAGAAAATAGTTTTGCGATGGACTTGAGATTTTATTTAATAAAAAAATTTATCTAATAAAAATCCATTGGAACTTATTGAAATTTAGATTTTAAAAAAAATATGGTTTTAAAACTAAATTCGGGGTTAAGGTGGTTTATATATCAAGTCTAAATGAATTGAGGAATATTCAATTTTTTAAATTTGGAGTTTTATTAAAGGCATGCTAGATTTTTAAGTAAATATTTCAAACTAAATAATAGAAAAGTGAAATTGATATATATATATATATATATATATATATATATGAATTAAAAATTTTAGTTTGAAATATTTAATTTTAAGCTTTGAAAATATTGAATTAGAAATTTTTTATTTGAAGGTTCAAATCTGTAACGATTCGAGATTTTCGACTTCCGAAAATCGGCATTAATATGTCCACTGTATCGAATGCTGCATAATCGAATGCCGAAAAACCGAACTGTTAGGGTTAAAAAGAAGAGGTAGAAGAAAACGATAGAAGAAGTAAGGAAACATAATAGAAACAATATCAGAATCTCACATATCGCAGCGGAACAACATATAATAAATAAATGAATATCTTTAAAACAAAGAACTATATCAGTTATTACATTACATCACATCATCATCAGAGTGTACAACAACAATATACAACACAACTGGACAAAGGATAGTTATACAACATGTCCTTACAAGTGAATTTATAGCGGAAAGATAATATCATATACAGGTAATAAGTCTCGCCATCCAGCTCGCCACTTGAGCTCCAAAGCACTTCTGAATCTAGAATGACCTGATAACCTGACTCTAGACTGCCCGTGTGGAAATTATGGGCACCCGGAGTTTAGGAAGAGAACAATAAACTCCAGGTTAGTCATTGGACTGGTGTGAGAACTCAAAACAGTTATTTATCATTTAAAACAGCAACAACAAACAAGGGAAGTGGAAAATATCCGCAATGCTTTTTGAAAATGAAACTACCATAAGGCCTCCCCGCACACACACAATGCAAACGCAGAATTGGAGGAGATTTCTCCTTATGATAGTCAAAGATGCTTACTACGCAAAACAAATCATTTTTGATATTATTATTAGTGCATAGTGATGAAAGCATTTCGAAAATAGAATATAAATCTTAGCCAGCATAGGTACCATTATATTATGCCTGCTATAGCTACCATATTAAATGGCAGGTTCTACAACTAAAACCGTACAAGGCTCGTATTGTTTCTTTGGATTTTCCAACAAATGGTCAGGCTAAGGACTTCCTTCTGTCAATGGGATCGCCACTGGCGGGACGTCCCGAGAACCTAATGTTACAGTTAGATCTCTGCCAACAAAAGGCCGGGTTACCCCTGTAACTAGGTAACTACTACACGAATATGCCACCCCCCGGTCCTTTGGGACCTTTATCCGAGGGCCCTCGATCACCAAGCAACAACCACACAGAAAAATGAGATTGGAGCAACCACATAGGTTAAGCATCAGGGCTCCATACCTGACACCACCCTTTTCCAAAAGGGAATGACATAACCCAAAGGGCGTGACCCTCATAACCTTGCCGCATATTCCTGTTTCGACCATTTCCGGGGTGTGAGGTCTGACGAAGTCTCGTCCACAAAGCTACGCTTTTTCACAAAGACACGCTTTGATCAACAAAGGATCAATAAATAATCATCACACAGCAACACTCAGCATGCCACATTACCAAATTGGGAATATATCGCTGATAACCTTCAACTACATAACCTCTAAGGGTGTTAAGCTAAGAGAATAAATTCTCCGCCACTAACGGAAATGTATTTGAAAGAAATCTGCATTATATCTCAAAATGTAATGTCATACACGTAATCATAAAGTCTGTTCCGGGTTCGAACAGAACCGAAGGCACATCCAAAGAAGCCCTTGCAATCCGGGTATTCACAATCCCGATCTAATTTCCCACCACAAAGGAAATCTCCATACCGTAGCTAACGGTGCAGAGACAATCGATAGGTCATCCTATCATTTTCAAAAATACCCGGTCTTCACCACCGGTCTTCAATGCTATCCATTACGTCGTATCACTATTCAGAATGGGGAATCCGAATAACGAGCGCAATAATTTAAAAATAAGTGTAGCATTAAATTTCAACCAATTCACAACAAATAGTCATTCAAGGGTCAATATTGATAGTCGGTTATTTAACTATCAATCAATATTCACAACGTCACCCGATTTCAATACAAGATATGATTTCCACACTTCAAACATTTGAAAACAAATTTCAAATCAATTTCACCTTTACAACTTTCATTTCAAAATGGTTCATTTAAACCAATTAAATAAATCCTTACCGATTTATTAAATTTATGTTCCAAATCCGTAAATTTATTTCCACACTTCAAAATAAGTCAATGTTTATTTTTAAACAAACTTCCTTTTCTTTTATAAATTCCATAGTGAATTTACCTTTCCAAAATATCTACGAATATACGATTTCCATATCGATTTCTAATATTCATTTTCAATTTACTAAAAGATAAAATCTCAAAACATTCACTTTATATTGGAAAAACATTTCCATACTTGTTTAATAATAAGTAATTCACAAATCTGTTTATTTTCAACACTTGGAAAATATTCAATATACTTAAATCACAATTAAGTATATAATTTATTCTTTAAGGAAAACATTCTCTTAAACACATTTATTTGGGTCAAAACGAATGTTACGTAAAACATCGTTTAACCCAAAATCACTAGTATAAGGATTCGAACTTAAAATAGATATATAAATCCCAATACTATATAAAACATTTCCTTTTGGAAATCATTTACTATAACAACAGTGTTATAGTCCACCATTTCCTTATTTCTCAAAAACGTCTATTTCAACAATGAATGTTGAAATCTATGGTTTCGATACTTAATACATTTTAATACATTTTTGAATCGTTTTAAATTCTTTTTAAAATATCACTTTCCCAAAATATTTCTTTAATATATTATTCACCGTCCAAAATCATGAATATACTTCGTTTACCAAATTCAATTTCTACATATTTTATTTAAAGGATTATTCACTATCCAAAATGTGAATATACTTCATTTAACAAATTCAATTTCTACATATTTTATTTAAAGGATTATTCAATGTCCAAATTCGTGAATATATTTCCTTTAATCAGTTATAATAATTATACTTCTCAAAATAAGTCGATTTCGGATTTATAAAACAACGTTTATAAATACTATTTATACTTTATAACAACTTTACTTATAAAATCACTTTATTTACAAATTCTATCCATATCTCATTTACACGCCAAAATCCAATTTATAAGCAAATTACTTATAAATCTTTTATTTACAAAATCTATTCATTTTATAACTTCACAATTTATAAATCTATAAATTTCATTCACTTATGAAATCCATTTATACTTCATTTTTTACCCTTATAAAAACTCGTTTTATAATTCCAATATTTTAATTTATAAATATCAATTTTATAAATCTTTTATATAAATCATTTATAATAATTCAAAAATCCCAATTTAAACCATTTTATAAATTAATCAACTACTTATTTCGAAAATCACATTTCGGTTATATTTCACAAAAATCATAATTTTTATAACATAAAAATTACAACGTTTATTTATTTAAAATGAATCAATTCCAAAATTAAATTTTTATTATGAATTCTCAACTTAAATTTTCAGAAATCATATTTTATTTATTTTCGGCATCTAACGATACCGAAAACATATTCGGCTAAAATTTAGCCTTTAACGATTTTAATCACAAAGATAATCACGCAGATTATAAATAGATCAACATACAACATTGAAACCAATTCAATCATTTGAGGAATCCAGTTGGATCCCTCCAACCTGTTTCCCTACATCCAAAGATGTTAGCACAATACTAATTCCGCTTCGAGATGGAATATCGCTGTATATGGGATTTATAAAATTCTATCCGCTATTATGCGGCCAATAGGTTCTCATCCGCTATATAATGCGGGAAAATCAACTCCAAATACATATACAATACCAATTCCATATCAAGTTGGAATTATCGCGGTATATGTTTTTAATAAATAACATCCGCTTAATATACGGCGTATAGGGTCTATTTCAATACAACAGATAACAATTTATCATCCAATCACACAATCAAGAAATTTTAAATCTAACTATTTAAAATTTAAATCAAAACAATTCGATTGAGTGAGAAGTTCTCACCTTGAGTTTCCGATAACAGTTGTAGCGTTTTATTTCGAATAAAATTAAATGCGCGTTTAATTTTACCCAAAATTTTCACTAGCTCCAAACGAATCCAAACCAGCTCCATAGCGTAGTGCTCGACAAAACGAACCCGACGCAAGTCGTTTCATCAAAATCCGACCTCGTATGACACAGATATCAATTTTTAAAGTTTACACAAATAAAATATAAATAAATTTACACTTTTATTTTAATTTTTTAACCTAATTGAAATCAAAGCCGTAGATCTCAAGCCCCTTAGATCCAGGCCGTCCCCCCTTTTCTTCCACTCATGATATCTACAGGTAGCAAGGAACCCACGGCCGCCACTTGTTTACAAATTTTCACGACCACTACAAGCCGCTTGAAGACGATCATCTACCTCCACCTTGAAGAGCTTCGCGCGAGCCACCTTCGGCTTGAAGGGCTTGAAGCTCGGCCTCACCATCTCATCGAAAATCGTGCTTGAAACGGTGATGAACGCGAGCGTGTTTCTCCTCCAAACGACAACAATAACAAGGATCCACCGTTGGATTTGACGAGCTCGTCGTTATCTAGAACTTTGTAGTTAAACATTTTTGATGAAACCGAATAGATTTGGAGAAATCAGAGGGAGAAGAAAAGAAAATTTCGGCCATTGATGGTAGAACTGGCGGCCACAAACCCTAGGGTTTTCTTTGTTGCAAATTGTGAATAAGCCGTCCTTTTATAGAAAATTCACGCAAACACTATTCACTCTAAATTTTCCGAACTCCAAACGAAGCGTGCCGGCTGACGTTTCTAGGGTTTAGCCCGAGTTCTAGACACAATGGAATAGGTTTCGGGAGCCAATTCGACCATCTGTGCGAGTTACGACAATAAACGATCAAATTTAAATTAAATCGATTAAACCAATTTCTATGCGTTTTGGCTTGCCCCGGACAAATGATAAATCCGATTGACACGAAATTTGAAATCTTGCAATAATATGACATTACGGATCCGATGAAACTAGTTTCATCGAAATCCAAGACTGTTTGAAAAATGGCTATTTTAACTCGTCAATTAAATATTAAAATATTCAATTTTTACAAATTAACTTTTAATTCAATTTTAAAAGTTCACAAACATTGTTCTAACTCCAATATGATTTAATATAACTTTATAAATCATTTTTAATCACAATTAACCCGATTTTCAATTATTTACGCAATTCCAAATATTAAATTATCGATTTAATTATCCAATTAAATCTAAATATTGGAAAAATAAATTATTCGACTTATAAAATTTACTTATTGATATTTAAAATTAATTAAATATATAATTTTAATTGACAGAAATTCTGGGTCATTACAAAATCGATATTTGAAATTTATTTGTGGAATCAAAGAAATTATTTTATTTTATAAAGTAATTTAATATTTAAACCATTTGAAGGGTGCAGTTATATTTCAAAGTTATGAAATTCAAGTTTTATGTTTGGAAGGTTATATTTCAAGCGTTTGGTTTCGAAATATTATAACTTTGAAAATGTTATGGTTTTAGAAAAGAATATATTTGAAATAAAAATGATATTATATTAATTTGGGTTTATAAATGATATCATATTGATTTGGTTTTAAAATAGAAATGATATCATATTTATATGGTTTTGAAATGGATATTTATTCTAGTTTTAAAGCATAAACTATTTTGAAAAGACCGCGGTGTTATAATAACATTTGGTTGATGAAGAGACCGGGATCAGAAGTTGTCATACTCTGTGCCAACTTCGAAAACTACTTTAATAACGGTGTACGCGGTGGAGATTCCAGAATGAAGTAGGATGGTGGTGGAGTTTCCTTTGAGGTAAATACGTGGACCCAACTCCCCTGAGTTGGCATAAGGTGGCCAAAACAATAGCGATCGACGGGTTAAGAAGGTAGCACCTTTTATCAGACACATCCCTTCGATATTCTACTTTGACTTTGGATTTTTCGGTGGCCACTTTTGACTTTGATTTTGGGGGTGTTGTTCGAGGTAGGCGGTAGTAGCTGCTAGTGTTACCACCGACCCGGAAGCGTAATTGGTATATCTACCGTGGCATTGCCTAGTTGTGCCGTGTCACCTACCCTATCGCGCCTTATACGATTTTGTTTTGTACCATACCTATGGAGTGCCCTCTGACGACGCCCAGTACGGGGGAGATTGCGGTACTGTATAAACTATGGGAGTGTATTTTGTGTTAAGGGCTATATGGGTAACCCTTTAACGCTATTTAAAAGTAAGTTTATTTTACAATTAGACACTATTATAATAGCGAAATAAACTACATAGAAAATAGTTTAATGGATCCTTAGGAGATGTAAATCCCGAGCATCTCTTGAGTTACTGCACTCATATTTATTTATGTGATTTAACTCACATAAGATATTTTAGTTCTGACTCGAGTGTTTTGTCTTTTCAATTCGCTCGGGTCAGTCCAAGCATTTCAGGATCGAAGGCTTTATCTCTGGAGGACGAAAACGAAGATTTCAATATTATTATTAATATATATTATATGGTTCCACTACACTATTGTATTCCGCTGCATTATTGATATTCTATGGTATGTATAACTTCGATATATATTGCAAGTATAATTAAATATTTTGGAAAACAGCTTCATGAACTGTATATTTGATTATTATATTTTATCCTTCCGCTGTGAGATTCTGTTTGTTTTATTTCTTTCTTGTTTTTCTTATTTACCCCATAACAATCCGCCCTTCCGTATGGTTTGAATTGGCACGTATGTCGATTCAAAGCGTGCGAAAAGGCAAAATGTTACATCTGGTATCAGAGCTTTGGTTTAGCGATAAACCTTAGCTTTGTGGGGTCTGACTCTTTATTAATAGGGTAGTAATACCCTATGATGATTCATTGAGCGTATATATGAGAGAGCGTATTTGTTAGTGTTATAAAAAGTTTTAATATTGTGTTAATCTGTGTCGTTTTGTATTTATAAATTCAGGTTGGTGCATTGGACGCTATGACATCAATAGGGATTTCTAAACACTTAATAGGACAGACCGACATAATATTTGTTTTAATACAGGTGAATGAAATAATTTTGCCTATTATATTTTCTACATATAAAATAAATTTTTAAATGATATAAAGATATATATTTGGTTGCTATATATTGGTTGTTAGATAATGATATTTATAAATAACAGTGAAATAAGATTGAAAATAAAATAAAGGAAATTTGGAAATTTTAGAACTTAAGTTCCGGGGCTTTGAAAGTTTCTTTCAAATGATTTTGGAATATAGTAATAATAGTATTAGAAGTATTTTCTGATATAAATATTTCAATATAATTTGAAAGGATTGTTTTAAAGAAATTTTGGAAAAGAAATTAAGTTATATACTCCCCTCTCTGTCGCTGGAAATCAATTTCAGTGATAAGTGCATGCATCATCGACATTCATTTTCGAGTTTTGAAGTGGGAAGGCCACTGTAATAATTTTACTACAGATTTATTTCGATAAAAAAAAAGTGAATTTTTAATTTGTTTTAAATATACTTGAATGTAGATAAGTTGTACGTATATTTATCTATTATTTTAAAATGAATTGAAATTTAGCCCGGTATTTAATTCTCAAGATCCGTTATAATAATTTCATTTAGTGAAGTGAAATGGAATTAAATTAATAATTGAAACCTCTAAAGAAAATAAGAGATTTAATGCTAGGTTATAAATGGTATTAAATGACATTTAAAACGTTAACCTATGAAATAAAGGATATAATTATTGAACATTAAATTAATTAGAAGAAATAGAATAAATTTGTATAACTTTCAAATTACATCCTTAAAAACATATATATAACTTACCGAATATTAAAAGTTGAAATGTTTAATAAGAAAATGCAATCGAAATTGTACAAGTAAAAGTATGAAATGAAAGTAAATAAATGAAATTAAGTAGTATATATGAAAGATAATAAACTTAAGTAAATGATTGAAGCTATTTATTAATAAAATAAGCAGAAAGATGAATACTGCAAGTAAATGAAGATAAAGAAAAAAGGGAATATATCATCATATAAAGGAAATCAAACAATAAATGCTATGAAATTGGAAAATTTAATTTGATTTTTTGTTTGGAAGTGTTGTTTGTTTTGGCCTATGGTTGTTGGGTAAGGATATTTTAAAATTGTTGGGATGTATGAATAATCTATTTAGTTTCACCTAAGACTATTGAGTGAAGGGTACACTTAGCAGTTTATTTTTCATTCCGTACAATTTAAAGTTTAACCCGAACAACTATTTATTTTGTTTGATATGAATGAATGATTGATTTTATGGTTGTATGCCTTATTGCAAGTGTTTGATGTTGTATTGATTTGCTTGTTGATGGTTGAACCCACTTTAAATATTTCATCTTATATAATTGTTAACCTTTTTGGATTATATAAGTGAAATATAGGTTATGGAAGCAATTGCTACTGCTTTTGCTTTCATAATTTAAGCGTTATTGCTCGATAAATTGGTACGTTTCTCGGATTACGGTTTATATCGTTATTATATTATTTTTCCCGTGTTGGGATTTTTTTTTTTGAAATATATGTTATATATGGTTATATTGATATTATATTTTCTCCCGAGCCTCTCCGTACAAAGGAGACTCTGCCAAAATTTTCCGTAAATTTTGGACTTAGAAATTATTTTGAAAATGTTTTCAATACTTTATTAATTTAAGTATAAAAAGATCTATTGGTTATAAATTGGTATATTTTGTTTAAATTAATTAATTTTGTAAATTTATTTGTTTATAAATTTAATATTTAAATAAGATATATTTATTTCTTAACTCTTCTTTTTCCTTCTTTCCTTTCCGGGGACGAAAATTTTTGAGTGGGGAAGAGTGTAACGACCCATAAAATTCTATGATTAAAATGAGTTAAATTAATAAGATTTTAGTTAAATTTGGAAGGAAATAAAAATCGTATAATTTATGTTGGAACATAAGATATTTATAGGGCAGTAATTGATGAATAAAAAGTTTGAAACCAAGTAAAGAAATTTATGGAGAACATTTAATATTAATTTATGAATATATTAGGCAACTGAAAATTTATGGATTTGTTAAATAATGCAAAGTTATAATTGAGTGTAAACAGGAATATTTGGTAATTATTTAAAATAAGAAATATGTGATTTCGTAAGATATTTAATTGGGTATTTTATAAATGTTACATTTATGGGAATGTGATACAATGTTAGAAATTAGTTGTAGCAATTGTAATTAAAATAAACAATTTAGAATAAAATTGCAATTAATTGGAAATAATGAAAATTATCTTACTTGGTTATAAGTTTAATATAAGCAACAAATGGAAATGTTGAATTAGTGAATCATTAATAAAATTATTAACTAGAATGGAATTCAAATCATTATAATAATGGAAAGTATAATTGTTGTGTTATCCCGCCTTTTGGCAAGGCCGCGATACCAAAAGATTGATCGAAAAGCCCAAGATAACTGACCTCAAAGATTGATTGTACACTGCGTCACCATGGATATCGATGAATTTTGTCCGAGCCCAGATCAGGCCATAATTGATAGAACACGGCAAGCAAAGTCATGGGAACCAGCATTCCAAATTTCAGGTTAATCGGAGAACGAGATATGATCGATGCAAGTTAGTCAAAGTATGCTGTACGAATCCATAGGATACGTATCCATCACTGCCTGTACAGTTCGAATCCATTAAACAACCGCTCTTCGAATCCATCGATAACTTCACTTCGCATCCATCAGATGATCCCACTTCGCATCCATCAACAAATAGAGCGCTTCGTATCAATCAGCCAATGCCTACTTCGTATCCCTCGGCGGAAGATATGTTCGAATCCATAAATATTGCTAGACTTCGTATCCATTACGTTCGCATCGACCAGAAAGGAATTAGCCTCGCATCTACCTGGTTCGTATCCATCAAGTTGAAGTCCTTCGAATTCATGAAGTTACTCCACTTCGAACCCGTCCTACTACAACCAATTCGTATCGATCGACTGAGGCATATCACGATCGATACGAACGAAGCTTTGCTCGAATCCAGGAACGATCAATGTCTCCGAATCCACTAAGTCAAAGTAGCGAAAATGATGGAGTCGACCCAGTCAACTCGGAGTGAATAGTCGATCGACACGAAAAGCGCGCGCCATGTCAACCTGCTCACGCGCATTGCCATCAAGTCGAACCAATCGATTCGAACAAAATCGATTCGAACCACATTAACTGCCGAATACTTCAATCTCGTATCGACGATATCTCCTAAACCACAAGCTAAAATGCTATGAAATTTTCACAGGAGCTTACTTACATGTTGAAGAATGTCCACACCAAATTTCATCTCGATTGGATGATTTCTTGATCGATTCGAATGGAGTTCGAATCGATCCCAAAGTGGGCCCAAATCTCCTGAGGCCGGGTATGTGGGCCCCCTCACGTGCCACAAGTGGTCTCCCTAAATTTAGGCGAAATATCAGCATCCTACACCTATAAATAGAGCCCCAGGTCATTCAGAAAAGGGGGCGCAATTCTGAAGCGCCAAGACTCTACCGGATTCAATTCTACACCTTATCATCGCTGTTGCATTCAAGTTTCAGTGCTACATTGTAACTTGTTTTAACCAACTGTAATCATCAAGAGAATGTCAATAAAGCCACCAATTTCAAAGTGGACGTAGGCATGATCGCCGAACCACTATAAATCCTGTGTTATTTATTGTTCTTACTGTGAATTTGCTGAGTGATTTTCATATATATTTCTCTACATATCTGATATTTGAGATCTGTGATTGTGAACGCGTGCTTTCAACGGCTATTGGGTGTTTGTGACCATTTTTGGTACAAACATTTTGGTTCTTTCACTGAGAAGGCTAACTCAGGAGTTATACCAATTAAAAGTTGATTCAGAGAGTTTGAGAGTTCAGATTTGAGAAATTATGAAGAGACAATCAAGCAGAAGGCCAAGGCCAGATCGAAGTCAGCATGAAGGGAGTCAAGAGGCTTCTTCAGGTGCAAACCAAGCTTCAGTCTTCATCACTAGGGACGAGATGGAGACAATGATGAGAAGGCAAGAAGAGATGATCCAGAATTTGCTTCAACAGATTGGGAAACTTGGAGCGCAGAATCAAGGAGAAACTAGAGTCCAGAACGGAGCAGGACCATCTGGCGCAGCACCAGAGCTGGGGGGCATACGCTTAGAGCATGTTGATCCAGTTCCGGGAAGAGAGTTAGGGACATCCGAACTACCTGGCAGCAATAGAGGGATGAATGTTCAACAAAGGGGCATACTCCAGAAAGCTCACACGGACTGGGGGGCAGGCCGAAGACAATGGACGAGGACTACAGCCTGGAAACAATGACAGATTGGCGGAGATGGTTAGAAGAGCTATGAGAGGCGGTTTGGTAAACAAAGATTTGGAGGATGTTAATAGGAGTCCTTTTACTCCAGCAATCAGACGAGCTAGGAACCCACCGGATTTCAAGTTACCATCATTGGACATGTATAACGGGAGAACGGACCCCACGGTTCATCTGACAAAGTATATGAGGCATATGGAAGTGCCGGGGGCATTAGAGGAGGTTATGGCCCGGTGCTTTCCATTGTACTTGGTGGATATTGCAGCTGGTTTAGACAACTAGAGAGTGGATCTATCGGAACATGGAATGATTTAACTGAGAGATTTATGAGGCAATTCAGGGTTCACATTACAAGACCCAAGAACGTATGACTTTGGCAACTCTAAAGCAGAAAGCCGGGGAGACTTTGAGAAATTTTCTAGCGCGCTTCAATGCGGCAGCAGCATCAGTGGATCGACTAGATCCATCTATGGTTGTGATGGCAGCTGTGGCCGGAGTAGCTGACGGTACAAAGTTCAAAAATTCATTGACTAAAGATCCACCTGTGGATCTAGAGGAATTCTACGACAAGGCAGAAAAGATTTTACGATTGGAAGATGCAAACGCCGAAAGAGAAGAAGGAGAAGGAATTGATATTTATGCGATCAAAGGAGGAAATTCCCCTGAGAAAGGTGCAGAAACTAGAAAGGGAAAATGAAAGGATGTGAATAATAATGATAGATCAGTACGACCGTGGAGGGAACCGAGATTCACTACATACTCAGAGTTGAACGAGACTTTGGAACAGATCTACTAGGACACTAAGGGGCAAGTCCCTTATCGAAAGCTAACGAGAAGAGATCCGACTAGCAACGAGCGAAGTTCGGACAAGTATTGCTCATTCCATGAGTTTAACAGTCATAACAAAAACGACTGTAGGCATATGAAGGATGAGGTGGAAGGGCACATCAGGAATGGCATGCTGCTTCAATATGTGAGGAGGCGAGCTCCAGCGGTGGAGCCGGAGCGACCACCGTCTACATCATCCAGGGGTGGCCCTGAACCGGGACACCGTATGGTTATCAATTGATTGAAATAACGATGAACAAGTCGTAAGCTTCCCACTAACACAATTAAATCATTTACACATGTATGAGATCGCGAACGATCCCCAGGCATGCTCTGAATGATCATTGACCGTTTCGTAGTGGGAACTTACACTTTGACATCCTTGTTTTGCTTTTGTTTCGTTTTGATTTGGACACTTAGACTTGGTTTGTTTGGACATTTCTATTTTAAAACTCATCTGTTGAATAGATATTTGGTTCTGATAATTATGAAATGGCTAAGCTACTTACACATGTACGGGGTCGTGAACGGTCCTTAGGCATGCTCTGAGATGGCGATAAACCGCCCTGACAAGCGATCCAGGGACCCACTCGAACGTGAGCCTAGTATCGATAATATTAAGCCCCCCCCCCCCGGGCACACTCATTCTCCTTGAACGGCACCCGACCTCGAACGATCACAATTCGCCTTGAACGGCACCCGACCTCGAACGGTCACAATTCGCCTCAAACGGCACCCGACCTCGAGCGGTCACGATTCGCCAAGAACGACGCCCGATCGCGAACGATCACCCCTCGCCGTGAACGACATTCGACCACGAACGGTCACGATTCGCCTCATACGGCTCCCGATCACGAATGATCACCCCTCGCCGCGAACGGCGTTCGACCACGAACGGTACTATTCCATCATTTGCCACGAACGGCATTCGACCACGAACGGTCATGCTTCACCTCAAATGACAGGCTATCTCGAACGATCGTTATTTGTGGTCAGGAAAGACTATCACTCTCTGTACAGGTCATCAACAGGGTATGAACATCCAGATCATGGCATTACAAAACACACCTTCCTACCGCAAGCATATTTTAGGGGGGCAAATGTTATCCCACCTTTTGGCAAGGCCGCGATACCAAAAGATTGATCGGAAAACCCAAGATAACTCACCTCAAAGATTGATTGTACACTACGTCACCATGGATATCGATGAATTTTGTCCGAGCCTAGATCAGGCTACAATTGATAGAACACGGCAAGCAAAGTCATGGGAACCAGCATTCCAAATTTCAGGTTAATCTGAGTTCGTATGTACAAGATATGATCGATGCAAGTTAGTCAACGTATGCTGGTCGAATCCATAGGATTCGTATCCATCACTGTCTGTATAGTTCGAATCCATCAGAAAACCGCTCTTCGAATCCATCGGTGACTTCACTTCGCATCCATTAGATGATCCCACTTCGCATCCATCAACAGATAGTGTGCTTCGTATCAATCAGCCAATGCCTACTTCGTATCCATCGGCGGAAGATATGTTCGAATACATAAATATTGCTAGACTTCGTATACATTACGTTCGCATCGATCAGAAAGGAATTAGCCTCGCATCTACCTGGTTCGTATCCATCAAGTTGAAGTCCTTCGAATTCATGAAGTTACTCCACTTCGAACCCGTCCTGCTACAACCAATTCGTATCGATCGACTGAGGCATATCACGATCAATACGAACGAAGCCTTGCTCGAATCCAGGAACGATCAATGTCTCCGAATCCACTAAGTCAAAGTAGCGAAAATGATGGAGTCAACCCAGTCTACTCGGAGTGAATAGTGGATCGACACGAAAAGTGCGCGCCACGTCAAGCTGCTCACGCGCATTGCCATCGAGTCAAAGCAATCGATTCGAATAGAATCGATTCGAACCACATTACCTGCCGAATACTTCAATCTCGTATCGACGATATCTCCTAAACCACAAGCTCAAATGCTATGAAATTTTCACAGGAGCTTACTTACATGTTGAAGAATGTCCACACCAAACTTCATCTCGATTGGATTATTTCTTGATCAATTCGAATGGAGTTCGAATCGATCCCAAAGTGGGCCTAAATCTCCTGAGGCTGGGCATGTGGGCCCCCTCAAGTGCCAGAAGTGGTCTCCCTAAATTTAGGCGAAATATCAGCCTCCTACACCTATAAATAGAGCCCCGGGTCATTCAAAAAAGGGGGGCGGAATTCTGAAGTGCCAAGACTCAACCAGATTCAATTCTACACCTTATCATCGCTGTTGCATTCAAGTTTCAGAGCTATAATCCATTGTTACTTGTTGTAACCAACTGTAATCATCAAGAGAATATCAATAAAGTCACCAACTTCAAAGTAGACGTAGGTACGATCGTCGAACCACTATAAATCCTGTGTTATTTATTGTTCTTACTGTGAATTTGCTGAGTGATTTTCATATATATTTCTCTACATATCTGATATTTGAGATATGTGATTGTGAACAGGTGCTTACAACGGCTATTAGGTGTTTGTGACCATTTTTGGTACAAACTTGTTGCACTTGAGTAAGTTATAAAAAAAAGTGATTAAAGGTTACTTAAACGATAATTAATGAATGTATTAAATTTGTAAAGGTCAAAATTGACTGCATTAGTAAATTGGGAAAGGAATTCAAAATTATGTTAACTGATGAAGAATACGTAATAAAGTGTAAATTTATAAAATCAATGGCCGTTAAGAAGTTATAATATTTATAGTTGATAATAAACGTTACTAAGTGATTGTTAATATAGTAACGGAAGGGGGAATGAAAATTTAATAGAAACGTAGATTTATATTTTAGGTCGTAATTGTTGAATTGAGAAACAAGTTCAAATGAGGTATTTGATGGAATTATTTAATAAATAAGAATTTGTTGTTCTTGTATTATAAACTTAGGTATAATTGAAATTGCTTCTAATAGAATATAATAGGAAGGGAAGTATTATAAATGAATGGTTACAAACTTAAGTAAACAATTAAGAGGCTAAGAAATTTGATTAAGCATAATTACTATAAATAAATGAATGATAATAAATGAGGTTATGTAATAATGAAGGAATGAATAAATATATAATGCAATAAAAGAAGAAACTAACATGACAATTATAAATGAAAACAAATATTTGGGAGTAATAAATGAAAGTTTTGAAAGAAACATTGAACCAATAAATAAAAGTAAAAGTTGTAAAATAAGTAAATGTAAATTTTATGGATGAATCCTTATATGAATATAAAGGGGAATGAAGCAATAAATGTTATGAGATGAAATTTATAAGGATGAGAGTGAATTAGGCAAATTGGTGATTATCATTAATTGTTTACCCATTTGTTTCATCTATTGAATTAGTTTTAAACCCACCGGAATAAAACGTAATATAAAATAAAATAAAAAAACTACGTTAATGAAAATTTAGAGGAAATTTGAGAATTAATGCAACAACTAATTTAGTGCAAATAAATTTATGGAACCAATGGTAAGATCTTAACTAATAGTAATTAATAATTTGAAATAATGACTATTGGTTGAATAAAGAGATGGAATAAAATGTTATCAATATATTGGAATTTAATACATGATAATATGATAAATTTCAATTCAATGAAAAGTAAATACTTAGAAGATTGTATAATTAGAAATTTAGATAAAATTTAAGAATATAATTATAAACTTGTATTAAATCATGGTAAAGTCCAAGTGATTAAAAAGGATGAATTGATTAGTTTATAAATATTGAATAAAAAGGTGATTAATTAATTTAATATTAATATATTTAATTGATAGGAAGTAATTGTTCTACTTCTCATTACATTCATTTAGCCCATTTTGAAACTTAGTCAACAGAAATTAATGTAATTGAAAATTTTCAATTAATAGGAGAGAGAATACTAATTGTAATAGGAGCAATTAAAAGCAGCTTATGTTTTGTAAAAATATAAGGAAAGTTTTGATTCAATGAAAAAAAACTTTTACATCAAATAAAATGAATGTTTCATCTGTGAATGTAGGTTTAATTTCATTAAAATAAAGAATAGAAAGATTTATTTTAAAGAAAGAAATATATGTTTATTTGAACTGTGTTTTAGCTTACAGATTGATTACAAGGATAGGAAAATAATCTATTTATTACTCTTGTGTATAAACAATAAATTTATAAACGTGTTTAAATGAACAATTGTTCTATTTTTTTATCCATTTTAGTTGTATGTTTTAAAATTTAACTTTGTAAGTAACTGTAATTAATGTAATTCAAATGTTTAAATTAAAAGGAATGGAAACGTTGATTGCAACTAATAGATTTAATAAAAGAAACGCACGTTTTATGTTAAACAAAAAGGGTTTTTAATGGAAATAAAAGATCATTTTGAGAAAACAAAATTGAACGTTTTCATTTTTATGGTAAGTATAAATATTTTATTATGCGTAGGTAAAAACCTAAATGCGTACAAAATTCTACTTTCGTTTGCAAACCTTTCCATTCTTACGTACATTTTCTTATCTATTATTAATGCCTGAAGCTTTAATAAGAAAACGTGACATTTATTTTTTTTTCCTCCACATTCATTTCCTAATTATAAATAACTTACATCTTATTTCTTCTTTTACATTTTGTTTCTTCTAAGACCTCATATTCAAAAGCTCTTATTCTTGCAAATCCAAAAGCATTCTTTTATAAAATTGATTTTTTTTTTCCATTTTTCCCACACTTCCTGTCCTCATCTTAGTTGTTCTTCATCTTTTCCTGAAGCCTCATCTTGAGAAAACGTAAGTACTAAAATTTGTTTATTTATATATATATTTTTAACACGTACTAATTTTTATTTTAATAATATTTCTTGTAACATGAATATCTTTTGCATATAAACTTTGATTCACGCGCGATTTCTTCTGTTGGATTCAAATTTATATTTCGGACAACATGAAATTGATTTATTTGAATTTAGAGATGTTGAGTTTCGCACTTCTGTTTGGATTTTTATGGGCTAAAATCAAAGGTGAGTCTTTTAACCCACTCACAACTTCTAAAATTTCTTATGTTTGTTAAATTGAAATTGGATGTGATTAGAAATTTATTTATGACTGTTTGGCATATTTTTAATCATCATCTCAGCTAAATTGGATTTATTTAATTAAATTGTCATTTACGTATTCATTGCATATAAACTGCCAGTTAAGTTGTTATTTATTTATTATTGCATATAAACTGCCAGTTAAACAGTTATTAATTTTTCATTTGATATAAACTGCTAGTTAATTCCTGATGATTATTATTTGTACTATATTGATGCTATTGTTTGAATTTGATGATGATTGTGATAAATGGTTGATAGTTGATATTGGATGAATGGATGCAGTATTTATATTGTTATAAACTGCAAGTTATTATGCATTTTCATCTCATTCGGGATTGCGGTTCGAAATGATATACAGCCGCATTTTTATTTTTAAATTACGGATTGAAATAATAAATATCCGTATCACTTGACCATAGGATAGAAAATTATATACAGGCACCGCGGTATAAATACATATAATTATTTTTTGAAATAATTTTTCTATCGTTTTGTAAAGAAATATATATGGTTTTATGAGATATTGATTTCAAATATTTGATAAAGGTTATTTTATATATAGTAAAATTCTTGGTTTTAAGCTATGTATAAAATTGTTTAAAGTATAAATAAATTTAATAATAAAGTTGATTTTATTAAATTTTAATATGGGAAGTAATTCTTAAATAATATATTTTTATGTAAAGTTTATATTGATTTTCATAAATCAAGGGTGAGAAAATAGTTTTGAAATGGACTTGAGATTTTATTTAATAAAAAATTTTATCTAATAAAAATCCATTAGAAATTATTGAAATTTAGATTTAAAAAAAATATGGTTTTAAAACTAAATTCGGGGTTAAGGTGGTTTAAGTAAATATATCAAGTCTGAATGAATTAAGGAATATTCAATTTTTGAAATTTGGAGTTTTATTAAAAGGATACTAGATTTTTTTAAGTAAATATTTCAAACTAAATAATAGAAAAGCGAAATTGGTATATATATATATATATATATATATATATATATATATGAATTGAAAAATTTAGTTTGAAATATAGAATTTTAAGCTTTGAAAATATTGAAATAGAAATGGTTTATTTGGAGGTTCAAATCGATATTTGGAATTTATTTGTGGAATCAAAGAAATTATTTTATTTTATAAAGTAATTTAATATTTAAACAATTTGAGGGGTGTAGTTATATTTCAAAGTTATGAAATTCAAGTTTTATGTTTGGAAGGTTATATTTCAAGCATTTGGTTTTGAAATATAATAACTTTGAAAGTGTTATGGTTTTAGAAAAGATATATTTGAAATAAAAATGATATTATATTAATTTGGGTTTATAAATGATATCATATTGATTTGATTTTAAAATTGAAATGATAACGTATTTATATGGTTTTGAAATGGATATTTATTCTGGTTTTAAAGTATAAACTATTTTGAAAAGACCGCGGTGTTATAATAACGTTTGGTTGTTGAAGAGACCAAGATCGGAAGTTGTCATACTCTCTGCCAACTCCGAAAACCACTTTAATAACCGTGTACGCGGTGGAGATTCCAGAATGAAGTAGGATGGCGGCGGCGTTTCCTTTGAGGTAAATACGTGGGCCCAACTCCTGTGAGTTGGCATAAGGTGGCTAAAACAGGAGCGACCGACAGGTTAAGAAGGAAGCACCTTTTATCGGACACGTCCCTTTGATATTCGGCTCTGACTTTGGATTTTTCGGTGGCAACTTTTGATTTTTGATTTTAGGGGTATTGTTCGAGGTGGGCGGTATTAGCTGCTACGCATTACCACCGACCCGGAAGCGTAATTGATATATCTACCTTGGCATTGCCTAGTTGTGCCGTGTCACCTACCCTAGCGCGCCTTACACGATTTTGTTTTGTACCATACCTATGGAGTGCCCTCTGACGACGTCCAGTACGGGGGAGATTACGGTACGGTATAGACTATGGGAGTATATTTTGTGTTAAGGGCTATATGGGTAACCCCTTAACGCTATTTAAAAGTAAGTTTATTTTACAATTGGACACTATTATAATAGCGAAATATACTACATAACAAATAGTTTAATGGATCCTTAGGAGATGTAAATCACGAGCATCTCTTGAGTAACTGCACTCATATTTATTTTTGTGATTTAACTCACATAAGATATTTTAGTTCTGACTCGATTGTTTTGTCTTTTCAATTCGCTCATATCAGTCCGAGCATTTCAGGATCGAAGGCTTTATCTCTGGAGGACGAAGACGAAGATTTCAGTATTATTATCAATATATATTATATTGTTCCACTACACTATTGTATTCTGCTGCATTATTGATATTCTATAGTATATATAACTCTGATATATATTGTAAGTATAATTAAATATTTTGAAAAACAACTTTATGAACTGTATATTTGATTATTATATTTTATCCTTCCGCTGTGAGACTCTGTTGGTTTTATTTTTTTCTTGTTTTTCTTATTTACCCCATAACAATCCGCCCTTCCGTATGGTTTGAATTGGCACGTGTGTCGATTTAAAGTGTACGAAAAGGTGGGATGTTACAACACCTATCAGTAACAAGTAATGAGTAGTTTACGAAGAAGTGTGTTCGCTCGAGGTAGCTAACCCCATTTGGCCTGGCACGGCTCCTGTTTTAGTCATTTCCAATTTGACACAGGTGTCAAGGCTATCCATTATCGTTCTCTTTCTTCAGTCATCACATACATCATTCCATCCACTTCATTCCATGTAACGATCCAGAATTTTCGATCCCGAAAATTCCAGATAGTTAAAGGAAAAGAAGAAACAGATAGAAGAAACATAAGAACAGAAAGACCAACATCTCACATTCGCAGCGGATAAAATATAATAACAAATAATAGCAGTTATACAAGGAAAACTGTACTTATCAAATTTCACTTTAATACATCAGAGTTACAACGTTTACACAACATTGTACAGTTTAAAACAATATGTCCTAGATATACAACTATATAATACAGTGGAAATACGCCAAACGTTCCTACCATCCAGCTTGCCTCCTGAGCTCCAGAACGTCCTTACCTTAAAATCTGTAATACTCGGTCTGACCCGAGCATTACATCAATGTAACACCCGGGTCAGGCTGGAACCAGCGTGAGTAAACTCATCTATCAAGAAATTCCAATACAAAGAATTTAATTAAAACCCGGGGTAACTCGCATCAATATACAAATTCACAATTTGTTATAAACATCACTTATTTCACACATCAACTTCTAAGTATTAATACTTCGATTAAATGGTCCTATTCACTTAAATAATTCCATTCCGGCTTATTGATTTCACATATCAATCTATAAAGAATCGAAGTGGTTTCGGGTATTTACTAATACCCGACTCCGGTCTCTTCGAATCCAATACCATCTTAACCCCCGTCATTCAAGTAAAACACAATTCCATCTTTAAATACAAGATGTCACTTTTTATACAGCAATTCATCATCGACAGATAATCACATAATCACTTTTCAAGACAAACATATCATATCACAAACATTTCATATCATGAATATCAACCAATCATTTATAAGCAAGATTAATTAGTCACCCATTACTAATTCAGTCAAATGAATTACTTTAATTATTTTTAATCTTGCTTACTTCACAATAATTAATTACAAACCATTAATTTATCATCCCCTAATTATCCTCGCTAATTACATTCGATAAATAGCCTTTAATTAATTTACCACATTCATTATCAACCTTAGTTAATCACATTCAGTAATTACTTATTCTTAATTACTTACATTAATTAATTAAACCCTTAACTAATTAATAAATCCTTTAATTAATTGCACTGAATAATTAAAACTTATTTACTTCCACTAAGTAATTATTCTTTAATTATTTTCCATCAAGTAATTTTTCCATTGGTAAATTATCCTCAATTAATTTAACCTTTAATTTATTAATTAAATTAATAAATTCTTAACAAATTTATCCTTCTATTAGTAATTAATTTAACCCTTAAGTACAAATTAAATTAATTAATCCTTAACAAACTAATTCTTAACAAATTAATTCTTTAAATTACTTACCTTAAGTAATTATCACTTACTAAATCACACTTAGTAATTATTCTTTAATTAAAGTAATTACCATCAATTGATTAATTAATTAACCTTTACGAAATTAATCATCATTTAATTAATTGCTGTAATTAACTACATTAATAAATTATTCCCTTAACTGATTTCATAAATCAATTTACCATCCTTATTAAATAATTTATACATATTCAATTTCATCATTTGAATCATGTTTCAAAACATATAGGAATTTTACCTATTATAAAATCACATAACAAATAATTTCAAAACATTGAAATTTTGAAAACTTATTTTTAAACTACAAATACTTTGTTTTAGATCTTGGTTTATCTTATTCATTTTGATAAATTTTAAACTTATTACATCCTATCATCTACCTGAACTAAAACCCGCGCTACCCATATATTATTTTCTTTTAAAAATAAAATTATGGGTAAAATTAAAAACTGTTACCTTACTTATTAAACTCGATATCATACACGCGACAAAACGCAAACAACCCGAGCCAGAGCTTCCTTTTCCTGATTACTTCCTGAGACAATCCAGCTTTTCCCCGAGCGAACCAAACCCTAACACCTTCCATCGAAACTCGAGTTCAACCCCGAGTGATTCGTCATTCTTCCTGAAGCAAAAACTACAGAACAAATAACCGATACATACGTCAATGCGTGCACGTGCACCACCGTACGTTGCGGCCCTTATCGATATTGCGATCACCAACAGGTCGGCGACGACCTCACCATCGATCTCTACCACCGAGTAACATGAAACCCCCTTCAACTTGAAATCGAACTAGTTGTCCGAATGAAACCAAATTTTTTTCAATGAAAACCCATCGTGCGCCACCATCTCAGGTCGCCTGAGACCCCGCTACACCATCCTTCCCTTCGTCGAAGACTTGAGCACCAAACCCCTTACTTTGACCAAGTCCGGTCCCACTTAGCTATCGCACGATTCATGTCATCATCGTCGACCACAATTGGGTTCTTAAACCTTATCCCGATGATCCCTGGTCACCACGGCCAATGATTCACCACCAGCCCATTTTTCCCATGGCCACCCTCTTCCCAGCCATCTCTAACAACGAATCCGACCGCTATCACCTTGCCGATCGACGGCAATCAACAAACGAACAAAATCCGATCAACCCAAATTTCCTCAATATAACCAAACTTAAAAATCTCGAATAAAATCTCAAAATTCCCCATTTTTAAATAAGATTTAGCTTGTATAATCAAATCATGAAATCAGGATGATCATTTTTTCCCAATTTGAATAAGATTTCACTTTAATCTCTTCAACCAGTAAAATAATTGGTTAATTTAGCTTAAATATATTTTTAAAAATCAAATGTTATGATAAGAAACAAATTTTCTTTAAAGATCATAATCTATAGGGGATTAGAAAAGAAAAAATTGATTTTTGAACATGTTTATGTATATATTTTTAGCCTGTTGATGTAAAAACAGTGATATATGAATAGACACAGATATTCAATCTCAAGTAGTTTCATTTATATATACATACAGACAGATTTATAATCATGCAAACATTTTTTTCCACAACATGCTTTAAGTTTAAGCAATCAAAGTTGAAAAGTTTTAAGCTTTAAAATGTTAATTTACTTACCCTACATTTCGAACAGAGCAACATTTGCTTCCCAACAAAACTGCTGCTACCCTGATTTTCGATCTGCTTGATCCTTGATTTGCTTGATTACTAAACTAAATCTTCTTTAGTTGCTTGATTCAGAGTTGAACTTTGCAAACTTGTATGGTTGATGTAAGTTTGTTTTGAATTTTTCTTTCCCCAAGTTTGTTGCTTTACAGGTCTGTTTTTCTGTTTTTGATGAGATCTACATGATTTGTGTTTTCTTTTTTTATTAGAAATGAAAATATGAAAAGAGTTGAAGATAGAAAGTGAATGTTTATATAGATTAAATTAAAATCAATTTTAAAATGAAAGAAAATAAAACAAACTAGTGACACTTGTCGTTCACCTTATTTAATTGCTTAACATTTGTTACTTTAAGAGTTTATATCTAAACACTTGTAATAATTTATATCTATATTAGTTTTAAAAGATTTTTGAAGCTTTTATATTACCTTTGTAAATAAGTAAATGCTTTTCTAAATTTATATAAGTACATTTCCTTTAAAGAAAAATAATACAAAACAATCTTATTTTAAATAAAAACCTGTATTCATACATTTTTATCTAATCAAACACAAATTTAATGTTTGAATATAATAAGTTTTCCCATTCTAAATAAATATTAGGAGGTTATCAAATAATTACTTATTCAGATATGAAAATTCAGATTCTATTATTTATATCCAGATATCCTTTATTATCAGAATTTTTATCTGTTCAATCTATAAAGCAGATAGTTATCCAACTATCAGATGCTCAAAAATCCGGGTTATCACATTCCTCACCCCTAGAATCTTTTCGTCCTCGAAAAGGAACGAAGCCAGAATTTATAAAAATACTTGATATCAATGAAATTTTCCTTTAGAACATTTTTAAAGCACTTTTAAAATCTATATAATATTGCCAAAATAGTTTTATAAAAATACCTTTTTTTATAACTCGATGTTTCAGCACGTCCATCCTCGTTCTTACAGAAATTCGGTCATACGTTGATCAGGCGTAGGACCGAAAATCTACAAGACTTGGTAAACCCGTTTTCAACACCCAGTGAAAATACTTGAAAAAAATAATTTTTATTGAAAATATAGAAAACGTTTTTGAAAATAGAGGAAATATCTTTGGTGAGAATGCTCTGAAAATCATCATCCTCATCCATGGTCGCAGTTAACCCGTTAGTTACGTTGTCGTCCCGGAAAAACCCATAGATAACTGTAGACCTCCTCGCCCCTCAATTACGCCATAGAACCCGCTACAGATCGCAACTACAACTGGGGTTATGTTGCCATCACAGCAAAAACCCATATAACTGTAGGCCTCAGCGCCCTTGAATTTCGCTGCCAAAAGGATGAAACTTCTCCACTCCACTTGACCATAGATCGCAGCCTACCATGTTACATTGCCTTCCCGAAAAAATCAAGCGTAGACTGTTGACACTCACCTCCACACGATTTCCGCTATGATCCACACAGTAGAACGCAGCGATATCGAGTTACACTGTCGTCACAGTACAACCCAAATGCCTCTGTAGGCATCAGCGCCCTCGACTTTCGCTACCCAATAATCCTCAGGAACTAGTTTTCTTTGGACTCCTCACTGGATCAACTTTAGAACCTCCCCCTTAGAGGTTCAAGGCAGTACCAACCTATGGTACTCCTGAGAAGTCCATTCAAGGGAGCGCCTTTTTCTCCAAAGCCATTTTCAAAACACATTATACTATACACATATAGTATCTTCCAAATCATACACCAAGCATAAATCTCATATAAATCTCCTTTCTCAAAATCGATTATCCCAAAATCGATGATTCTCAAATTAGGCTTTCCAAATCCAATATTGATTTTATCCAAAATCAAAAGCCTTTCCAAATCCAAAGGTTCCAAACCCTTTCTCTAGAATCCTCATAAGATCCTTCATATATATATATAGATGTATATAATTTTTAAAAAACTTTGGATCATTTCAAACTTGTATAAAACTCCTTTTATACTTCAAATATTTCAAAACCCTTTTATTCCGGCAATAGATTCAACAAGGGGAGATTTATCTTAAGTAATAAAGATATATAACTTTATTTATTTCAAATCAAATATTCAAATTTGATTACTCTATAGATCACCTACCAAATTACTTACTTCCAAAAAGTAAGTTATTACCATAGAAATATCAAATTTCTACTTTACTTCATCATATATTTCACAAAATATATTTCCACTTCAAAATCCATTTTACAGTTCTTATCTATAAACTTTCAATATCAATTTCATTCCAATCCGTAAGATGTACACATATCATCCGTACGCAATATCAATTTGATCGCTCACTCGATCACATAATTTCACTTCCGAACTAGTATCGTCCGCCCGACTTCCTAGTGTGGACTCAGATCTGGTTTCTTGATCAAAAACCATCATTCTCCTTGCATAGTCATAACAATTATAGAGAATATCCAGAACCAATCAACAATCCATATCCAGATTCACCATCGAAAATCGAGTGAAAAATCCTAATTCGGATCGATAAACCATCTCGAAATTCTACGCTCGAATCTGGATCAAATTACTATGCGAATAGAATAATATACGTACATCCTACGTATTTATCTCATTGATTATTAGCCAAATCAATCCCCTCTTCTATTCATATTCACTTTAATTTCTATTCCCTATTCACAGTTTCCTAAATCCTCATTAGGATTATTACCTCAATTGTTATCTCAAATGGATATTTAATCATAAACAGTTTGCACTCTGACCGGCTTAAATTTTGAAAATAGTTTGAAGAATATAAAAATAGATAAGTAGTTGAAAAACAATTATTAGTTTGTAAAATAGCTGTAAAATAGTTAAGTAATTATAAAATAGTTGCAAAATAGTCAAATAGTTATAGAAATTTTAAATAATTTCAAAATAGTTGTAAAATAGTAATTAGTTATAAAGTAGTTGAAAAAAAGTAATTAGTTTATAAAACAGTTGAAAAATTGTTAAATAGTTCCAAAAATAATTGTAAAACAAGTATAAGATAGTTTTAGGTTCAAAAAGAAAAGTTGTATAGTAAATATTTTGAAAAGAATAGATTTATATTAAAATTATTTATTTTGAAAATAGTCTAGAGTCAATCTGTTCAATTCCCAACCTCCATTTCCAATCAATTTAATTTTAATTTCCACATCCATTTAAATTGACTCGATTCCAATTTGAATTGATCCCAATTCCAATCAATTGCCAATTTCCAATTAACTTTTAATTTCAATTCAAATTAAGTTAACTTCCATTCTCATCCCAAATTCAAATCAACTTCCTATTTGAATTTGCACTCATCCAACTTCAATTTCATTTCAAATTATCCAATTCAAATTTCCATTTTAATTTTTTTACTTGTCCATCTTCCATCATAATTCCAATTAATTCAAATAAATTTCAAACTGAGCCAATTTTAAATTTTCAATTCATTTCAATCCCAGTTTCAAGTTAATCCCAATTCAAGTTGAATTATATCCTTGATTCCTTCCAAATTCAAATCAAATTCCATTTGAATTTAAAACTACTCAACTTTAATCACAAATCCAAATTATTTAAATCAATTTCAATTTGAACTAATTTCAAATTCAATCTCACTTTAAATCATCTCGAATTATATAAATTCGAGTTAAACTTTCAAATGTTGATTTAATTCCTTAAATCAATTTAGCCTTTACTTCTTCATAAACCTATTTCTAGGTTCAAATAATAATTCAAATCCCTTTTAAACAATTTAAATTTCCAAATTCCTTTTGAACATTTGAATCTTAAGTTCAAAGTAATTTCATCTCCTTAATTTCAAATTAAAGTTTAATTTTCCTTCCTATCTCAATAATGGATATATTAACACACTTCAAATCCAATTCACAGTTTAAAGATTATTAATTAGGATAATATTATCCAAATTATTTTAAAACACTCATACATTTCCAATTTCCAGATCTCAAACCCATTTTGAGATCACACAAACTCCCAATTAACTTTCAATTTCATATTGAAATTTCCAAATCAGGTTGTTCATTCAAACTTATTTAACTTCCTCTAAGTTAAATTCAATTTAAATCCCGTTAACCTTACTCAAATTTGAATTCCCGCTTCAAATTTCAAAATTCTTTCCCACTTATAAGTTAAAAAACATATCACTTTGGGTTTTCACATCACAGTCCAAGTAAAATTCAAAACTCAACCTTAGAGTATATTTTAAATCACCTTTGATATTGTGTATATCCCTTATTTATACATATTTATTTCCTTTATACACCAAGTTATCCTTAAAATTCAAACCACCTTTGTTTTTTTTATTCAAAACAAATTCTTTAAATTTCCAAACAACTCTTATTTGAAATAGGACCCTTTTATTCAAATACATTAAATAATATTATCTTTAATTTCTTTATCACTTTGAAACAATTTTCAAATTTCCAGACCTAGATTTAAATCTTCACAATTTAAATCATCTTTAGTTCCAATTTATAAATCATACTTACCCAGATGTTTTACTTCCTTAAAACATTTCATTTTGCTTACTCATTTATAAACATTATATTATTAAACACAACAATGATAATAACCAAGGAAACCAATCCATTATTATCTTTTTCTGAAATTCTTTTCCAAATTTAAGATTTTAATTTCATTTTGAATCCATTTCAAACTTATCTTTATTTTATTTCAATTTGGTTGTATTTCTATTACCACTTAGTTTAGTTCCAATAATTTAAAAACCATTTACCTTAATATTTATTAGAAAGAAATATTGCTTTATATATCAAAATATATTCTTATATAAAATCATTTAAAATCGTTATATAAGAAAATAACAAGTACGCGCTCATATATATATATATATATATATATATATATATATGTATGTATGTATGTATGTATGTATGTATGTATGTATGTATGTATGTATGTATGTATGTACACAGTCAACTCATTCTAGAGTACCATTGACCTTATCCTTAATGAGTAATCCCAACAGAGCCAAGGTTCTTGCTTAACCTGGCTCTGATACCAAATGTAACAACCCAGAATTTTCGATCACGAAAATTCTATATAGTTAAAGGAAAAGAAGAAAGAGGTAGAAGAAACAGAAGAACAGAAACATCAACATCTCACATTCACAGTGGATAAAATACAATAACAAATAATAACAGTTATACAAGGAAAATTGTACTTATCAAATTTCACTTTAATATATCAGAGTTACAACATTTACACAACATTGGACAGTTTAAAACAATATGTCCTAGATATACAACTATATAATACAGCGGAAACACTCCAAACGTTCCATTACATCAAAGTAACACCCGAGTCAGGCTGGAAACCAGCGTGAGTAAACTCATCTATCAAGAAATTCCAATACAAAGAATTTAATTAAAACCCGGGGTAACTCGCATCAATATACAAATTCATAATTTGTTTTAGACATCACTTATTGCACACATCAATTTCTAAGTATTAATACTTAGATTAAATGGTCCTATTCACTTAAATCATTCCATTCCGGCTTACTGATTTCACATATCAATCTATAAAGAATCGAAGTGGTTTCGGGTATTTACTAATACCCGACTCTGGTCTCTTCGAATCCAATACCATCTTAACCCCCGTTATTCAAGTGAAACACAATTCCATCTTTAAATACAAGATGTCACTTTTTATACAGCAATTCATCATCGACATATAGTCACATAATCACTTTTCAAGACAAACATATCATATCACAAACATTTCATAACAGGAGTATCAACCAATCATTCATAAGCAAGATTAATTAGTCATCCATTACTAATTAAGTCAAATGAATTACTTTAATTATTTTTAATCTTGCTTACTTAACAATAATTAATTACAAACCATTAATTTATCATCCCCTAATTATCCTCGCTAATTACATTCGATAAATAGCCTTTAATTAATTTACCACATTCATTAATCAACCTTGGTTAATCACATTCAGTAATTACTTATTCTTAATTACTTACATTAATTAATTAAACCCTTAATTAATTAATAAATCCTTTAATTAATTGCACTGAATAATTAACACTTATTTACTTCCACTAAGTAATTATTCTTTAATTATTTTCTATCAAGTAATTATTCCATTGGTTAGTTATCCTCAATTAATTTAACCTTTAATCTATTAATTAAATTAATAAATTCTTAACAAATTTATCCTTCTATTAGTAATTAATTTAACCCTTAACTACAAATTAAATTAATTAATCCTTAACAAACTAATTCTTAACAAATTAATTCTTTAAATTACTTACCTTAAGTAATTATCACTTACTAAATCACATTTAGTAATTATTCTTTAATTAAAGTAATTACCATCAATTGATTAATTAATTAACCTTTAAAAAATTAATCATCTTTTAATTAATAGCTGTAATTAATTACATTAATAAATTGTTCCCTTAACTGATTTCATAAATCAATTTACCATCCTTATTAAATAATTTATACATATTCAATTTCATCATTTGAATCATCTTTCAAAACATATAGGAATTTTACCTATTATAAAATCACATAACAAATAATTTCAAAACATTGAAATTTTGAAAACTTATTTTTAAACTACAAATACTTTGTTTTAGATCTTGGTTTATCTTATTAATTTTGATAAATTTTAAACTTATTACATCCTATCATCTACCTGAACTAAAACCCGAGCTACCCATATATTATTTTCTTTTAAAAATAAAATTCTGGGTAAAATTAAAAACTGTTACCTTACTTATTAAACTCGATATCATACACGCGACAATACGCAAACAACCCGAGCCAGAGCTTCCTTTTCCTGATTACTTCCCGAGACAATCCAGCTTTTCCCCGAGCGAACCAAACCCAAACACCTTCCATCGAAACTCGAGTTCAACCCCGAGTCGTTCTTCATTCTTCCTGAAGCAAAAACTACATAACAAATAACCGATACATGCGTCAATGCATGAACTTTGCACCACCGTACGTCGCGAAGCTTATTGATACTGCGGTCACCATCAGGTCGGCGACGACCTCACCATCGATCTCTACTACCCAGGAACATGAAACCCCTTCAACTTGAAATCGAACTAGTTGTTCAACTGAAACCAAAATTTTCTAAATGAAAACCCATCGTGCGCCACCACCTCAGGTCGCCTGAGACCCCGCTATACCGTCCTTCCCTTCGCCGAAGACTTAAGCACCAAACCCCTTACTCTGACCAAGTCTGGTCCCACTTAGCTATCACACGATTCATGTCAACATCGTCGACCACAACTGGGTTCTTAAACCCTATCCCGAAGATCCCTGGTCACCACGGCCAATGATTCACCACCGGCCCATTTTTCCCATGGCCACCCTCTTCCTAGCCATCTCTGACAATAAATCGGACCTCCAACGCCTTGCCGATCGACGGCAATCAACAAACGAACAAAATCCGATCAACCCAAATTTCCTCAATATAATCAAACTTAAAAATCTTGAAAAAAATCTCAAAATTCACCATTTTTCAATACAATTTAGCATGTATAATCAAATCATGAAATCAGGATGATCAATTTTTCCCAATTTGAACAAGATTTCGCTGTAATCTCTTCAACGAGTAAAATAACTGGTTAATTTAGCTGAAATATATTTTTAAGAATCAAACGTTATGATAAGAAACAAATTTTCTTTAAAGATCATAATCTATAGGGGATTGGAAAAGATGAAATTGATTTTTAAACTTGTTTATATATATATATATATATATATATATTTAGCCTGTTGATGCAAAAACAGTGATATGAATAGACACAGATATTCAATCTCAAACAGTTTCATTTATATATACATACAGACAGATTTATAATCATGCAAACATTTTTTTTAAACAACATGCTTTAAGTTTAATCATGTGCAATCAAAGTTGAACAGTTTTAAGCTTTAAATGTTAATTTACTCACCCTACATTACGAATATAGCAGCATTTGCTTCCCAACAAAACTGCTGCTACCCTGATTTTCGATCTGCTTGATCCTTGATTACTGAACTAAATCTTCTTTAGTTGCTTGATTCAGAGTTGAACTTTGGAAACTTGTATGGTTGATGCAAGTTTGTTTTGAATTTTGCTTTCCCCAGGTTTGTTTCTTTACAGGTCTGTTTTTCTGTTTTTGATGAGATTTACATGTTTTGTGTTTTCTTTTTTATTAGAAATGAAAATAGAAAAAGAGTTGAAGATAGAAAGTGAATGTTTATATAGATTAAATTAAAATCAATTTTAAAATGAAAGAAAATAAAACAAACTAGTGACACTTGTCTTTCACCTTATTTAATTGCTTAACACTTGTTACTTTAAGGGTTTATATCTTAACACTTGTAATAATTTATATTTATATTATTTTTAAAAGATTTTTGAAGCTTTTATATTAATTTCACTAATTAATAAATACCTTTGTAAATAAGTAAATTCTTTTCTATATTTATATAAATACATTTCCTTTAAAGAAAAATAATACAAAACAATCTTATTTTAAATAAAAATCTTTATTCATACATTTTTATCTAATCAAACACAAATTTAATTTGTTTGAATATAATAAGTTTTCCCATTCTAAACAAATATTAGGAGGTTATCAAATAATTACTTATTCAGATATAAAAATTCATTTTCTGTTATTTATATCCAAATATCCTTTATTATCAGAAATCTTATCTGTTCAATCTATAGACCAAATAGTTATCCAACTATCATATGCTCAAAAATCCGGGTTATCACATTCTGAATCACACTCCGCGTATAGTTATTAAAGTGGTTTTCGGTTTAGACCATGAGTATGTCCCTAACCGATTTCGGTCTCTTTAATAACATTCGTAATTATAACCCCGATTGATCGTTTAATAAATTCCAAAAAAAAACAAAGCAATTTCAATCTCACTTAGAATTTGAAAACCAATATTTCATTCGTCTTTTTATATCTATTTCTAAACTTTACGTTTTGAAACTTCTAAATTACTATTTCAGAATCTTATAATTCAATTTCAATTTTTATTTAAAACAATTCAAATATTTATTTAAACTTGTATATAAGTTTCATTCCGTAATCATTTAAATAAATTTAATTTAACATTCAAATCAATTTAAATTCATTGATCGACTTCATTCAACATTCATTAAGTTAATTTATCAATTTAAAACAATTTCTAATTAATTTCCAATTCATTAAATCAATTTTAGTTTTCCTTCATTATATCAAAACTTACAAATTGAATTAAATTAAATTCGTCTAATCAAATTCTTTAAATTACAAGTCTTACATTAATTCAATAAATCGCATCTTATTACTTGTTGAAGAAATTCGATTTCACTTATTTACTTATTTAATTTAAACAAATTTCCAGAACTTAATTATCACAGAACTCAATTTCACTTATTAAAGAAGTTCAATTTCACTTATCAAAGAATTCAATTTTATTTAATTATTAAATAATTCAATCTCATTAAATTATTAAATAATTTCAAAACTTAATTCAGTCATTTCTTAAATTAAACAACGTTCTTTCATTAATTACTTTGTTAATATTTTGTTAGGATTATTAAATATTAACATTTAAATTTCACTAGAATTCAAATTCCAACTTTATTTAAAACCCTTATTATTTTATTCAAATAAAATCTTTATTTTTATTTTTAAATCAAATTATTGACCAATCGGGTTTTTATTTAATTTTCTATCCTAAGTAAAAGTTTTATTTGGGTATTTATCATTTCAACCCGATTCCATTTCAATTCAAAAATCAAAGCATAGCGAAGAGAACTTGCAGTGCGATAATTGGGATGGTGTCCAAGTAAATAAACAAGCGATAGCAAACATCAATAACAATCCAATACTTTATTTAAATGATCCCGAAATAATCGTATTAATTTACATTTGTTGTTTGTGCAAATTAATATAATTATGTCTAGAATCTACACTATCATTTCATGTAGATTAAAGATTATTAAACTAATATTTATATGGTTCTTCGCTTGATATCTATTATTCAATTTCATACTACATCAATTAAACAACATACATTTAAATGGTTCAAGGTGTAATTAACACTATTTCTACGTGTCAATTTTTTTAAACATTTAAAGGGGTCATATTGTGCAAAAGGCATCTAATCAAATTTAACACATATATCAAATCTAACTATCCTACATCAATTTCAAATTATTTATCACTTACTACATTAACAATTTAACGTCCAATGTAAACATCAACGATCAATCCATTATCAACCAAACTAGATTATTACCGTATAAATAACAGATAATAGTGTCAGATGTCATAGGTGAACTGATACAGGTAACAACCTATATATAACAGTGTAAATCACTATCAGCCGCATATTTCAATTATCATTTCAATTGAAATCAAATTTAATAAATAAAAGAATGTTAATCATGAGTGATTACTCACCTTTCGCGATTAGAGACGAACGAGAATGAGATGATTTACGAATCCAAGCACGAATTTCCAAGCAAAGCAGGATGGAATCGGGTTCGACGAACACAGCTGATAATAGGAATAAAAGTAACCAAATCAAATCAGTTCTGATTCAAACTAATAATATATACATTATTTATATATTTCAAAAATCAATTTTTCAATATATATATATATATATACACACACACACACACCTTAAAAGAAAGAAAGAAAGTATATGCAAATACATAACCATGTGTACGTAACAACAAATGCAATGGTCCTGACTCACTTTATAAAACCAATATAACTCACACAAATTTATATGTGACTCAAATAGATTTTTATTTCTTAACAGATATACTTACTTCTAAATATAACCAATATGCAGTCCACGAAAAAATCAAAAACGTAGATAATATTTATAACCACATACACAATCGTATACAAGAACTTAACAAATTAAAACTATAATATTCATACAAACAGACATTGTATATTCTTGATATAAGTAATACATATATAAAGATCATATGTAGACATATACATATAGGTTGTACTTTATCAAACTGACCCATACGTATATATTCAAACTGATATTTTATAAAACAAAATATTACTTATTATCATAATATATAATAACAGGTTTGATTATAAAGTTGTAAATTTCAATAAGCTAAACATAATACTTGTACTGATATATAAAACTGCGACCAATCTATATAGGACCGACACATCACAATATTTATTTACAACAATAAATAAAATATATAAAATTTAAACATATTATAGATAAAGATTAATTATATATGTAATGACCCATAAAATTTTAGGAATTTGTAATGGTTTTATTTACGTATTTAATTGAATTTTGGAGAAAGTTTAAATAATAAAATTTGAAATTAAATTTTATATTTGGAATACGTATATTTAAATATAGAAATGGAAAATTTTCATCTGATTTTTTTTATAAACGTTTATTTCATTGTGAAATTCTATTAAATTCAAGTCAGTTAATAATTGTTGATAATAAAATATTTTCCAAACCTGAATATTTTTATATAGAAAAATTCTAAATCATCTTCTGACTGAGACGTCATTTTTCGTTTTTCCAAATTTGGACTTCTTTAGCTCCGTCGATCTTATTTTACTGTATTTTGCTGCATTTTCCGCTAGTAGAAAATTCGAATTTTTAGAATTCAATCGTACCACTGATATCTTTATACCGTTTTGATTGTCTCGCCGCGCTGATCTCTACGGTATATTTATTTCTGTATTTTAAGGTCCGGTTCGTGACAGAATCAATAAGCTGTTCATTGTAACGGTACCCTAAATTGTGACTTTATTTCTTTCTTCGGTTTTAAAAATTCAAAACGTGATGTCCAATCAATCTATTAATTGCTTTAATTGTTTTTTGAATCAGCGTATAGCTGTTACTTTTCGTACCGTTTAAATTATAATTGCTTTAATAATTTTTCCAATTCACGTTCAAACGTTCCTATTCCTAGCTACTAATAAATTTAGAAATCAGTGTCGGGTACTTAATTTATGGCATACGTTCAAAGCATTGGCTTTTTTTATTCAGCTCAATTTCGACCTTTTCTCTTTTATTATTTATTTCCTCTCCTCTTTCTCCGGTTCACATGCCAATATCTCGTATAAATACGTGTTCATCATTTTTTTAATTCTTTCTAACCGCTCCTTCCATCTTTCCAACTCTTTCATTTTTTTCTTCTTTCTTTCTCTCCTCATGACCGAAGAAATATAATTGCCTACGCCCTCCAACATCAGCTAGCCTTCTCCACCCCACGGCCAGACTTGCCGCACCATTTTTCCTCACCTCCTTCCTTCTAACTGACTTCCGTGAGCAACTTCAACCATCCCACGTCGAGCATCTCCGCTGAACCCAACACTCAGCATCAACCCCTTCCCACGCTCGCTCCGCTCTCTCTCCTCCAACCGTTCTCTCTCCCTCGCCTGCCCCAAATCCGCCCGACCACTATCATCTTCCCAGACCGCTACTCCTCTTTCTCCCCTAGCCGGACCTCCGCCTCATGCTCCGCCATCGCATCACCACACGTCGGCGAGCCGCTCCATCACCCACGTTCTTCCCAACTTGATTGACCTTATATGCATTTCTGGTGGGTACGTATATATATATATATATATATATATATATATATATATATATATATATATTTAGTATACTGGGTCGTATATTAACTGTATTTTGAGTCTCGGTCTATTTCAATATAAAGTACATGTTATATTATAATTCTATTCTTTGTTCTGTTATAAATATCTATACATTAAAGACTTTGTAGTAGCATGCATACATAAATTGTTATTTTATTTCTATTTTTGCATATTAGAGTTTGCATACACTCGGTCGGATATATATACATATACACACAATTTTGTATATACATGTAACTCCTACGTGTAATCTAAACAATTTTGTATACACGTGTAGTATATATAGATTGCGGTTGCATATAACATAATATGGTTTGGGTTCATAAATATTAACTTTGTACAGTTTGTTATATATTCTCTGTTTTCACAAGTTATGCATGCAAGTTTTATAAGTTTTCTACAAATCAGGTTGTAGTATATGTAGTCATAATATACATATATATATAAGTATTTTATGAACTAGTTCGTATGGTAAGTCGTTATGCCTATGTTGATTAGCTAGGTTACGAATTTATATTGGGTTACAGTAAGTAGTTATATGGATAGCACAGTTGTTTCTTTTCCAGATACATAACTTTAATGCATAAACAAGCTTCAGGATACATTAGTTTTAAAGGCATATAAGGTGTCATTCATATATATATATATATATATATATATATATATATATATATATATACAGTTTTATATATCCATGATTCCAAAAGACATATATTGATTCAAAGGACTAAATTTCACATGTTCTGAAAGCGTATTGGATTTGTAAAGGTAAAACTTCTAATACATATATATGTTACTAATTTATATAAATATTTTGGGTTTCAGTATATATTGATTTGCATAGGTTAGTTATATATAGTCAAGTCTACATATGTTGATATATTAGTCTTGGTCCATTTAACCTCATTTTATAGTACATATTACTATACAGTATATATATATATATATATATATTAGTATATTCAGGCATACGCCTGTACATTTGATTGTATATATGTGAGTTCATTTCTGCCCATCTATCGTCATCGATCCAATTCTGATTTGACTTTGTCAATTCTTTGTCATTGGCTTTGATCGTTGAATTCGTGCCGATTTTGCTTTGCTTTGATTTGAAATTCAATTTCAGTGTATGTATCAGTGTGCGTATCCGTGTCTCCTTCTATATTCTCTAGCCTCGAAAGATGAGCAATCACTCACGATTAACATTCCTTTATTTATTAAATTTGATTTCAATTGAAAAGACAATTGAAATATACTGCTGTTAGTTATTTACACTGTTATATATATGTTATTGTCTGTAACTGTTCACCTGTGGGATATGACACCATATCCTGTCGATTATATTATATTGTTATTAATGGTACATGTATGTTATATTATTATCATATCTGTTATCACTCTCCAAGTTCCCTGTTAGTATAGAATTCACTATGGGTTGAAATGATACATACCCGAACGGACTTTAGAATAGGAGGAAATCGTTATGGGTTGAAATGATAGACCCAGGCGATTTTCATTAAAATTGAATTGGGATTTCGGGTTGAAATGATATCCACCCGTATATATTTAGTGTACGGATTAAAATGAGAAATATCCGTATCACTTGACTATATGATAGGAAATATATACAAACACCGTTGGTCCATATATAAATATTTGAAAATAATTTCTATGGGTTTGGAAAGAAATATACGGTTTAATAAATATTGATTCTTAAGATATTATATAAATGGAAATTTTATATATAGATTTAGTAGTAATATTTAATGTAAATTAGATGGATTTAATGCATCTAATATAGTCAAGTATTTATGAAATCTATAGTTCAAATAGATTTTCTTGTATTAAATTGAATAAGTAAGGTTGGGAAGATAAATTTGGGTTTATTTGAAATGGTATTCTATTCAGGATTTTATTTAATTAAATCGATTTGAAATTTTTGAATATGAAATTTAAAGGTACGATTTTTATAACTGGATTTTGATTTAAGTGATTTAATGAATATTTCATATTTAAATAAATTTAAAAAAATATTTAGTAAAATGTAATTTAAGGTTACTTTAATGATATTGAATCTAATTAGGGAATATTTGAAGACTAAATAATAATGAAGATAAACTAAATCTATATGAAATCGTTAAATTTAGTTTGAAATGTTGAATATTTAAAGTTTTGAAATATATTGAAATGTAAAGGGGTATTTTGTGATTTCAAATCAGGATTTGAGATCAATAAATTTGAAATGGTTATTTAGGAATTAAGTTGAATTTAAATTGATAGATTTAGATTGGACTAAATTAGAATTTGGAATTTGAGTAGATTTGAATCGTAACTTTGAAAGTGATAAGTTTGGAAATAAATATATTTGAAATGAAATGATACTGTGGATTTGAAGTATAAATTAATTTTGGAATGACCACGGTGTTATAGCATATATTTCTACATTGTAGATAGTTCCATAGATCCTTAGAGGATGGTTATCCTTAACATGCTCTAAGTTACTTGTATTTCAGTTGATATTTTACTTGAGTTGGATTTATTGATATAAGAAGGTTAATGCTGACTCGAGTGTTTCATGTTTTGTTTTATGCTCGGGTCGGACTGAGTGATACAGCATTTAAGGCTCACCTTTGGAGTTTGGAGCTTCGTTTGGAGATCCAACTATCGATTCAGCTTTCAGCTTTTCAAGTTGATTGGTTCAGAGAAGTCATTTGTTCGTACTGAAGACTTCACTGTATTTGAGATATTCTGTTGTATTTTATTTCTAACTCTGATGTATATAGTAGCTTCATGAACTACTATTCTTTATTTATTCCGCTGCGTATTGTTATACTACTATGTATCTGTGATTCTGTGATTGATTTATTTTACTGCATATGCTGAGTTTTGCCAAATATAAATTAACAATTTGGTATTTTGAATTATTCAAGTCGAACATGTATGGTTTTATCTGTACGGATGAGAATGGTTGAAAATACCGGGTCGTTACAGTTGGTATTAGAGCTTTGGCTCTAGGCAAACTTAGCATGTATGGTATATTTAATTATGGAATCACTTTCGTTCGAGCGTGAATTCTTTCCGCTTTGATTTTGTAATGACCCAGAATTTCTGTCATTCGAAATTCGTTTATTTGATTGATTTTAAATATTAACAAGTAAAATTTGTAAGTCGAATAAATTTTATTTCGAATATCAAGATTTAATTGGATAATTAAATCAATAATTTAATATTTGAAATTACAGAAATAATTGAAAATTGGGTTTAATGTGATTAAATTTGATTTGTAAAGTTGTATTGAATCATATTGGAGTTAGAATGATGTTATAGAACTTTTAAAATTGAATTAAAAGTTAATTGCAGAAATTGAATATTTTAATATTTAATTGACGAGTAAAAATAGCCATTTTTCAAACAGTCTCAGATTTCGACGAAACTAGTTTCATTGGATCCATAATGTTATATTTTTGTAAGGTTTCAAATTTCGTGTCAATTGGATTTACGGTTTGTCTGAGGCAAGATAAAACGAGTAGAAATCGATTCGAGTGAATTTTAAATTTCAATAATTCGATTCAAAAACCCGTCTTCCAAAATTGATCAATTTGGCTCCCGATACATATTCCATTGCGTTCGGAATGGGGGGGTAAAACATTATAAACGTCAAGCGACACGCTGCGTTTGGAGTTCGGAAAAATTTCGGGTGAATAGTGTTTGAGATTTTTCTTTAAAAGCACCCCTATTTTCATTTTTTTCACTCAACACCCTAGCTAGGGTTACAGCCGCCACCTTCATTTTAATGGCTGAAAATGGCTGAGCTTCCTCCCTAAATCTCTTATCTTCCATCAACAATTACAAGAAACTTCCAACTGCAACTTTGTAGAGCGTATCGAGATCTATGTGATCAACGGCTGTGATCGGAAAAGGAGCTGTGGATCGATGGCAATTGTCGTTCGAGTTCATACGTGTTGTGCATGTTTTCTGGGGCGAGATCATCAGCGAGCTCCACTTGCTCGCGGTCGGGGGTGGCTCGTATGAGGGGCTTCGAAGTGGCGCTACTTGATCGTTGCATAGTTCGTCTAAGATGGCGCGATAATTCGTGATAAGGGGGCGACTATGAGTTATTTGCGTGCGTGTTTACTGAGTTGGGGGGGAAGAAGGAGGGGATGGCCTAGATTCTAAGGCATTGGGATGGACGGCCTGGATTGATTCATGGTTTAAAAAATTAAAAGAAATTGTAAAATTATTATATTTAAAATCGTATAAACTTTGTAACTTCATAACTTGTTCATACGGGGTCATGATTTGACGAAAGAATTGTGTTGGTTTCGTATTGACGAATACTACGCGTTGGAGTTGGATTGGAATCGATAGGAGCTAGTGAAAATTTTAGGTAAAATTAAACGCACGTTTAATTTTATTCGAAATAAAACGCTGAAACCGTTATTAAAAGCAAGGTGAGAACTTCTCACTCAATCGAAATTGTTTCGATTTAAATTTTAAATAGTTAGATTTAAAATTGCTCGATTGTATGATTGAATGATAAGTTATTATCTATTATTTTGAAATAGACCCTATACGCCGTATATTAAGCGGATGTTATTTATTAACACATATACCGCGATATTTCACCTTAAAGTGGAATTGGTATTATATATGTACTTGTAGTTGATTTTCCCGCATTATATAGCGCATGAGACCCTATTGCGCCGCATAATAGCGGATAATATTTATATAAAACCCATGTACCGCGATATTCCATCTTGAAATGGGATTGGTATTGTGCTGTGGATGCAGGGAAACGGGTTGGAAGGATCCAACTGGATTACTCAACAGTATTGATTTATTTACAGATATTTGCGATATATTCTGTTATCATATCGATATATGACGTTTGGATGTCGTGGTTGTTATATTTAGTGTTGTTGCAGCATTGGCCTATTTTTGGAGTTTTAAAAATGTTAAAATAACGATTTTGAATTTAAAAGGATTTTCAAGTGATTTTCGAGAAAAACGTTTTATTGAATTTTGGAATTGATTCATTTTAAATAAATAAGCGTTATAATTTTAATGTTATAAAAATTATGATTTTTGAGAAATATGTGATTTTTGAAATATGGAGTTAATGATTTTATAAAATAATTTAAATAGAGATTTTTGAATTTATTATAAAAGCTTTATACATAAGATTTATAAAATTTGATTTTTTTATAAATCAAAGTGATGAAATTATAAAGGAGTTTTAAATATGTTTTAAAATGATGTTATAAATGGATTTTTATAAAAGAATAGAATCTATGATTTGCGAAGTTATAAAATGAATTAATTTGTAAATAGAGAATTATAAGTAATTTGCTTATAATTTGGATTTTGGCATTCAAATGAGATATAAATAGAATTTGTTAATTAAGGGATTTTAAAAGTTGAAGTTTTTATAAAATATATAGATGTGAATTCATAAACGTTGTTTTATAAATCCGAAATCGACTTATTTTGATAAGTCAATTGCTATAGATTATTAAAGGAGATTATCCACAATTTTGTACAGTGGATAATCCTTTAAAATAAAATGTGTAGAATTGATGAGTTTGGTTAACGAAGTATATTCACGATTTTGGACAGTGAACAATATATTAAAGAAATATTTTGGGGAAGTGATATTTTTAAATAGAATTAAAACGATTTGAAGTTGTTTTAAAATGTGTTAACGATCGAAACCATAGATTTCAACATTCATTGTTGAAATAGACGTTTTCGAGAAATAAGGAAAAGATGGACTATAACAAGGTTGTTATAATAAACGACTTTCGAAAGGAAATGTTTTATATAGTATTGGGATTTATATATCTATCTTAATTTCGAATCCCTATACTAGTGATTTTGGGTTGTCGTAACGATGTTTTACGCAACATTCGTTTTGACCCGAATAAATGTGTTTAAAGAGAATGTTTTCCTTAAAGAATAAAATATATACTTATTTGTGATTTAAGTATATCGGATATTTTCCAAATGTTGAAAACTTATTAAATAAGTATGGAAATGTTTTCCAATATGAAGTGAAATGTTTTGAGATTTTATCTTTTAAAGATAAATTGAAAATGAATAAATATTTGGAAGTGTTTCCACGTAAGGAAAATGATTTGAAAATTTGTTTTCAAATGGTTGAAGTGTGGGAAAATATATTTTGTAAAGATATTTTTGGAAAATAAATAATTCGAAAGTGAAATGTTTTGAGATTTTATCTTTTAAAGATAAATTGAAAATGAATAAATATTTGGAAGTGTTTCCACGTAAGGAAAATGATTTGAAAATTTGTTTTCAAATGGTTGAAGTGTGGGAAAATATATTTTGTAAAGATATTTTTGGAAAATAAATAATTCGGGAAATTATTTGGGATTTGATGATGTTGTGCATATCAATTGATAGTTAAAGAACCGACTATCAATATTTACCTTTAAATGGGTATTTGTTGTGATTTGCTTGAATTTGAATGCTACACTTATATAAAAATTAGCGCTCGTTATTCGGTTTAGCCGGGAGAGGACCTTTGGGTATGAATCCCATTCCGAATAGTGATACGTCATATTGGATAGCATTTGAAGACCGGTGTTGAAGACCGGGTATTTTCGAAAACGAAAGGATTACCGTCGAATGTCTCTGCATCGGCTAATCTCGGATATAGAGATTTTATCACCCTTTGTGATGGGAAGTCCGGTCGTGATTAGTGAATATCCGGATTGCAAGGGCTTCTTTGGAAGTGCCTTCGGTTCCGTTCGATCTCGGAACTATCTTGTATGGATGTGTGTCTGACATTACAGTTTGGGATGTAAAGCTGGTTTCTATCAAATACATTTCTGTTGGTGGTGGAGAATTTATTCTCTTAGCTTAACACCCTTCTCTGAGACGTACGAGCTCAGAGGTTATGTAGTTGATGGTTACTAGTGATACATTCCCAAATTGGTAATGTGGCATACGAAGTGCTGCTGATCATTTGTTGATCAAAGCATAGCTTTTGTATAAAGAGTAGTTTTGTGGACGAGACTTAACCAATGTTGTTGCTGCAAAATTATTATTTTGTGGTTGTTGGTGAATCCCGGGATTTAGGTCGGTTACGATCGGGGGATGGCATACTCGTGTCAGTTGTTACCTAGCTAGGGGTAACCCGGCCTTGTGTTGGCAGAGATACGGTTAGGTTCTCGGGGCATCTTTCCAAAGGCATACCCATGTGGTAATGGGAAGTTCCTTGGCCTGACCGTTTGTTGGAAAATCCAAAGAAACAATACGAAACTTATACGGTTTTAGTTGTATAACCCGCCATGTAATGTGGCGGTAACCTACTATTGAACATGGTAGCTATAGTAGGCATAAGTGTGAAATGCCTATGCTGGCTAAGATTTATATTATACTTTCGAAATGTTTTTCCTACACTTTGCACTTATAATAATAATATCAAAGAAATTTACGTATCAAGCATGTTTGACTATCATAAGGAGAAATCTCCTCCGATTCTGCGTTTGCATTGTGTGCGTGTGCGGGAGGCCTTATGGTAGTCTCATTTTCTAAAAAGCATTGCGAATCTAATTTAAAATTAATTTCTTTGTTTGTTTTTAAAAGGTAAACTGTTTTAGTTCTCACACCAGTCCCATGACTGACTTGGAGTTTATTGTTCCCTTCCTAAACTCTAGGTGCCCACCAATTTTCACACGGGCAGTCTAGAGTCAGGTTATCAGGTTATTCTGGAATTCAGAAGTTGTTGTAGTGATATGGAGGCAGGCTGGATGGCTTGGCGTATCAACTAGTATATATTATTTCTTTTCCGCTGTTTGTTGTTGTAAACTCTGATAATGTAATTGTGATGTAATGTATAAAATGTACAGTTCTTTTGATTTAAAGATTATTCATTTATCTGTCATATGTTGTTCCGCTGCGATTGTAAGATTCTGATATTGTTTCTTTTGTTTTTTTCTTTCTTTCTTCTCCTACCTCTTCTTCTTTAACCCTAACGGTACAGTTTTCCGGCCTTCGATTGTTCGGCAGTTGATACAGTGGACGTATTAATGTCGACTTTAAGGAGTCGAAAACCCCGTTCGTTACATCTGGTATCAGAGCATTTGGTTAAGTGACAACCTTGGCTCTGTTGGGTGTTACTCATTAGAGATAGAGTCAGTCGTACTCTAGAATAAGTTTGAGTGTATTAATAGATATGAGCGTGTATTTGTTAGTGAATATAAAATTATTTTATATTGTGATGATTGGTTTGTTGAGTGGTATATGGATTCTAGTCGGTATAGTCCGTACAACTCTATCGATAGGGATCTCTAAACACTCATACAGAACAATTCGCCACGATATTCTTTTAAATTGGGTAAATGAAATAATATTACCTTTATTATATTTTATATATGAAGGAAATAATTTTTCAGAAATTATTAAAGTGTATATAAATTGATTGTTTGATTATTGAAAATGTAAGAATTTATATAAGTTAATTAAAAGATGCTTGAATAATCTGGATAAAAGAATAATTGTATAAGCAAATGAATTATTAAGTATGGAATTATAATTAACGTGATTTACAATTATGAAATAATCCTATATATAAGAAGTGAAACTATATGAATATATTTATAAATATGAGTTGTAAATAAAAATGAATTTGGACTATGAATTTGAAAGTTTTGAATCCCGTCTATTTTGAAAGTTGTTTTTCAAAGTTAAAGATGTTATATTATTAAGTAAGATAAATTAATTTGGAATAATCTTATGTAAGTGAAGTGGAATAGTGAAATTCTATAAGAAAAATATTTATAAATGTGATTTATGAATAAAAGGAATTTTTTTGAAAGAATATTAAGCACTGAATTCACTACTGTTGCTGGGAAATAATAAGGGTGATGACTGCAGCATCATTAGTATCATTTTCAAGTTTCTGTGTGATGGATTTGCTACCATAGTAAATTGAAAATTAAAGTTTGGTTATGATAAACAGATTTGAAATTTAACTAAAGGAAAGTTAAATAGAATTTACTTTAGAATTGGGAATCTGAATTGGATTTATAAGGAGAACTTTAAGTTAAGTTAAACAAATGATACTTGAAATGGAATATAACTTAAGTAATGTTGAATGAAGTTGATTTTGGTATCGAAGTAAATTAATAAAGAGAAGTGATGAATATGAACTTGAGTTATATAAAAGAAATTCAACCTTATTTGTTAAATGAATTAGCAATTGAATTAATAAATGGATTGAATGTTAATCAAACTAATGTAAAAGAATTGGTATAGAATAATTAAAGTAAGTGTTAATTCATTAAAAACTAGTAAATTGGAAATTGAATGGAAGTCAATTTTATATCAACCAATTTGAATTAAAAGTGTTGAACCAAATTGAATGTAAAGTAAAGAAAATTGAATGAATTTGGTTGTATCGAATATACATTGATTGTTAGATTGTTTTTAGTTGATTGTATAGAAATTCATATGGAGTTGAATATTTAAAATTGAAAGCTATGAAATTTGATTTGAATGTGGAAGTGAACTAACTTGAATGTAAATTAGTGAATGTAAACTAATTGAATATGAATAAATGAATGTTAGCAAAAGCATACAATGTTAATGAATCAAATGTGATTTAAATTGGAAAACCAATTCATTGAATATTAATGAGAAGTGAAAGTGTATTGATTTGGTTATGGATGTTAGTTGAATGCTAGTTGGTTGATGGTTGGATTTATTGCCTTCTGTTGTATTTCCTATATTGGCACACATAGTTGTTGGTATATGTTGTATATTGACATTATTTTCATATAAACATGTTTCTCATTGTTTGTTGAGTGTTTAGTAGGTGTGGATTGCGCTTGCTTCGTATTTGGAGCTCGCTTTCATGCTATATTAGCCGTATATGCTCGCTAATAATATATAAGGTACATATCTCGAATTACATATCGTACTTTGACACTTTTTTCCCTACGGGATGCCTCATTACTTTGATGAGATATATATTTGTGATATATATATTGCCATTTTTTAGGATCGAGTCGCGCAAAGGGGACTATGGCGAATTTTTCTAAAAATTTAAGGCGTTAGAATATTTTTGATAAAATTGGAAAATTTTGAAAAGATAACTAAGTATGATTTGAAAACTTAGTAAAGTTATTGCAAGAAGTTTAACTATGGATTTTGGGAAGGTTAAACACTCAAATGAATTTGAAATTTAATTTGAACAAATGGTTTTGAAAAGTTAATAGATTCTGTAACTTTTTCTTACTTGGTAATTTCGAGGACGAAATTCTTTTAAGGGGGAAGTTTGTAACGACCCAGAATTTCTGTCATATGAAATTCGTATATTTGATTGATTTTAAATATTAACAAGTAAAATTTGTAAGTCGAATAAATTTTATTTCGAATATCTAGATTTAATTGGTAATTAAATCAATAATTTAATATTTGAAATTACAGAAATAATTGGAAATTGGGTTTAATGTGATTAAATTTGATTTGTAAAGTTGTATTAAATCATATTGGAGTTAGAATGATGTTATAGAACTTTTAAAATTGAATTAAAAGTTAATTTGCAGAAATTGAATATTTTAATATTTAATTGACGAGTAAAAATAGCCATTTTTCAAACAGTCTCGTATTTCGACGAAACCAATTTCATCAGATCCGTAATGTTTTATTTTTGTAACGTTTCAAATTTTGTATCAATTGGATTTACGGTTTGTCTGGGGCAAGTTAAAACGCCTAGAAATCGATTCGAGTGAATTTTAAATTTAAATAATTCGATTCAGAAACCTATCTTCCAAAATTGATCGAATTGGCTCCCGATACATATTCCATTGCGTTCGGAATGGGGGTAAAACATTATAAATGCCAAGCGGCACGCTTTGTTTGGAGTTCGGAAAAATTTCGGGTGAATAGTGTTTGAGAATTTTCTATAAAAGCACCCCTATTTTCATTTTTTCATTCAACACCCTGGCTAGGGTTACAGCCACCACCTTCATTTTAATGGCCGAAAATGGCTGAGCTTCCTCCCTAAATCTCTCATCATCCATCAACAATTACAAGAAACTTCCAACTGCAACTTTGTAGAGCGTATCGAGATCTACGTGATCAACGGCTGTGATCGGAAACGGAGTTGTGGATCGATGGCAATTGTCATTCGAGTTCGTACGTGTTGTGCACGTTTTCTGAGGCGAGATCATCACCGAGCTCCACTTGCTCGCGGCCGTGGGTAGCTCGTGCGAGGGGCTTCGAAGTGGCGCTGCTTGATCGTTACATAGTTCGTCCAAGATGGCGCGATAATTCATGATGGGGGCGACTATGGGTTATTTGCGTGCGTGTTTACTGAGTTGGGGGAGAAGAAGGAGGGTACGGCCTAGATTCTAGGGCATTAGGATGGATGGCCTGGATTGATTCAAGGTTTAAAAAATTAAAAGAAATTGTAAAATTATTATATTTAAAATCGTATAAACTTTGTAACTTCATAACTTGTTCATACGAGGTCAGAATTTGACGAAACGAATTGCGTTGGCTTCGTATTGACGAATACTACATGCTGGAGCTGGATTGGAATCGATAGGAGCTAGTGAAAATTTTGGATAAAATTAAACGCACGTTTAGTTTTATTCGAAATAAAACGCTGAAACCGTTATTGAAAGCAAGGTGAGAACTTCTCACTCAATCGAAATTGTTTCGATTTAAATTTTAAATAGTTAGATTTAAAATTTCTTGATTGTGTGATTGAATGATAAATTATTATCTATTGTTTTGAAATAGACCCTATACGTCGTATATTAAGCGGATGTTATTTATTAAACACATATACCGCGATATTTCTCCTTGAAGTGGAATTGGTATTATATATGTACTTGGAGTTGATTTTCCCGCATTATATAGCGGATGAGACCTTATTGCGCCGCATAATAGCGGATAATATTTATATAAAACCCATGTACCGCGATATTCCGTCTTGAAACGGGATTGGTATTGTGCTAACATCTGTGGATGCAGGGAAATAGGTTGGAGGGATCTAACTGGATTCCTCAACAGTATTGATTTATTTACAGATATTTGCGATATATTCTGTTATCATATTGATATATGACGTTTGGATGTCGTGGTTGTTATATTTAGTGCTGTTGCAGCATTGGGCCTATTTTTGGAGTTTTAAAAATGTTAAAATAACGATTTTGAATTTAAAAGGATTTTTAAGTGATTTTTGAAAAAAACGTTTTATTGAATTTTGGAATTGATTCATTTTAAATAAATAAACGTTATAATTTTAATGTTATAAAAATTATGATTTTTGAGAAATATAGTTGAAATGTGATTTTTGAAATATGGAGTTAATGATTTTATAAAATAATTTAAATAGAGATTTTTGAATTTATTATAAAAGCTTTATATATAAGATTTATAAAATTTGTTTTTTTTTTATAAATCGAAGTGATGAAATTATATAGGAGTTTTAAAGACGTTTTAAAATGATGTTATAAATGGATTTTTATAAAAGAATAGATTCTACGATTTGTGAAGTTATAAAATGACTGAATTTGTAAATAAAGAATTATAAGTAATTTGCTTATAATTTGGATTTTGGCATTCAAATGAGATATAAATAGAATTTGTTAATTAAGGGATTTTATAAGTTGAAGTTTTTATAAATATATAGATGTGAATTAATAAACATTGTTTTATAAATCCCATATTGCTTATTTTAATAAGTCAATTACTATAGATTATTAAAGGAGATTTTCCACGATTTTGGACAGTGGATAATCCTTTAAAATAAAATGTGTAGAAATGATGAATTTGGTTAACGAAGTATATTCATGATTTTGGACAGTGAATAATATATTAAAGAAATGTTTTAGGGAAGTGATATTTTTAAATTGAATTAAAACGATTTGAAGTTGTTTTAAAATGTGTTAAGGATCGAAACCATAGATTTCAACATTCATTGTTGAAATAGACATTTTCGAGAAATAAGGAAAAGATGGACTATAACACTATTGTTATAGTAAATGATTTTCGAAAGGAAATGTTTTATATAGTATTGGGATTTATATATCTATCTTAATTTCGAATCCCTATACTAGTGATTTTGGGTTGTCGTAACGATGTTTTACGCAAAACATTCGTTTTGACCCAAATAAATGTGTTTAAAGAGAACGTTTTCCTTAAAGAATAAAATATATACTTATTTGTGATTTAAGTACATCGGATATTTTCCAAATGTTGAAAATAAATAGAGTTGTGAATTACTTATTATTAAATAAGTATGGAAATATTTTCCAATATAAAGTGAAATGTTTTGAAATTTTATCTTTTAAAGATAAATTGAAAATGAATAAATATTTGGAAGTGTTTCCGCGTAAGGAAAATGATTTGAAAACTTGTTTTCAAATAGGTAAAGTGTGGAAAAATATATCGTGTAAAGATATTTTTGAAAAATAAACAATTCGGGAAATTATTTGGGATTTGTTGATGTTGTGCGTATCAATTGATAGTTAAAGAACTGACTATCAATATTTACCTTTAAATGGGTATTTGTTGTGATTTGCTTGAATTTGAGTGCTACACTTATTTAAAAGTAAGCGCTCGTTATTCGGATTAGCCGGGAGAGGACCTTTGGGTCATGAATTCCATTCTGAATAGTGATACGTCGTAATGGATAGCATTTGAAGACCGGTGTTGAAGACCGGGTATTTTCGAAAATGGAAGGATTACCATAGAATGACTCTGCATCGGCTGATCTCCGATATAGAGATTTTATCACCCTTTTTGATGGAAAGTCCGGTCGTGATTAGTGAATATACGGATTGCAAGGGCTTCTTTGGAAGTGCCTTCGGTTCCGTTCGATACCGGAACGGACTTGTATGGATGTGTGTCTGATGTTACAGTTTAAGATGTAAAGCTGGTTTCTATCAAATACATTTCTGTTGGTGGTGGAGAATTTATGCTCTTAGCTTAACACCCTTCTCTGAGACGTACGAGCTTAGAGGTTATGTAGTTGATGGTTACTAGTGATACATTCTCAAATTGGTAATGTGGCATACGAAGCGCTGCTGATCATTTGTTGATCAAAGCATAGCTTTTGTATAAACGTAGCTTTATGGACGAGACTTAACCTATGTTGTTGCTGCAAAATTATTATTTTGTGGTTGTTGGTGAATCTCGGGATTTAGGTCGGTTACGACCGGGGGATGGCATACTCGTGTCAGTTGTTACCCAGCTAGGGGTAATGTCAGGACCCGATTCTTCGACTCCCGAATATCGACATCAATACGTCCACTGTATCGAATGCCAATCAGTCGGATGCCGGAAAACCGAACACTGAGGGTTTAAGAAGAAGAAAAGGGAAGAAGAAGAGAGAAAAGATAGAAAAATAGAGAGGAAAGAAAATAGAAAATAGAACGGAATAGAAAACAACAGAACAATAACAGAATCTCACAATTCGCAGCGGAACAACATATAATAAATAAATGAATAATCTTTAAACAAAGAACTATATCAGTTATTCCATTTTATACATTACATTACATCATCATCAGAGTGTACAACAACAACAACAAACAACATCAAACAGCGGAAAAGAAATACTATATACTAGTAATACGCCATGCCATCCAGCTTGCCTCCAGCAATTCCAGAATATCCTGATAAACCTTAACTCTTGACTGCCCGTGTGAAAATTGGTGGGCACCCAAAGTTTAGGAAGGAAAACAATAAACTCCGAGTCAGATGTGAATGGTGTGAGAACTCAAAACAGTTTATTTATCTTTTAAAAACAAAATAGAGGGATATTTTTAAAGTCAATTCGCAATGCTTTTAAAAATGAGACTACCATAAGGCCTCCCGCACACACACACAATGCAAACGCAGAATCGGAGGAGATTTATCCTTATGATAGTCAAAGATGCTTGATACGTATTAAAAAGAAACATTTGATATTATTACTAGTGCATAGTGTAAAAAAATTCATTTCGAAAGTAGAATATAAATCTTAGCCAGCATAGACATTTCGAACTATGCCTACTATAGCTACTATGTTCAATAGCAGGTTACCGCCACATTCCATAGCAGGTAATACAACTAAAACCGTACAGGGTCGTATTGTTTCTTTGGATTTCCAACGAATGGTCAGGCCAAGGAACTTCCCATTGCCACATGAGAATGCCTCTGGAAGGACATCCCCGAGAACCAAACCGGATCTCTGCCAACACAAGGCCGGGTTACCCCTAACTGAGTAACAACTGACCGAGTATGCCATCCCCCGGTCCTTTGGGACCTTTAACCGAGCGCTCGTAATCAATTCACACAATCATAAAGTGTTTTCAACATGAGTAAGTATCTGGGCTCCATAACATGATACCACCCTTTTCCAGAAGGAAATGAACATACCCTAAAGGGCGCTACCCCTCATAACCTTGCCGCATCTTTCCTGTTTTGACAATTCCCGAGGTGTGAGGCTCGACGAAGTCACGTCCACAAAAACATACTTTATACAAAAGCCATGCTTTGGGTCAACAAATGATCATAGAAATGATCACCAAGATAGACGATCAAATAAATGATCCTATCACAAATAATCAACACAATGATCATTTCACAGCAACACTCAGCATGTCACATTACCAAATTGGGAATATATCGCTGATAACCTTCAACTACGTAACCTCTGAGCTCGTACGTCTCAGAGAAGGGTGTTAAGCTAAAAGAATAAATTCTCCGCCACCAACAGAAATATATTTGAAAGAAATCTGCTTTATATCTCAATTTGTAATGTCAGACATACAATCCATACAAGTCTGTTCCGGGCTCGAACAGAACCGAAGGCACTTACAAAGAAGTCCTTGCAAATCCGGATATCCACAATCCTGATCGGATTTCCCATCACATATGGAGAACTCAATACCGGAGCAACTCGGTGCAGAGTCAATCGACAGGTCATCCTATCGCTCTCGCAAATACCGGGTCTTCAACACCGATCTTCAATGATATCCATTACGTCGTATCACTATTCGGAATGGGTAATCCGAATAACGAGCGCAATAATTTAAAAATAAGTGTAGCATTCAAATTCAACAAATCACAACAAATACCTTTCAAAGGTAAATATTGATATTCGGTTATTGAACTATCAATGGATATGCACAACATCACCAAATTCCAAATAATTTTCCAAATTATTTATTTCCCAAATTTCATATCTTTACAAGATAAATAATTTTCACACTTCAAAAATAAATCAATATTTATTTTTAAACGAATTCCACTTTCTTTTATAAATTCCATAGTGAATTTATATTCCAAAATATCTATGAATATACGACTTCAATTATTCATTTCAATTTATCTTCAAAAAGATAAATTCTCTAAACGTTTCATTTCACATTGGAAAAACATTTCCATACTTATTTATTCATAAGTAATTCACAATTTTATTTATTTTCAACACTTGGAAAATATTCAATATACTTAAATCGAGATTAAGTATATATTTCATTCTTTACGGAAATCATTCTCTTAAACATATTTATTTGGGCCAAAACGAATGTTGCACAAAACATCGTTACGACAACCCAAAATCACTAGTATAGGGATTCGAAATTAAAATAGATATATAAATCCCAATACTATACAAAACATTTCCTTTCGGAAACCATTTACTATAACAACAGTGTTATAGTCCACCATTTCCTTCTATTTCTCGAAAACGTCTATTTCAACAATAAATGTTGAAATCTATGGTTTCGAATCTCAACACATTTAAAAACATCGTTAGATCGTTTTAATTCTATTTAAAACATCACATTCAAAACATTTTCTTTAACATATTATTCACTATTCAAAAACGTGAATATACTTTGTTAACAAATTTCATCATTTCTATTCATTTTATTTCAAAGGATTATTCACTGTCTAAAACGTGAATATAACTCCATAAATAAGTTGTAACAATTTTCTTATCAAAATAAGTCATTTGCGAATTTATAAAACAACGTTTATAAACTCCATTTCTATTTATTTTATAACAACTTCCTTTTATAAATTCCTTTATTAACCTATTCAATTTATAACTCAATTATAAAACAAAAGTTCATGTTATAAGTTAAATACTTAGAATTTATTTGTTTGCACAATCGTTCCTTTAAACTTCATAATTATAAATCTTATAACTTATAAGATTCAATTATTTATCCAAATCTATTCTTTCAATAACTTTATAAATTTTATAAACCTACTGCTTATAAAATTTCATTTATAACTTCACCGTTTATAATTCTATAAATTTCATTCATTTATGAAATTCATTTACAATTCATTCTAACACTTATAAAAACTCGTTTTATAATTCCAATATTTTTAATTTATAAATATCAATTTATCGATCTTTTAATATAAATCAATTTATATTAATATTTCAAAACGTCTTCAAAGTCCTTTATAATTTCATCATTTTTGATTTATAAAATAATTAAATTTTATAAATCCTATTTTTAAACTTTTTATAATAAATTCAGAAATCCCAGTTTAAACTATTTTATAAAATCATTAATCCCATATTTTCAAAAATCAACTTTTAACTGTATTTCTCAAAAATATCATAATTTTTATAACATTAAAATTATAACGTTTATTTATTTAAACTAAATCAATTCCAAAAATATTTTATAAACGTATACTTTCAAAAATCACTTTGAAATCCTTTTAAAATTCCAAAATTTGGTCCAATGATGCTACATACCAAATAGCCAATCACGACAACAACGATATCATATATCGATATGATAATCCATCAAATATCAAAATATCTGAAATCAAATAAATACTGTTGAGGAATCCAGTTGGATCCCTCCAACCTGTTTTCCTGCATCCACAAACATTAGCACAGTACCAATTCCTTTCCAGTACGGAATTATCGCGGTATATGGGATTTAAAATATTATCCGCTTAATAGACGGCGCAATAGGGTCTCATCCGCTATACAAATGCGGGAAATCAATTACTCCAATATATACATATGCCAATATATATATATATTGCTATTATATATAATACCAATTTCACTGTTTATGAAATATTCGCGGTATATGTTTTTAATAAATAACATCCGCTTACTAATGGCGCATAATGTCTATTTTAACAATCAATAGATAACAATCATCATTCAAACATGCATTCAAGTATTTTAAATTTAACTATTTAAAATAAAATCGAAACCGATTCGATTGAGTGAGAAGTTCTCACCTTGATTTCAATTTCGTTTTAGCGATTTATTTCGAATAAAATTAAACGGACGTTTAATTTTACCCGAAATTCTCACTAACTCCAAACGACTCCAATCCAATTCCATAGCGTAGTGCTCGTCCATACGATTCCAACGCAACTAGTTTCGCGCGTTTTCGACCTCGTATGAAAAGGTTATAATTTTTACAAGTTTTACGAATTTTTATAAACAATTTACAATATTTTCTTTTAAATTTCAACCTCACTCTATTCCAAGCCGTGAGATCCCCTTTCCTTTGCATCATAGCTACACGCCCTTTCTTCCATCTTCCCGTACGCAACTCCTACAGATAATACACGCACATGAACCCATGCTTTCCAAATTAGGGTTTAAATTTACAACCTCTATGCTTGATTAAAACTCGATCAGGGAGCTCCATATTGTAGCCTCTAACTTGCTCTACCCACGCCAGCAACCACCATGAGCTCGGCCACCTGTAGCATGTGGAATGTCGTGCGCAACTTCCAGGGAACGCGGCCCCATAACTCACAATATACAACTCCATTCGCGATCATACCCGTTGAATACGTCGAGCTCGTTCCCCTCTACAATGTTGTAGTTAACAACTTTTCGTATTAATGCATGGATTGAAGGAGATTTGAGGAAGAAAAAGGTTGTTTTTCAGCCATTCAAGAAGTTGCTGGCGGCTAAACCTAATTGGCTAGGGTTTTGTTATTTTTTTTATTGTGAAGGTGGGCTATTTATAGGAAAACGAACGACACTATTCATTCCGGAATTTCCGGACTCCGATTTACGCGCCGTAACCAGCGTTTCTAGGGTTTACCTCGCGTTCCGGACACAATGGAACAGGTTTCGGAAGCTAATTCGGACATCTGTGCGAGTTATGGCAATAAACGTTCAATTTAAATTAAACCGATTTAAACGATTTTCTAGGCGTTTTAATTTGTACCGGACAAACGGTAAATCCAATTGACACGAAATTTGAAACCTTACAATAATATCACATTACGGATCCGATGAAACTAGTTTCGTCGATATCCGAGACTGTTTGAAAAATGGCTATTTTAACTTGCCAAATTAATATTAAAAACAATTTCGATGCGTTTCGAGCTGCCACGATCAAATGATAACTCCGATTACTACGAAAATTGAAATCCGGTAATAACTAACTATTACGGATCCAATGGAACTAGTTTCGTTCAATTCTGAGACTGTTCAAAAATTGACTAATTTCACTAGTCGATTAAATATTAAAATATTCAATTTTCACAAATTAACTTTTAATTCGATTTTAAAAGTTCTAAAATATCGTTCTAACTCCAATATGATAAAATAAAATTTTTACAAATCATTTTCAATCATATTTAACTCAATTTTCAATTATTTCCATAATTTAACATATTAAATTATCGATTTAATTATTCAATTAAATCCAATTATTCAAAAAAAAAAATATTCGACTTATAAATTTACTTATTAATATTTAAAATTAATTAAATATTCAAATTTTAATTACTTAAAATTCTGGGTCGTTACAATCTTCCCCCCTTAAAAGAATTTCGTCCTCGAAATTATCAAGTAAGAAAAATTACAGAATCTATTAACTTTTCCAAAATTCATAATTAAATTTCTTACAATAACTTTACTAAGTTTTCAAATCATACTTAGTTATCTTTTCAAAAACAACTACTATTGTTTAACTTTCAACTCCAAATCAAAGTTATAGTTTTCAAAATTTTCCAATTTTCTCAAATTTTTTCTAACGCCTTAAATTTTCGGAAAAATTCGCCATAGTCTCCTTTGCGCGGCTCGATCCGAAAAAAAATGACAGTATATATATCACAAATATACATCTCATCAAGTAATGAGGCATCCCGAAGGGAAAAAAGTATAAAAGTACGATATTTAATCCGAGATATGTACCTTATATTTTATTAGCGAGCATATACGGCTAATATAGCGCGAAAGCGAGCTCCAAATGCGAAGCAAACGCGATCCGCACCTACTAAACACTCAACAAACAACATGAGAACATGTATATAGACAATAGTATCGATATACATCATATAGCAACATAATAACTATATATGTCAACTTAGCAAATGCAATATATATTCAACCATCAACCAACTAACATTCAACTAATTCATAACCAATAAATAGTCATTCATATTCTCATAATATTCAATGAAATGGGTTTTCAATTTAATCACATTTGATTCATTAACAGTGGAAGTTTACTAACATTCATTTTCAATTAGTTTATATTCACTAATTCATATTCAAGTTGGCTTATTTCCAATTCAAATTCAATTCTATTTAAAATTCACTTAACTTCTAATTGAATTTCAATTACTTTAGCTTTCAATTTCATTAACTCAATTTCATTAACACTTAATGAATTATATACAATCAACTAACAATCATATAACAACCAATATATATTAATTACAACCAAATTCCTTTGCTTAGAATTGGTTTAATTAAATTGATTTTCATTCAACTATTCAACTTTCAATAACATTAGATTTTAATGAATTAACACTTAAATTCATTATTTCATATCAACTTAATTTACATTTAATTGATTAACATTTAATCCATTTATTCAATTCAATTACAAAAGTTGAATTTCATTTATATAACTCAAGTTCACATTTATTACTTCACTTTATTATTTTACTTTGATACCGAAATCAAATTCATTCAACATTTCTTAAGTTATATTCCATTTTACAAACATCACTTGTTTTCACTTAACTTAAATTCCAACTTATAAATAAATTCAGATTTCAATTTTAAAGTAAATTTCCATTTAACTTTAAATTCATCTTTATTTACAACTCTTATCCATAAATATATTCATATAGTTTCACTCCTTATATATATAAGTTTATTTCACAATTGTAAATCACTTTAATTATAATTCAATTCTTATATTTCTTTTGCTTATACAATTATTCTTTTGTTTAGATTATTCAAACAACTAAACAATCTAGTTATATACACTTTAATAATTCTGAAACATCATTTCTTTATATATAAAATATAATCAAGTAAAATTATTCCATTTACCCAATTTAAAACAATATCGTGTCGAATTGTTCTGTACAAGTGTTTAGAGATCCCTATCAACAACGTTAATTACTCGTATTAACCAGAATCTATATATCACTCAACAAACCATTCATCACAATATAAAACAATTTTTTTATTCACTAACAAATACGCTCTCGTAGCTATTATTACACACAACTCCTTCTAGAGCACTACAGACTCTATCTCTAATGAGTAATACCCAACAGAACCATGGTTGTCGCTTAACCATAAGCTCTGATACCACATTGTCAGGACCCGATTCTTCGACTCCCGAATATCGACATTAATACGTCCACTGTATCGAATGCCAATCAGTCGGATGCCGGAAAACCGAACTCTTAGGGTTTAAGAAGAAGAAAAAGGAAGAAGAAGAGAGAAAAGATAGAAAATAGAGAGGAAAGAAAATAGAAAATAGAACGGAATAGAAAACAACAGAACAATAACAGAATCTCACAATTCGCAGCGGAACAACATATAATAAATAAATGAATAATCTTTAAACAAAGAACTATATCAGTTATTACATTTTATACATTACATTACATCATCATCAGAGTGTACAACAACAACAACAAACAACATCAAACAGCGGAAAAGAAATACTATATACTAGTAATACGCCATGCCATCCAGCTTGCCTCCAGCAATTCCAGAATATCCTATAAACCTTAACTCTTGACTGCCCGTGTGAAAATTGGTGGGCACCCAGAGTTTAGGAAGGAAAACAATAAACTCCGAGTCAGTCATGTGACTGGTGTGAGAACTCAAAACAGTTTATTTATCTTTTAAAAACAAAATAGAGGGATATTTTTAAAGTCAATTCGCAATGCTTTTAAAAATGAGACTACCATAAGGCCTCCCGCACACACACACAATGCAAACGCAGAATCGGAGGAGATTTCTCCTTATGATAGTCAAAGATGCTTGATACGTATTAAAAAGAAACATTTGATATTATTACTAGTGCATAGTGCAAAAAAAATTCATTTCGAAAGTAGAATATAAATCTTAGCCAGCATAGACATTTCGAACTATGCCTACTATAGCTACTATGTTCAATAGCAGGTTCCCGCCACATTCCATAGCAGGTAATACAACTAAAACCGTACAGCGTCGTATTGTTTCTTTGGATTTCCAACGAATGGTCAGGCCAAGGAACTTCCCATTGCCACATGAGAATGCCTCTGGAAGGATATCCCCGAGAACCAAACCGGATCTCTGCCAACACAAGGCCGGGTTACCCATAACTAAGTAACAAATGACCGAGTATGCCATCCCCCGGTCCTTGGGACCTTTAACCGAGCGCTCGTAATCAATTCACACAATCATAAAGTGTTTTCAACATGAGTAAGTATCTGGGCTCCATACCATGATACCACCCTTTTCCAGAAGGAAATGCACATACCCTGAAGGGCGCTACCCCTCATAACCTTGCCGCATCTTTCCTGTTTTGACCATTCCCGAGGTGTGAGGCTCGACGAAGTCACGTCCACAAAAACATACTTTATACAAAAGCCATGCTTTGGGTCAACAAATGATCATAGAAATGATCACCAAGATAGACGATCAAATAAATGATCCTATCACAAATAATCAACACAATGATCATTTCACAGCAACACTCAGCATGTCACATTACCAAATTGGGAATATATCGTTGATAACCTTCAACTACATAACCTCGGAGCTCGTACGTCTCAGAGAAGGGTGTTAAGCTAAAAGAATAAATTCTCCACCACCAACAGAAATATATTTGAAAGAAATCTGCTTTATATCTCAATTTGTAACGTCAGACATACAATCCATACAAGTCTGTTCCGGGCTCGAACAGAACCAAAGGCACTTACAAAGAAGTCCTTGCAAATCCGGATATCCACAATCCTGATCGGATTTCCCATCACATATGGAGAACTCAATACCGGAGCAACTCGGTGCAGAGTCAATCGACAGGTCATCCTATCGCTCTCGCAAATACCGGGTCTTCAACACCGATCTTCAATGATATCCATTACGTCGTATCACTATTCGGAATGGGTAATCCGAATAACGAGCGCAATAATTTAAAAATAAGTGTAGCATTCAAATTCAACAAATCACAACAAATACCTTTCAAAGGTAAATATTGATAGTCAGTTATTGAACTATCAATGGATATGCACAACATCACCAAATTCCAAATAATTTTCCAAATTATTTATTTCCCAAATTTCATATCTTTACAAGATAAATAATTTTCACACTTCAAAAATAAATCAATATTTATTTTTAAACGAATTCCACTTTCTTTTATAAATTCCATAGTGAATTTATATTCCAAAATATCTATGAATATACGACTTCAATTATTCATTTCAATTTATCTTCAAAAAGATAAATTCTCTAAACGTTTCATTTCACATTGGAAAAACATTTCCATACTTATTTATTCATAAGTAATTCACAATTTTATTTTTTTCAACACTTGGAAAATATTCAATATACTTAAATCGAGATTAAGTATATATTTCATTCTTTAAGGAAATCATTCTCTTAAACATATTTATTTGGGCCAAAACGAATGTTGCGTAAAACATCGTTACGACAATCCAAAATCACTAGTATAGGGATTCGAAATTAAAATAGATATATAAATCCCAATACTATACAAAACATTTCCTTTCGGAAACCATTTACTATAACAACAGTGTTATAGTCCACCATTTCCTTCTATTTCTCGAAAACGTCTATTTCAACAATAAATGTTGAAATCTATGGTTTCGAATCTCAACACATTTAAAAACATCGTTAGATCGTTTTAATTCTATTTAAAACATCACATTCAAAACATTTTCTTTAACATATTATTCACTATTCAAAAACGTGAATATACTTTGTTAACAAATTTCATCATTTCTATTCATTTTATTCCAAAGGATTATTCACTGTCTAAAACGTGAATATAACTCCATAAATAAGTTGTAACAATTTTCTTATCAAAATAAGTCGTTTGCGAATTTATAAAACAACGTTTATAAACTCCATTTCTATTTATTTTATAACAACTTCCTTTTATAAATTCCTTTATTAACCTATTCAATTTATAACTCAATTATAAAACAAAAGTTCATGTTATAAATTAAATACTTAGAATTTATTTGTTTGCACAATCGTTCCTTTAAACTTCATAATTATAAATCTTATAACTTATAAGATTCAATTATTTATCCAAATCTATTCTTTCAATAACTTTATAAATTTTATAAACCTACGGCTTATAAAATTTCATTTATAACTTCACCGTTTATAATTCTATAAATTTCATTCATTTATGAAATTCATTCAAAATTCATTCTAACACTTATAAAAACTCATTTTATAATTCCAATATTTTTAATTTATAAATATCAATTTATCAATCTTTTAATATAAATCAATTTATATTATTATTTCAAAACGTCTTCAAAGTCCTTTATAATTTCATCATTTTTGATTTATAAAATAATTAAATTTTATAAATCCTATTTTTAAACTTTTTATAATAAATTCAGAAATCCCAGTTTAAACTATTTTATAAAATCATTAATCCCATATTTTCAAAAATCAACTTTTAACTGTATTTCTCAAAAATATCATAATTTTTATAACATTAAAATTATAACGTTTATTTATTTAAAATAAATCAATTCCAAAAATATTTTATAAACGTATACTTTCAAAAATCACTTTGAAATCCTTTTAAAATTCCAAAATTTGGTCCAATGATGCTACATACCAAATAGCCAATCACGACAACAACGATATCATATATCAATATGATAATCCATCAAATATCAAAATATCTGAAATCAAATAAATACTGTTGAGGAATCCAGCTGGATCCCTCCAACCTGTTTTCCTGCATCCACAAACATTAGCACAATACCAATTCCGCTCCAGTACGGAATTATCGCGGTATATGGGATTTAAAATATTATCCGCTTAATAGACGGCGCAATAGGGTCTCATCCGCTATACAAATGCGGGAAATCAATAACTCCAATATATACATATGCCAATATATATATATATATTGCTATTATATATAATACCAATTTCACTGTTTATGAAATATTCGCGGTATATGTTTTTAATAAATAACATCCGCTTACTAACGGCGCATAATGTCTATTTTAACAATCAATAGATAACAATCATCATTCAAACATGCATTCAAGTATTTTAAATTTAACTATTTAAAATAAAATCGAAACCGATTCGATTGAGTGAGAAGTTCTCACCTTGATTTCAATTTCGTTTTAGCGATTTATTTCGAATAAAATTAAACGGACGTTTAATTTTACCCAAAATTATCACTAACTCCAAACGACTCCAATCCAATTCCATAGCGTAGTGCTCATCCATACGATTCCAACGCAACTAGTTTCGCGCGTTTTCGACCTCGTATGAAAAAGTTATGATTTTTACAAGTTTTACGAATTTTTATAAACAATTTACAATATTTTCTTTTAAATTTCAACCTCACTCTATTCCAAGCCGTGAGATCCCCTTTCCTTTGCATCATAACCACACGCCCTTTCTTCCATCTTCACGTACGCAACTCCTACAGATAATACACGCACATGAACCCATGCTTTCCAAATTAGGGTTTAAATTTACAACCTCTATGCTTGTTTAAAACTCGATCAGGGAGCTTCATATTGTATCCTCTAACTTGCTCTACCCACGCCAGCAACCACCATGAGCTCGGCCACCTGTAGCATGTGGAATGTCGTGCGCAACTTCCAGGGAACGCGGCCCCATAACTCACAATATACAACTCCATTCGCGATCATACCCGTTGAATACGTCGAGCTCGTTCCCCTCTACAATGTTGTAGTTAACAACTTTTCGTATTAATGCATGGATTGAAGGAGATTTGAGGAAGAAGAAGGTTGTTTTTCAGCCATTCAAGATGTTACTGGCGGCTAAACCTAATTGTCTAGGGTTTTGTTATTTTTTTTTTATTGTGAAGGTGGGCTATTTATAGGAAAACGAACGACACTATTCATTCCGGAATTTCCGGACTCCGATTTACGTGCCGTAACCAGCGTTTCTAGGGTTTACCCCACGTTCCGGACACAATGGAACAGGTTTCGGAAGCTAATTCGGACATCTGTGCGAGTTATGGCAATAAACGTTCAATTTAAATTAAACCGATTTAAACGATTTTCTAGGCGTTTTAATTTGTACCGGACAAACGGTAAATCCAATTGACACAAAATTTGAAACCTTACAATAATATCACATTATGGATCCGATGAAACTGGTTTCGTCGATATCCGAGACTGTTTGAAAAATGGCTATTTTAACTTGCCAAATTAATATTAAAAACAATTTCGATGCGTTTCGAGCTGCCACGATCAAATGATAACTCCGATTGCTACGAAAATTGAAATCCGGTAATAACTAACTATTACGGATCCAATGGAACTTGTTTCGTTCAATTCTGAGACTGTTCAAAAATTGACTAATTTCACTAGTCGATTAAATATTAAAATATTCAATTTTCACAAATTAACTTTTAATTCGATTTTAAAAGTTCTAAAATATCGTTCTAACTCCAATATGATAAAATAAAATTTTTACAAATCATTTTCAATCATATTTAACTCAATTTTCAATTATTTCCATAATTTAACATATTAAATTATCGATTTAATTATTCAATTAAATCCAATTATTCAAAATAAAATTTATTCGACTTATAAATTTACTTATTAATATTTAAAATTAATTAAATATTCAAATTTTAATTACTTAAAATTCTGGGTCGTTACAATCTTCCCCCCTTAAAAGAATTTCGTCCTCGAAATTATCAAGTAAGAAAAATTACAGAATCTATTAACTTTCCCAAAATTCATAATTAAATTTCTTACAATAACTTTACTAAGTTTTCAAATCATACTTAGTTATCTTTTCAAAAACAACTACTATTGTTTAACTTTCAACTCCAAATCAAAGTTATAGTTTTCAAAAATTTCCAATTTTCTCAAATTTTTTCTAACGCCTTAAATTTTCGGAAAAATTCGCCATAGTCTCCTTTGCACGGCTCGATCCGAAAAAAAATGACAGTATATATATCACAAATATACATCTCATCAAGTAATGAGGCATCCCGAAGGGAAAAAAGTATAAAAGTACGATATTTAATCCGAGATATGTACCTTATTTTTTATTAGCGAGCATATACGGCTAATATAGCGCGAAAGCGAGCTCCAAATGCGAAGCAAACGCGATCCGCACCTACTAAACACTCAACAAACAACATGAGAACATGTATATAGACAATAGTATCGATATACATCATATAGCAACATAATAACTATATATGTCAACATAGCAAATGCAATATATATTCAACCATCAACCAACTAACATTCAACTAATTCATAGCCAATAAATATTCATTCATATTCTCATAATATTCAATGAAATGGGTTTTCAATTTAATCACATTTGATTCATTAACAGTGGATGTTTACTAACATTCATTTTCAATTAGTTTATATTCACTAATTCATATTCAAGTTGGTTTATTTCCAATTCAAATTCAATTCTATTTAAAATTCACTTAACTTCCAATTGAATTTCAATTACTTTAGCTTTCAATTTCATTAACTCAATTTCATTAAAACTTAATGAATAATATACAATCAACTAACAATCATATAACAACCAATATATATTAATTACAACCAAATTCATTTGCTTACAATTGGTTTAATTAAATTGATTTTCATTCAACTATTCAACTTTCAATAACATTAGATTTTAATGAATTAACACTTAAATTCATTATTTCATATCAACTTAATTTACATTTAATTGATTAACATTTAATCCATTCATTCAATTCAATTACAAAAGTTGAATTTCATTTATATAACTCAAGTTCACATTTATTACTTCACTTTATTATTTTACTTTGATACCGAAATCAAATTCATTCAACATTTCTTAAGTTATATTCCATTTTACAAACATCACTTGTTTTCACTTAACTTAAATTCCAACTTATAAATAAATTCAGATTTCAATTTTAAAGTAAATTTCCATTTAACTTTAAATTCATCTTTATTTACAACTCTTATCCATAAATATATTCATATAGTTTCACTCCTTATATATATAAGTTTATTTCACAATTGTAAATCACTTTAATTATAATTCAATTCTTATAATTCTTTTGCTTATACAAATATTCTTTTATTTAGATTATTCAAACAACTAAACAATCTACTTATATACACGTTAATAATTCTGAAAAATCATTTCTTTATATATAAAATATAATCAAGTAAAATTATTCCATTTACCCAATTTAAAACAATATCGTGTCGAATTGTTCTGTACAAGTGTTTAGAGATCCCTATCAACAACGTTAATTACTCGTATTAACCAGAATCTATATACCACTCAACAAACCAATCATCACAATATAAAACAATTTTTTTATTCACTAACAAATACGCTCTCGTAGCTATTATTACACTCAACTCATTCTAGAGCACTACCGACTCTATCTCTAATGAGTAATACCCAACAGAACCATGGTTGTTGCTTAACCATAAGCTCTGATACCACATTGTCAGGACCCGATTCTTCGACTCCCGAATATCGACATCAATACGTCCACTGTATCGAATGCCAATCAGTCGGATGCCGGAAAACCGAACACTGAGGGTTTAAGAAGAAGAAAAAGGAAGAAGAAGAGAGAAAAGATAGAAAAATAGAGAGGAAAGAAAATAGAAAATAGAATGGAATAGAAAACAACAGAACAATAACAGAATCTCACAATTCGCAGCGGAACAACATATAATAAATAAATGAATAATCTTTAAACAAAGAACTATATCAGTTATTACATTTTATACATTACATTACATCATCATCAGAGTGTACAACAACAACAACAAACAACATCAAACAGCGGAAAAGAAATACTATATACAAGTAATACGCCATGTCATCCAGCTTGCCTCCAGCAATTCCAGAATATCCTGATAAACCTTAACTCTTGACTGCCCGTGTGAAAATTGGTGGGCACCCAGAGTTTAGGAAGGAAAACAATAAACTCCGAGTCAGTCATGTGACTGGTGTGAGAACTCAAAACAGTTTATTTATCTTTTAAAAACAAAATAGAGGGATATTTTTAAAGTCAATTCGCAATGCTTTTAAAAATGAGACTACCATAAGGCCTCCCGCACACACACACAATGCAAACGCAGAATCGGAGGAGATTTCTCCTTATGATAGTCAAAGATGCTTGATACGTATTAAAAAGAAACATTTGATATTATTACTAGTGCATAGTGTAAAAAAAATTCATTTCGAAAGTAGAATATAAATCTTAACCAGCATAGACATTTCGAACTATGCCTACTATAGCTACTATGTTCAATAGCAGGTTACCGCCACATTCCATAGCAGGTAATACAACTAAAACCGTACAGGGTCGTATTGTTTCTTTGGATTTCCAACGAATGGTCAGGCCAAAGAACTTCCCATTGCCACATGAGAATGCCTATGGAAGGACATCCCCGAGAACCAAACCGGATCTCTGCCAACACAAGGCCGGGTTACCACTAACCGAGTAACAACTGACCGAGTATGCCATCCCCCGGTCCTTTGGGACCTTTAACCGAGCGCTCGTAATCAATTCACACAATCATAAAGTGTTTTCAACATGAGTAAGTATCTGGGCTCCATACCATGATACCACCCTTTTCCAGAAGGAAATGCACATACCCTAAAGGGCGCTACCCCTCATAACCTTGCCGCATCTTTCCTGTTTTGACCATTCCCGAGGTGTGAGGCTCGACGAAGTCACGTCCACAAAAACATACTTTATACAAAAGCCATGCTTTGGGTCAACAAATGATCATAGAAATGATCACCAAGATAGACGATCAAATAAATGATCCTATCACAAATAATCAACACAATGATCATTTCACAGCAACACTCAGCATGTCACATTACCAAATTGGGAATATATCGCTGATAACCTTCAACTACATAACCTCTGAACTCGTACGTCTCAGAGAAGGGTGTTAAGCTAAAAGAATAAATTCTCCACCACCAACAGAAATATATTTGAAAGAAATCTGCTTTATATCTCAATTTGTAACGTTAGACATACAATCCATACAAGTCTGTTCCGGGCTCGAACAGAACCGAAGGCACTTACAAAGAAGTCCTTGCAAATCCGGATATCCACAATCCTGATCGGATTTCCCATCACATATGGAGAACTCAATACCGGAGCAACTCGGTGCAGAGTTAATCGACAGGTCATCCTATCGCTCTCGCAAATACCGGGTCTTCAACACCGATCTTCAATGATAACCATTACGTCGTATCACTATTCGGAATGGGTAATCCGAATAACGAGCGCAATAATTTAAAAATAAGTGTAGCATTCAAATTCAACAAATCACAACAAATACCTTTCAAAGGTAAATATTGATAGTCGGTTATTGAACTATCAATGGATATGCACAACATCACCAAATTCCAAATAATTTTCCAAATTATTTATTTCACAAATTTCATATCTTTACAAGATAAATAATTTTCACACTTCAAAAATAAATCATTATTTATTTTTAAACGAATTCCACTTTCTTTTATAAATTCCATAGTGAATTTATATTCCAAAATATCTATGAATATACGACTTCAATTATTCATTTCAATTTATCTTCAAAAAGATAAATTCTCTAAACGTTTCGTTTCACATTGCAAAAACATTTCCATACTTATTTATTCACAACTAATTCACAATTTTATTTATTTTCAACACTTGGAAAATATTCAATATACTTAAATCGAGATTAAGTATATATTTCATTCTTTAAGGAAATCATTCTCTTAAACATATTTATTTGGGCCAAAACGAATGTTGCGTACAACATCGTTACGACAACCCAAAATCACTAGTATAGGGATTCGAAATTAAAATAGATATATAAATCCCAATACTATACAAAACATTTCCTTTCGGAAACCATTTACTATAACAACAGTATTATAGTCCACCATTTCCTTCTATTTCTCGAAAACGTCTATTTCAACAATAAATGTTGAAATCAATGGTTTCGAATCTCAACACATTTAAAAACATCGTTAGATCGTTTTAATTCTATTTAGAACATCACATTCAAAACATTTTCTTTAACATATTATTCACTATTCAAAAACGTGAATATACTTTGTTAACAAATTTCATCATTTCTATTCATTTTATTTCAAAGGATTATTCACTGTCTAAAACGTGAATATAACTCCATAAATAAGTTGTAACAATTTTCTTATCAAAATAAGTCGTTTGCGAATTTATAAAACAACGTTTATAAACTCCATTTCTATTTATTTTATAACAACTTCCTTTTATAAATTCCTTTATTAACCTATTCAATTTATAACTCAATTATAAAACAAAAGTTCATGTTATAAGTTAAATACTTAGAATTTATTTGTTTGCACAATCGTTCCTTTAAACTTCATAATTATAAATCTTATAACTTATAAGATTCGATTATTTATCCAAATCTATTCTTTCAGTAACTTTATAAATTTTATAAACCTACTGCTTATAAAATTTCATTTATAAATTCACCGTTTATAATTCTATAAATTTCATTTATTTATGAAATTCATTCACAATTCATTCTAACACTTATAAAAACTCGTTTTATAATTCCAATATTTTTAATTTATAAATATCAATTTATCAATATTTTAATATAAATCAATTTATATTATTATTTCAAAACGTCTTAAAAGTCCTTTATAATTTCATCATTTTTGATTTATAAAATAATTAAATTTTGTAAATCCTATTTTTAAACTTTTTATAATAAATTCAGAAATCCCAGTTTAAACTATTTTATAAAACCATTAATCCCGTATTTTCAAAAATCAACTTTTAACTGTATTTCTCAAAAATATCATAATTTTAATAACATTAAAATTATAACGTTTATTTATTTAAAATAAATCAATTCCAAAAATATTTTATAAACGTATACTTTCAAAAATCACTTTGAAATCCTTTTAAAATTCCAAAATTTGGTCCAATGATGCTACATACCAAATAGCCAATCACGACAACAACGATATCATATATCGATATGATAATCCATCAAATATCAAAATATCTGAAATCAAATAAATACTGTTGAGAAATCCAGTTGGATCCCTCCAACTTGTTTTCCTGCATCCACAAACATTAGCACAATACCAATTCCGCTCCAGTACGGAATTATCGCGGTATATGGGATTTAAAATATTATCCGCTTAATAGACGGCGCAATAGTGTCTCATCCGCTATACAAATGCGGGAAATCAATAACTCCAGTATATACATATGCCAATATATATATATTGCTATTATATATAATACCAATTTCACTGTTTATGAAATATTCGCGGTATATGTTTTAATAAATAACATCCGCTTACTAACGGCGCATAATGTCTATTTTAACAATCAATAGATAACAATCATCATTCAAACATGCATTCAAGTATTTTAAATTTAACTATTTAAAATAAAATCGAAATCGATTCGATTGAGTGAGAAGTTCTCACCTTGATTTCAATTTCGTTTTAGCGATTTATTTCGAATAAAATTAAACGGACGTTTAATTTTACCCGAAATTCTCACTAACTCCAAACGACTCCAATCCAATTTCATAGCGTAGTGCTCGTCCATACAATTCCAACGCAACTGGTTTCGCGCGTTTTCGACCTCGTATGAAAAGGTTATGATTTTTACAAGTTTTACGAATTTTTATAAACAATTTACAATATTTTCTTTTAAATTTCAACCTCACTCTATTCCAAGCCGTGAGATCCCCTTTCCTTTGCATCATAGCCACACGCCCTTTCTTCCATCTTCCCGTACGCAACTCCTACAGATAATACACGCACATGAACCCATGCTTTCCAAATTAGGGTTTAAATTTACAACCACTATGCTTGATTAAAACTCGATCAGGGAGCTCCATATTGTAGCCTCTAACTTGCTCTACCCAAGCCAGCAACCACCATGAGCTCGGCCACCTGTAGCATGTGGAATGTCGTGCGCAACTTCCAGGGAACGCGGCCCCATAACTCACAATATACAACTCCATTCGCGATCATACCCGTTGAATACGTCGAGCTCGTTCCCCTCTACAATGTTGTAGTTAACAACTTTTCGTATTAATGCATGGATTGAAGGAGATTTGAGGAAGAAGAAGGTTGTTTTTCAGCCATTCAAGAAGTTGCTGGCGGCTAAACCTAAATGGCTAGGGTTTTGTTATTTTTTTTTTATTGTGAAGGTGGGCTATTTATAGGAAAACGAACGACACTATTCATTCCGAAATTTCCGGACTCCGATTTACGTGCCGTAACCAGCGTTTCTAGGGTTTTCCCCACGTTCCGGACACAATGGAACAGGTTTCGAAAGCTAATTCGGACATCTGTGCGAGTTATGGCAATAAACGTTCAATTTAAATTAAACCGATTTAAACGATTTTCTAGGCGTTTTAATTTGTACCGGACAAACGGTAAATCCAATTGACACAAAATTTGAAACCTTACAATAATATCACATTACGGATCCGATGAAACTGGTTTCGTCGATATCCGAGACTGTTTGAAAAATGGCTATTTTAACTTGCCAAATTAATATTAAAAACAATTTCGATGCGTTTCGAGCTGCCACGATCAAATGATATCTCCGATTGCTACGAAAATTGAAATCCGGTAATAACTAACTATTACGGATCCAATGGAACTTGTTTCGTTCAATTCTGAGACTGTTCAAAAATTGACTAATTTCACTAGTCGATTAAATATTAAAATATTCAATTTTCATAAATTAACTTTTAATTCGATTTTAAAAGTTCTAAAATATCATTCTAACTCCAATATGATAAAATAAAATTTTTACAAATCATTTTCAATCATATTTAACTCAATTTTCAATTATTTCCATAATTTAACATATTAAATTATCGATTTAATTATTCAATTAAATCCAATTATTCAAAATAAAATTTATTCGACTTATAAATTTACTTATTAATATTTAAAATTAATTAAATATTCAAATTTTAATTACTTAAAATTCTGGGTCGTTACAATCTTCCCCCCTTAAAAGAATTTCGTCCTCGAAATTATCAAGTAAGAAAAATTACAGAATCTATTAACTTTCCCAAAATTCATAATTAAATTTCTTACAATAACTTTACTAAGTTTTCAAATCATACTTAGTTATCTTTTCAAAAACAACTACTATTGTTTAACTTTCAACTCCAAATCAAAGTTATAGTTTTCAAAATTTTCCAATTTTCTCAAATTTTTTCTAACGCCTTAAATTTTCGGAAAAATTCGCCATAGTCTCCTTTGCACGGCTCGATCCGAAAAAAAAATGACAGTATATATATCACAAATATACATCTCATCAAGTAATGAGGCATCCCGAAGGGAAAAAAGTATAAAAGTACGATATTTAATCCGAGATATGTACCTTATATTTTATTAGCGAGCATATACGGCTAATATAGCACGAAAGCGAGCTCCAAATGCGAAGCAAACGCGATCCGCACCTACTAAACACTCAACAAACAACATGAGAACATGTATATAGACAATAGTATCGATATACATCATATAGCAACATAATAACTATATATGTCAACATAGCAAATGCAATATATATTCAACCATCAACCAACTAACATTCAACTAATTCATAACCAATAAATATTCATTCATATTCTCATAATATTCAATGAAATGGGTTTTCAATTTAATCACATTTGATTCATTAACAGTGGATGTTTACTAACATTCATTTTCAATTAGTTTATATTCACGAATTCATATTCAAGTTGGTTTATTTCCAATTCAAATTCAATTCTATTTAAAATTCACTTAACTTCCAATTGAATTTCAATTACTTTAGCTTTCAATTTCATTAACTCAATTTCATTAACACTTAATTAATTATATACAATCAACTAACAATCATATAACAACCAATATATATTAATTACAACCAAATTACTTTGCTTACAATTGGTTTAATTAAATTGATTTTTATTCAACTATTCAACTTTCAATAACATTAGATTTTAATGAATTAACACTTAAATTCATTATTTCATATTAACTTAATTTACATTTAATTGATTAACATTTAATCCATTCATTCAATTCAATTACAAAAGTTGAATTTCATTTATATAACTCAAGTTCACATTTATTACTTCACTTTATTATTTTACTTTGATACCGAAATCAAATTCATTCAACATTTCTTAAGTTATATTCCATTTACAAACATCACTTGTTTTCACTTAACTTAAATTCCAACTTATAAATAAATTCAGATTTCAATTTTAAAGTAAATTTCCATTTAACTTTAAATTCATCTTTATTTACAACTCTTATCCATAAATATATTCATATAGTTTCACTCCTTATATATATAAGTTTATTTCACAATTGTAAATCACTTTAATTATAATTCAATTCTTATAATTCTTTTGCTTATACAATTATTCTTTTATTTAGATTATTCAAACAACTAAACAATCTACTTATATACACTTTAATAATTCTGAAAAATCATTTCTTTATATATAAAATATAATCAAGTAAAATTATTCCATTTACCCAATTTAAATCAATATCGTGTCGAATTGTTCTGTACAAGTGTTTAGAGATCCCTATCAACAACGTTAATTACTCGTATTAACCAGAATCTATATACCACTCAACAAACCAATCATCACAATATAAAACAATTTTTTTATTCATGTGACGACCGCCCATGACTCCCGCACGGAAACAAGGGAATGGTGCACTGAAAGTGTGCCAGGCAGCCATGAGTGACCGTCAAGGGTAAAATAAACATCGCAGACTCTATCGTAAAACTCACAACGCATGGATAAAATACAATAGAGAAATATAATATAGTGAAGCTTCCATAGAACAGAATATCATCATCTAATCATAATAGCTTTATACATGGTCTGAATCATGAATACAAGAAGCCTCACTACATAGCACTCAGAGTAATCAACAATCAGCGGAATATCCAGTACATAGAATATGAAAATAATATGTAAAGCCTCCTGCTCGTCTTCGTCATCATCAGCGTGAGCCACTAAGATCAGCACCTGCCACCTGTCACCTAGTCTACCCATCCCAAACATGGATGAACAGCCCAAGGTAATAAGAGGAGACATAAAACCTTGAGTCAGACAACAGTCTTAGTGAGCAGTAAATCAACTATCAAACATACCAAAGGAACATAAAGGATAAAAGGAATAGGAACCCAAATCATCCCACTCCACCTCTTTCTACAGTGATAGCCCCCAGACACACACTAAGGAGAAGCAAGCAAAGCAAAGCAGATAATTAAAGTAAAGCAATAATCACTCGAGTCAAGGTCGATGTTTTCCAAATACAAACCCCCAAGGCCTAAACCAAGATCAGATAAGCACCCAGAAAACACCGCTCTTGAGACCGAATGATGATACAACCAAACATCCATGACTCTGGCTATCACTGTTATCATTGCCTTGATTTTTATAGTTAATTGAATGACCAACTCATCTTTCAACCATCCGTCAAGGGCTAATGGCAACCCCGGTTCTAGACATAACTCCGCACGTCACCGTGACCCGTGCCTAGGTATAACGGATCTACCCAGAGTACTAGCACGTCATCATGACCCGTGCCTGGGTATAACGGATCTACCCAACGTACTCTTGCTTTGAGCTTGCTAGAACCTTCAATAACGATAAGATCTCAGCCTTCTAGTCATCCTCCTCGACGACTATTCCCATTATAGCTCAAGCACCTCTCGAACCCACCATTATCCACCAACTCGAACCGCATCATCGAGTAATCAACATGCTTAGGATGATCCCGTCTGGATTAAACCAAGGCTTCCACATCATGCTTTGCTCCAACGCATCTTAGCAAAGTCCATCTCATCATCATACTTCGCCTCAACATATCATGGAAAAGTCCATTTCGTCATCATACCTCGCTTCCTCTAACTATAGCAAAGTCCTCGAACCTATCCATATGAGCTTCATCATCCGCTTCATATGCCACAGCAGCTTTCACCATTCAAGAGCCTTTCCACTTAGCTTTTGAATCATCTTCAACCATCTTGTCCCAAATCAACTACAAGCTAACTCGAGACAATCAAATCAATCATACATCCAAACAATCAAGCATTCAAACAAGATCTAATCAAGCAATATCAACTATAATGGCAATTTCGTAAATAAATGAGCATAAGTCTAACATATATGAAATCATGGATTTTAGCATAGATCTATCAAATATAAAACATGGGTTTTGTCTCTATAACTTGTTAATTGAACTTGCATAGGTAAACATCTTCAAAAGTAATGAATCTAGTCTTGGAACTAAGAAAAATGCATGAAATCTCTAACTTTAACACTCAAACAAGCCACCAATCCAATATACTCCTTTGGGTCCGCGTAAGAGATAACTACCACTCACCGAATCACCCAAACACTTCAACAACTATCAACTAAAGATCTGGACAGCAAGGATTCAAACTCGATTCGTCGAAATCTCGCTTGAAATGGTGAAATCTAGCTTCGTCGGATGAAGATCTTCAACTTTGGCTCTTGGATCTTCAATCTTGATCTTCGATCTTGGATGGATGTTAACACTAGATTAGAGTAGAGAAAAAAAGTGAAGAAATGTTGTAGTCGAGTTCCCAAAATGGCAGCACTTCGTCGCTTTAAAAACCGGTGCCAAAAAGTGAGCCAAAACCCTCTATTTATAGGCTGATTTCACCCTTAGGTCGTCGCCCAGTTTTAGGTCGTTGCCGACCTAAAGATCCCCGACCTAACTTAGGTCGTTTACGACCTAAATCTCAATAGTACATGCGACCTAAAATACAGCCGCCTTCCTTAACTCGAACCAACGACCTACGACTTACCCAAACACACAAGATCTCACGACCTAACTCCTATGCGACCTAACAAACAAGGCCGACTTAGCACACACATGCACTTACACGACCTACCTAGCTGCCGACTTAAAAGCTTACGACCTAACACATAAGCCTCTATACGACCTAACCTAGTCACGACCTATCAAGCAACACGAGTTACAACTTAACAACTCATAGCGGCCTTCCTTATGTCGTCTAACGACCTAACTAACCTACCGACCTAACTATGCTACGACCTAAAACATGACGACTTAACCACCAAGCCTTAACTCGTCTACGACCTAGCTTCCTTAGGTCGGTCCAAACTTAGGTCGGTCAGAAATCATAACTCGTAACTGTTAGGTCGTTAACCCTATGTCGCTAACTATCTTAGGTCGCTCTACCGACCTATCTACCTTAGGTCGTAAAACACTAAACTCGGTCAAACGACTCATCCTCCTTAACTCGCTCACACACTAACTCGTTAGCCCATAGCCTTCTTAGGTCGGTCACATCTACATCCTATAGGTCGTTTACGACTTATAAGCCCAGCAACTTACCAACCCGTTCCAGCCCCTAAGTCGTAACTCGTAGTCAACCTAAGCTAACTTCCACACGAGTTAAGCTATCACACGACCTAAGCACTAAGCGGTCACGACTCAATTCCGAACGACTTAGGCCACTCACGAGCTAGCTATTGCACGGCCTAACCCCCTTAAGCCGTAAACCCTACCACCTAGGTTCAACACGACTAAAGCAATACAAACGACTTAATACAACTATTTTACGACTTATCGACACGTAAAATACGGGTCGTTACATTCTCTCCCCCTTAGGAATTTCGCCCCCGAAATTCCAAACAAACAAGAGCAATCAAAATTATTCCGCATGCCTACCATCCATAGCAATCAATAAACCATGCATTCAATTACTAGCCTAGCATGCAGAATACTAAGATTAGAACAAGCTACTAATTCATGAGATGTCACGACACCTTAGGGCCATACCTCGAAGAGTCCAGGATGAGCTGCCTTCATCCTCTCTTCCTCCTCCCATGTACAGTCGTTAACATCATCACTCCATTGTACCTTGAGCAACGTAATCGTCTTCCTCCTAAGCTGTTTCGTGTCGGTTTCTACAACACGAAGCGGCTTACGAGGTCTCGTAACAACTGGATCAACCTCCAAATCTTCACAGCTATCAGCAGAAACCACTGTATTCGAGTCGTGCACATACTTCCGCAGATATGATACATGAAAAACATTGTGCACACCCGACATCTTTTCCGATAACTCCAATCTATAAGCGAGCTTCCCAATTCGCTCGATAATCGGGAATGGTCCAACAAATCTCGGAGTCAATTTTCCTTTCTTCCCGAATCGAATAACATTCTTCAGAGGAGAAATCTTCACAAAAACCATATCACCCACGTCGAATTCCAAATCCTTACGACGATTATCGGCATAACTTCTCTGACGATCTTGGGCTGCCTACATTCGTTGCCGAATGATCTCTATACAATCCGAAGTCTGTCGAATCATCTCTGGCCCAAGTATCAGCTTTTCTCCAGTTTCCAACCAACATGTCGGAGAGTTACACGGTCTTCCATACAGTGCTTCATATGGTGCCATACCAATACTTGACTGATAACTGTTATTATACGCAAATTCAACCAAATGAAGATGATCTTCCCATGATCCTCCGAAATCCAAAACACATGCCCTCAGAAGATCTTCCAAAACTCGGTTGACTCTCTCAGTCTGACCATCTGTTTGAGGATGATAAGCTGTACTCAAACACAACTCGGTTCCCAAAACCTCCTGGAAGCTCTTCCAAAATCCACTAGTGAACAATGGGTCTCGATCGCTCACTATACTCTTCGGAAAACCATGGAATCGAACTATCCACTTAACATACAACTCAGCCAACTTCGACGCAGTCCTAGTTGATCGAACAGGAATGAATCTTGCACTTTTGGTCAAACAATCTACAATGACCCAAATCCCTTCATTTCCCGCTCTCGTCCTAGGTAGACCATCGATAAAATCCATCGATATCTGCTCCCACTTCCATGAAGGAACTTCCAATGGCTGAAGCAATCCACTTGGCTTCTTCTGTTCAGCTTTTACCAACTGGCAGTTCATGCACTTGGAAATAAAATTTCCAACATCCTTCTTCATACCTTCCCAGTAATAGGTTCTCTTCATGTCCCGATACATCTTATTTCCTCCTGGATGAATTGTCAACTTCGAGTGATGACTTTCCTTCAAAACTTCATCTCTCAACTCATCGATATCGGGAACAACCAGTCGTCCTTGCTTACGAAGCCAACCCTCTCGATCGACTTCGAATCTTTTATCCTTCTCTGGGTCCAATCCAGATTCCAAATCACGGATAATCTTGACAAGCTTATCGTCTCGCTTTTGGCTCTCGCCAATTCTTTCCACAAGAGTAGGCCTTATCGATAAGTTTGCCAACATTTCAGGTTCCAATTCACATCTGAGCCTGAAGTCAAATCTAGCTAAAAACTCGAGACTCTTCCATTCCGAAAACATGGCTCCCAATCCTGCATGTCTTTGACTTAACGCATCAGCTACTGCGTTACCTTTTCCCGGAGTATAGGATATACCAAAATCATATGATGCTAAAAACTCTAGCCACCGTTGCTGTCGAAGATTCAAATCCTTTTGGGAGAAAAGATACTTCAACGACTTATGATCCGTAAACAACTCGAATCGAACTCCCAATAGATAATGTCTCCACATCTTCAAAGCAAACACAATCGCCGCTAACTCCAAATCATGAGTCGGGTAATTCCTTTCATGCAGCTTCAGTTGTCGACTAGCATATGCAACAACTTTATCCTTCTGCATTAGCACTGCTCCAAGTCCAGTACCACATGCATCGGTGTAAACCACCATCTCATCATTCCCACTTGGAATAGTTAAAACAGGAGCACTTGTCAGTCGCTCTTTCAGGATTACGAAAGCTTGCTCACACTTGTCATCCCATCTGAACACTTGGTTCTTTTTCGTCAATCCTGTTAACGGTGCAGCTATCTTGGAAAAGTCTTTGATAAACCGACGATAATATCCTGCTAATCCAAGACAACTTCTCACATCGGATGCATTCTTAGGTCTAACCCAATCCTGGATTGCTGCCACCTTAGCGGGATCAACCGCTATTCCATTTCCAGAAATAACATGGCCTAAGAACCTCACTTCACTCTTCCAGAAGTGACACTTCGAAAACTTAGCCTTTAGCTGATGTTTTCGCAAGATTTCCAAAACAATACGCAAGTGCGTCTTGTGCCCTTCTTCAGTTCTGGAGTAAATCAGAATATCATCCACGAACACAAGTACGAACTTGTTCAACTGATCTCTGAACACTCTATTCATAAGATCCACAAAATATGCTGGTGCATTAGTCAATCCAAACGGCATTACCAGCCACTCATAGAAACCGGATGGTGTCCTGAAAGCAGTCTTCGGCACACTATCCTTCGCCACTCTTAACTGGTGAAATCCCGTTGCCAAATCCATCTGAGAAAACACCTTAGCCTCGTGAAGCTGATCAAACAAGTCATCTATTCTCGGCAATGGATACTTGTTCTTCTTAGTCACCTTATTCAGCTCACGATAATCGACACACAACCTCAACGATCCATCCGCTTTGGTTGCGAACACAACTGGTGCACCCCATTCGGACACACTACGCCGAATGAATCCTTTCCATAAAAGGTCATCAACCTGCACCCTCAACTCTTGCTGTTCTCTAGGCGCCATCCGCCTAAGAGGCATCACAACCGGTCTGGCTCCCTCAACTAGATCGATACGAAACTCGATCTCCCTATGCGGCGGTAACCCTTTGACCTCGTCAAAGACATCCTCGAATCCATTTACGATTGGCATCGATGACAGTCTATCCCGTGGAACAACCAGCGAATACATGAAGCTCATGAAGACGCCTTCTTTATGCTTACATCGTATCACAACCTTTCGCCCCTCCACATTCTCGACTGTCACCTCCAATCTCTCACAATCAACCTTTGCCGCATACTTCCTAAGCCAGTCCATACCCAAAATAATTTCGAACCCCGCAAAGTTCAGAACAAAGCAATCACAAACAAAAGAGCAATCATGACTCGATATAACTAGACCCCGGCATAGCATACACAAACAAGACGAACCCCCAACTGGATTAGTCACTACCAATGGTCTATCAACAATATCCGGTTCCAAACCCAACCGGTCTACCAACTCATTACAAACAAAAGAATGAGACGCTCCAGTATCAAATAACACTCTAACTGGAACACCACAAATGGAAAGAGTACCTTGAACCACCACACTCTTCCCCTTCTCTTCAGCAGTAGGAGCTTTCGAAGATGACGGGACAGCCCCCAAAGCATAAGCTTGCACAACCTGCCTGTCCTTTATCGGTTCCGGACAGTTCTTCTTAATGTGCCCCAGCTTATCACAGTTGTAGCACTTCAACAACACCTTCGGATTCTTGCAATCCTTGGAGAGATGGCCCTTCTGCCGACAATTACAGCAGGTCTTTTCCCCCTTCAGCTTCTTCTGACCATCCTTACCCTTCTGCTGTTGCTGCTTCCTCTTCTTGTTTCCACCCTGCTGTGGTTTAGATTCCTCCTTGGTCACAGCAACAACAGATACTTCCTTAGGAAACAAACTCTCGTGCCTGAGAGCTTTCTCCACCAGCTTCTCAAATGGATCATCCAGATGATCCACCAACTGTCTTCCAAGATAACTGTCCAAGCCTGTCACGAATTTCTCGTTCTTCTGGTAGGGAGATTCAATATACGACCGGGCATACTTGGACAAAGCCTCAAATTCAGAAACACACTCAAGAACCGATCTTCCACCTTGCTTGAGCTCAACAAACTTCTTGAACAAAACAGACTTCTGAGCCGTAGAAATGAACTTAGCTTCAAATCTAGCTTGGAACTGCACCCAAGTGATTTCTTCCTCCGGAGTATCAATGGTGATAGAGTTCCACCAATCAGCAGCTCTTCCTTGAAGCTGTCTCGATGCAAGCTTCCTCTTAGTTGCATCATCAATTCCCAATTCACCAAAAATCCTTCTACAAGCATCTATCCATCTTTGGACTTTAATGGTTGACTCTGTCCCTAAGAAAACCTTTCCTCCAAGAGCAGTATAGTCCTTACACAACTTAGCAAAATCCACCGATCTTGGAGCTTGAACTTGAACTCCAACATCCACTGATGGCCCTGGAGCTGGTATCCTTATCATGATAGAAGTCATCATAGCTTCAAACATAGCTCCATAATTAGCAACTCCTTCAGCGGCACGGCCTTCCCTTGCAGCTGGTCTCCCTCTTCGACTCATCCTTAGTATCTACAAAAAGGACTGATTAGAACACCTTGAGGAACAACTACATAAGGAGTTCAAATCTAAACTACTATATATTATATATAGTAATCATCCATCAAAATACAATTACGTCTCTCTTACGTAGTTACGTTAACGAGCGTTGGCTAAAATCGATTAACCAAAGCTCCGATACCAAATGTGACGACCGCCCATGACTCCCGCACGGAAACAAGGGAATGGTGCGCTGAAAGTGTGCCAGGCAGCCATGAGTGACCGTCAAGGGTAAAATAAACATCGCAGACTCTATCGTAAAACTCACAACGCATGGATAAAATACAATAGAGAAATATAATATAGTGAAGCTCCCATAGAACAGAATATCATCATCTAATCATAATAGCTTTATACATGGTCTGAATCATGAATACAAGAAGCTCACTACATAGCACTCAGAGTAATCAACAATCAGCGGAATATCCAGTACATAGAATATGAAAATAATATGTAAAGCCTCCTGCTCGTCTTCGTCATCATCAGCGTGAGCCACTAAGATCAGCACCTGCCACCTGTCACCTAGTCTGCCCATCCCAAACATGGATGAACAGCCCAAGGTAATAAGAGGAGACATAAAACCTTGAGTCAGACAACAGTCTTAGTGAGCAGTAAATCAACTATCAAACATACCAAAGGAACATAAAGGATAAAAGGAATAGGAACCCAAATCATCCCACTCCACCTCTTTCTACAGTGATAGCCCCCAAACACACACTAAGGAGAAGCAAGCATAGCAAAGCAGATAATTAAAGTAAAGCAATAATCACTCGAGTCAAGGTCGATGTTTCCCAAATACAAACCCCCAAGGCCTAAACCAAGATCAGATAAGCACCTAGAAAACACCGCTCTTGAGACCGAATGATGATACAACCAAACATCCATGACTCTGGCTATCACTGTTATCATTGCCTTGATTTTTATCATTAATTGAATGACCAACTCATCTTTCAACCATCCGTCAAGGGCTAATGGCAACCCCGGTTCTAGACATAACTCCGCACGTCACCGTGACCCGTGCCTAGGTATAACGGATCTACCGAGAGTACTAGCACGTCATCATGACCCACGCCTGGGTATAACGGATCTACCCAACGTAATCTTGCTTTGAGCTTGCTAGAACCTTCAATAACGATAAGATCTCAGCCTTCTAGTCATCCTCCTCGACGACTATTCCCATTATAGCTCAAGCACCTCTCGAGCCCACCATTATCCACCAACTCGAACCGCGTCATCGAGTAATCAACATGCTTGGGATGATCCCGTCTGGATTAAACCAAGGCTTCCACATCATGCTTTGCTCCAACGCATCTTAGCAAAGTCCATCTCATCATCATACTTCGCCTCAACATATCATGGCAAAGTCCATTTCGTCATCATACCTCGCTTCCTCTAACTATAGCAAAGTCCTCGAACCCATCCATATGAGCTTCATCATCCGCTTCATATGCCACAGCAGCTTTCACCATTCAAGAGCCTTTCCACTTAGCTTTTGAATCATCTTCAACCATCTTGTCCCAAATCAACTACAAGCTAACTCGAGACAATCAAATCAATCATACATCCAAACAATCAAGCATTCAAACAAGATCTAATCAAGCAATATCAACTATAATGGCAATTTCGTAAATAAATGAACATAAGTCTAACATATATGAAATCATGGATTTTAGCATAGATCTATCAAATATAAAACATGGGTTTTGTCTCTATAACTTGTTAATTGAACTTGCATAGGTAAACATCTTCAAAAGTAATGAATCTAGTCTTGGAACTAAGAAAAATGCATGAAATCTCTAACTTTAACACTCAAACAAGCCACCAATCCAATATACTCCTTTGGGTCCGCGTGAGAGATAACTACCACTCACCGAATCACCCAAACACTTCAACAACTATCAACTAAAGATCTGGACAGCAAGGATTCAAGCTCGATTCGTCGAAATCTCGCTTGAAATGGTGAAATCTAGCTTCGTCGGATGAAGATCTTCAACTTTGGCTCTTGGATCTTCAATCTTGATCTTCGATCTTGGATCGATGTTAACACTAGATTAGAGTAGAGAAAAGAAGTGAAGAAATGTTGTAGTCGAGTTTCCAAAATGGCAGCACTTCGTCGCTTTAAAAACCGGTGCCAAAAAGTGAGCCAAAACCCTCTGTTTATAGGCTGATTTCACCCTTTGGTCGTCGTCCAGTTTTAGGTCGTTGCCGACCTAAAGATCCCCCACCTAACTTAGGTCGTTTACGACCTAAATCTCAATAGTACATGCGACCTAAAATACAGCCGCCTTCCTTAACTCGAACCAACGACCTACGACTTACCCAAACACACAAGATCTCACGACCTAACTCCTATGCGACCTAACAAACAAGGCCGACTTAGCACACACATGCACTTACACGACCTACCTAGCTGCCGACTTAAAAGCTTACGACCTAACACATAAGCCTCTATACGACCTAACCTAGTCACGACCTATCAAGCAACACGAGTTACAACCTAACAACTCATAGCGGCCTTCCTTAGGTCGTCTAACGACCTAACTAACCTACCGACCTAACTATGCTACGACCTAAAACATGACGACTTAACCACCAAGCCTTAACTCGTCTACGACCTAGCTTCCTTAGGTCGGTCAGAAATCATAACTCATAACTGTTAGGTCGTTAACCCTATGTCGCTAACTATCTTAGGTCGCTCTACCGACCTATCTACCTTAGGTCGTAAAACACTAAACTCGGTCAAACGACTCATCCTCCTTAACTCGCTCACACACTAACTCGTTAGCCCATAGCCTTCTTAGGTCGGTCACATCTACATCCTATAGGTCGTTTACGACTTATAAGCCCAGCAACTTACCAACCCGTTCCAGCCCCTAAGTCGTAACTCGTAGTTAACCTAAGCTAACTTCCACTCGAGTTAAGCTATCACACGACCTAAGCACTAAGTCGGTCACGACTCAATTCCGAACGACTTAGGCCACTCACGAGCTAGCTATTGCACGGCCTAACCCCCTTAAGCCGTAAACCCTACCACCTAGGTTCAACACGACTCAAGCAATACAAACGACTTAATGCAACTATTTTACGACTTATCGACACATAAAATACGGGTCGTTACAATTCACTAACAAATACGCTCTCGTAGCTATTATTACACTCAACTCATTATAGAGCACTACTGACTCTATCTCTAATGAGTAATACCCAACAGAACCATGGTTGTCGCTTAACCATAAGCTCTGATACCACATTGTCAGGACCCGATTCTTCGACTCCCGAATATCGACATCAATACGTCCACTGTATCGAATGCCAATCAGTCGGATGCCGGAAAACCAAACACTTAGGGTTTAAGAAGAAGAAAAAGGAAGAAGAAGAGAGAAAAGATAGAAAAATAGAGAGGAAAGAAAATAGAAAATTGAACGGAATAGAAAACAACAGAACAATAACATAATCTCACAATTCGCAGCGGAACAACATATAATAAATAAATGAATAATCTTTAAACAAAGAACTATATCAGTTATTACATTTTATACATTACATTACATCATCATCAGAGTGTACAACAACAACAACAAACAACATCAAACAGCGGAAAAGAAATACTATATACTAGTAATACACCATGCCATCCAGCTTGCCTCCAGCAATTCTAGAATATCCTGATAAACCTTAACTCTTGACTGCTCGTGTGAAAATTGGTGGGCACCCAGAGTTTAGGAAGGAAAACAATAAACTCCGAGTCATTCATGTGACTGGTGTGAGAACTCAAAACAGTTTATTTATCTTTTAAAAACAAAATAGAGGGATATTTTTAAAGTCAATTCGCAATGCTTTTAAAAATGAGACTACCATAAGGCCTCCCGCACACACACACAATGCAAACGCAGAATCAGAGGAGATTTCTCCTTATGATAGTCAAAGATGCTTGATACGTATTAAAAAGAAACATTTGATATTATTACTAGTGCATAGTGTAAAAAAAATTCATTTCGAAAGTAGAATATAAATCTTAGCCAGCATAGACATTTCAAACTATGCCTACTATAGCTACTATGTTCAATAGCAGGTTACCGCCACATTCCATAGCAGGTAATACAACTAAAACCGTACAGGGTCGTATTGTTTCTTTGGATTTCCAACGAATGGTCAGGCCAAGGAACTTCCCATTGCCACATGAGAATGCCTCTGGAAGGACATCCTCGAGAACCAAACCGGATCTCTGCCAACACAAGGCCGGGTTACCCCTAACTGAGTAACAACTGACCGAGTATGCCATCCCCCGGTCCTTTGGGACCTTTAACCGAGCGCTCGTAATCAATTCACACAATCATAAAGTGTTTTCAACATGAGTAAGTATCTGGGCTCCATACCATGATACCACCCTTTTCCAGAAGGAAATGCACATACCCTAAAGGGCGCTACCCCTCATAACCTTGCCGCATCTTTCCTGTTTTGACCATTCCCGAGGTGTGAGGCTCGACGAAGTCACGTCCATAAAAACATACTTTATACAAAAGCCATGCTTTGGGTCAACAAATGATCATAGAAATGATCACCAAGATAGACGATCAAATAAATGATCCTATCACAAATAATCAACACAATGATCATTTCACAGCAACACTCAGCATGTCACATTACCAAATTGGGAATATATCGCTGATAACCTTCAACTACATAACCTCTGAGCTCGTACGTCTCAGAGAAGGGTGTTAAGCTAAAAGAATAAATTCTCCGCCACTAACAGAAATGTATTTGAAAGAAATCTGCTTTATATCTCAATTTGTAACGTCAGACATACAATCCATACAAGTCTATTCCGGGCTCGAACAGAACCGAAGGCACTTACAAAGAAGTCCTTGCAAATCCGGATATCCACAATCCTGATCGGATTTCCCATCACATATGGAGAACTCAATACCGGAGCAACTCGGTGCAGAGTCAATCGACAGGTCATCCTATCGCTCTCGCAAATACCGGGTCTTCAACACCAATCTTCAATGATATCCATTACGTCGTATCACTATTCGGAATGGGTAATCTGAATAACGAGCGCAATAATTTAAAAATAAGTGTAGCATTCAAATTCAACAAATCAAAACAAATACCTTTCAAATGTAAATATTGATAGTCGGTTATTGAACTATCAATGGATATGCACAACATCACCAAATTCCAAATAATTTTCCAAATTATTTATTTCCCAAATTTCATATCTTTACAAGATAAATAATTTTCACACTTCAAAAATAAATCAATATTTATTTTTAAACGAATTCCACTTTCTTTTATAAATTCCATAGTGAATTTATATTCCAAAATATCTATGAATATACGACTTCAATTATTCATTTCAATTTATCTTCAAAAAGATAAATTCTCTAAACGTTTCATTTCACATTGGAAAAACATTTCCATACTTATTTATTCATAAGTAATTCACAATTTTATTTATTTTCAACACTTGGAAAATATTCAATATACTTAAATCGAGATTAAGTATATATTTCATTCTTTAAGGAAGTCATTCTCTTAAACATATTTATTTGGGCCAAAACGAATGTTGCGTAAAACATCGTTACGACAACCCAAAATCACTAGTATAGGGATTCGAAATTAAAATAGATATATAAATCCCAATACTATACAAAACATTTCCTTTCGGAACCAATTTACTATAACAACAGTGTTATAGTCCACCATTTCCTTCTATTTCTCGAAAACGTCTATTTCAACAATAAATATTAAAATCTATGGTTTCGAATCTCAACACATTTAAAAACATCGTTAGATCGTTTTAATTCTATTTAGAACATCACATTCAAAACATTTTCTTTAACATATTATTCACTATTCAAAAACGTGAATATACTTTGTTAACAAATTTCATCATTTCTATTCATTTTATTTCAAAGGATTATTCACTGTCTAAAACGTGAATATAAGTCCATAAATAAGTTGTAACAATTTTCTTATCAAAATAAGTCGTTTGCGAATTTATAAAACAACGTTTATAAACTCCATTTCTATTTATTTTATAACAACTTCCTTTTATAAATTCCTTTATTAACCTATTCAATTTATAACTCAATTATAAAACAAAAGTTCATGTTCTAAGTTAAATACTTAGAATTTATTTGTTTGCACAATCGTTCCTTTAAACTTCATAATTATAAATCTTATAACTTATAAGATTCAATTATTTATCCAAATCTATTCTTTCAATAACTTTATAAATTTTATAAACCTACTGCTTATAAAATTTCATTTATAACTTCACCGTTTATAATTCTATAAATTTCATTCATTTATGAAATTCATTCACAATTCATTCTAACACTTAGAAAAACTCGTTTTATAATTCCAATATTTTTAATTTATAAATATCAATTTATCAATCTTTTAATATAAATCAATTTATATTATTATTTCAAAACGTCTTCAAAGTCCTTTATAATTTCATCATTTTTGATTTATAAAATAATTAAATTTTATAAATCCTATTTTTAAACTTTTTATAATAAATTCAGAAATCCCAGTTTAAACTATTTTATAAAATCATTAATCCCATATTTTCAAAAATCAACTTTTAACTGTATTTTTCAAAAATATCATAATTTTTATAACATTAAAATTATAACGTTTATTTATTTAAAATAAATCAATTCCAAAATTTTATAAACGTATACTTTCAAAAATCACTTTGAAATCCTTTTAAAATTCCAAAATTTGGTCCAATGATGCTACATACCAAATAGCCAATCACGACAACAACGATATCATATATCGATATGATAATCCATCAAATATCAAAATATCTGAAATCAAATAAATACTGTTGAGGAATCCAGTTGGATCCCTCCAACCTGTTTTCCTGCATCCACAAACATTAGCACAATACCAATTCCGCTCCAGTACGGAATTATCGCGGTATATGGGATTTAAAATATTATCCGCTTAATAGACGACGCAATAGGGTCTCATCCTCTATACAAATGCGGGAAATCAATAACTCCAATATATACATATGCCAATATATATATATATATTGCTATTATATATAATACCAATTTCACTGTTTATGAAATATTCGCGGTATATGTTTTTAATAAATAACATCCACTTACTAACGGCGCATAATGTCTATTTTAACAATCAATAGATAACAATCATCATTCAAACATGCAATCAAGTATTTTAAATTTAACTATTTAAAATAAAATCGAAACCGATTCGATTGAGTGAGAAGTTCTCACCTTGATTTCAATTTCGTTTTAGCGATTTATTTCGAATAAAATTAAACGGACGTTTAATTTTACCCGAAATTCTCACTAACTCCAAACGACTCCAATCCAATTCCATAGCGTAGTGCTCGTCCATACGATTCCAACGCAACTAGTTTCGTGCGTTTTCGACCTCGTATGAAAAGGTTATGATTTTTACAAGTTTTACGAATTTTTATAAACAATTTACAATATTTTCTTTTAAATTTCAACCTCACTCTATTCCAAGCCGTGAGATCCCCTTTCCTTTGCATCATAGCCACACGCCCTTTCTTCCATCTTCCCGTACGCAACTCCTACAGATAATACACGCACATGAACCCATGCTTTCCAAATTAGGGTTTAAATTTACAACCTCTATGCTTGATTAAAACTCAATTAGGGAGCTCCATATTGTAGCCTCTAACTTGCTCTACCTACGCCAGCAACCACCATGAGCTCGGCCACCTGTAGCATGTGGAATGTCATGCGCAACTTCCAGGGAACGCGGCCCCATAACTCACAATATACAACTCCATTCGCGATCATACCCGTTGAATACGTCGAGCTCGTTCCCCTCTACAATGTTGTAGTTAACAACTTTTCGTATTAATGCATGGATTGAAGGAGATTTGAGGAAGAAGAAGGTTGTTTTTCAGCCATTCAAGAAGTTGCTGGCGGCTAAACCTAATTGGCTAGGGTTTTGTTATTTTTTTTTATTGTGAAGGTGGGCTATTTATAGGAAAACGAACGACACTATTCATTCCGGAATTTCCGGACTCCGATTTACGCGCCGTAACCAGCGTTTCTAGGGTTTACCCCGCGTTTCGGACACAATGGAACAGGTTTCGAAAGCTAATTCGGACGTTTGTGCGAGTTATGGCAATAAACGTTCAATTTAAATTAAACCGATTTAAACGATTTTCTAGGCGTTTTAATTTGTACCGGACAAACGGTAAATCCAATTGACACGAAATTTGAAACCTTACAATAATATCGCATTACGGATCCGATGAAACTAGTTTCGTCGAAATCCGAGACTGTTTGAAAAATGGCTATTTTAACTTGCCAAATTAATATTAAAAACAATTTCGATGCGTTTCGAGCTGCCACGATCAAATGATAACTTCGATTTCTACGAAAATTGAAATCCTGTAATAACTAACTATTACGGATCCAATGGAACTAGTTTCATTCAATTCTGAGACTGTTCAAAAATTGACTAATTTCACTAGTCGATTAAATATTAAAATATTCAATTTTCACAAATTAACTTTTAATTCGATTTCAAAAGTTCTAAAATATCGTTCTAACTCCAATATGATAAAATAAAATTTTTACAAATCATTTTCAATCATATTTAACTCAATTTTCAATTATTTCCATAATTTAACATATTAAATTATCGATTTAATTATTCAATTAAATCCAATTATTCAAAATAAAATTTATTCGACTTATAAACTTACTTTATAATATTTAAAATTAATTAAATATTCAAATTTTAATTACTTAAAATTCTGGGTCGTTACAGTTAACCCGGCCTTGTGTTGGCAGAGATCCGGTTAGGTTCTCGGGGAATCTTGCCAGAGGCATACCCATGTGGCAATGGGAAGTTCCTTGGCCTGACCATTTGTTGGAAAATCCAAAGAAATAATACGAACCTTATACGTTTTAGTTGTATAACCTGCCATGGAATGTGGCAGTAACCTACTATTGAACATGGTAGCTATAATAGGCATAAGTGCGGAATGTCTATGCTGGCTAAGATCTATATTATACTTTCGAAATGTTTTTCCTACCTTTGCACTTATAATAATAACATCAAAGAAATTTACGTATCAAGCATGTTTGACTATCATAAGGAGAAATCTCCTCCGATTCTGCGTTTGCATTGTGTGTGTGCGGGTGGCCTTATGGTAGTCTCATTTTCTAAAAAGCATTCTGAATCTAATTTAAAATTAATTTCTTTGTTTGTTTTTAAAAGATAAACTGTTTAAGTTTTCACACTAGTCCCATGACTGACTTGGAGTTTATTGTTCCCTTCCTAAACTCTGGGAGCCCACTAATTTTCACACGGGCAGTCTAGAGTCAGGTTATCAGGTTATTTTGGAATTCAGGAGTTGCTGTAGAGATCTGGAGGCAGGCTGGATGGCTTGACGTATCAACTAGTATATAGTATTTCTTTTCCGATATTTGTTGTTGTAAACTCTGATAATGTAATGTAATTGTGATGTAATGTATAAAATGTACAGTTTTTTTGATTTGAAGATTATTCATTTATCTATTATATGTTGTTCCGCTGCGATTGTGCGATTCTGATATTGTTTCTGTTGTTTTTTTCTTTCTTCTTCTCCTACCTCTTCTTCTTTAACCCTAACGGTACGGCTTTTCGGCCTTCGATTGTTCGGCAGTTGATACAGTGGACGTATTAATGTCGACTTTCGAGAGTCGAAAACCCCATTCGTTAGAGATTTGAATTTCCATTGAATTTTGGAGCGTTCCCTTCGTTCCGTAATCCATTCTGGTCTCTCCCTATTTATATTCGTTTGATTCTTTAGTATCCCATAACTCCACTGAATGAATTGTAAAGGGGGTGAAACTCTTTTACAATTGGCACTGATTCACCAAAGATTTCGGCAACATCGGTTTACGATGCTGCTATCTCTTGATATGACGAATTCTACCTCTGGCGATCGGATGTCGATTGGCCTTGGAATTCCGCATCGATTACATTCCTGAAGTCACGGTTGACTCGGTTAAGGTCGCCCGCGATTTATATCCATCTTCTTTTTTGAAATTTAATTATCTCATCTCCATTCGAGCCTAGATTCGAATATGAATTCTATTTGATTAGAGTTCCTCTAATTTGAGTCTCTATCTTTGTTTTGAAATTCATCCTTGAATCACCCTTTGAAAAATCGGGTATGTTTGTATTTTGAAATGTTTTTATATATCGAAATAATTATTTTGATAAGTATTATTTTATTCAATATATAAAAGTGAAATGTTTTCGATAAGGATTATATACCTTTTAAAAATGAAAATTTGAAGCTTTAAAAGGATTTGAAATTTTGAAAATTTTACAAGAAATTTGATTTATATAAAAATGATTTTAATGGAAAGGTTTTGAAATTGAAATTTGAGAGATTGAACTGCAGCATTTTTCTAAATTGGTGTAAGAAAAATATATAGTAATACTATTTGAAACTATTTTCTGAATAAGAAATGTTTCAAATGACTTCAAATGAGTTCCTATAGTTTCGAAGAAATTTCAAAGAAGTTTTCAAGAAAATAGAAGTCCGGAACTCACTTATGTCGCTGGAAAGTAATTTCGGTGATGAGTGAACGCATCATCGACATTGATTTTCGAGTTTCTGAGTGGGGGAGAGGCCACTTTAGTAGTTTTGCCATGCGAGTGATTTTGTGAAACCAATTTTGATTTCAAATTCTGACGTATGATTTGATATTCGAAAGATATATGTATATATATTTTGAAACAATTTGAAGTGAGCCCGGTGTTCAGTCCTCGAGTTTCGGATTTGATATAACCCTATCTATTAAAATTGATTTACTGATTTGTTGCTGATTTCCAACTCTTGGTTTGATATCTGATTTCACCGACTATTTTGAAGATTCGAACACTTCCAACTCAAGGTTTAATTTTTAAAGCTGAGAAATTTCGAAGAGTATAAAAATATTTAATAAAGTATATAAGTTTGGTTTTGTATGTTTAAAGTATGAAGAGTATGACTTAAATAAATTTGAAACTTTTGTTAAGTGAATAATGTGAAAAGGTAAATTCATCTTTTGAATAGAATAAATAGTTTAAAGGTAAAAAAAGGAGTATTTAAATTGGTAATCATTTTCGGTAAAATTGATTTTGAGAAAATTTTTGGTTTTGAAATTAGATTGGAATTAAAACCAGTACTTATATGGTGATTTTGAAAATGAATTTGTTTGACTTGAATTATGTTAATTTGAAAACTGTGATTATGTTCTAAACCTATTATTTTAGGAAACTTGAAATTGAGATATTTAATGGAAGAAATAAATTGGTGAAATCGTATATGATTTTGAAACTGAACTGATTTTGAAATGAATTGAAATTGAGAACCTTATTTTACTATACTAAACACGGATTAATATGTTGATAAAGACTTATAAATTAGATTTTATCTTTCCTATTCAAAATATACAAATCCAATACATACAAATCAATCCAAATCTAATCACTCAAATCCAAAAACTAATCCTTAGTGTAAATAATCCAAACTAATCAAATCCAAACCACATACATACGAAGTCAATGGAACCAAATCCAAAGAGAGTGTGTGTATAGACATACACACACATATATATTTCAAATCCAAACGTAATAACTAGACGTTTCTTGAAAATTTAACCCAATCATCGAACCCAAAGCTCAATAAATCATCAAACAACAGCAAATATTTCAATTAACGGGTCCGTAATAAACCGAAATAGTAAATATATGGTTCCATACTCCGCACTTTTGCTAAATCGTTTAAATATCCTCATCGTTTCCTTGAAAGTGAAAAATTATGTATTTTATATAAATAAAGTTTACGTTCTCAAACGGACAAGTCCGGAGTTAAGCGAATCAGTAAAAGTAAGGGTTCATAGTCATTAATTTTACTGAAGCGTTTAAATCGCTTCCTCATTCTTTTGAAAGCGTAAACAGTAAAAATTTTGAATTTTTTTTATTTTAAAACGATTTTTTAATCACGTGATTAAAATAGCAACATCTGTAGCAATTTCGACGAGGAAATTGCGCTTCATAAAACACCGCAAAAACGGATGCCAAACCAGCGTTGTGGGATAACCGCTTAAAAATTCACTTTAAATTAACATTTACTGACGTTAAAATAACAGTAATTTTTGTTCACCAAAAATGTCGACAAAACAACACTCTTCAAAATTATAATACCGATATGTAAAAATTCCGTTATAAAAATAATGGCAACAAAATACGTTTTTAAAACGTAACAACGGTTCAACAAAATTTTAAATAGTGGACTACCCCACTATATTGAATAAATATTTCACTGTCACCACAAATTTAAAACATGTTTGCTCTCTTCTTTGTATCCAATATGAATTTCATGCATTAACAAACTTGGTATATATTGTGTCCTGAACCTTTTTTTAGTGTACCTGAATCACACGTATGATGCATGAATGGACCAACAAATACTAAATGGACTTGAAAATATTCTACTCTGCACATAAACCATATACACACGCAACTACACATTTTCAATTTTTTTCCAAAGAATAGCCTGCACCATTATCTTGTACAACACTAATTACTTTGCAGGGGAGAATGCACACACGTAACACATGTGAGCTAATATAATTGGCCTGCTACCTTACTTTTACTAGCAAAAAAAAAAAACAAAACTTGTTTCCAAAATGGATGACCGAACATTACTATTATGCAAAACATACATACACGTAGATGAAACACAAAAGCTAAAGCAATCTGGCAACATCAACTAGCACACAAGTGAAGAAGTAGAAAGAAAAATAAAAGGCACTAGATAAAATGACTTGGACTGCAGTTTCAACAACGTGCCATAAAATTTGTATGCAGATGATGAATGAAGAGAATTGCATTCATAAAAATGACCTGGACATTTTTAAAAGTATGCACTTTTGCATGCAAATGTGAAATTTACTAACTGAATAACCTGTATCCTATTTAGGCATATATAATTGCGGTGCACAAGGCAATTATGTGGATCTGGACAGTGCTTTAACACGCACGCAATAAAAGATCTGGACCGTGTTTATGCACAACCACATGAGAAATTTATAAAACAAAAGCAGTGCACAGTTACTTCTTTCTCAAAGCAAGCAATTAGACTACTGGAATCCAAGAAACAGAATATTAAAAGGAGTACATGCATATAACAGAACTTCAATGTGAAGTGATAGTCACAGTCATATACACAACGCATATTCAAGTGCATCAGTGAAACAATGCAGCTAAAAATGACAGAAACACCCTGTTGAAACATATTGATGCAACTTTGAGGTTAAGTTAGTATACCCAGTTCAATTGAACTGAGCTAGTAAGAAGTGCCAAAAGGAATAAATTAGCAAATGTGAGGTTTTACACTCACCTTATGTTTTAAGGACCAACCCATTTAGATCCAACAGAGATCGAATTTATGCTGCCATTAATGTTCTGCAGAGATTTGCTTTTGCATGATTTTGTGAGTAAGTTGAAAAATGAGATGCTCGCCATATTATTTTGTACAAGCGCATTTATTGTAGACATGAAAAAGGGGAAGAAGGACACACTACACTTATTGATGATAGCAATGTTCAAATATTTGCTTTCACACTTATAAAATGGTCCACTTCTTTAATGCACGTGAAGGCAAAAATTCCCCTTATTTGCAACGTGCTACAACTAAGAGTTCACTGACTAAAAATGGATTTGCTTTAAGTGGTATGTAGCTTGAATCACATTTTGTATGCAACCTGAATCCATGATTTTTATATAGCCTGAAGTGCAAACCATACACGCATAGAAAAGAATTGTAACAAAACGCTATATGTATGCATGGACTTGCTCTCTAATACTACAAATATTGCACAAAAATAGAATGAAGGAAAATATTCGATGCACGAACAAAAGGTATGCGCGTATTTATAAAGCCACCTGGGTATTCACTTTGCACATATAAATGATTACACCAATACGTGCACACGTGAAAGGCAAAAATAACTAACACAACCATGCTATTTGTTTCAAGTGATTTTGCAACTGACTTTGCCTTTGAATTTGCATCAATATTTTTCTTTCCAAATTTTAATGTACAAATTTCTATTAAAATTATTTATTACGACAATAATTTAAAAATCACGGTCGTTACAAACTCCCCCTTATAAAAATTGTGTCCCCGCAATTTTCATACTAGAAGCAGTCAATAATACAAATAATTTATCACAACAAAGATAAAAATAGAAAAGATAGATAAGAATGCCCACCTCCACCCGAAGAGGAGAGAAAACTGGGATAAGAACGCTCAATGAATTCTTTGGTTTCCCGAGTGCAATCCTTGGGGTTTGCAGACCATTGAATTTTCACAAGCGGGACTTCTTTATTCCAAGACATTTAACCTCCAAAGCTAGCACACGAATAAGATTTTGCACAACAGACTAGTCGGGTGAGATCTTAAGATCTTGCAACATATGAGGATCAATAAAAAAATCTGAATCTCGAAGGCATCGACGAAGCTAGGATACATGAAATATGTCATGAATTCTCAAAAATTGAATAAGTAGCGATACACGATAAGCAACGGGGTCAATCCGTTCCGTAATAGGAAACGGTCCAATATATCGAGAAGCCAATTTCCTGGAGCTACTAAAACGCACCGCACCCTTCATCGGAGAAACACGAATGAATACAAGATCGCCAACAGAAAATTCCAAAGGCTTCCTACGGTGATCGGCATAAGATTTCTGCCAATTCTGAGCCTCTTTCATTCTCTGTCTAATAATATCAATCTTCTTCGAAGATTCACGAATATAATCGGGGCCGAGAACTAACTTTTCCCTCGATTCCAACCAACAAGATGGTGATCAACATGGTCTTCCGTAAAGAGCTTCGAAAGGAGACATACCGATACTGGATTGAAAACTGTTGTTATAAGAGAATTCAACAAGAGATACATGGTCTTCCCAACTACCACCAAAATCAAGAATGCAAGTTCGAAGGAGATCTTCCAAACCTCGATTCACCTTTTCTATCTGACCATCAGACTGTGGATGATAAGCTGTACCGAGATTGAGCTTAATGCCCAAAGCTTTCTGAAGGCTCTGCCGGAAACCATTAGTGAAAAGCGGATCTCTATCACTAACAATAGAACTAGGCACACCATGAAGTCCAACGACTTCCTTAATAAATAGCTTAGCCAATAAAGGAGCAGTCCGATTAGACTTGATAGGAATAAAATGGGCTGATTTAGTAAATCTGTCAACAATCATCCGAATGCTAGTATGGCCCGACCTCGAACGAGGTAGACCATCAATGATGTCCATGGAAATCTCATCCCATTTCCATACTGGAATCTCAAGAGGCTGCAAAAGACCACTGGAACGGTGGTGTTCTGCTTTAACAAGTTGACAAGTTATGCAATGACTTACATAACTTGTAATATCACGCTTTATACCCTCTCAATAGTATAAGCGTTTCATATCAGCATACATCTTACTACTACCCGGATGGATAGTATACTTAGAACGATGACAATCCTCAAGAATGTCATTTCTAAGATTAGAAACATTAGGCACAATCAACCTTCCCTTCTTCCGGATACAACCATGAATATCAATATCAAAATCCTTAAGATCATCACTTCATCATTTCGATTTACAACTCTAAATAAGATAAGCAATATGTTGATCTTGTTTCTGGGCATCAGCAACATGATCCAACAAACTAGGACGAGCTTGCATGCTAAATAAAATCAAGGGAGAATCAGAAACTGAAGGATGATCTATAATATCACAAGGAGATAAAGCTTCCAAAATATTCCACTCTACTAACACCATGGAAACAACAACCTGCTACTTACGACTAAGTGCATCAGCAACTCGATTACCCTTACCAGGGGTATACTGAATATCGAAATCATATGAAGCAAGAAACTCGAGCAAATGCTATTGCCTCATATTAAGCTCTTTCTGAGTAAATAAATACTTCAGAGATTTGTGATCAGTGAAGAGAATAAAACGCTCGCCCAACAAATAATGTCGCCAAATCTTTAGAGCAAAGACCACGGCGGCTAACTCCAAATCATGGATAGTATAACGAATCTCGTTAGGCTTTAGTTGTCTAGAAGCATAGGCAACTACTCTATCCTTTTGCATGAGAACAGCACCGAGTCCATAACCACTAGCATCAGTATAAACAACAAGATCATGATTCCGTTCGGGAACCACTAAGATAGGAGCATGAGTAAGGAGATCTTTTAACTTCAAGAAAGAATTCTCACGCTTATCCGACCAAATAAAAAGAATAGCTTTTCTCGTAAGAGTGGTAAGCGGTAAAGCAATACGAGAAAAGTCCTTAATAAACCGACGATAATAACCAGCCAATCCAAGAAAACTACGGATCTCAGTAACAGTCTCGGGCCTCTTCCAATTCTGAATAGATTCGATCTTGGAAGGAAAGAAATACCATCGGAAGAAACAATATGACCGAGAAACTTCAGCCTATTCTCCCAGAAGCGACACTTGGAGAATTTGGTATAAAGCTGATGCTGACGAAGAGCGCTTAAAACAATCTCCAAATGCTGAATATGATCGGCTTCAGATTTGGAATAAATAAGAATATCATCAGTGAAAACCAATATGAACTTATCGAGATATTCCCGGAATATCCAATTCATAAGATCCACAAAATACGTCGGAGCGTTCGTCAAACCGAACGGCATAACAAGCCATTCGTAAGAACCATAACGAGTACGAAATGCCTCAAGAGGAATACTATCTTCCGCCACTTGTAACTGATGAAAATAGGTAGCAAGATCGAGTTGGGAGAATAGATTAGCGCCACTTAATTGATCGAACATGTCATCGATCCTAGGCAATGGATACATATTCTTGATAGTGAGCTCGTTAAGCTTGCGATAATCAATGCAAAGCCTAAGAGTACTATCTGGCTTCTTAACGAAGACAATGGCGGCGCATTAAGGAGACGAGCTAGAACAAATAAAATGCTTGGCTTCCAACTCAGATAATTGTTGCTTGAGTTCCTCATTTTCCTTAGTATACATCCTCGTGGGAGGACGACTGACAGGATGAGCACCAAAAAAAGATCAATGCAGAACTCAATTGCTCTCTTTCGCGGCAATCTCGAAATAGGCTCAAAAACATCAGAAAAACCACAAACAACCGGAATATTATTGACATCCTCCGATTCGAAGGAAGAGATAAGAGCATTCGAAGTATGATCCATGCTTTGAAATATAATAGATAACTGCTCGCTAGCATCGGGATGTTTAAGATATAAAGTTCTTTCGGGATATAGAATATGAACTTCATAACGAACGAGCCAATCCATACCCAATATCATACCAAAATCAAGATGCTCCATAACATGCAGATTCGTATGAAAGGAAAAACCACATAGAATAATCTCCACTTCAACACACAACAAACCAAGAGTAGTGGATCCACCAATAGGATTTACGATCCTCAAAGGTTCGCAAAGACTAATAACATCCAAATGAATAATATCAACAAGCTCCTTCGACACGAATGAATGCAATGCACCCGTATCGAAAAGAACTCTAATAGAACGACCATGAAGTAAAATGAAACCTTCGAAAACAGAAGGAGAAATACCTTTGGGCTTAGAAGAATCACCAGAAGCTTTAGCAACATTAAGCTTTCCAGATTTGAAACCTTAGGAGCAATAGGACAATCAGAAACCCAATGACCCTCTTTCTTGCAATAACGACAAATGCGAGGCTTAGCACATCTACAGAGAAAATGATCCAAAGAACCACAATTATAGCACGACCTCTGAACAGAAGGTGCACTACTAGGCTGAGAACTAGATGTAGCTTGCTTCTTCTTCTTCTGGTTGGAAGAATTAGGCTTACAAAATGGAAACCTCTTCTTGTTGGGGTTCTTAGAAACCTCAACATCATCACCATTATCACGTTTCTTTTCAACAGTTTCAAGGCAAAGAGCCGAATCAACAAGCTCCTCAAAAGTGAGCTTAAGCTGAAACAAAAGAACTTTCTTCAAATACTTCTTCAAACCATCAACAAAACGAAGATTCTTCTTACACGGAGTGTTAATGAACTCAACTCCGTATTTGGACAAGGCCTGAAAAATGCAACATAATCAGAAATAGAGGATTTTCCTTGCTTCAACTCAAGGAAACTACGAGCAAGATTCTCCTTTTTTGATTCAGGAACGAACTTAAGTTCGGAACGTTCCTTAAACTGAATCCATGAAAGAGAGGACTCATCAACTTACGCAATAAAGAGCTCATACCAATCAAGCGCACGCTCTTGCGACATACTAGAGGCAACGAGAACGCAATAATGATCAGAAAGATCCATCCGAGAAAATATGCGCTCACAAGTGCGCAACGAAGTCAGAACATCCATTACGCTTTCCGATCCCTTGAAAGGCTGACCTCCAAGGTGAGAATAGTCACTACACATGCGGGCGAAGGCAGACTTTTGATTAGGAGCCGCTGGAGTAACAACATGAGGCTGAGTACCCCGAAATAGCTCCATAAACTGATCAACTGACATACAGACACCGTCCGGATGAGAACCACTAGACTGGCCTGCAGAAGAACGCTTCCCTCTACCTCTTCCAACCATAGGCTGAGAGACAAGAGAAGGTAAAGATTAGTTAAAACAATACACAATTGATAAGAAATTTAACAAATGGAATACTACGGAATATATAATTTTTATTCCTAGACGTACTCCACATGTTAAAGTGGAAAGAATATATTAGAAAGGCACGAATAAAAACCCCGAATAGTTGTAACACATGTTCCATTCTGTTCTATTCTGTGTATATTATAATTTGTTCTGAATTTCAGCTTTGATACCAAGCTGTGACGCCCCACCTCTATGCTCGCAATAACAAAGGTAATTATACGGAATAACGTCTTCTATTGCGAAGAATAAGGCTTGTCAGAAGCGACCATCTGTAAGTTATGCCTTAGATGAGTATTGATTACATCGATAGGAGTTGTGTAAATTACTCCCAAAGATATATATTCAATCCAAATCTAAAAAGAAACTACAGTGACTTAAGAAAAATTCAAAACAACTCATAATAACAACAACACTGATAGTAATATCACATCAGAATAGAAATATCAGATATATAGCGGAAGACAAGTCTGGAATAAATGCTACAACAATCGATAGTTCACATGAACCAAATACACATACGCATGGAGATCAAGATACATAAGACGAGAATCATTAAACCAAAAGAACTTCTCAAAGGCTAGACAAAAGATGATGTGAGATCCCAAAAGCTGAAGTTACAACTGAATTAGAGATAGAGATTACCCTGACGGTCTGACCCGAGTATTATTTAAAAGAAAATAATAAATGGATCAGTCTAATTTATTCTTATAAGTTAATGCATCATAAACAACATCAAGCAAAATAATAATAATCTCAAATGAGACTATTCAACATAAGAAATCAATATAATTAAATGAAGAAATCACATCAAACTCCATCAAAATCAAGTTTCAAATTCATGATTGAATTCAAATCAGAAATTCACAAAATCTAGAAATCAATAATAGATAACTAGAAAAATCAACACAAAAGTGGATCGATGCCATCATATGGCGAGTCTAAGCTACGCCGCACGTGCATCAACATATGGCTGAAGCCTACCAAGTACTATCATCATAATTTTGGCGCCCAACAAATGACCCGAAGGTCCAACATATGGCTCGAAGGTCTAGTACTGGTATTTGACCCGAAGGTCCATAATATGACCCGAAGGCCCAACAAATCATCAAAATCATCAAACAACAGCAAATATATCAATTAACGAGTCCGGAATTAACAGAAATTGTAAATATATGGTTCCATACTCCGCACTTTATCTAAATCGTTTAAATCTCTTCATCTTTTCCTTGAAAGTGCGAAATTGTGTATTTTATATAAATAAAGTTTACGTTCTCTAACGGACAAGTCCGGAGTTAAGCGAATCAGTAAAAGTAAGGGTTCATAGTCCTTAATTTTGCTGAAGCGTTTAAATCTCTTACTCATTCTTTTGAAAGCATAAACAGTAAAATTTTTGAAAATAATTTTTTTATTTTAAAACGATTTTTAAATCATGTGATTAAAATAGCAACATCTATAGCAATTTCGACGAGGAAATTGCGCTTCATAAGCACCGTAAAAATGGATACCAAATCAGCGTTGCGGGATAACCGCTTAAAAATTCACTTTTAATTAACAGTTACCGACGTTAAAATAACAGTAATTTTTATTCACCAAAAATGTCGACAAAACAATACGCTTCAAAATTATAATACCGGTGTGAAAATTCCGTTATAAAATTAACGGCAACAAAATACGTTTTTGAAACGTAACACCAGTTCAACAAAATTTTAAATAGTGGACTACCCCACTATATTGAATAAATATTTCGCTGTCACCACAACTTTAAAACAAGTTTGCTCTCTTCTTTGTATCCAGTATGAATTTCATGCATTAATAAACTTGGTACATATTTTGTTCAGAACCTTGTTTTAGTGTACCTGAATCACAAGTATGATGCATGAATGGACCAACAAATACTAAATGGACTTGAAAATATTCTACTCTACACACAAACCATATACACACGCAACTACACATTTTCAATTTTTTTTCAAAGAATAGCCTGCACCATTATCTTGTACTAGACTAATTACTTTGCAGGGGATGCATGCACGCACGTAACACATGTGAGCTAATATAATTGACCTGCTACCTTGCTTTTACTCGCAAGAAAAAGAACAAAACTTGTTTCCAAAATGGATGACCTGACATTACTATTATGCAAAACATACATACATGTAGATGAAACACAAAAGCTAAAGCAACCTGGTAACATCAACTAGCACACAAGTAATGAAGTAGAAAGAAAAATAAAAGGCACTAGATAAAATGACTTGGCCCCAGATTTTTTTTTTCTTTTTTCTTTTCATGCCTACACTATTATACACACGCAAGACTGCAGTTTCAACAACGTGCCATGAAATTTGTTTGCAGATGATGAATGAAGAGAATTGCATTCATAAAAATGACCTGGTCATTTTTAAAAGTATGCACTTTTGCATGCAATGTGAAATTTACTAACTGAATAACCTGTATCCTATTAGGCATATATAATTGCAATGTGTAAGACAATTATGTAGATCTGGACAATGCTTTAACACGCACGCAATAAATGATCTGGACCGTGTTTATGCACAACCACACGAGAAATTTATAAAACAAAACCAGTGCACAGTTACTTCTTTCTCAAAGCAAGCAATTAAACTACTGGAATTCAAGAAACGGAATATTAAAAGGAGTACATGCATGTAACAGAACTTCAATGTGAAGTGATAGTCACGGTCATATATACAATGCATATTCAAGTGCATTAACAAAACAATGCAGCTAAAAATGACAAAAACACCTTGTTGAAACATATTGATGCAACTTTGAGCTTAAGTTAGTATACCCAGTTCAATTGAACTAAGCTAGTAAGCAGTGCCAAAAGGAATTAATTAGCAAATGTGAGGTTTTACACTCACCGTATGTTTTAAGGACCAACCCTTTTAGACCATACAGAGATCGAATTTATGCTGCCATTAATGTTCTGCAGAGATTTGCTTTTGCACAATTTTGTGAGTAAGTTGAAAAATGAGATGCTGCCCATATTATTTTGAACAAGCGTATTTATTGTAGACGTGAAAAAGGGGAAGAAGGACACACTATACTTATTGATGATAGCAATGTTCAAATATTTGCTTTCACACTTATAGAATGGTCCACTTCTTTAATGCACGCGAAGGCAAAAATGCCCCTTATTTCCAACATGCTACAACTAAGAGTTCACTGACTAAAAATGGATTTGCTTTAAAAACAAGTGGTATGTTGCTTGAATCACATTTTGTATGCAACCTGAATCCACGTTTTTTTTATATAGCCTAAAGTGCAAACCATACACGCGTAGAAAAAAATTGTAACAAAATGCTATATGGATGCATGGACTTGCTCTCTAATACTACGACTATTGCACAAAAATAAAATCAAGTAAAATATTTGATACACGAACAAAAGGTATGCGCGTATGTATAAAGCCACACCTGGGTATTCATTTTGCACTTATAAATGATTACACCAGTACGGGCACACGTGAAAGGCAAAAATAACTAACGCAATCATGCTATTTATTTCAAATGACTTTGCAGCTGACTTTGCCTTTGAATTTGCATCAATATTTTTCTTTTCAAATTTTAATGTAAAAATTTCTATTTAAAATATTTATTACGACGGTAATTTAAAAAATCACGGTCGTTACAAATTACTTTATGTAATTGGTTTAAAAGCTAATAGCTTGTGTAACTAAATTAAAGATAATTAATTTCTTAAAGCTCAATTATTTGATGAAAGCAATTAAAGGTTAATTATTAATTAAAGGTTGACTTATGAATTAAATTAAAGGTTGATTAATTAACAATAAGTAATTAAAGGTTAATTTATTACTTAAAGATAATTACTTAATTAAAAGTAATAAATTAATAATTAATGTTGATTAATTAAGTAATTAAGGATTTATTAATTTTTAATTAAGATAGTTGATTAAGGATAATTAATTAAATGATAATTAATTAAGGGTTAATTAATTAAGGGTTAATTAATTAATGTAATTAACAAAAAAAATTAATTAAAGGATAATTAAATAATTAAAGGGTACTTACTTAATGATTAATGGTTAATTGATTTATTTGTTAAGATTGATAAATTAATAATTAAAGGTTGATTAAAGGTAAATCAATAAATGATTAAAGGAAAATTAATTAATATCATTGTAATTAATTAATTAACGTTAATTAACTAGGAATAGTTGTTTCATAAGTAATTAATCTAATTTAAATTTATCAGATAATTAATCGACCTTACTTAGGGATGTTTGGATGTCGTTGAATGTTGCATTGTTTGATATCCCTGATGTGTTATGCTTTATGCTATGAGTTGTTTGGTGTGATCTGTGATGAATGTAATTTATTTATCTGTGATAAATTTATATTATTTATCTATGAATCTATGAATGAAGATAAACCATATAAGATTATACCACTTATCGATGTTGATGTGCTTGAATTTGTGATGTGATGATTAATGATGTTGCACTATTGTGTAAAACCCCTAGACTACACCATACACACACAAACATGGATTGCACGAGGAAATCGGTTAAGTCATGGATATTTAAATTAAATATTTTAAAATGATTTTAAAGTTGAATTTTGAATCCAAATTGTTTTGGAAATGAAATTGAATTAAATATGGAAAGTTTTGAAAAGAAATTTTGAAATTATTTTGAATAACTTGATAAAATTTTGAAATTTAAATAATTTGATTTGAATTCAAGTTTTGAAATTGAAATCCATGTTGGAAATTATGGTTTAAAAACGTTATACAAGTTATAAATGTGTTTATATGGATTTCTACCCCTGTTAAAAGTATTGTTTTGGGAATTTGAATTTAACCCAAGGCCTTTAACTTGTGTAAACGAAATTGAATTTTTTCGAAATAAAAATTGTTCGTTTTCAAATAATAAAAGCTTTCATATAAGGAAAGAAATTGCAATTTGTGTTAAAGGGATTTCAAGTTTGAAATGAAAATGGATTTCCAAGTTATGAATGAATCTTTGAAAATGGTTTGAATGCTATGAATTAAATCTTTGATTAAAAGATTGGATGAGTTAATCAAATTTGAAAGGATGATTGTTTTGAAGTCTGTGAATGAATTTTTGTGAAAGATTGGGGAACTTTGTGAAGTAAATCTTTTTGTTTAAAAGATTTGGAAATGGTAATTTTTTTAAACCATTTGAAAAGAAAGGTTTTAGGGTAATAAGTCATGACTTAACTGAAATCCCAATATCCATATATTTTTAAATATTGCGCTCATTATTCGGTTTAGCCGGGAGAGGACCTTGTGTCATATAACCTATTCCGAATAATGATACAACGTAGTGGATAACGTTTGAAGACCAGTGGTGAAGATCGGGTATTTTTGAGAACGATACGATGACCTGTCGAATGTCTCTGCACTGAGTTGCGTCGGTATAGAGATCTCCATATGTGATGGGGAGTCCGATCGGGATTGTGAATACCCGGATTGTAAGGGCTTCTTTGGAAGTGCCTTCGGTTCTGTTCGAAGCCAGAACAGACTTGTATGGATGTGTGTCTGACATTACACTTTGAGATGTAAAGCTGGTTTCTATCATTTACATTTCTATTTGGTAGTGTAGATTTATTCTCTTGGCTTAACTCCCTTCTCTGAGACGTACGAGCTTAGAGGTTATATAGTTGATGGTTACTAATGATACATTCCTAATTTTGTAATGTGGCATACGAAGTGCTGTTGATTATTTGTTGATCAAAGCATGACTTTGTGAAAAAGTGTAGCTTTGTGGACGAGACTTTGTCCAGCCTCACAACCCGATAATGGTCGAAACAGGAATCATTGCAGCAAGGTTATTTGGGAGTAGCGCACCCTGAGGGTATGTCCATTTCCTTTTGGATAAAAGGTGGAATCACGTTATAGAGCCCAGATATTTACCTATGTGGTTGCTGCAAACTTATTGCTTTGTGGTTGTTGGTTGAGAGGTACCTCGGATAAAGGTTGGTAAGGCCGAGGGGTGGCATACTCGTGTCAGTAGTTGTCTAGTTACAGAGGTAACCTGGCCTTGTGTAGCAGAGATCTGGTTAGGTTCTCGGTGACGTCCCTCCCGAGGCATTCCATTTTTTGTGGGAAGTTCTTCTGCCTGACCATTTGTTGGAAATCCAATCATCCAATGCGCGTCTTGTACGGTTTTATTTGTATAACCTGCCATCTACGTATGGTGGCACCCCATTGTTTAGATGGTAGCTCTCCACTGTTTAGATGGTAGCTATAGTAGGCATAGTTCGAAATATCTATGCTGGCTAAGATTAATATTATACTTTCGAAAGGTTTTCTGCACTATGCACTAATAATAATATCAAATGGTTTTCGCGTATCAAGCATTTTTTATTGTCATAAGGAGAAATCTCCTCCAAGTGTGCACTTGCATTGTGTGTGTGGCTGGAGGCCTTATGCAGTTTCATTTTGTAAAAAGCAGTGCGGTTTTAAAATTTTAAAATCTTTTGTTGTTTGTTTTAAAGATAAAACTGTTTTTGTTTGCTCATACCAGTCCCATGACTGACCTGGAGTCTATTGTTCCCTTTCTAAAATCTGGGTGCCCACAATTTTCCACACGGGCCGTCTAGAGTTGGGTTTTTCAGATAATCAAATAGTAGGAGTAGATTCGGTAGCATTCAGCCGTTGGATTTCGGCTATCGCTTTGTGCTTCTCTTCCACATTTCGGACTGACCTTGCTTAATACAACTTGATTGGGAGTTCGAGCTATTTCTGGATTGGTGCTTTGGAGATGGAGATTGCTGATATTGGAGTTCCTTCTTTGGAGTTCGAGTTTATGTTATCTCTTTCCGCTGCTGTATCTTGTCTTTGATATTTGTATCGAATGTTGAATCAAAGATATATTTTTTATTGATTTCTTCCGCTATGTTGTTATACTTAATGTGTTATAAGCTCCGGCACGAGTCGGATTTCAACGATTGATTCTGTGGCATTCGGGTACAAGTGAAGTACGGGTGTTGATTTTCGAACACTGAAATTTGTGTCATGACATTTATGTAATTATTCAGTGAGTAACTATAGACATTAATGCAATTATATTCAAAATCACAAATATTTCTGCAATTATTCATATAAAAATTATGAAAATTTACGCAATTTTTTGAAAAAATTGCAGAAATTTTCGTAGTTATTCACCAAAAAATTATGGAAATTTACGCAATTATTCACTGAATAATTGCAGTCGTGTATGTATCTTTTTGATATAATTGCATAAATATCTGCAATTATTCACAAAATAATTGCATAAATGTATGCAATTATTCAGTAACTTAATTCTAGGGACCTAATTTACAATCTTTTTTTTGGGAGGTTTTTTGTGTATTAAGTTTGATTTTAAGGACCTGAGCCGAATATTCACTTTTCAAAATGTTTCCATAACAACTGTCACAATATGGATAATTAATTTTAAATATTGTTTTTAAATCAAACAACTTTTAAACTTTATTTTCCTTCTACACTATAAACTACTTTAATACCTTTGCAAAAAGGTTTGAAAATGAATGTCAAATTTGAAAACCATTTCAAAATATTTTAGAAAACAAGGTAGTAAACCGCTTAAAAGAAAGCACAGATTTCAATGTCGTACAGAAACAAATTATCAAAAAAAGTACGATGTAAAGTAAAGTCAACATACCGATGAATCCTTTAGGATTCCTCAGCATACATTCTATGCATCAAAGTGCTCCCATAGCGACCTATTTCCTACGAAGACACTTCAACTTCCTTTCCTTAGTCCCTTGCAAAACAATGATTACTTATGCCATCTGTTTTCAAGCGGGAATCATATCTTTTAGTCCTTGAGATGATGGTTTTGATGACAACAACCTTAGAATACGATTATAAAATATAAATACTAACATTATCGTTTAGATATATATGTATATGTAGGATTTAACCATGCAGGTACCAAGAATGAAGACTGTAAAGTATAGAGATTCAAGATATCAAGATTGAAGACTCATGAGTATCAAGAATATCAAGATTATCTAGAGTTCAAGATTTCGAGATAAGTAATTTAATTAGGAATTTTGTTAAAACTCCTAGAAAAGCACTGACATCTTAAAATCCAATTTATTCGTGGAATGGAATCCACTTCGAGCCTGTTAAAGGGATGGAACCCTAAGTAGGATGGAACCTACGAAAAATCTAGTGGAACATTATTTTATATCCGTTAACATTTATTCAAAATGATTTTACAAAATTATATCTATTTTTAAAATGTTTTCAAAATCTTCCTTTTAAAAGAACAAAAAATATCTATCGTGATTTTAAATACTTTTCGCCTCAAAATAATCTTTAATTTCAAAATCAAATTATCCTTAGTTTTGAACTATCTTTAATAATAATATATTAACTTTTAATATTTATACATAGATTTAAATATAAAATTATAGTAAAATTTTATATATACTAAAATATTATTCTCTATATTTATTTATGTATTTTAACTATATTTAATTATAAATATACAAGTTTAAAATAGTTTTAATATTAGATAAAAGTTATTTTCAAAGAAAAGCAAACCATCAAAATTTCCTTTAGGATGTCGACATACTCAAGATACCCATATCGACATAGTTTCAATTGATTTCAAAATTTTGAATTTCAAAAGAAGTGTCTATTCGTCATATCCCTTCACGAATGGACATGGTTGTTGTTCTTCTATAAATAGGGATTGTTTTCAACGAATTTTTGTTCGTATTTTTCTGTTTTTCACTTCTCTTCTTCTTCCACATTTCTTTATACATATTCTTACATTACTCTGCCGAAATCAACATTGAATCTAACTAGATCATTTTTGGTTTGATTCTCTATCACTATCTCAACAAGATTCTCAGTGCTATTCAGAGTTATAGACTTCTTTGTAATCAATTTAGCGAAAAAAGTTGTGATTGTGGCCTTGGAAATCAATCAAGTTAGAAAAGGTGTGATTGTAGCCTAGGAAATCAATTGAGTGAACTTGTTGCCCCTGAAATCAAGTATCTCTACCTAGAGGATTGTGAATCTGGAGGGTGTACCTCGTAGCCTTGAAATCGAGGGTGTAATTGTACAATTTCTTTTGAAAGGAAGTCCATACTTGTGTGCGGGACTGGATGTAGGGTAACTCCGAAGCAGTATAAAATCCTGTGTGTTCTTTCCTTTACTGCTTTTACATTATATCTGCATTTGTATTTGTTTCAGTGATCATATCTATGTCTGAATATTGCATACATTTGTGTTCAAATTAACATAAACTCAAAAAGATGTAGAAATTCTTTAAAACACTATTCACCCCCTCTAGTGTTTATCCTAGCCTTAAGATCCGTAATCCGCATTTCTAACATTTGGTATCAGAGTAAGGTTTTCAAAGTTTCATAGTCTGTTTTTTGAAAAAGTTTTTAAAATGGCTACGTTTGTTAATACTAGTTTAGTAATATTCAGATCATCATTGTTTCGTGAGTCTGCATATAATTAATGTTCAAATTCAAGTTGTCTACCAAAATTGTTTGATGTGTAGGAAACATGCCTTATGGGGGTTAAGGAATGAATCCACAATGGACAAATTATGCAGATCAAAAAGAATAAATGGATACTCGATAGTGGATGCTCTAGACACATGACTGGCAATCTAGATATGTTGAATGGTATAATATACAAAGATGGAGAACTGGTTAACTTTGGAGAGAATTCAAAAGGATATGTGATTGGCATCGGCAAAGTCGGTAACTCTAGAACTCCTATTATTACTAATGTTTTGCTAGTTAAGAATCTGAAACATAATCTGCTAATTGTAACTCAACTTTGCTATAAAGGATATAAAATTAAATTTGAAAAAGATAAATATCACATTGAAGATAATAGTTCAACCATAATATTTGAGGGAATTAGGAAAAAGATTATTTATATTCTTAGTATGAAAGTCACAAATGGTAACTTATGTCTTTTGGCAAATACAAGTGACTCTTGGATTTGGCATAAGAGATTTGGACATTTGAATTTCAAACTCTTATCTAGACTGTCTAAACATGATCTAGTGAGGGGTCTCTCTAAAATAAACTTTAAAGTAGATAGTCTATGTGATGCATGTCAATTAGAAAACCTTAAAAAAAATACCTTTAAGTTAAAAGATATGATTTCAACCTCAAAACCACTTGTATTACTTCACCTTGATTTATTTGGTCCATCTAAAATTCTATCAATGAATCATAGTAAATATGTTTCTGTAATTATAGACGATTATTCTAGATTTACATGGACGATATTTTTGAAACATAAAAGTGATATTTTTGAATGTTTTAATAACTTTACAAAAACGATTCAAAATCAACTTTCTCTAAAAAAATTAACCATCCGTAGTGATCGCGATGGTGAATTTGGAAATGAAAAGTTTGAGGAATTCTGCAATAAAAAGGGAATAACTCACAATTTTTCATTTTTAAGAACTCCACAACAAAACGGAGTAGTAGAACGTAAAAATAGGATGATTCAAGAGTGTGCGAGAACTATGCTCTCAGATAGTAAATTACCATAGTATTTTTGGGCAGAAGCAGTTGCTACCGCCTGTTATATTTTAAATAGAATTTTAATTAGACCTTTAACTGATAAGACATCTTATGAACTTCTTAACTCAAAGAAACCTATGGTATCTTATTTTAGAATTTTTGAAAGTAAATGTTTTGTTTTAAATACAAAAGATAATTTAGATAAATTTGGTCCTAAATCTGACAAAGGTATCTTTATCGGATATTCTAATAGAAGTAAAGCATACAGAGTGTTTAATTTAAGAACTAACACCATCAAAGAAACAATGCATGTTTCATTCGATGAAAATTTGAAAATTTTTAAAGATACAAATGATGAAGAGGATTTAATCACTCAAATTCAAGAGACAACTGAAACTAATAATGAAATTAATCATCATAATAAAAGGATTAAACTTTTAAAAGATCACCCTATCGAAAATGTACTTGGAGATATGCAATCTGCTGTTAAAACTAGAAATCAACTAAGTCAAATGAGCAATATAGCTTTTATATCAACTATTGAACCCAAAAATCTAAAAGAAGCATCAACTGATGATTCATGGATTTTGGCTATGCAAGAAGAATTAAATCAATTCACTAGAAATGATGTTTGGGAACTTGTTCCTAGACCTAAAAATAAAACTATAATCGAAACTAAATGGGTTTATAAAAATAAAATGAATGAACAATGAGAGGTTATTAGAAATAAAGCCCGGTTAGTAGCTCAAGGTTATTGTCAAGAAGAAGGAATAGATTTTGATGAAACCTTTGCTCCCTTAGAAAGATTAGAAGCCATTAGGATTCTACTTTTTTTCACAAATCATAATAGTTTTAAACTATTTCAAATGGATGTTAAAAGTTCCTTTTTTAATGGATTTGTAAAACAGGAAGTATATGTTGAATAACCACCACTTTTTGAAAATGAAAAATTACCAAATCATGTTTACAAACTTAAGAAAGCTATATACGGTCTAAAACAAGCTCCTAGAGCCTGGTATGATAGACTAAGATCTTACTTATTGCAATCAAACTTTGAAATTGGTAAAATAGATAATACTCTTTTTATTAAAAGAAATAAAAATGATATTCAACTAGTATAAGTCTATGTAGAGGATATCATTTTTGGATTAACTAATTTTAAAATGAGTAAAGAATTTTTTGATATAATGACAAAAGAGTTTGTGATGAGTCATATGGGTGGGCTATGCAAGAAGAATTAAATTAATTCACTAGAAATGATGTTTGGGAACTTGTTCCTAGACCAATAATAAAACTATAATCGAAACTAAATGGAATTATAAAAATAAAATGAATGAACAAGGAGAGATTATTAGAAATAAAGCCCGGTTAGTAGCTCAAGGTTATTGTCAAGAAGAAGGAATATATTTTGATGAAACCTTTGCTCCCTTAGAAAGATTAGAAGCCATTAGGATTCTACTTTCTTTCACAAATCATAATAGTTTTAAACTATTTCAAATGGATGTTAAAAGTTCCTTTTTTAATGGATTTGTAAAACAGGAAGTATATGTTGAATAACCACCACTTTTTGAAAATGAAAAATTACCAAATCATGTTTACAAACTTAAGAAAGCTATGTACGGTCTAAAACAAGCTCCTAGAGCCTGGTATGATAGACTAAGATCTTACTTATTGCAATCAAACTTTGAAATTGGTAAAATAGATAATACTTTTTTTATTAAAAGAAATAAAATTGATATTCAACTAGTATAAGTCTATATAGAGGATATCATTTTTGGATTAACTAATTTTAAAATGAGTAAAGAATTTTCTGATATAATGACAAAAGAGTTTGTGATAAGTCATATGGGTGAATTAAATTTCTTTTTAGGATTACAAATAAAACAATTAGATAATGGTGTCTTTATTAGTCAAGAAAAATATGCTAAAGACCTAATTAGTAAAATTGGTTTGACTACTTCGAGTGGAAAACCACTCCCATGGCAACCAATGAGTACCTTAGTAAAGAAGATTTCTCAAAAGATGTAGATAAAAAATTACATAGAGGAATGATTGGATCACTACTCTATATCACTGCTAGTAGAACTGATATCATGCATAGTGTTTGTCTTTGTGCAAGATATCAATCTTAACCTAAAGAGACCCACTTAAAGCCGTAAAGCATACATAAGATATGTTAAACACACCTCTGATTATGTCTTATTTTATCCTAAAAATGATTCTTTTTACTTAATATCTTATTGTGATGCTGATTATGCTGGTTGTAAATCAGACTGAAAAAGTATAAGTGGAACTTGTCGCTCTTTGGGGCATTCTCTGATTTTCTAGTTTAGCAAAAAGCAAAGCGCAGTTTGTTTATCAACAAGTGAAGCAGAATATATTTCTGCTGCTTTGGATTGTTCTCAAGTAATATATATGCAACAAACTTTAAAAGATTATGGTTCAAATATCAAAATCACAAATTTATTGTGATAATACTAGTGCGATAAATTTATCCAAAAATACTACTCAACATGCTCGAACTAAACATACTGATATAAGACATCATTTTCTCAGAGATAATATAAATAAGGAAGTAACTACTCTAGATTATATTAATTCCGAGAATCAAATTGCTGATATATTAACAAAACCCTTAAATGAATCTACATGTAATAAATTAAGAAGAGAAATAGGAATTTGTTCAATAAGTGAAATATAAAAAAATAAATAACAAAGTATAATTGAAAATTAAATGAAAATAAATCAAATAGTAACAATTTCAAAGACCATGTTGACATGCCCCCTCAACCCATGTCGACATACAACGATTTTTTATTTTTGAAATTTTTCCCACCAAAATTCAAATAATTATTTATATATTCTTCTTATCTTTGAAATTTTGATCATTCTCTCTATTCTCTCTCTGTTATAACTTCTGAAATAAATTAATCCATGGCCTCCTCTTCCAAATCAAACATAAATTCAACCTTTTCATTCCATTCTCCTACTTCTGGACCATTTCAACGAACTACGCTCGCTCGAGTGACAAAAATGGAGGATTCTCTGAAAGATGCACTGCAATTATTGACTGAAATTCAAGTGGTACAACTTAGAATGACCAAAGAACAAGATAGGCAAGGCAAAATCCTTAGGAATTCACAAAAATTTCTAATGGACAATCATGCAAAAATTTCTATAAATATGGGCTTTTTTCAACGAATTTCTGTTCTTATTTTTCTGTTTTTCACTCCTCTTCTTCTACCACATTTCTTTATACATATTCTTACCATTACTTTGCCGAAATCAATGTTGAATCTAACCAGATCATTTCTGGTTTGATTCTCTATTACTATCTCAACAAGATTCTCGGTGCTATTTAAAGTTATAGCCTTCTTTGTAATCAATTTAGCGAGAAAAGGTGTGATTGTAGCCTTAGAAATCAATCAAGTTAGAAAAGGTGTGATTATAGCCTAGGAAATCAATTGGGTGAACTTGTTGCCTATGAAATCAAGTATCTCTACCCAGATGATTGTGAATCTGGAGGGAGTACTTCGTATCCTTGAAATCGAGGGTGTAATTGTACAAAAGCTTTTGAAAGGAAATCTGTACTTGTGTGCGGGACTGGATGTAGGGTAACTCCAACAAGTATGAAATACGTTGTGTTCTTTCCTTTACTGCTTTTACTTTATTTTTGCATCTGTGTTTGTTTCTGTGATCATATCTATATCTGAATATTGCATACATTTGTGTTCAAATTAACATAAACTCAACAAGATTTAGTAATTCCTTAAAATACTATTCACCCCCCCTTTAGTGTTTATCCTAGCCTTAAGATCCGTAATCCGCATTTCTAAAAATATCCAACCAAGCAACATACACAAGTATAAGCAACATAAACAACAATTTATACTTTTATAATATTTTCTATTTTTTAAAACCATTTAAAAAAAGATATCTCACCTTTAATCACGGGCAACTCTTGCTAGAAGTTACCACTACATCCTAATGTTAGTACCGTGGCTATTGATTTTGACAAAAACAAGCACAAACAACCATATAAAACCATATAAAATATAGATACTAATGTTTTTCTATGTTATATAGTAAATATAGGTGTTGAATCAAAGAATACAGTATAAAGACTCAAGAATATATACATACACACACACACATATATATTAAGATACATGAGTACAAAGACCAAGATATGAAGATCTCAAGATTATAATTTTGTGTATAGAGTCATTTCTTGTATTGCTAAAGTCCTTGATAGCAATCTTTGATCTCTATCTCCTATTTTCTGTTTTTTTTTATTTTTGAACAAAATAAAATTTCAAAATAAATTTCAAAATTGTTATAAATTTCATTCAAAGTTCAAAATGTTTATAAACTATGTTCAAACTATTTTACAAAGTATTAAATTATTTTACAAAGTTTAGGATTTTCAAAACATTTTAAAAGAAACAAGTTTTCAGAACGTATATGCATATGTCGACATATAGGTAAATGGTATGTCAACATACTTGCCACCAGGTGGTTTTTCAAATTTTGAATTGAAGTGTCTACTTATCGTAACTCCTCATGAACAGACACATCCGTTGATTTACTATATAAAGGGGAGTTCAAACGAATTTTAAAGTCTAGATTTACTTATTTTCTTCCATCCTCTTACTCTCTTAAAAATTCCATTGAAAATATACTATATTCTCTTCAAAATCACTTAAAATCAATTCATACTTCATTATGTTGACTCAATGCTGCTTTCTAACTATTTTGGAAACATTTTCCTATAAATTCAAAGACTAAAGTGACATCCAAGTGGCTATACGATCCATTGTATCCAAAGTTCAAGAAATTATCTTTAGAAAAACTATCAGCACTATTTGTATTTGCTTTAGGTATTCTTATAGCCCTTTTAAATCAAATGGTTGTGCTTAGTAGCCTAAAAATCAAGTGGGTGTGCTTGTAGCCGTTTCAAATCAAATGGTTGTGCTTAGTAGCCTAGAAATCTAGTGGGTGTGCTTATAGCCTCAAATCAAGATTATATTTGGGTTTGCCTTCTACCCAGTTAAAGATTGGCATTTTAAAAGTAGTTTGTACAAGAAATTGTAAGGAACCGGATGTAGGAAAAATCCTAACCAGTGTAAAATTCCTGCCGTCATCTCTCTATCTATATACTTTGCTTTACTATTTTTTTTTCTATAATTACATCTATGACTGTTTAATAATATAATTTAGTGTTGTTAATGAATGAATTAATATTGAACTTAAAAGAAATTTAAAAATACTTAAATATGTTAGAAAACACTATTCAACCCATTTAGTATTTATTTAGCCTTATTTCCCTAATTCCATAATACATATTAGGTATTAGGCCACTAGGTTTTCAAGAAAATCATAATTTGATTTTTGAAAAATATTAAGGGCTAGCAATATTGTTAGTACATTTGTTAACACTTTTATTGGAGAATATCCTACATTTACACCTTCACTTTCTCGTGATGGTAATTATACTTCCTAGTTATGTAGGATAAATATTCATTCATAGTCTAATGGTTTAGGTATTTGGAATATTACACAAAATGAGTATACTAAACCCCAGAATAATTTTGCACAATGGACTGCTGACCAAAAGGCACATACGTAGAATAATTCTAAAGCCGTGAATACTTTTTTTTATTCACTAGATAAAAACGAATTTAACAGAGTCTTTATTTGTAAGCCTGCATATGAAATTTGGAGAACACTGCAATTACATATGAGGATGTTAGTAAAGTTAGACAGACCAAAATTTCAATGCTATTTAATCAGTTTTAGTGATTTAAATTAAATCCAAATGAGTCTATTATGACATGTAATGTAGATTTCAAGATATAGTGTATTCTTTAGTAGCATTAGGTAAAAAAATTATGCAGAGGACCAAGTTAGAAAAATCAACAATTCACTCCATTCGAAGTGGGACCAAAAGACACTAGCAGTAGAGGAGGCTAATGAATTAATACTTACAAAACTAAAGAGTTAATAAACAATTTAATGTCCGATGAAGAACAATTGCAAGGCATAAGAGAAAGCAAAGCAAGAGAAGAGAAATCCATTACTTTCAATGTAACAATAGATGATCAGGATTCAAATGATGACAATGATGAATAAATTGCTTTCATAGCTAGAAATTTCAAAAAGTTCATGAAGTATAAAAATATGAACGACTTTTGAAGACCAAAAAACAAGACTCCTTGATCTGGAAATACAATAAGATGTTTTAACTGCGATGAATTCTATCATCAACAAAATGAGTGCCCACATCAGAATAAATCAAAGGTCACACTAGTTACCAATTCATCCAGAAAAAGAAAAAGGGCTTACACAACAACATTAGATAATTCAAATACTACCTCAAGCGATAATGAACAAGATACCAAGGATGAAAACATGTATTTCACTGCAATAGTTGATTAATCAGAACAGACCAAAGAGAAGGAGCAAAAAGGCAGTACTTTTTACATTTAATTTTTATTTAATTTTTGTTTTTTGTGTTCTTAGGTATAATATGCAGAATAATGATAATATTTGATGAATATAAATATATAGATATATATATATATATACATGAACAATTTATCTAAGTTTTGGTTTTGGAACTTACGGGATATATGTCGATATATACCCAGCCCAAAATGTAGACAAACCTGCCGGTAATTTGAAATTTCTTTTCAAATTCGAAAATGAATTTCCCTCTCTTTTGTACTTATTCCTATGTTCTGAAAAGGCATCTTTTTCACCAAAGAACATGACTCTTCACTCTCTGTTAATTCAATCTATCTCTATCCATTCGTTCACTTTATTTCAAAAGCTCTCCACTCTCTTATCTCTTCAAAATCTCATAAATGGCACTTTAAGGTAAACTCCTAAAACGATAAGGCTCTCAAAGAGAACCAAAGGCTTTCTTTTCAATGTTAAAGAAGTCACTAATACTTTTATGGAGTATGCTATTTTCGATAAAAATTTCTCGAAAAATAGCTATATTTGAAGACTTGTCCACTTACGGTCTTCTAGATCTTTGTTTCAAATAAAATTCATGGTTTGCTTGACTCTTCTCAAAATGATTTTTTGTGTTTTCCAAATTTGTTTAAAATGTTTTATGAAAATTTAAATGGAAAATTTTCTCCAGGAGAAGAAGGTAAATTTGGAGTAGAGTAAATGACACTCACATTGTCACGATCCAACTTTCAGCGTTCGAAAATCGACACCCGTACTTCACTTGTACTCGGATGCCGTAGATTCAATCGTTGAAATTTGACTTATGCCAGAGCTTATAACACATTAAGTACAACAACATAGCGGAAGAAAAAAATATCTTATAACTCCAATGAATACAATATCCAATGATATACAACAATTTGATACAAATGATATCAACATCAGAGATACAAAAATAACATTGGAAATAAAACACAGCTGGATGGTCTAGTCTTTGCAACCATCGACAGCGGAAAGATAACTCCACTAGAATCTCCAAAAGAATCCAACTCCACAATGCAACTGCAACTCCATGTCCAAACTAAAGATAGCTCAAACAATCATCACGATACAATAAGCAAACTAGATAATGAAAGATGCTATGCGGTAGGATCATGTAATATGGAATAACGGAATAGTCTAGGTAGATAAAGTAAGTAAAAGCAAGTTAGACACCAGGATTTTATACTGGTTCAGACCTCTAGTCCTACTTCCAGTCCCTAAGCTTCACTTAGGAATTCTACAAACTAAAACCCTCTCTTAACCCGGAGGAATAGGTTTACAACTTACCCGAACAACCGAACGGGATTTCTTGCCTCAACTACCGAAGAGGACTTCAACTCAATTACTAAAAAACAATATTAGACTTGTTGTTTTCTTGTCAACACTAATGAGTCTAATGTAGTACAATGTTCCTATGATCTTATCCTCGAGAGTATGCAATGTTTTTGTGAAGATTTAGGAAATGTGAATTGCTATGAATCAAAAGAGTGTTATAAACAAAACAGAGATTCAAGCAACAGATTGATGATTGCTTTGAAAACTTTCAGAGAATATAAAATATGTTCAAGAAAGTAGTGAGATTAAAGCACAAGAGAATTGGTGAATTGAAGATGTTAGAACCATGTATTTATATGTGTAGAAGTGATGCATTTGTTGGCTAGAGATGAAAACAATAGATGCTTCCATTTCCATTGGAGAATGGTTGCAACTGTTGGGAGGAAGAAGGTGTCCTTTCAGAAAAAATTCGCAGGTTTAAATTCGGTCGACTGAGCAAGGATTTCAGTCGACTGAAAAATGTAAAGTAAAATTTTTAGGAACAAATTTAGTCGACTGAGCAGGGAGTTTCAGTCGACTGGAACTGTGCATGTTTGTATATGTGTAACAGGTTTAGTCGACTGGGCATACCTGTTCAGTCGACTGAACTTTTGATTTTTGCACAGTGAATTTTTTATTCTAGAAAATGAAATTTATGAAACATGTACTAGTGTTTGTGCAAGCCTCTTGAGGATAGATTTTAACAATAAATCTAAACTAAGACCTATATTTAAATCACACTCATGCTATCCTCGGTCTTCATCATTCTTCCTTTTTGTTAATGCACATTGTCATTGATCAAAATATAGCGTATCAACATTCTCCCCCTTTTTGGTTGATGACAATACTGAAACGTATAGAGATGTAATTATTTCCTCCCACTGAATATATGCACTGTCTTTTCTACAAAACAAGGTTAGTAACATAGATTTCTCCCCCTTTGTCATCGACAAAAAGGAAGTAATAATCGCAGAAGTATATTGTCAAAACAATCACTGATATGCATGTCTATAGTTTTAGAATGTAGCATAGAATGTAGCATAAATAAATAAAACATAGAATGTAGCATGAATGAAACATAAAAGGCTATTATACAAGCCTTTTGATTATTGTTTTTGAAATAAAAAACCATAAGAGAGTTATTCATCTTTATCCCAATCATATGTGTCTTCTCTCCCTCCCCTTGGTTCGCGAATAACGGGTCCACCTGTGGGTGGTCTATAAGCTCTTCCACCTTGACCACTGCTATTCCCACTTATGCTGCTGCTTGGATTTTCTTCGGATGACATCCATGCGAAAGTTGGTGTCGGATGCTTGCCACGGGAGGCTGAAGTAGTAGTGGAGCTCGTGCATGAGATGGAATCCCATAATTTATTGAAGAACCCTTTAATTATATCAAGTTTGTGGTCTGCCTTCTTGAGGCGATTATCAAGAATTTGTTGATTTCTTGATAAAATTCCTAACGATTGATTGGTAGTAAAACTTGGTTCAATGATACGAATTTCATCATCTTGGTCGAAAGGTTCTTCATGTTGAGCTTGAGGAGGTTGTTGTGGTTCTTGATGTCTAACTTCCCATTCGGCAAGAGATATAATGAGAGGAGGTCTATCCGAGAGTTGCATAAGGCTTATAGTCTGATGATTAATTTGATGAACCATGGTATTTTCAGACTCCGGTAATGGCGTATCAACGTTGAAAAGAAGTCGCATGATATACTCTCCAAAATATATCATTCGCATTTTGCCATTATTGAAAGTAAGAAATTCATCAAGAATTAGTTGGACCCAATTGACTTGAATATTGCCCCAAATAGCATATAGTGCTCTATAATTGTTTGGGTATACAATTTCATATAAGCCCGTTCGAGGAGTGATTCTTCACATAAGAGCTTTGTGGAGAAGTCTTTCTCTTGGTTGTAAGGAAGTTGACTTAATATCCCAGATGTTGATGTTATCATCCAAAAATTAATGATTTATGTTGTCTCGGATATGTGGATTAAATTCTATTTCTTCAAGCTTCCTTCCCATGTTAGGAGATCCTAAGATGTGTGCAATTCGGTCTAGGGAGAACCGTACCTTTTTGCCGCATACCATACTCTAAACACCATCGTTAGGATTTCTTGGAGTTTGGTGTCCAAGGTTAGGATTTGCATAGAACAATTTGACCATAATGTGATTGATTGCATGGTCATTTCGTTTTATGTCTAAGAGAGAAGTTAAACCTGCTTGATCCATCAAGGCTTGTATGTTGTACGTTTGGAGACTTTGAAAATCAACGAAGGAGTGTTCAAAGATCCGAAATTTTTTCATTTTATTCCACCGTGTGACCGCCACTCCATCATAAAGCCATTGAGCAATTTGAGCATTAATTGGCTCGGAGGAGGTTGAAGTTGAAGCCCTTGATCTTTTTGGAGCCATTTTTGTGAGAGTTTTGAGAGGGATTTTGAAAAACTATGAAGATTGGGGGCTAGGGTTTTGAAGAGTAATGGGGAAGAAGTTGCTTTTTGGAATGGTAAAAGTGAAAAGTAAAGGTAGGAATTGGTGGTAAAAAGGGAAAAAGTAGCCTGGGAAATGACGTTCAGTCGACTGAATTGTGTGTTCAGTCGACTGAATTTTTTGCCGAAAATTTTCTGTGTTAAATTCAGTCGGCTGAACAGAGTTTTTAGTCGACTGAACTTTGTATAATTGTTCTCTGCCTTATGTTCAGTCGACTGAGCAGTGAGGTTCAGTCGACAGAACCTTGATTTTTTGGTGTTCTAAATTTTTAGAGCAAAAAATTTTCAATAAACGATTACAATTGTATAGACATATTACAATATAACAACATGATTTGACCACAGAAATAATCATTTCTTTGGAGATGGACTATTTTTCTTTTGCATTTTATTTCCTTCATTCGCCATATAGTTTTTGTCCTATGAATTTGGATTATATTGAGGATTTTTTGGCGACATCCAAGGATTCACGGGATCGACTTGTGTACGGTATGACGAAGATGGATCATACGAACTAACTGGTCGAGGTAGGGGCTCAGTCACATCATTTTTCTTTAAACTACAAAAACGTAAACCAATTTGCTCAAGAAAGCTTAATCGTCTAGCCATTACTTTTTATTCAAAATATAATTCTCATTGAAGATCAATTTGTTGTTGTTGAAAGTGATGAATCTCATCAATCTTTCTTTTCGTATCAGGTGAGATAAAAAGTCCACGTTTAGCTTTCTTCGATTCCGTTGTGTAGCCAGTTTGATAGTTTTCCCATTTATAAACCGGTTCATGCTTGGGTGTTGGCATAGGAAGTTTTGGTGATGTAGGTGAGTTATCGACTGAGGAGGTGATGTTGATTGGAGAGTATGAGTTGTTGGAAGACATTTTTGTATAGAATTTTCAAACTTTTTAATTTTTGAAAATAACATATGTATAAACGTATATATATAGTATAAAAGTGCTAAGAAAAATGTGGTGGTAAATTAATAAGGTTTTAGAACCAATCATTGTTTCATTGGTTAAAAAAAATTGGTTAGTAATGGATGGATTAGAGACATCCTTTAATATATTATGTATTATGTAGCTGAATTGAAACATATACATTGAAATTTTTTGTTTTTGTTATTCAGTCGACTAAGTTTTATAATTTTTATAATATTTGATATAAAACATCTTTAAAAGAAATTATTCCTAACCTCATCGTAATTTTATAAAAGAGTTTTCTAATAAAGGTTTAGTACATATATCGGCAATCTGATTTTCGGTAGAAATATATTCTAAATTTATGATTCCTTATTCGATATTGTCACATAGAAATGGTGACGAATATCAATATGTTTTGTACGAGAATGATTTACCGGGTTTTTAGATAAATTTATTGTACTTGTATTATCACAATATATTGTAGAATTTGTTAAATTTATATTAAAATCTTTAAGTGTTTGTTGCATATAGATGACTTGAGTACATGCTAAGGCGGTAGATATATATTCCGCTTCACACGTGGAAAGCGAAATAAAATTTTGTTTCTTACAAAACCAAGATACAAGTGATTTTCCGATGAAATGGCATGTACCACTTGTACTTTTTCTATCTGTTCGAGATCCACCAAAATCAGCATCACTAAACGATACTAATTCGAATGGACACTCTTTTGGATAGAAAAGACCAAAATCTTTAGTATAATAAGATATTGCATAATTCATTTTACAGCTCGTAAATGTGATTCTTTAGGTGTTAACTCCGACAGGCTCGCGACCTAGCGACCTAAGGAGTTCTACGGCCAAGCGACCCAAGGTTTCAGCAAGAAAACAGCCCGAGGGTGTACGCGACTTAACGGGATAAAGGTGGAGCGACTCAACCATATATGCGACCTAAAGAAGAGACGGCACTACCTAATTATAGCACGGCCTAGGGGATGGAGCGATCTAACCTCTTACTAATCCAACGACTTATAGAACAAAGCGACCTACGGGTTAGCAAGGCAAAGGAACCAGCGACCTAACCTCACAAGCACCTCAGCGACTTAACGACTTAACTATTCTACGACCTAAGAGGGTCAGCGACCTAACGAGCTAATGGATCAACAGCGAGTTAACGACCTATGGAAGGATGCGACTTAGCGACCTACTACTCAAGCTATCTAGCATCTTCTGCAAGCTAAAACCAGGATCCCACAACCACTATGTCGCTGCTCGACCTACGACCTTCCTTAGGTCGCTCACAACCTAATGCTTGGTAATAAAGTCATACCGCTTTCCCTTAAGTTGCGAGGACTTTCCCTAGGTCGTCCACGACTTAGTACTTCATTCAGAAGAAGCCAGTGCTATCAGGAAGGCCCAAAGTTCCCATCTGATAGGTCGCTCATATGTAATTCATGACCTATCTTAAGTCGCCACCTCTGACCTACAACTTTCCTTAGGTCATTCACGACCTAGTACTTGTGATAAAACTATGCCGCCTTCCCCTAGGTCGTTACGACCTACCAGTTAGTGCAGAAGGCCATGTGCGAACCAGATAGGTCGTAGCTCGTTCCCCCTTAACTCGCAAGCAACTTACGACCTTCCTTAGGTCGCTCACGACCTAAGGCCCATCCGAAATTCTCTATAAATACACCCTAAGCTCCAACATGAAGAGGACTTTTCCGATCATTTTATTCAAAGCATCGAGAGTCTGCCATCTTCAAACCGAGCCTTACTCCAACACTTGAAACTCACAAGAAGCTTCAATCAACTTCAAATAGGGATTCAACACATTCAACCATGAATTCGGAGAATTCTCTTGCATCAAAGTCTTTCTAGCTACTTGTCTTTTGAAGTGAATTGTAATTGAAGGAAATTGTAAAGGATTGTAATCATATTAGCAATAAAGAAGGATTGAAGTGGACGTAAGCTTGATCATAAGCCGAACCACTATAAACTCTGTGTCTCTTACTGCTTTTTCAGTGGATTACTGCTTTTTCTGTTTCCCGTGTTAGCGGGTGGTGCTTTCATTCAATCTCTATTTGCATCAGGGTGTTAGCGTCTGACTTTTTACGTTAATATTTTTAGTGCTTTCACTGAGAACCCAACTCAGGTTACTGTCATCATAGCTTTGCAGAAGTTTGTAGAAAGGATTTCTCTAAAAACCAATATCAGAAATAATGGCTCCAGGAAAGAAGCGCAATTCTGTTAGATCAGACGATGTTCGCGAGACTACTGCAACCTCTCCTCCTTTAAGTCAAACAACTCCAACTGTCGGAGTTACACGAGTAGAGCTAGATGCCGTTGTATCCGAGCTACATCGACAAACGGAAGCTCAGAATAACCTAATGATGGAAAGGTTGAATGCTTTATTTGAGGCAAACCGTCAACCGGTGTCTAAAGAGGGAAATCTTGCTGATGAAGTGCAGAATGTGGAAGGAAGAAATATCCCTCAAAGGGCGGATGATCCAGTGGAAAGGACAACTCCCCAAGCCGGAGGATCGGGGACGCAACCGACTCTCCGAGAGCGACTGTCAAGGCAAAATTTGGAGAGAATGGCTGATGTTTGTCCCGCTGAGCCTCAGAATGATGAAGAGTATTTCTCAGGCATGGTTCCTCAGATTATGAAGGAAAGTATGCAGAGAAATGAAGATGAGAAAGAATGGAGTTTCGCTCCGAGCAAAACTCCATTCACTGAAAAGATCCTGAAGGCAGAATTCCCTAGAAAGTTTGTCCCTCCAACTATTCCAGCTTACAAGGGAACGAGCGATCCTAATGAGTTTCTGTATAAGTATGATTGGCACATGACGGGTGCCAGAGCCTCTGATGAAATCAAATGCCGATATTTTATGGTATACCTGGAAGGAGTTGCTTTACTTTGGTTCACAAAGCTGCCGGTCCGATCGGCAGATCAATTTTCTGATTTGACTCGGAAATTCAAGGAACAGTTTCGATTATATGCGTCAAAGGCAAAGGATATAATGTCGTTATCCAACTTGGAGCAGAATCCTGGAGAATCCATCAGAGATTTCTTGAGTCGCTTCAATATAGCTTTGGCTGAAGTGGACAATGCGGAGCCAAGAATGATTTTGACGTACCTGATGAAGGCTATTGATAAGAAAAGTGAGTTCGGGAGGTGGTTGAAGATGAAGGAACCAAATTCACTTGACAAGTTTTATAAAAAATCCGATGAATTCATGCGTCTGGAAAGCCTCCAAGCACCGGCTAAGGTGGTATCGATAGGGGCTGGAAATAGTAATGCTGCTCCGAATAAGAAGGAATCTAGCAATCAGAAGAGGGGGAACGATGCCCAGAAGAAGCAAGGAGATGCAAAGAAAGGACGTCCCTTCAACTTTACCCCTCTGACTAATACCCCGAAAAACATCTACTTTACAAACAAAGACACGGTCGAATTCCCCGCACCAGCTAAACAAAGAGTTAATGGAAGAGCTAAGAAGAATGGAAGGTTTTGCCGGTTCCATAACCAGCCCGGGCATGATACTAACGAGTGTCGTCACTTAAAGGAGGTAATTGAGGAACTATTGAAGCAAAACAAGCTCCAACAATATGTAAGAAGGAACAAGAATGGCCCAACCTCGTCAACTCAAGGACAACAGGTTCCTGTTCATTGTCCTGGCTCAAGTGAGAAGGCGGCAGCTCATGAATCAGAGAGGCCTGTTATAAATGTGGTTACAGGAGGCCCTCACCCAGCTGGCAGGAGTTAGGGCGAGATGGAAAGATACGCCCGTGCTTTGAAGTATGCACCGGCAGATGAAAGTGTTTTTGTGTTAGAAGATGCTACGCCCCTGAAGCAGCAGAAAACCTTTAATGATGACATTATATTCAGTACTAGGGATTCGATGGGTGTTGAAGCTCCTACCATTGATCCTTTGGTCATCTCCGCTGGCATTGAGCCAGCTACTGTTAAAAGAGTTCTGGTTGATTGTGGAGCTTCATGCAACATTCTCTTTAAGAAGACTTTTGATCAGATGAAGATTCCAATGGCTGACGTTCAAGCTTCGTCACTAAAGATCGCTGGTTTTACTGGGGAGTCGAAACAGCCAATTGGGACTATTGATTTGTTCGTAGAGCTTGGAGAGGGGCAGAGAAAAGTCGCTCGAAAACAGACCTTTGTTATTGTTGAAGAATTTTCTGCCTACAATGCCTTCTTAGGCCGACCAACTCTGACAGCATTTAAAGCTATTCTTGCCCCGTGGTGTCTGACCATAAAACTCCCCATAGATAATGGAGTCGGTGTGGTGAAAGGGGATCAGAATGCTGGACGAGAATGTTATCTTACAGAGTTGCGTGAATCGAGGAAGAGAGAAATGGGAAAAGATGCGACAGCCCAGTCCGCATCAAAGAATCAACCTTGTAGCAATTACAAGGTGGACCCTACACAGGCGAACATAGCGGTGCACGAAGAGAGATGGATCCAAGAAAAGCCAGTGCAGGGGAAAATAGAGTGGTACCAGTTGAAGTGACAGTCCCGGTACCTGTTGACCCGAAAGACCCGAATAAAGTGTTGAATGTGGGTTCGCAGCTTAATGCAACGGTTCAAAATGTTTTGATATCATTTTTGAAAGCAAATCTGGATGTATTCGCCTGGACTCATGCCGATATGTGTGGAATATCTCCAGAAATTGCGGTGCATACCTTGAATATTGATCCAAAGTTTACGGCGGTAAAGCAGAAAAGAAGAACTCAAGGTCCTGAAAGGTCGGCAGCATTGAGAGAAGAGGTTGATCGGCTATGGAGAATGGTTTTATCAGGGAATCTACTTATCCGAATTGGGTCTCAAATCCTGTACTGGTTAAAAAAGCTAATGGGAAATGGAGAGTGTGCATTGACTTTTCAGATCTAAACAAAGCCTGCCCCAAAGACTACTTCCCGTTACCCAGGATTGACCAGTTGGTGGATGGAACGGCGGGGCATGAATTGCTATCTTTTATGGATGCCTATTCCGGATATAACCAGATCATGATGCATGAGCCAGATCAGGAGGACACGAGCTTTATCACCGATGTTGGTCTCTACTGCTACAAAGTCATGCCTTTCGAACTTAAGAAAGCAGGGGCAACTTACCAAAGACTTGTTAATGCCATGTTTAAACCACAGATTGGCAAGACTATGGAAGTATATGTTGATGATATGCTGATAAAGTCAAAGAAAGCAGTGGACCACATGGATCACTTGGCAGAGATGTTCTCAATCCTCCGAAAGTACGGTATGAAGCTGAACCCTTTGAAGTGTTCATTTGGAGTAGAATATGAAAAGTTTCTGGGTTTCATTGTGAGTGCAAGGGGCATTGAAGCTAATCCTGCTCAGATAACTGCCTTAAGAGAAGTCAAAGCTCCTAGAACAAAGAAGGAATTGCAAAGTCTCAATGGAAAAGTTGTTGCCTTGAGTCGGTTCATTTCCAAAGCTACTGATAAATGCATTCCATTCATCGGTGCTCTAAAGAAAGGAAGAAAAAACTTTGATTGGACTCCTGAATGCCAGAAGGCTTTCGATGAGCTGATTCGTCATATGGAAACGCCTCCTATACTTTCTGAGCCTGACAAAGGTGAAGATCTTTTTGTATATTTGGCAATCTCGTCTCATGCCCTCAGCGCAGCTTTGGTACGGGAGGATGCGAAAATTCAGCGCCCGGTCTACTACATCAGCAAGAGATTCACTGGGGCAGAATTGAACTATTCAAAGTTGGAAAAGCTCGCCTATTGTATATTGATTGCATCAAGAAAATTGAGGCCATATTTCCAAGCTCATCCCATCAAAGTCCTCACCGATCAGCCCTTGAAGCAAGTTCTGTTTCGTCCTGAGACTTCAGGTCGTCTTTTGAAATGGAATATTGAACTCAGCCAATATGACATCACTTGTCATCCCCGAAGAGCAATCAATGGACAAGCTTTGGCAGACTTCATCGCGGAATGCACAGACAAAGGAGATAGTGAGGAGATGGTAACCAATAATCCCCCAATTCTATGGAAATTGTATGTTGATGGCGCAAGAAACGATTACTGTTCCGGGGCTGGGGTTGTGCTTGAAACTCCTGAAGGACGGTCATTGTGTTACGCTTTAAGATTGGAATTCCCTTTGACAAACAACGAAGCAGAGTATGAAGCTCTTATTGCCGGTCTGAGAATTGCGAAGGAGTTGAATATCAAAATGTTGCAGATCTTCAGTGATTCGCAGCTTATTGTGTGTCAAGTCAGGAAAGAGTTTCAAACCAAAGGAGGAAATCTGCCCGCTTACTTGTCAAGAGCCTGGGAGCTTCTCGAGGACCTGGACCATTATACAATAAACCATATACCTCGGGAAGAAAACATGAAGGCAGATTCCCTCGCAAAGTATGCAAGCACTGGTGAAGCTCAATTATTGGGATTAGTTCCTGTTGAAGTCCTGTCAACTCCAAGCATTGATGAAACAGATATAGACTGGATCATGACCATATCTCGAGAACAGGAATCATGGATGACTCCGATAAAGGATTATCTGCTCAGCGGATCTGCGCCAGAAAGTTCAAAAGAACGTCAGAAACTGTTAAGATAGGCTTCAAGGTATATAATTCAAGATGGCCGATTATTCCGACGAGGGTTTTCAATGCCATTACTCCGATGTGTGACTGAAGAAGAAGCTAAGACAATTCTAGCTGAGGTACATGGAGGGGAATGTGGATATCATACAGGTGGTCAAACTTTAGCAAAGAAAATTCTCCGTTATGGATACTTTTGGCCGAATATCAACCGAGATGCTGTCTCGAAAGTGCGACAAATGCCAGAGATTTGCTAAAATCCCAAGAGCACCTTCCACTGAGATAACACAGATGGTCAGTCCGTAGCCATTTGCTATTTGGGGAATGGATCTCATCGGGCCTCTGCCAACTGCGAAATTCGAAATCAGATATGCTATTGTTGCTGTGGATTATTTTACTAAATGGGCTGAATCTGAACCTTAACTACTATTACCTCTAAGAAAATGATAAACTTTGTAACTAAGAGTATCATTTGCAGGTATGGAGTACCTCAAAAGATAATCACAGACAATGGAACCCAATTTGAAAGTGAAGAGTTCCAAGATTTTTGCAAAAAATTCAAGATCCAGAAAAGTTTCTCAACAGTGGCTCATCCGCAGGAAAATGGGAAAGTGGAAGCAGTAAACAAAATTATCAAATCAACCATCAAAAAACAGCTGGAAAAAGCAAAAGGTGGTTGGGTCGATAAACTTCCGCTAGCACTATGGGCATATAGAACTACACATAAAACTACGACGGGGCACACTCCATTTTCATTGGCATATGGATCAGAGGCAATGATTCCGGTAGAAATAGAGGTCCCTTCACATAGAAGAATCCATTTCAATCAAGCCGAAAATGGAAAGCTGCAACTTGAAGCCCTTGACTTCCTTGATGAGAGAAGGGAAGAAGCTGAGCTCAGAACTGCAGCTCACCAGCAAAGAATAGCCAGGCACTTCAATTCCAAAGTTCGCCGACGCAGCTTTGAAGTGGGGGATCTAATCTTAAAAAGAATTATGACACCTACAGGCGTATTTGGACCAAACTAGGAAGGGCCGTATGTTATAGGCCAAAAACTTCTTGATGGCACATTCAAACTTGTAACTATCGAAGGAGACCCAATTCCAAGAGCTTGGAACAGCAATCATTTGCGCCCATATTTTACTTAAAGGCTTTAATGAAATATTGTAAAAGAATGATGAATGTATGATTCTTGTATTGAAAGCCGTTGTAAAGTCAGTGCAAGTGAATAATAAGAACTATAAAGTGGATGTAGGCCCAGTTCTTGGTCGAACCACTATAAATCTTGTGTTCTTTACTATTATAGACTGCTTTGCTTTATTTCGATATATAAAATACGTCAATTGTATTATTAAAATGTCGATTTAATAATGCAGGCAATAAAAACAAAGCTTACCCATCACAAGGCTAAGCAATCTCCGACATCACCCAACAAGCAGACTCTAAACCATTCAAAATTTCCATACTCAAATCCTACGAAAGAAGTACTTCGAACAAAAGTTAGCGATTTGGCTAGGAGTGAACCATTGCTAACTAACTGCGAATGTTTGTGCAAACGCATCCAGTTAAATAGCCTGTGTCTGCCACCACCAACTCGCTTAACTATGAAGCATATTTCTTTGGACAAGGAAAATTGTGGGCAACTAAAAGGGAGGTGTATTTGGAAAAGATAACGGGGATCGCCGATATGAATAGATGGCAAAAAGGCATGGGCGAGCAAGCATCAAACAGCAAAAGACCTCTCCGGAGGAACAAGCCCTCTTCGGAAGCACAACTCTTCGGAGGATAAAGACCTCAAACGGGGCATTGCCAGAAGACTTTCTCAACAAAAAAGATTGGTATGGAATGACCGGGAGCACCTTCCCAACTGGAAGGCAAGGCGCTTGTTTACTAGCTGAGACAGTTTGCGCAGACAAGCGTCCAAGTAACTTGCGTCCGCCCCGTAAATCCATACGATGATCGAAGGCACCTTCCCAAGTGGAAGGCAAGGCGTTTGTTCACTAGTTGAGACAATCTGCGCAAATAAGCATCCAAGTAACTTGTGTCCGCCCCGTGAATCCAGCCAACCATGAGGAAGAAACTTCCAGGTAGACTCGGAGGCACGCATTCCACCGAGATCTGAAATAAAAATTCACAAGTGCTGGAATGTGAAAAGCCCTCTTCGGAGGCCCATTTCACCATAGTTGAAATGCTAAAAGACCTCGAGCGGGCCTCGCCAGAAAAAGAGAGTTCTTTCTCGACATAAAGTTGCGGATTGATCGGTGGCACAAAACACTTGTGTCCGCCCTATGAATCCATCCAACTAAGAGAAAGAAGCTCCAAACTTCCAGGCAAAAGCCCTACTCAGAGGCACACATTTCACCATGATTTGAAATAAAACTTCACACGAGTCGAAATGTGAAAATCTCTATTCGGAGGCCCGCTTCCCAACGAATAGGGAAAAAGATAAAAGCCTCTCCTAAGAGGCAGAAACAGAAAGACCTCTTCCCAGAGGCGCAATAAACAAAAAGACCTCTTCCCAGAGGCGCAACCAAACATAAAGACCTCTTCCCAGAGGCACAATCAAAAACTCTCTTCAGAGGCTCAAGCAGGTTGAAACCCCTTTTTCGAAAGGCCCACTGCACTATGAAGTGAAATTCACTTGCCAAAGCAAAAGTGACTTTTTTCAAAAAAGTGGAGTGTAAAAACTTTGCAACCAAAAAAAAAAATTCTCCAAAATGAGGTGCGTCCTACTAAATACGAAAAATATTTCCTTGAAATGGAAATGTTATCCTATAAAGTACAGATGCAAACCTCCTTCAAATGGAAAAATTGTTCTCTAAAGAAAGAGTACAAGTCTTCTCGAAATAGAGGAATTGTTCTTTAAAAACTTTGCTAATGTGAAAGAGATTGCAATAAGCCATGGTATGGGGGCAGCACACTATAGGTACAAGAATGGAAACAATGCTCAAACAACATACCATAGGCTCATTGCAATATCACACAAAGGAAACAAGGAACTTGTATAAAAATAAAGAATAAATGTATTCTCAAATACAGACAGAAGTTTGCATAGGTAAAAGGAACATTTTATTCAATACTACGAAAATTTTATACAGGTACAGGTTTCAGGATAAAGAAAAGCGGAGGCCGGTACCCGCACAATCTCCGGCCAGTACATGCAAAAACCAAAAAGTAAAGCAAAGAAGGGAAAGCGGGACTCATCACTTCTTTCTCCCACCACCTTTAGAGCCTTCACCTGACTTAATAGTTAATTTTTCAGGCCGGCTTGGGAGAGTTGGGGGAGAAGGAGAGAAAGCTAGTGCTGGATCAACTTCCGTTTCCTTTTCAGTAACAGAAATGCTTCTCCCTTTCTTCTTTGAAGTTGTAAGCTTCCTCCTCCTCTTTGAAGAAGACTCACTCCTCGGAGTGACAAGAGCAGACAATTTTATGTCATCAGAAAGGGTTCGCTCCGGAGATATTTCGCCTCCTTCAAGTCCTTCGGCCTTCTGCTCCTGCGAAGCGGCTCGATCGTCCAAGTCTTGAAGGACTCCTATTAATTCTTCCTGCGATCCTGGCTAGGAAGTAAGAGTAATTTGAAAGGTTGGAGGAGGAACAGCTGGAGGAGGAGAAGTTTCTATGACACTGGGCGTTCTCGCTATAGAAGAAAAGCAAAAAATATTAGTATCTCCCGCGAAGAGAGGAGATAACGGCTCATCGAGTCTTAAGTAATAAGCAACAAGTTCATCAAGCTCGGCCGAAGCAAACGAGTAATCCGCTTGACCTGGTTCGACGTTAATATTACCTGGAGAAGTGGGCTTCCTAATGTCAACTTCATAAGCTTATGCTTCGGTGCTCTCTTCGCCTTCATCTCCATCCTGTGCACTTGTAATCTCAGTTATAACTTTAGGAGGGGACGGAGAATGGGAATCAGAGCCTTTGATATCAATGTCGGTCGAAATTGAAGGAGGGACAGGGGCAATTGATTGTGTTTCTTTCTCTCGATGCTCCTCTCTCATCGTCCCAGCACGCTCTCTAGCGAGTTGCTCTTTTCCTCTGGCAAGGGCTGCACGAGCTCCGTCATCCAGATAATGTGCCTCGAGTTCTTCTTCGGCATACCCAGCATCTTTAAGCATATCAAGCGCAGCTTTCCATACTTCAGCCAAAGTGATTTCATATTTGGGGCCCAGAAATGCGAGACTGCCACGCCCTAGGACACTTTGCAAGTAGAAGTCAAACAATGTCGAACTGACATCGGCTTTGGTGGCTTGATGAGCTTCTTCAGCTGCAATTTTACCGGCAACAGCCTCATCGCGCTCTTTCTCAACCATAGCAAGTTGAGTTTTTAATGTCTCAATTTCGAGTTTCTGGGAGCTGGTCTGTTGTCGCAACTGTGCAACTTCAACGCGATAATCTTCTACAACCTTTTCCTGCCACTTGAGTTTATCTTCGGCCTCTCGTTGGCTAGCATGAGCATCCCGCACTTGTTGCTGAAGCACACTTTCCCTTTGAGAGTAGGAAGTGGAGGAAGTAGCAAGCTCCTCTTTAAGTCTTCCAACTTCCGCTTCAAGCTTTTCATTATAAGCGGCGATGCTCCTCATCTCTGCGTCATGTTGATCAAGAGTCTTTTGCCATTCGGATTTATCGTTCTCCATGGTCAACATAGCCTCAAGGTTCGTGAGGTTCACTCTCTGGAGTTCGTCAACAAGTTTCTGCCAATTCGACATTCTCTCAATATCAAGCTTGACAGCATCAAGATTTCACAACATGGCTGGTTTGTTGATTGGAACTAGATCAAGATCAAAGCGAACTCCCTTCAAGCACCAGTTTGGAAATCGGCTTTGAAGAGTAGATGGGCCTGCTCCGACCTGATATGAAGGCCTGCCAATGATCGTCTGAATGTCGGTACGAGCAAGAGCGGGAGATTGAGGAGGCACCGAAGCAGTGGGCTCTTTAGGAATGTCAGATGATGACTTTTCACCGTGCTTGGTCCGTTTTCTTGAACCTTCGGCGGCATGGCTCTTTCCTTTGTCACCATGGGATTTTCGTTTAAGGGAATCATCCTCTCTGTGGGAAGAGTCACGACGTTCATCCCCTCTCCCGTACCGTTCTTCGTATGCTCTTCTCTCCTGAGATTTTCGAGCAGCCCTCTCCTCATCAGTTTCCCTATGAGGGGGAAGATAGCGCCTGTAATCATATTGACCGCGCCTTCCATACTGCTTAAAGTCATCATAGTTCGAGCCACTTCGCCCCATTGAAGAACCTGAAATTGAAAAAGAAGCATAACTTGAGAATCTTCAAATTGCAAGGAGTTAAGTGCATATTAGTGCCAATAAATCCTAAGTGTGTGTGGTGTGTGCAAACTACACGCGTCAAACTACGAACCGCTCCTCATTTGGGGGGTGGTGATAGATTTTACAGCCAATGTCGATTCTTGAGCTGGAGGAGTCTATTGAAGAGTAGATATCACTTCAACCACTGGAGATACAATTTTAGCAGCGGAAAGATCATATTTAAAGAGTTCTTGAGAAGTAACTATAAAGTCGCTCAACCCTTCGAAATTATCATTACCACTGTGTTCAACAGGGCTCTTCACGTCAACTCCTTCATCAGTAGTCTTCCCGGTTTGTTGAAGATCTTCTTCTTCTTCGATAACCGGAGCTAGAGCAAGTTTACAAGATGGCCCCGCAATGTCAGTTGGAGTAGAACATTTTACCAACGAAGCCTCAGTTTAAATTTCCTTCGGTACGGGTTCGTCAGTAGAAACTGGGGCATCTAAAGCCTTAGCTGGGGAATCAGGGACTTCGTGAGGTTGTGTAGAGCGGGAAGAATGTAGAAGTCCAAACTGATGTAGAAACTCATCCTTCAACAGAAATTTTAAACTCCTCTCCTCAGCAGCCACGGCATTCAGTCTTTCAAAAATTTGCTTGTGGCCTGGATCTCTAGAGGGGGGAGGAAGTACTGAAAAAGGAAACAGTAAAGTTAGCACTTAGCAACTCAGATCTCGAAAAGCTCAGGAATGGAAAAAATAGAAGCAGGTAATCTTACTTCCTACTCTCCAGATAGCATAAAACCCTGGGGGGCAGCGAACAACGAAAAACTGATTCAAGAAGCCATGTGCGCTTTCGGAAAGATCGGTAATGAGTTTGCGATTCCTAACGCTTCTTACAACAGTAATGGAGGGATGATCTTTATTCTTAGCAAATGAGAATAAGTAGAAAATTTCTTCGAAACTCGGCAGACGATCAAGAGTTCTCCTAAATAAAACACATAACCCCATCAGGATAGCATAGCCATTGGGATGTAGTTGAAACGGAGAGATGGTCAACCGAAGGAGAAGCGTTCGAAGAAAATCGTTGAAAGGAGGAATTGCTCCACTTAGGCACATCTGGCGATTGACTGCGACAAAACTGTGAGGTGGATTATCGGCAGTATCATTCGGCCCGGGAAGTAAAGCATCACTCTCAGCAAGGCCAAATTGAATGCGTAGCTGGTTAAATGCTCTCTGGGTTAAGGTAGTCGGAGTTCTTTCTGGAGGATTCACTACGGGAATAGCTATCTGAAAGATCTCTCCAGCTTGAGCTACCACTTCTTCTTGATGTAATGCCATTCTACATAAACAACTGGATATTCAAACATGAAGGTGCACGTTTCCTAAATGTGTGAAGTGCTGTGTAAAGCTAACAAAGCAACAAGTAAATATAATTGAAATTAAACATGTGTCAATTGCAATATTTCAAGACTTGTCGCTTTAAGTCCAAATACAAGTGCAATATTAACGCAAACAAATCGACTTTAGTTGGTTAACATTGTTTTAATGCTTCACTTGAGTTTGTTGATTCACAGCATTTCATACAATTTCTTTAAGTTCATTATCCTTTATCGACTAATCTGTCATTTGATGTGGGCAATCAGTGGCAGTATATTCGCCCTAGTTTTCTGCAAATGTTGTATTTAACAGGTTATTAGCATCAAATTTGGTATAATCTATCAAGAAAGCATAGCAAAGTCATGCAAGTTATTTCGGAAGTTCAAAGTTTGAGTTGGAAGTGCAATCAAGTCCTATCAAAAATTTTAGGTTCCCAACTTGTTCAAGTCCTAGGCCGTATGGTTTGAGTTAAAAGTACAAGGCATAGCAATGCGCATCAAAGTCCAAAGTCGTTCACAATCTAAAGGTTAAATCACAAAGCTTCAAGTCAAGGCGGTAAAAATTCGCTCAAGTCCAAGGTCGCTCGCGACCTAACGAGTAGGATGAGATGGGTATAAGTCGCAAGAAGCAATTCGGCAGTGGAAAATTGTCCAAGTGCTAAGTCGCTTGTGCGACCTAAAGGCTAAGTCGCTTGCACGACCTAAAGCCTAAATCGTCCACGACCCAAAAGGTTTCTTGCGAGTTAAGTTGAGTCGTTGGTCTTTTAAATCGTGAGGCATGGTAAGAATAAAAGGCTTCAGTTCAAAGTCCTAGCTCGGCCACGACTCAAGGCTTATGTCACATCTAGTTAAATCGGTCAAAAGCTTGAGTCGCGGAAGTTGTCAGGTCGGCCAAATCAGTTAGGTCGCGGGGACTTTTAGGTCGCCCAGATCCTTTAAGTCGTTTCTGGAATGATGCAGCGACCCAAGGCTATTTCCCGTTTGAACCGATAGGCCCTACCGCTCACCAATTACACTTTGCCACGTGTTTATCAGCCATTGTGTTGTTTGAAGCATTCTGTCTAAACCTAAAACCCATTAACCCGATTAGCCACGAATCCTATCCTCTTCTCAAACCTCTAAAAGCATCATCTTCCCCTTCGAATCTTCAAGAACCATTACCAAACTTCTCAGATTCAAAGCTCTTACTAGCTTCGAAGCTAATCGCTAGCAATTTGACAGGAATCAAGGGGCCAGTTCGAATATCGAATTGCAACATAACAACAAAATCGTGTGGAAACGGTTATGGTGGAATTGGCGATGAGTGCGGTAAGTAAATGCTCGCTAAAAATTCATTGATGGACTTAACGGTTGAAGGAGGAGAAAGTCTCAAGCTAAATTTTTAACCTTGGAGGATCGTTAATGGCAGTTTAGAAAGTTGGAACAGATGAAATGAGGAAGTGGCGAGCCAAGCAATTTATATGGGGTGAAAGGAACGTATAATGGCACACGACCTAGCAAGACCAATAAGTCGGCAACGACCCAAAAGCTGGATCGGAGCACACGACCTAAGGAATAGGCGTGTACTCCGAGGGGCAAATGTTAACTCCGATAGGCTCGCGACCTAGCGACCTAAGGATTTCTACGGCCGAGCGACCCAAGGTTTCAGCAAGAAAACAGCCCGAGGGTGTATGCGACTCAACCATATATGCGACCTAAAGAAGAGACGGCACTACCTAATTATAGCACGACCTAGGGGATGGAGCGATCTAACCTCTTACTAATCCAACGACTTATAGAACAAAGCGACCTACGGGTTAGCAAGGCAAAGGAACCAGCGACCTAACCTCACAAGCACCTCAGCGACTTAACGACTTAACTATTCTACGACCTAAGAGGGTCAGCGACCTAACGAGCTAATGGATCAACAGCGAGTTGACGACCTATGGAAGGATGCGACTTAGCGACCTAATACTCAAGCGATCTAGCATCTTCTGCAAGCTAAAACCAGGATCCCACAACCACTAAGTCGCTGCTCGACCTACGACCTTCCTTAGGTCGCTCACGACCTAATTCTTGGTAATAAAGTTATACCGCTTTCCCTTAAGTCACGAGGACTTTCCCTAGGTCGTCCACGACTTAGTACTTCATTCAGAAGAAGCCAGTGCTATCAGGAAGGCCCGAAGTTCCCATTTGATAGGTCGCTCATATGTAATCCACGACCTATCTTAAGTTGCCACCTCTGACCTACAACTTTCCTTAGGTCATTCACGACCTAGTACTTGTGATAAAACTATGCCGCCTTCCCCTAGGTCGTTACGACCTACCAGTTAGTGCAGAAGGCCATGTGCGAACCAGATAGGTCGTAGCTCGTTCCCCCTTAACTCGCAAGCGACTTACGACCTTCCTTAGGTCGCTCACGACCTAAGGCCCATCCGAAATTCTCTATAAATACACCCTAAGCTCCAACATGAAGAGGACTTTTTCGATCATTTTCTTCAAAGCATCGAGACTCTGCCATCTTCAAACCGAGCCTTACTCCAACACTTGAAACTCACAAGAAGCTTCAATCAACTTCAAATAGGGATTCAACACATTCAACCATGAATTCGTAGAATTCTCTTGCATCAAAGTCTTTCTAGCTACTTGTCTTTTGAAGTGAATTGTAATTGAAGGAAATTGTAAAGGATTGTAATCATATTAGCAATAAAGAAGGATTGAAGTGGACGTAGGCTTGATCATAAGCCGAACCACTATAAACTCTGCGTCTCTTACTGCTTTTTCAGTGGATTACTGCTTTTTCTGTTTCCCGTGTTAATGGGTGGTGCTTTCATTCAATCTCTATTTGCATCGGGGTGTTAGCGTCTGACTTTTTACGTTAACATTAGGGTTAGACTGAAAACGTGCACATAGAAATACACTCATCATTATGTCTGGTCTACTAGCGGTTAAGTAAAGTAAGGAGCCTATCATACTTCTAAACAATTTTTGGTTTACACTTTTGCCATTTTCGTCTCGATCGAGATGAGTAGTGGTACTAATAAGAGTAGGTTTAGTAGAAGTGTTTTCCATTCCGAAACGTTTAATTAGATTAGCACAATATTTTTCTTGGTTTATGAAAATTCCATTTGTTAATTATTTAATTTGAAGTCCGAGAAAATTGGATAATTCTCCCATATGAGACATTTCGAACTCCTTAGTCATTATATTTGAAAATTATGTACATAAGTTTGCATTTGTCGAACCAAATATAATATCGTCTACATATATTTGAATTATTGGAATATCTTTAGTAGTATTTTTAATGAAAAGAGTTTGATCTAATTTTCCAATTTGAAATCCCGAATTTAGTAAATAACTTTTAGTCTTTCATACCAAGCACGAGGTGCTTGTTTAAGACCATATAGTGCTTTCTTTAATTTATATACATGATACGGATATTTTTCATGTATAAATAAAGGAGGTTGTTCAACGTATACATTTTATTTTATAAAACCATTTAAAAATGCACTTTTAACATCCATTTGATAAAGTTTAAAATTGTGAAAACATGCGAAGGCTAATAGAATACGTATTGTTTCAAGTCTTGCAACTGGAGCAAAAGTTTCTTCAAAATCAATACCTTCTTCTTGATTATACCCTTATGCTACTAGTCTAGCTTTATTCCTAGTTATATTACCTTATTCGTCTACTTTATTTTTGTAAACCCATTTTGTTCCTATAACTGATTGATTATTCGGACGGGCAACTAACTCCCAAACATCGTTACGTTCAAATTGATTTAGTTCTTCTTGCATTGCAACAATCCAGTAATCGTCTGTTGATGCTTCTTTAGGATTTTTAGGCTCTATTGTTGAAATAAAAGCAACATGTCCCATTTGATTTAGTTGACTTCTTTTCTTAACTTCAGAATTCATTTCACCTATTATATTTTGCGCTGGGCGATCTCGTAATATTCTTGGTGGAGATCTTAGTTCATTATCACAATTTTCAAGGTTTGTATTTTCTATATTTATAAATTCTTCATCATCTTTTATACTAAAATTTTTATTAAAATTTTCATCAAAAGTATATGTATAGTTTCTTCAATTATGTTTGTTCGTTTATTAAATACTCGATATGCTTTACTTCGTTCTGAGTATCCTACGAAAATTCCTTCGTCTGCTTTTGGATCGAATTTTCCAAGTTGATCTTTTGTATTTAAAATAAAACATTTTGATCCAAATACTTTAAAATAAAATATGTTTGGCTTTTTTATTAAATAGTTCATATAAAGTATTTTTAGTTAATGGTCCAATTGATATACGATTTAATACATAACATGCAGTAGCTATGGTTTCTGCACAAAAATGTTTTGGTAGAAAAATTCCATTTAATAATGTTCTTGCACATTCTTGTAATGTTCTATTCTTTCTTTCTACAACTCCATTTTGATGAGGGGTTCTAGGAAATGAAAAATTATGATTTATTCCTTTCTTTTTACAAAAAGATTCAAAAGCTTCATTTTCGAATTCGCCTCCATGATCGCTTCGTATATTTTTAATCTTCAGATCTTTAGTGTTTTAATTCTTTTGACAAATGTTTTAAAATGCTCAAAAGTATTACTTTTATTTTTCATAAAAATAGTCCATGTATATCTTGAGAAATCATCAACTATTACAAACAAATATCGATTATAATTAATGGATTGAACTTGTGTTGGTCCAAATAAATCCATATGTAGTAATTCTAGTGGTTGTAAGGTCCAAATATTTTTCTTGGATTTGAAAGATGACTTTGCTAATTTTCCCTTTTGACAATCATCACAAAGATTTTTTATTTTAAAGTTTATTTTAGGTAAACCTCTTACTAATTCATTTTTAGAAAGTTTTCTAATAGTTTTAAAATTAATATGATAAAATATTTTGTGCCATAACCAAGGATCATTATCTTTGGCTAGTAAACACATACTTGTATTATAATTAATTTTCATATTTAGAACGTAAATATTCCTATCTATATTTCCCTCAAAAACAAGATTCTGGTGTCGATAAAAATACTACATTTATTTTTCAAAAAAGTTATTTTGAAACCTTTGTCACAAAGTTGACTTATGCTAAGTAAATTATGTTTTAGATTTTCATCTAATGAAACATTTGTAATAAAAGGTAAATTTGATGTACTGTAATTGCTCACATCTCCTTTGCCAATGATATAGCCTTTTGAATTATCTCCGAAGGTAATCGAGCCACCATCAAAATATGTGATGTTTGTAAGCATATCTTTGTCTCCGGTCATGTGTTTTGAGCAACCACTGTCTAGTATCCATTTCTTCTTTTTGAGTGGGACCTGAAAATAAATATGAAATTATTGGTACCCACCTTTTTAATAGGGTCCTAAAAGTTAGAGTTTAGGAAACCAAACCCAATTTGGTTCACTATCCTTTTTATAAATATAGTTTTTATTATTATGAACACTATCCATAAATGTTTTAATATATTTATTCCTAATTAAAATATTGTTAGTTTTTGGAACCCAAATTTTGGCTATCTTCGTTTCTACTTTTGTTTTAATAGGTTCTTTTAATAACATTTGTTGTTTTGGATCAATATTCTTCTTAAAATTTGCATTTTCCTTTTTAGAAATTTTTGACTTCTTTTTATATCCTACTGCATGTTTACTTGAAGAGGATTGAGAATTTTCTAAAATCTTAGATAAATTTTGCAACGACCTTGGGTTAAGTAACAATTAATTATCGTCGTTAAACGATTAATCTGTTGGGTAATTGTTGCTTGGAGTTTTTAAAAATCGGGTTGTGATTCTTTAATAATTGATTGGAATTTTATTTGGTTGAAATTCTTTTGATAAATGGTTAAGAGTTAAGCGGGCAATAAAATAATATTGGCCCATGTTTTATTTTGGTGCCATGTTATCTCAGGCAAACCCGTCCCCCTTTTCATTCATTATTCGAAACCCTAAAACGAAAAAAAGAATGGTGGCCTGATTAATTTTCGTTCGTTCCTCTTTGCAAATTTAGGGCTTTCGAATTACAATCGAAGCTGCGCGTTCGTTGATTGATCGATAGGGATTTCGCGTGATAATTTGTTCTCGTTCGACTTCCACTCGGTTGCTTCGATGTTGGTCGAGTTCATCTTTGCTTCGTTCTAAGGTGAGTGACCCTCACATCTAATTCAATCCTATACTTCGGTAGTCGATTTTGTTTTGATGTTGATGATTTCTTGTCTTATGGTTATCATGGCACTGTTTGATTTCGTTTGATTTCGGCTATTTCCTTAGTAGTGAACTGTTGACTTCGGTCACTTTCACCTACGACCTTATTTTTGATTTCGTGAATTTCTGGCTTTGACTTGGACTTGTTGCGTGAATTTCTAGTTGGTTTCGACTTTGATTCTTCACTGACATATACACTTTGTTATTCCTGATGCAAGCTATCTTTTTCGGCTTGTACCTTGTGTAGTTGTTGTTGCCTCTGTCCACTTGCCTCTGGTTACTTTGTTTACTGGTCCAGTTTCTTTTGAACTTTGTTGTTTCATTTGTTTTCAGTTGCATGCTGTATCATTTCTTTGGTTCAATGCTTATATATGTACACTGATATACATGTTTTTAAGTGTATAGCACTGAATCTTTTTAGTCGAGACTGTGTTGTTGTTTGTCGAGGTTGTTGTGCACTGTCTTGGGCTTCCGGCCTTGATGTCATGGTGTACATGTAAGTTGCATTGCTGTTACATTTGATATTTTCTCTGCTGCATATATGCTTTATGTATAAGCATTGAGTCTTGAAAATTTGAGGACTTTGAAAATATACAGTTTCAAATATGAATTTCTGTCTTGACTCGTTTGAAACATGTATCTTGATTTTACGTTGATTTTGTCGCTGCTGTATATTGAACTTGGGTTGGATTTTGCTTCGAGCATGATTCGGGTTTGATATGCACCGTGCCTTGAACATGAGTTTGCACTGTGATTGTTCATCTCGGTTGTGTCTTGATCTTTAATGATCTCTTTGTTTTCTTGAGTTATCCGAGGTAGTTGTCATTTTTTTGCATTTAGGCTTGCTGCCTGTCCACCATTGAATGATGTCACTGCCTTGTATTCTGTTGCTTGCAGTGCCTTGCGATGTTGCCTTATCTTTGATACACCGTCCAGTCTCATTTATTTGTACACTTGAGCATTTTTGGTAGTTGCACTGCAACTTCTGTTTGCATATTTAAAATGCAGATACACTTGAGCATTCTTGTCTGTGAATATTTTCTACATAAAGTTTAGAAAACGAAGTTGTATTTTAGTTTGGCAATTTATGTTTGCAAATTGATTATTTTATAACCCGTAGCATACTTGACTTTGACTTGTTAATTACTGCTTTGAGACACGGTTGCATTTGTTTTGGTACAACTGCTGTTAATGGCATACATGTTGTCCAGACCTTAATTGTACATCCTTGTCTTTGAGGTTCGTGGGAATTTTGGTTATAATTTCTGGTGATGTCAATTTGAATAATTGTTGCACTGCTTCTCAGTGACGTTGTCACTGCACTGTGCCTTGTTCATTTGAGTCTATACTTTGTTTAGCTTCCCTCTTTTGTCTCTCTGACCTGGAGCCTGTAGTGATGCTGCCATTGACTTGAGTCTGATTTGTACTTCATGCTAATATTTTCCACCCTGTCTGTACCCAGAGTTTGACTGATTTCCAGTTTGTTTGAGACTATGTCCATTCTTTGTTGCAGCTCTATGCATATCTTTTTGTATGTTTAGAGTCTCTGTTCGACCATATTGATAGTAGTTGGTCTAGGCATTGTTGTATTGTGACTTGTACATCGATTTGTACATTGAGTTGAATCCAGCTTAAACGCTTGGGTTTGACCTTATGCTCGTGTTGTGTTTTTATTTGTATTGCATTTGAGTTGAACCTGACTTTTCCTTGGGTTTGACCTTGTGCTCGTTTGTGAACTTTCATTGGGCTTTTGTGTAATTTAGCACCGTAGTGGCAAGGCAGTGCACGCGAGCGTGTACTACAGCCACACGATATTGCTTTTATTGATATTCTATTTGCTTTTGATTTATTGATCTTTTGCGTATTTCAGATGCTGTAATGGAGAGGCAGTACACGCGTGCGTGTACTTCAGCCCTACTCGAATTGATGTTTTAATTGATATTTCAATTGTTTGAATTGTTTCATGCGTCCAATTAAATATTTTGAATCGTATTTTAATTTGGTTTAATTTGATGATTTTGTTGATATCTAATTATCTTTTTGATAATTAGATTATGTGTTTCTAATTATTTATTTAATAACTAGATTTTGTGGTTAATTGCCGTTTAGGTAATTTTGTTGTTTTCTAAATTATCTTCATTGATAACCCTTACATTTATCCTTGTTAAAAAAATGGAATTTGTTGATTTGTTGTTTATCACTGTTACGTGTTATATTTACCGTTATCCGATTTCCTTATTTAAGGATTGGATAGGTGAATTTATTTTGACCGTCGTCTAATTGTTATTTAATTATTATTGCTTCCGTGCATTAATAACTGAGTTTGAATTAGACTGACCCATGTATTATTTCCTTTTGAATTTAGTATTCGGGTCAGATCGAGTTATTATAGGTTGTAGATATCTTGCTTTGGGTTGCTGCTAGAGCTATGAAGTCTTTTCATACCTTTTGGAGTAGTCGTGTCATAGTATAGGAAGATATGTATTCATGTATATTATTCACGATAATGTACTTGTATATGTAACTTTCTTAGTCGACAGTTATAGTTGTATCATATTTATGGTATCACATGTATTGTAACTGACATCAGTTATATATATATATATATATATATATATATATATATATATATATGAGACTTTTTATTATCTGTGTTCCGCATTTAGCTTATCTGTGTTGTATTTATATATATTATCCTAAACTATTATGAACCATCGTAGTTCGTTTTATACTAGAATTGGGTATGTCGATGGGAGTAAATAAATAAGAGATGAAAAATTAAAAATATATACCACTCCTATCGAGGTAACCAATACCAGTGTAAGGACTAACTACGGATGGCCGCTCATATCCAGCCTTATTCTTCGTAATAACAGACAGTATTTCTTTTAATACTCTTTGTTATTGTGAGCATAGCGGTGGGGCGTCATAGTTGGTATCAGAGCAATTATCGTTTTTGATAATCGGATATTTGTTGTTTCTGATTGTCGTTTTTGATAATTGGATATTTGTTGATTTGAGATTTCTGATTATCGTTTTTGATAATTAGATATTTGCTGATTTGAGATTTCTGATTATCGTTTTTGATAATTAGATATTTGTTGATTTGAGATTTCTTATTATCGTTTTTGATAATCAGATATTTGTTTTTTCTGGTTATCGTTTTTGATAATAGGATATTTTTTGTTTCTGATTATCGTTTTTGATAATTAGATATTTGTTGATTTGAGATTTCTGATTATCGTTTTTGATAATTAGATATTGGTTGATTTGAGATTTTCGATTATCGTTTTTGATAATTGGATATTTGTTGATTTGAGATTTCTGAATATCGTTTTTGATAATTCGATATTTGCTGATTTGTGATTTCTGATTATCGTTTTTGATGATTGGATATTTGTTGATTTGAGATTTCCGACTATCGTTTTTGATAATTAGAAAATTGCTAATTTTGCTGATTATAGGATTTTCTAGTCTCTAATTGATTCTAGATTATGTTGATTATATTGAATTGCTGTTTTCTATCTATCTCTGTTGATAGTTAGAGTTTGCTGATTATGGAGTTCGTGTTTTCTAATTATCTGATGGATAACTAGATAATTGCGGTTTTGCGATTTGTGATTTAAGATTTGTGTTTTATAATTGTCTTTGTTGATAATTAGGTTTTTTTGTATTCTAATTATCATATCGATAATTTGATATCGCTGTTTTGTGATTTCTGTATTCTAATTATCTAATTGATAATTAAAAATTGCTGATAATCGTATTTATTCAATTTTGCTGTTTTCTGAATTATCTATTGATAATTAGATTTTGTTGAGAATTTGTGAATTTCTTTTACGAAATTAAAAGATTTCTTTGACATTTGTGTTCTTGACCTTTATTTTTCTAGCTTAACCAGTTTATGTTAGAAAAATAATTGTTATTGACGCCTTTAATTATGAAAATTGCGGGGACGCAATTTTTATAAGGAAAGGAGTCTGTAACAACCCTGGGTTTAGTAACAATTAATTATCATCATTAAACGATTAATCTGTTGGTTAATTGATGTTTGGAGTTTTTGAAAATCGGGTTGTGATTCTTTAATAATTGTTTGGAATTTTATCGGGTTGAAATTCTTTTGATAAAAGGTTACGAGTTAAGCGGGCAATAAAATAATATTGGCCCATGTTTTATTTTTGGTGGCATGTTATCTCAGGCAAACCCGTCCCCCTCTTCGTTCATTATTCGAAACCCTAAAACGAAAAAAATGGCGGCTTGATTAATTTTGGTTCGTTCCTCTTTGTAAATTTAGGGCTTTCGAATTACAATCGAAGCCGCGCCTTCGTTGATTGATCGATAGGGATTTTGCGTGATAGTTTGTTCTCGTTCGACTTCCACTCGGCTGCTTCGATGTTGGTCGAGTTCGTCTTTGCTTCGTTCTGAGGTGAGTAACCCTCACATCTAATTCACTCCTATACTTCTGTAGTCGATTTTGTTTTGATGTTGATGATTTCTTGTCTTCTGGTTATCATGGCACTGTTGATTTCGTTTGAATTTGGCTATTTCCTTGGTAGTGAACTGTTGACTTCGGTCACTTTCACCCGCGACCTTATTTTTGATTTCGTGAATTTATGGCTTTGACTTGGACTTGTTGCGTGAATTTCTAGTTGGCTTCGACTTTGATTCTTCACTGACATATACACTTTGTAATTCCTGATGCAAACTATCTTTGTCGGCTTGTACCTTGTGTAGTTGTTGTTGCCTCTGTCCACTTGCCTCTGGTTACTTTGTTTACTGGTCCAGTTTCTTTTGAACTTGGTTGTTTCATTTGTTTTCAGTTGCATGTTGTATCATTTCTTTGGTTCAATGCTTATATATGTACACTGATATACATGTCTTTAAGTGCATAGCACTGAATCTCTTTAGTTGAGATTGTGTTGTTGTTTGTCGAGGTTGTTGTGCACTGTCTTGGGCTTCCGGCCTTGATGTCATGGTGTACATGTAAGTTGCATTGCTGCTACATTTGATATTTTCTCTGATGCATATATGCTTTATGTATAAGCATTGAGTCTTGAAAATTTGGGGACTTTGAAAATATACAGTTTCAAATATGAATTTTTGTCTTGACTCGTTTGAAACATGTAACTTGATTTTACGTTGATTTTGTCGCTGCTGTATATTGAACTTGGGTTGGATTTTGCTTCGAGCATGATTCGGGTTTGATATGCACCGTGCCTTGAACATGAGTTTGCACTGTGATTGTTCATCTCGGTTGTGTCTTGATCTTTAATGATCTCTTTGTTTTCTTGAGTTATCCGAGTTAGTTGTCATTTTTTTGCATTTAGGCTTGCTGCCTGTCCACCATTGAATGATGTCACTGCCTTGTATTCTGTTGCTTGCAGTGCCTTGCGGTGTTGCCTTATCTTTGGTACACCTTCCAGTCTCATTTATTTGTACATTTGAGCATTTTTGGTAGTTGCACTGCAACTTCTGTTTGCATATTTAAAATGCAGATACACTTGAGCATTCATGTTTGTGCATATTTTCTACATAAAGTTTAGAAAACGAAGTTGTATTTTATTCTGGCAATTTATGTTTGCAAATTGGTCATTTTATAACGCGTAGCATACTTGACTTTGACTTGTTAATTACTGCTTTGAGACACGGTTGCATTTGTTTTGGTACAACTGCTGTTAATGGCATACATGTTGTCCAGACTTTAATTGTGCATCCTTGTCTTTGAGGATTCGTGGGAATTTTGCTTATAATTTCTGGTGATGTCACTTTGAATAATTGTTGCACTGCTTCTCAGTGACGTTGTCACTGCACTGTGCCTTGTTCATTTGAGTCTATACTTTGTTGAGCTTCCCTCTGTTGTCTCTCTGACCTGGAGCCTGTAGTGATGTTGCCATTGACTGGAGTCTGATTTGTACTTCATGCTAGTATTTTCCACCCTGCTTGTAACCCGAGTTGGACTGATTTCCAGTTTGTTTGAGACTATGGCCATTCTTTTTTGCAGCTCTGTGCATATTTTTTTGTATGCTTGGAGTCTCTGTTCGACCATATTGATAGTAGTTGGTCTGGGCATTGTTGTATTGTGACTCGTGCATCGACTTGTACATTGAGTTGAATCCAGCTTAAACGCTTGGGTTTGACCTTGTGCTCGTATTGTGTTTTTGTTTGTATTGCATTTGAGTTGAACCTGACTTTTCCTTGGGTTTGACCTTGTGCTCGTTTGTGAACTTTCATTGGGCTTTTGTGTAATTTAGCACCGTAGTGGAAAGGCAGTGCACGCGAGCGTGTACTACAGCCACTCGATATTGCTTTTATTGATATTCTATTTGCTTTTGATTTATTGATCTTTTGCGTATTCCAGATGCTGTAGTGGCGAGGCAGTACACGCGTGCGTGTACTGCAGCCCTACTCGAATTGACGTTTTAATTGATATTTCAATTGTTTGAATTGTTTCATGTGTCCAGTTCAATATTTTGAATCGTATTTTGATTTGGTTTAATTTGATGATTTTGTTGATATCTAATTATCTTTTTGATAACTAGATTATGAGTTTCTAATTATTTATTTAATAATTAGATTTTGTCATTAATTGCCGTTTAGGCAATTCAGTTGTTTTCTAAATTATCTTCATTGATAATCCTTTCATTTATCCTTGTTGAAAAATTGGAATTTGCTGATTTGTTATTTATCACTGTTACGTGTTATATTTACCGTTATCCGATTTCCTTATTTAAGGATTGGATATGTGAATTTATTTTGACTGTCGTCTAATTCTTATTTAATTATTATTGCTTCCGTGCATTAATAACTGAGTTTGAATTAGACTGACCCATGTATTATTTTCTTTTGAATTTAATACTCATGTCAGACTGAGTGATTACAGGTTGTAGATATCTTGCTTTGGGTTGCTGCTAGAGCTATGAAGTCTTTTCATACCTTTTGGAGTAGTCGTGTCATAGTATAGGAAGATATGTATTCATGTATATTATTCACGATAATGTACTTGTATATGTAACTTCCTGAGTCGACAGTTATAGTTGTATCGTATGTATGGTATCACATGTATTGTAACTGACATCAGTTATATATATATGAGACCCTTTATTATCTGTGTTCAGCATTTAGCTTATCTGTGTTGTATTTATATATATTGTTCTAAACTATTATGAACGATTGTAGTTCGTTTTATACTGGAATTGGGTATGTCGATGGGAGTAAATAAATAAGAGAGGAAAAATTAAAAATATATACCACTCCTATTGAGGTAACCAATACTAGTGTAATGCCTAACTACGGATGGCCGCTCCTATCTAGCCTTATTCATCGTAATAACAGACAGTATTTCTTTTAATACTCTTTGTTATTGTGAGCATAAAGGTGGGGCGTCATAGTTAGTATCAGAGTAATTATCGTTTTTGATAATTGGATATTTGTTGTTCCTGATTATCGTTTTTGATAATTGGATATTTGTTGATTTAAGATTTCTGATTATCGTTTTCGATAACTAGATATTTGCTGATTGAGATTTTTGATTATCGTTTTTGATAATTAGATATTTTTTGATTTGAGATTTCTGATTATCATTTTTGATAATCGGATATTTGTTGTTTCTGCTTGTCGTTTTTGATAATCGGATATTTGTTGTTTCTGCTTATCGTTTTTGATAATTAGATATTTGATGATTTGAGATTTCTGATTATAGTTTTTGATAATTAGATATTGGTTGATTTGAGATTTCTCAAATTAGATATTTGCTGATTTGAGATTTCGGATTATCGTTTTTGATAATTGGATATTTATTGATTTGAGATTTCCGACTATCGATTTTGATAATTAGAAAATTGCTAATTTTGCCGAATATAGGATTTTCTAGTCTCTAATTGATTCTAGATTATGTTGATTATATTGAAATTCTATTTTCTATCTATCTCTATTGATAGTTAGAGTTTGCTGATTATGGTGTTCGTGTTTTCTAATTATCTGATGGATAACTAGATAATTGCGGTTTTGCGATTTGTGATTTGTGATTTGTGTTTTATAATTGTCTTTGTTGATAATTAGGTTTTGCTGTTTTCTAATTATCGTATCGATAATTAGATATCGCTGTTTTTTGATTTCTGTATTCTAATTATCTAATTGATAATTAAAATTTGCTGATAATCGTATTTATTCAGTTTTGCTGTTTTCTGAGTTATCTATTGATAATTAGATTTTGTTGAGAATTTGTGAATTTATTTTACGAAATTAAAAGATTTCTTTGACATTTGTGTTCTTGACCTTTATTTTTCTAGCTTAACTAGTTTATATTAGAAAAATAATTGTTATTAACGCCTTTAATTATGAAAATTGCGAGGATGCAATTTTTATAATTCGGGGAGTTTGTAACAACCCTGGGTTTAGTAACAATTAATTATCATCGTTAAACGATTAATCTGTTGGTTAATTGATGTTTGGAGTTTTTAAAAATCGGGTTGTGATTCTTTAATAATTGATTGGAATTTTATTGGGTTGAAATTCTTTTGATAAATGGTTACGAGTTAAGTGGGCAATAAAATAATATTGGTTTTTTTTTTTTTTTTGGTGCCATGTTATCTCAGGCAAACCCGTCCCCTTCTTCATTCATTATTCAAAACCCCAAAACGAAAAAAAATGGTGGCTTGATTAATTTTCGTTCGTCCCTCTTTGCAAATTTAGGGCTTTTGAATTACAATCGAAGTTGCGCCTTCGTTGGTTGATCGAGAGGGATTTTGCGTGGTAATTTGTTCTCGTTCGACTTCCACTCGGCTGCTTCGATGTTGGTCGAGTTCGTCTTTGCTTCGTTCTGAGGTGAGTGACCCTCACATCTAATTCAATCCTATACTTCGGTAGTCGATTTTGTTTTGATGTTGATGATTTCTTGTCTTCTGGTTATCATGGCACTGTTTGATTTCGTTTGAATTTGGCTATTTCCTTGGTAGTGAACTGTTGACTTCGGTCACTTTCACTGCGACCTTATTTTTTATTTCGTGAATTTCTGGCTTTGGCTTGGACTAGTTGCGTGAATTTCTAGTTAGCTTCGACTTTGATTCTTCACTGACCTATACACTTTGTAATTTCTGATGCAAGCTATCTTTTTCGGCTTGTACCTTGTGTAGTTGTTGTAGCCTCTATCCACTTACCACTGGTTACTTTGTTTACTGGTCCAGTTTCTTTTGAACTTTGTTGTTTCATTTGTTTTCAGTTGCATGCTGTATCATTTCTTTGGTTCACTGCTTATATATGTACACTGATATACATGTCTTTAAGTGTATAGCACTGAATCTTTTTAGTCGAGACTATGTTGTTGTTTGTCGAGGTTGTTGTGCACTGTCTTCGGCTTCTGGCCTTGATGTCATGGTGTACATGTAAGTTGCATTGCGGTTACATTTGATATTTTCTCTGCTACATATATGTTTTATGTATAAGCATTGAGTCTTGAAAATTTAGGGACTTTGAAAATATACAGTTTCAAATATGATTTTCCGTCTTGACTCGTTTGAAACATGTATCTTGATTTTACGTTGATTTTGTCGCTGCTGTATATTGAACTTGGGTTGGATTTTGCTTCGAGCATGATCCGGGTTTGATATGCACCATGCTTTGAACATGAGTTTGCACTGTGATTGTTCATCTAAGCTGTGTCATGATCTTTAATGATCTCTTTGTTTTCTGGAGTTATCCGAGTTAGTTGGCATTTGTGTCGCATTTAGGCTTGCTGCCTGTCCACCATTGAATGATGTCACTGCCTTGTATTCTGTTACTTGCGGTGCCTTGCGGTGTTTCCTTATCTTTGGTACACCGTCCAGTCTCATTTATTTGTACACTTGAGCAATTTTGGTAGTTGCACTGCAACTTCTGTTTGCATATTTGAAATGCAGATACATTTGAGCATTCATGTTTGTGCATATTTTCTACATAAAGTTTAGAAAACGAAGTTGTATTTTAGTTTGGCAATTTATGTTTGCAAATTGGTCATTTTATAACCCGTAGCATATTTGACTTTGACTTGTTAATTACTGCTTTGAGACACGGTTGCATTTGTTTTGGTACAACTGCTGTTAATGGCATACATGTTGTCCAGACCTTAATTGTGCATCCTTGTCCTTGAGGATTCGTGGGAATTTTGCTTATAGTTTCGGGTGATGTCACTTTGAATAATTATTGCACTGCATCTCAATGACGTTGTCACTGCACTGTGCCTTGTTCATTTGAGTCTATACTTTGTTGAGCTTCCCTCTGTTGTCTCTCTGACCTGGAGCCTGTAGTGATGCTGCCATTGACTTGAGTCTGATTTGTACTTCATGCTAGTATTTTCCACCCTGCCTGTACCTAGAGTTGGATTGATTTCCAGTTTGTTTGAGACTATGGCCATTCTTTTTTGTAGTTTTCTGCATATCTTTTTGTATGCTTGGAGTCTCTGTTCGACCATATTGATAGTAGTTGGTCTGGGCATTGTTGTATTGTGACTTGTACATCGATTTGTACATTGAGTTGAATCCAACTTAAACGCTTGGGTTTAACCTTGTGCTCGTGTTGTGTTTTTATTTGTATTGCATTTGAGTAGAACCTGACTTTTCCTTGGGTTTGACTTTTGTGCTCGTTTGTGAACTTTCATTGGGCTTTTGTGTAATTTAGCACCGTAGTGGAAAGGTAGTGCACGCGAGCGTGTACTACAGCCACTCGATATTGCTTTTATTGATATTCTATTTGCCTTTGATTTATTGATCTTTTGCGTATTCCAGATGCTGTAGTGGCGAGGCAGTACACGCGTGCGTGTACTGCAGCCCTACTGGAATTGACGTTTTAATTGATATTTCAATTGTTTGAATTGTTTCATGTGTCCAGTTCAATATTTTGAATCGTATTTTGATTTGGTTTAATTTGATGATTTTGTTGATATCTAATTATCTTTTTGATAACTAGATTATGAGTTTCTAATGATTTATTTAATAATTAGATTTTGTCGTTAATTGCCGTTTAGGAAATTCTGTTGCTTTCTAAATTATCTTCATTGATAACCCTTTCATTTATCCTTGTTGAAAAATTGGAATTTGCTGCTTTGTTGTTTGTCACTGTTACGTGTTATATTTACCGTTATCCGATTTCCTTATTTAAGGATTAGATAGGTGAATTTATTATGACTGTCGTCTAATTGTTATTTAATTATTTTTGCTTCTGTGCGTTAATAACTGAGTTTGAATTAGACTGACCCGTGTATTATTTTCTTTTGAATTTAATACTCGGGTCATACCGAGTTATTACAGGTTGTAGATATCTTGCTTTGGGTTGCTGCTGGAGCTATGTAGTCTTTTCATACCTTTTGGAGTAGTCGTGTCATAGTATAGGAAGATATGTATTCATGTATATTATTCACGATAATGTACTTGTATATGTAACTTTCTAAGTCGACAGTTATAGTTGTATCATATGTATGGTATCACATGTATTGTAACTGACATCAGTTATATATATATATATATATATATATATATATATATGAGACTTTTTATTATCTGTGTTCCGCATTTAGCTTATTTGTGTTGTATTTATATATATTGCCCTAAACTATTATGAACCATCGTAGTTCATTTTATACTGGAATTGGGTATGTCGATGGGAGTAAATAAATAAGAGATGAAAAAAAATATATACCACTCCTATCGATGTAACCAATACTAGTGTAAGGCCTAACTACGGATGGCCGCTCCTATCCAGCCTTATTCTTCGTAATAACAGACAGTATTTCTTTTAATACTCTTTGTTATTGTGAGCATAGAGGTGGGGCGTCACAAATTTTCTCTTCCTTTGTTAAAGTTAGAAATTTTTTTAGTGATGTCGTCTAATCTAGCTTGAAGACTATTATTTTCTAACTCAACTTGTCTAGTCTTAGTTTTTAACTCATGATTTTCAGAAACAATTATATCATTCTTTGTCTTTTGAGTTTTAATTTCTTGACTTAAAAGTGATAATTGAGTTTCAGAATTTGAATGAGATTCTTGAACTTTTTCAAGTTCTTCTTCTAGAATTTTCTTTTCATCCTTTAACATATCTCTTTCGAATTTAGCTTTGTTTTGATTTTCACGAGTTTCCTTGAGTTTCTTTTTAGGACTTTTTATTGTGCTCAAAAGTTTAGTATTTACTTCAATTAGATCATCGAAAGTTAAATTACTAACCTCAGATTTTTGAGCCATAAAGCATACATTCGCTTGTTCATTATCGCTATCATTTTCACTTTCAGATGAAGAAGAATCTGAATCGTCCTATGTTACAAAAAATGGTTTCTTTTTGAATTTCTCTCTCTTGTTTTTATTATTGAGAGCTTTTTGAATCTCCTTCTTTTGCTCTGGACAATCCTTGTGCATGTGACCTTTCTTGTGACAGTTGAAACATTCTATATTCGAGGATGTAGGTTTGTTCACGAAATTCTTATTGAATACGTTTTTATTTCTTTTTCTATATCTTAAAAATTTCTTGAAATTTTTGGCTATAAATGCTAAATCCTCATCTTCAGACTCTGATTCTTCCTTTTCCGCATGAAAAGCTACATTCTTTCTTTCTTGAGCTTGACCTTTCTTAGCTTGCATATTTACTTCATATGACATAAGATTTCCAATTAATTCCTCTGGTTTCATTATAGATAGATCATTTGCTTCCTCAATTGCTAGTATTTTTCTCTCCCATTCATCAGTGAGTGAATTTAGAACTTTAGACACAACTTCAAAGTCCATATATTTTTCTCCTAATCCTATTAAGGCATGATGAATGCCTTGAAATATTGAGTACATGTCATTGATGGATTCATTTTGTCGCATTCTAAAGTTTTGGAATTGGTTCTTCAGCATGGATATCTTTGTTTGTTTGACCTTGTTTGTGCCTTCATGTATGACTCTAAGTGTTTCCCATATCTGATATGCAGTAGTACATATGCTATCACAGTTGAATTCATTTCTATCCAGGGCACAAAATAGCATGTTTATAGCTTTGGCATTTGCACTAGCTTCATTCTTCTGAGTTTGTGTCCATGTAGGATAATCGGTTGTGGGTACAACAAATTCTGCTTGAGTGGCATTCCAGGCTTCGTAACTTGTTGCTTGCATATAAATCCTCATCCTTGTAGCCCAATAGTTATAGTTTAGTTCATTGAATGGGGGGGTCTTTGGGTAGATTGTCCTTCCGCAAATGTAGAGCTATAGGCAAATGTTGTGCTTGTACTTGCATTATTTTCCATATTATCAATATGTCTAATAACCGTGTTATGGTTATAGGACAACCTTGCTTTGATACCAATTGAAAGATGCTATGCGGTAGGATCGTGTAATATGGAATTACAGAATAGTCTAGGTAGATAAAGTAAGTAAAAGCAAGGTAGACACCAGGATTTTATACCGGTTCGGACCGCTAGTCCTACGTCCAGTCCCTAAGCTTCACTTAGGAATTCTACTAACTAAAACCCTCTCTTAACCCAAAGGAATAGGTTTACAACTTACCCGAACAACCGAACGGGATTTCTTGCCTCAACTACCGAAGAGGACTTCAACTCAATTACTAAAAAACAATATTCGACTTGTTGTGTTCTTGTCAACACCAATGAGTCTAATGTAGTAAAATGTTCCTATGATCTTATCCTCGAGAGTATGCAATGTGTTTGTGAAGATTTACGAAATGTGAATTGCTATGAATCAAAAGAGTGTTATAAAAAAAACAGAGATTCAAGAAATAGATTGATGATTGCTTTGAAAACTTTTAGAGAATATAAAATATGTTCAAGAAAGTAGTGAGATTAAAGCATAAGAGAATTGGTGAATTGAAGATGTTAGAACCATGTATTTATATATGTAGAAGAGATGCATTTGTTGGCTAGAGATGCAAAAAAGATATGCTTCCATTTCCATTGGAGAATGGTTGCAACTCTTGGGAGGAAGAAGGTGTCCTTTCAGAAAAAAATCGCAGGTTTAAATTCAGTCGACTGAGCAGGGATTTCAGTCGACTGAAAAATGTAAAGTAAAATTTTCAGGAACAAATTCAATTGACTGAGCAGGGTGTTTCAGTTGACTGGAACTGTGCATATTTGTATATGTGTAACAGGTTTAGTCGACTGGGAATACCTGTTCAGTCGACTGAACTTTTGATTTTTGCACAGTGAATTTTTTATTCTAGAAAATGAAATTTATGAAACGTGTACTAGTGTTTGTGCAAGCCTCTTGAGGATAGATTTTAACAATAAATCTAAACTAAGACCTATTTTTAAATCATACTCATGCTATCCTCGGTCTTTATCATTCTTCCTTTTTGTTAAAGCACATTGTCATTGATCAAAATATAGCGTATCAACAGATAACTCCAGAATGAAGCAAACGTGATCGCCAAGATCCAAAGGCTTCAAAGATATCGAATCTACATCTACAATTTGACTATCTGAAAAACCAAACTCTAGACTGCACGTGTGCAAAATTGTGGGGACCCATAATTTACGAAGGGAACAATAAACTCCGGGTCAGTCATGAGACTGGTATTGTGATATCCCGGAATTTCGAGGAATTTAAAATGTGATAATCATCTTAATAAATTAATTAAAATAGATAAAATTTGCTATTTTCAGATTTAAATAACCAAAAATAATTAGTAACATGATGATTTTAATTATAGTTATAAATGGATTCTTAATAAAATAATTATTTACAAATTTAATTGGTAATGTTTTATAAATAGATTTTTAAATGAAATAATTATTTTCAAATATAGTTGGTGTTGATTTATAAATGAATTCTAAAATAGAATAATTATTTTTAAGTTAATAAGGAGTTTATATATATAATTAAGATTAATTTTAGAATACGTAATTTTTATAAAGTTATTACCTTTCAAAAGTAATAATGTGTTTGTTTATAATTAATATATATATTTGAATTGATTTTAAATTAGATTCTAAAGTTGAATTTGAATTTGAATTTGAATTTAGATTTAAATTTGAATTTAAATGAATATTTATATCTTAAAAGTATTTTGATTTAAAATAATATATGAATGAGTTTTATTTAAAACAGAATTTGTTTTCCTTAAAAAGAATTTATTGTTATTAATTAAGGTTGTGTTTATTAAACTTAAAAATAAATACAAAAGGTTTATTTTAACATTGTAAAATGGATTAAAATATTATATATGATTTTATTAAATTATAATTGGTTTATACTTTATTTTCTTTTAAAAAATTTATTTTTATAAAATTTAAAGAGAATTTATTTATTTAGAAATGTATTTATTAATTTAGAAACTTTATATAAAAAGCTTTTAAAATCTCTTAAAGATAAATAAAAATGAAAGATTACAAGTGTTAATTTATTAAAGCTAATAAAAACACATGTAAGTTTATTAATTATGAGTTGTGACAAGTGGTGGCATTTAAAACAAGTGTCAAAATTTATTTTTATTTTCTTTAACTTTAAAAATAAATCCAAATTTTACATGATATAAAACATATATCTTCTTTTTCACATTCTTGTCCAATCTTCTCAAGCATCAAAAACTCAACCATGTTCTATCTTCACAAAAAAAAATTATTTTTTATTTAAACTTGAAACCATTTTCCTCAAAACAAATGCAATCCTATAAACTTTCTTTTAAAACTGTAGCAGATTTTCAAAACTTCTGATTTCAAATGCAAACTGTAGTTCAAATATTTTTTCTCAAATCTGCAGCCTTCTCAAACCAAAATAATGCAAACCTGTGATCACCTTCTCAAAACAAATTAAGACTGCAACATTTTCAAACTTTGTAAAACTATTTTGTAAAACTGTTTGCAAACTGTTCAAAAATTTGTAAAATTGTTTTATCCTCAAGCAAACACTGTAAACCTTCCTTTTCAAATCTGTAAACAAACCTGGAACCATTTTCAGATTTGAAGCTTCAAACCAAAATTCAAATGCAACTCTGTAAACTATTTCTTCCTCAAGCATTTGTTTTCAAATCTGTAAGCAAAGAATCATCAAATGCAAGCTGTATTTCTCCTTAGAATAAAATATCCACCTCTGTTCAAATTTTTGAAAAAATTCAAGAGCCTGAACCATTTCAAATCTGAATGCAACTTGAAGTTTATTGTCAAGCAATCCTCTCAAGCCTATAAACATTCACAATGCAAAGCTTGGAGTATCAAATCTTACATTATCAGGGTGGTTTCAAGTGTTTGAATCATCATAGTTTTCAAAAGCTTTCCAGTTTTTTTAAAGCTTCTGCAATTTAAAGCATTCAAGCCTCTGCATTTTTAAAGATCGGCGAGTAAACAAATTTGATTAAAATTTAAGTTAATATACTTATGATTTCTTGTGAAGTTTAAGATAATAATGCTTGATTGTGCATATATATGACATGAATGATTGTATATGTGAATGTCTGTCGTACTTTTACAACTCTATTTTTAGTTCAAGAAACAAAAGTTTGATCAAAAATCAAAATCAAATCATTCATGTTTGTTAGGTTTAGAAATACAAACAATACATGTTTGGTTAATCCTAAATTGAAGTTTAAAATTTATTTAAAACAATATAGGTTTAAATTTAGTTCTGGAAACAAGAAATGCAGTGGTAAATTCTAAAATGCATGATAAATCAAATGTTATAATTTGATAATCTAATTTCATATCTTGAATCTAGATAGAAAATGATGATTTTTAAAATAAAAATTCAGATTTTTAGTGATAGGATAAAAGAGAATTTCAGTGTCAACTGGATTTGAGTTTTTGACCAACTGCTGATGGCCTAAGGGTCTAGAGGGGTCGAGGCTCTGTCTGGTGGTGGAGGACTGTGCAGTGAAGCGGGGAAAAAATGGTAGAAGGAGTTCCTGACCACCGTGGCGTTGACGACGAAGTAGGATAGGTTTTTAAACCTAGTTTTATTGTGATCAGGGTTTTGGTCACCACGAGTTCTATGGGTGATCGAGTGGCTTGGCATTGTAGGAAATGGTAGCGTAGGTTGTCGACAAGGCATGGCAAGAATTTCAGCAACCCCTATGGTCGGAGACATGGATGCGAACTATTTTCTGGTGATGGTTGGGCTTATGGTTCTCCTGAATTTTTTGATTTTGAATGGAGGCTTGTGGATATGTTTGTTCGATCGGGAATCGAAGTTGAGATGATGGTCGGAGTGTTGACGTCACCCGCGGTGATCAACGTCGTCGATTTGGGTTGTGCATGTGCACAGTGTTGTTTTGGGTTGTTTGTTGTTGCTTTGGGTTTGAACTCGAAGAGATGATCGGGTTTTGGAGGCAGATAACTCGAGTTCATACTCGATTAGTTTAGTGGGAATAACCTGTAAGTTTTTAAAACTTAAATTTTTGACTAAATTTTTAAAAAAAAGGTAGAAAGTGGATTGACTCGGGAATAGGCCCCAGTGACCTTCGGGTAAAACCCGAAGCAACTGTTTAAAACAGTTTTTAGGATGTTTTAAAATCAAATATTTATGAATTTAAAGTTAAATCTAGTTTAAACTTCTATATAAACTTACTTTATATATATAATAAGTATTTCTTAAACAATTGGTTATGAAGTTTTAAAGATGTTTAAATTAAATTTTGTTAAATGAAATTTTGAAGTGATTTAAACCATTAATTTAAAATGTATGTTAAGATTATATAAAAGAAAGTTTTAAAATACAAATTGTAATTAGTTTTGAAACCTTTACTTGAAATGTTTTAAGTTTTTAGGAAGTTAAGCTTTGATAACTTTAAAATTATCAAGTGAATAATTATTTATTTTCAAACTTAATTAATGACGTAATTAAGTAATGATAAATTATAATGTTAAAATGTTTTTTAAGTGTTAATGTTAATAAAGGTATTAATGAGTTAATGTATTGTCTTAAGATGATTAAAGATTTAATACCTTGAGGTAAACTAAGTTAATTGTGGAAATTAAGTATAATTAATTAATTTGATTTGTTTAATTATAAAGAATTAATTGAGTAATTAATTAAAAGTAATTAATTGGTTTAATTAAAAATTAATTAAAGGTTATTATTTAATTAATTTAAGATTGATTAATTATAATTAAGGATTATTAATTAAAGATTGTTAATTAATGATTAGAGATTAATTAATTGAGCAATTAAATAATTAAGAATGAATTAATCAAGTTATTAAGATTTGATTAATTTGTAATTAGAGAGAGTTAATTAAGTAATTAGAGGTTACTTAATAAATATTTAAGATGTACTTAGTTTGTAATTAAGTTTTATTGATTAATAATTAATTTTTATTAATTAATACTTTAAGGATGATTAATCTATAATTAAATATTAATTAATTGATTTATCAAAGGATGGTTAAGGATTAATCAAAGTGTAATTAAGAATTAATCAAAGTTAAGTAAAGATTTATAAAAGGGTGATTAAGGATTAATCAGAGATAAATAAGAATTAATCAATTTCAATTAAGGATTGATTAATAATTATGGATTAAGTAATTTGTAATTTAGGTTGTTAATTAATAGTTAAGTTTTATTAATTAATAATTAAGAGATAATTAATTAGTTAATTAATGATTAATTAATTAATTTTAAGAGTAATTATGGATTAATTAATTTGTAATTAAGAGATTTTGATTAATAATTAAGGTTATTAATTAATAGTTAATGGATAATTAATCAGTTAATTAAAGGTTAATTAATTGATTATGAAAGTAATTAAGGGTTGATTGCTTTGTAGTGAAGGAAATTAATTAATAATTAAGGTTTATTAATTGAGAATTAAAGAGTAATTAATCTGTAATGAAAGGTTAATTGATTAATTGATAAGGATAATCAAGAAGTGATTAATTAATTAAATGTTTGTAATTACTTAATGATTGTCAAGTAGGATTAGGAGATTAATTCTTAAGTAATTAATTTAATTTAAGATGATTCAATTAAATATAACATGGATTAATAATTCCTATTTATAGATGATTGTTTGTGTAATATCTATATTGGATAATATCTATTGGATGACATATACTGGATAATATCTATTGGATGATATCTATTGGATGATATCTATTGGATGATATTTATTGGATGATATTTATTGGATGATATCTATTGCATGATATGTTGTGATATTTTGTGATATGATATTAGATATATCAGCGATAAGTGTGTGATATTTATCTATGTTAAATGTTGTGTCAATTCAAGTATTGAATTGAATTGATATGAATTGTTTTAAACTTTAAAACAACTTGGACTTAAAAGACGGCGTTATGGATTTCGATGAGACCGGGACCGGGTTTCCAGATTTGGATATCCGAAAACCACATCGATTCAAATTAAGCGTTAGGTCATGAATCTCAAGTGAAGATGAAGATTCAGAGTGCAAGGGTTATCGTCATTAACTCTGAGGCTGATTCCAAAATGAGTGTAACGAGATAATGCCTTCGGTTTCGTTCGAACCCAGAACGAACTTGTATGGATTGAATGCTTTTAGAACATCGTCAGGCGGACAATGAGCATTCTAAGATAGATGTGTTCTATAAAGGTAATCGTAGCCTCAAGCCTCATCAACCGGGAATGGCTAAAACAGGGGAGGTGCAGCTAGGTTAAGTGGGTCATGCCCAAGCAGGACGAGAGCTTCCCCTGTCTAGATGTCCCTTTTTATTCAGCTGTGTGGGCAGTTGGTCTGCAGCCAACTACGGGGTTGTCTTGTTCGAGACTGTTCAGTAAGGAATGGTCCCGACCTTGTGTTGCAGGGGATTGGGAGTGATCCTCGGTACGGTGATCTATGCCACGTACGGTGACGGGCGGTACCCCAGTAACCCTGCTATTGTATGGAATCCAATCTCCAATAAGTGTCGTACGTATTGATTGTGCCCAACTATGTTGGAACGTGAGATGTAAGCATTCCAGCTATTTCCATATTTTACTTGAAAAACCTAGACACTATTATAATATCACTAGATTTCCTTTCAAATGTTTGGATAGCGTAAGGTAAAAATTTACCCGTGTTTATGTGTGGGAAGTCTTACGTGATGCCCTTTTGTTTTCAAAAGTTTTGAAAAATTAAGCAACTTTAAACCGTTTACTCACACCAGACCCATGTCTGACCCGGAGTTTATTTCTGTTTTTCTTAAACTCTTGGGTACTCAAATTTTTATGAGTAGCCAAGGGATCATGTTTTGGCTTGACGAATATTGGAAAGCATGGAGCTGTAGTCTTTGTCTATTGTATTTGAAATGTAATAGACAGAACCCTATAGCTATCTAATGTGAAAGGTTGTTGTATCTGTGTAACTCTGATGTAAATGAATATGTAATTTCTATTTGATATATTATATTTTGTTCCTTTCCGCTATGAGATTATGATATTGTTGAGTTCTTTCTTCTTTCTATTCTATTTCTACCTCTTTCTTTCTTATCGATGATGCGTCCTTCTGTGGAATGAAGGGCGGGTCGTCACATGTGGTATCAGAGCGAGGTTAAGATAATACCTAGGCTCTAGAGTTGTGTCTATATTGAGAGCTCGTATTTTAATTTTTATATAATTTTATATATCTATTTAAATTTGTTGGATATCTGTTCGGATTTCCAACTTGAGTTCTAGAGAAGTTTCATCTTCTCTTTGTTTGGTTGACCGTCCTATCCTTAGGTGGAACAACTGAGTTAGATGAGATATGTAGAGGCTTAAGATTTCTTATCTCCCCTATAGTTTTCTTGTGACCAATTGATATTGGATCTTGGAGGGTTTGATCTTATTCTGGATATGGATTGGATGGATAGTAAGGATTGTTTCTTTGGAGGCTGAGTTGGGGGAAATCGTAAAAGTGACTTGCGATGATTCCGAAGTTCTTTGAAGCATCCGTTGCTTGGAAGCGAGGTATCTCCAGAAGGTGTAGAGTCTATTCTAAGATTTCTTCGCACTTTACCGAGTGACTCCGGAAGCAACTAAGTTAAGTGGACCCGAGTGTGATGAGGCTTTCTTGGATTTGAAGGCAAGGTTGACTAGTGTGCCTATTCTAGCTATTCTGGATGGCAAGAGTATGTTGGAGGTCTACTCGGACGTTGTCTATGCATGGATTAAGTCAGGAATGGTCAGTTCCCGTCTTGAGATTGATGGTTAAGGAACTTTGGAGATCATCGGAAGGATTTGAGGCAAGGAGTAATCAGAAAATCTTCTGGTAGCTGAGCATGAAGAAGGATGTAGCCGCTTTCGTCAGAAGATGTGTGGTCGATCAACAAGTGAAGGTGATCAGCAGAAGACCGCAACTTGTTGCAACCTTAGAATTCTGAAGTGAAGTGAGAAATGATTTCTTTGGATTTCATCGACGGTTTTCCAAGGACCAAAAAGGGTAATGGAATATGGGTAATTGAAGACCGGTTAATTAGGAGCGCCCATTTTATTCCGGTCAAGGCAACCCGTATTATAGCATCTTTGGTTGAGTTTTCTTAAAGGAGTTTGTCCAAATGCTGGGTGTTTCAGTCAGCATTTTTAGCGACTGTGATCCTATTTTCTCCAGCAGATTTTTGGAACTTTGAGATTAGCTTGAGGTTCAAGTTTGAATTTGAGTTCAGCCTATCATTCTCAGATCGACGGTCATATAGGAAGGCTGAATAAAATTTTGAGATTTTGCCGAGGGCTGTGTTTTGGATTTTGATAGGTCTTGGAAAGACCATCTGTTATGAATGGAATTATCGTTTAGTTATCAGGCGAGTATCTAGATGGTATCCTATGGAGTTTTGTATGGAAGATCTGGTAGATTCCCATTTTGTTGGGTAGAGTCGAGAGATCGTCTGGTTCTTGTCCAGTTTGATCCGAGGGGCATCTGTGAAGGTAGAGCATATCTAGAAGAGTTGAGAGCAGTGCAGGATCGTCAAAGGATTTGTGGACTAGAGACCAAGACAATTGGCTTATGAGATTTAAGATTTAGTCCTTGTCAAAGTTTCCCGACTTAAAGGAGTTACCGGGTTTGGAAAGACGGGAAATTCGCTTCTAGATGTATGGGTCTGATTTGAGTGCTTGTAGAGACTAGTGTTATGGTCTACAGGATTGTATTGCTAGTTTGGATGAATGGAATTCATGATTTTTTTCCACGTATCTCATCTGAGAAAATACATGAACTATCCGTCTTAGTTAGGATCTGTAGTTCAGTAGGATCTGGTAGTTGAGCTAGTTTTTTTAGTGTGGTCTGATATCTGGTTCAGATCTTTGATCAGTGTAAGAGGAAGCTCTGGATCATAGTAGTTTAGCTGGTTTGGGCCCTGTGGAGCTAGGATTTCATAGTTTATCTGGAGAAACTCTGGATAGTTATAGGAAGGCTTATCCAGATCTGTGTCTGGATAGCTAGAGTTGTTTGATTTGAATAATTTGTTTACACAAATAAATTGGTTGTTGGAATAAATTGTTTGTACAAATAAATTATTTATTCGAATGAATTATTGTTTAGTTAATAGTGTAGGTTGATATGGATGTTTGGATTGTTAAATGAAATAAAAGATTTTGGATTATCATTGATTTAAATTTCGAGGACGAAATTCTTTTAAGGGGGGAGGAATGTGATATCCCGGAATTTCGAGGAATTTAAAATGTGATAATCATCTTAATAAATTAATTAAAATAGATAAAATTTCTTATTTTCAAATATAAATAAACAAAAATAATTAATAACATGATGATTTTAATTATAGTTATAAATGGATTCTTAATAAAATAATTATTTTCAAATTTAATTGGTAATGTTCTATAAATAGATTTTTAAATGAAATAATTATTTTCAAATATAGTTGGTGTTGATTTATAAATGAATTCTAAAATAGAATTATTATTTTTAAGTTAATAAGGAGTTCATAAATATAATTAAGATTAATTTTAGAATAGATTTTTTTTATAAAGTTATTATCTTCCAAAAGTAATAATGTGTTTGTTTATAATTAATATATATATTTGAATAGATTTTAAATTAGATTCTAAAGTTGAATTTATATTTGAATTTGAATTTATATTTAAATTTGAATTTAAATGAATATTTATATCTTAAAAGTATTTTGATTTAAAATAATATATGAATGAGTTTTATTTAAAATAGAATTTGTTTTCCTTAAAAAGAATTTATTGTTATTAATTGAGGTTGTGTTTATTAAATTTAAAAATAAATAAAAAAGGTTTATTTTAACATTTAAAAATGGATTAAAATATTATATATGATTTTATTTAAATTATAATTGGTTTATACTTTATTTTCTTTTAAAGATTTTATTTTTATAAACTTTAGAGTTATTTAGAAATGTATTTATTAATTTAGAAAATTTGTATAAAAAGCTTTTAAAATCTCTTAAAGATAAATAAAAATGAAAGATTACAAGTGTTAATTTATTAAAGCTTATAAAAACACATGTAAGTTTATTAATTATGAGTTGTGACAAGTGATGGCATTTAAAACAAGTGTCAAAATTTATTTTTATTTTCTTTAATTTTAAAAATAAATCCAAATTTTACATGATATAAAACATATATCTTCTTTTTCACATTCTTGTCTAATCTTCTCAAGCATCAAAAACTCAACCATGTTCTATCTTCACAAAAAAAAAATCTTTTTCATTTAAACTTGAAACCATTTTCCTCAAAACAAATGCAATCCTATAAACTTTCTTTTTAAATCTGTAGCAGATTTTCAAAACTTTAGATTTCAAATGCAAACTGTAGTTCAAATAATTTTTCTCAAATCCGCAGCCTTCTCAAACCAAAATAATGCAAACCCGTGATCACCTTCTCAAAACAAATTAAGACCGCAACATTTTCAAACTTTGTAAAATTGTTTTGTAAAACTGTTTGCAAAACTGTTCAAGATTTAGTAAAATTGTTTTATCCTCAAGGAAACACTGTAAAACTTCCTTTTCAAATCTGTAAACAAACCTGGAACCATCTTCAGATTTGAAGCTTCAAACCAAAATTCAAATGCAACTCTGTAAACTAATTCTTCCTCAAGCATTTGTTTTCAAATCTGTAAGCGAAGAATAATCAAATGCAAGCTGTATTTCTCTTCAGAATAAAATATCCACCTCTGTTCAAATTTTTGAAAAAAATCAAGAGCCTGAACCATTTCAAATCCGAATGCAACCTGAAGTTTATTGTCAAGCAATCCTCTCAAGCCTGTAAACATTCACAATGCAAAGCTTAGAGTATCAAATCTTACATTATCAGGGTGGTTTCAAGTGTTTGAATCATCACAGTTTTCAAAAGCTTTCCAGTTTTTTTAAAGCTTCAGCAATTCAAAGCATTCAAGCCTCTGCATTTTTAAAGATCGACGAGTAAACAATTTTGATTAAAATTTAAGTTAATATACTTCTGATTGCTTGTGAAGTTTAAGATAATAATGCTTGATTGTGCATATATGTGATATGAATGATTGTATATGTGAATGTCTGTTGTACTTTTACAACTCTGTTTTTAGTTCAGGAAACAAAAGTTTGATCAAAAATCAAAATCAAACCATTCAATATTTGTTAGGTTTAGAAATACAAACAATACATGTTTGTTTAATCATAAATTGAATTTTAAAATTTATTTAAAACAATATAGGTTTAAATTTAGTTCTGGAAACAAGAAATGCAGTGGCAAATTCTAAAATGCATGATAAATCAAATGTTATAATTTGATAATCTAATTTCATACCTTGAATTTAGATAGAAAATGAAGATTTTTAATACAAAAATTCAGATTTTTAGTAATAGGATAGAAGAGAATTTCAGTGTCAACTGGATTTGAGTTTTTGAGCAACTGCCGATGGCCTAAGGGTCTAGAGGGGTTGAGGCTTTGTCTTGTGGTGGAGGACTGTGTAGTGAAGTGGGAAAAAATGGTAGAAGGAGTTCCTGACCACCGTGGCGTTGACGGCGAAGCAGGATAGGTTTTTAAACCTGGTTTTATTGTGATCAAGGTTTTGGTCACCGCAGGTTCTATGGGTGATCGAGTGGCTTGGAATTGTGGGAAATGGTAGCGTAGGTTATCGACACGATGTGGCCAGAATTTCAGCAACCCCCATGGTCGAAGACGTGGATGCGAATTGTTTTCTAGTGATGGTTGGGCTTATGGTTCTCCTGAATTTCTCGATTTTGAATGGAGGCTTGTGGATGTGTTTGTTCGATCGGGAATCGAAGTTGAGATGATGGTCGGAGTGTTGACGTCACCAGCGGTGATCAACGTCGTCGATTTGGTTTGTGCATGTGCACAGTGTTGTTTTGGGTTGTTTGTTGTTGTTTTGGGTTTGAACTCGAAGAGATGATCGGGTTTTGGAGGCAGATAACTCGAGTTCATACTCGAGTAGTTTAGTGGGAATAACCTGTAAGTTTTTAAAACTTAAAATTTTGACTAAATTTTTAAAAAAAGGGTAGAAAGTGGATTGACTCGGGAATAGGCTCGAGTAACCTTCGGGTAAAACCCGAAGCAACTGTTTAAAACAGTTTTTAGGATGTTTTAAAATCATATATTTTTGAATTTAAAGTTAAATCTAGTTTAGACTTCTATATTAACTTACTTTATATATATATATATATATATATATATATAATAAGTATTTCTTAAACAATTGGTTATGAAGTTTTAAAGATGTTTAAATTAAATTTTGTTAAATGAAATTTTGAAGTGATTTAAACCATTAATTTAAAAAGTATGTTAAGATTATATAAAAGAAAGTTTTAAAATACAAATTGTAATTAGTTTTGAAACCTTTACTTGAAATGTTTTAAGTTTTTAGGAAGTTAAGCATTGATAACTTTAAAATTATCAAGCGAATAATTATTTATTTTAAAACTTAATTAATGATGTAATTAAATAAAGATAAATTATAACGTTAAAATGTTTTTTGAAGTGTTAATGTTAATAAAGGTATTAATGAGATAATGTCTTGTCTTAAGATGATTAAAGATTTAATACCTTGAGATAAACTAAGTTAATTGTGGAAATTAAGTATAATTAATTAATTTGATTTGTTTAATTATAAAGAATTAATTGAGTAATTAATTAAGAGTAATTAATTGGTTTAATTAAAAATTAATTAAGGCTTATTGTTTAAATAATTTAAGGATTATTAATTAAAGATTGTTAGTTAATGATTAGAGATTAATTAATCGAGTAACTAAATAATTAAGAATTAATTAATCAAGTTATTAAGATTTGATTAATTTGTAATTAGAGAGAGTTAATTAAGTAATTAGAGGTTACTTAATTAATATATAAGATGTAATTAGTTTGTAATTAAGTTTTATTGATTAATAATTAAGTTTTATTATTTAATACTTTAAGGATGATTAATCTATAATTAAATATTAATTGATTGATTTGTCAAAGGATGATTAAGGATTAATCAGAGGGTAATTAAGAATTAATCAATGTTAATTAAAGATTTATCAAAGGGTGATTAAGGATTAATCAGATGTAATTAAGAATTAATCAATTTTAATTAAGGATTGATTAACAATTATGGATTAATTAATTTGTAATTTAGGTTGTTAATTAATAATTAAGTTTTATTAATTGATAATTAAGAGATAATTAATTAGTTAATCGATGATTAATTAACTAATTTTAAGAGTAATTATGGATTAATTAATTTGTAATTAAGAGATTTTGATTAATAATTAAGGCTATTAATTAATAGTTAATGGATAATTAATTTGTTAATTAAAGGTTAATTAATTGATTATGAAAGTAATTAAGGGTTGATTACTTTGTATTGAAGGAAATTAATTAATAATTAAGGTTTACTAATTGAGAATTAAAGAGTAATTAATCTTTGATGAAAGGTTAATTGATTAATTGATAAGGATAATCAAGAAGTGATTAATTAATTAAATGTTTGTAATTACTTAATGATTGTTAAGCAGGATTAGGAGATTAATTCTTAAGTAATTAATTTAATTTAAGATGATTGAATTAATTATAACATGGATTAATAATTCCTGTTTATGGATGATTGTCTGTGTAGAATATCTATATTGGACAATATCTGTTGGATGACATATAATGGATAATATCTATTGGACAATATCTATTAGATGATATTTATTGGATGATATCTATTGGATGATATCTATTGGACGATATGTTATGATATTTTGTAATATGATATTAGATATATCAGTGATAAGTGTGTGATATTTATCTATGTTAAATGCTATGTGAATTCAAGTATTGAATTGAATTGAATTGAATTGTTTTAAACTTTAAAACAACTTGGACCTAAAAGATGGCGTTATGGATTTCGATGAGACCGGGACCGGGTTTCTAGATTTGGATATCCGAAAATCACATCGATCCAAATTAAGCGTTAGGTCTTGAATCTCAAGTAAAGATGAAGATTCAGAGTGTAAGGGTTATCGTCGTTAACTCTAAGGCTGATTCCAAAATGAGTGTAACGAGATAATGCCTTCGGTTTCGTACGAACCCGAAACGAACTTGTATGGATTGAATGCTTTCAGAACATCGTAAGGTGGACGATGAGCATTCTAAGATAGATGTGTTCTGTAAAGGTAATCGTACCCTCAAGCCTCGTAAACCGGGAATGGCTAAAACAGGGGAGGTGCAGCAAGGTTAACTTAGTCATGCCCAAGTAGGATGAGAGCTTCCCCTGTCTAGATGTCCCTTTTTATTCTGCTGTGTGGGCAGTTGGTCTGCGGTCAACTGCGGGGTTGTCTTGTTCGGGACTATTCAGTAAGGAATGGCCCCGGCCTTGTGTTGTAGGGGATTGGGAGAGATCCTCGGTACGGTGATCTAGGCCACGTACTGTGAAGGGCGATACCCTAGTAGCCCTCCCATTGTATGGAATCCAATCTCCAATAAGTGTCGTACGTATTGATTGTGCCCAACTATGTTAGAACGTGAGATGTAAGCATTCCAGCTATTTCTGTATTTTACTTGAAAACCCTAGACACTATTATAATATCACTGGATTTCCTATCAAATGTTTGGATGGCGTAAGGTAAAAACTTACCCGTGTTTATGTGTGGGAAGTCTTACGTGACGTCCTTTTGCTTTCAAAAGTTTTCAAAAATTAAGCAACTTTAAACCGTTTAGTCACACCAGACCCATGTCTGACCTGGAGTTTATTTCTGTTTTTCTTAAACTCTCGGGTAATCAAATTTTTATGAGTAGCCAAGGGATCAGGTTTTGGCTTGATGAATATTGGAAAGCGTGAAGCTGGAGTCCAGACGTAGCTATATCTATATTTCCGTTGTGCCGAGTTGTGTTGTAGTCATTGTCTGTTGTATTTGAAATGTAATAGACAGAACCCTATAACTGTCTAATGTGAAAGGTTGTTGTATCTGTGTAACTCTGATGTAAATGACTTTGTAATTTCTATTTGATATATTATATTTTGTTCCGTTCCACTGTGAGATTCGGATATTGTTGAGTTCTTTCTTCTTTATTGTCTATTTCTACCTCTTTCTTTCTTATCGATGATGCATCCCTCTGCAAAATGAAGGGCGGGTCGTCACAGGTATGAGCAAACAAAAACAGTTCTTTAAAACAAACAACAAAAGAATTTAAAAGTTGAAATCCATAATGTTTTTTGGAAAATGAAACTACCATAAGGCCTCCCGCCACGCACACCATGCAAACGCAGAATTGGAGGAGATTTGTCCTTTTGAAAGTCTATAACGACCCATTATTTTGTACCATTCAAATCCGACACAAAAATTTTAAAACGTGTCAAACTTGAATAGTTCAAAACAATAAATTGAAATAAAAATTGGAGCAAATGAAATCAAATCATAGAATCACAAACACAGAAATCAGAATACTCGCAGCGGAATTAAAAATAACTTAGTGGTTCATGAAGCCACTATCACTTAGTCCCAAAATAAGTATAAATTACATAGTTTAAAAGCAAATACAGTCTGAAACAAATACAGAAATCTCAATATTCAATTGTCTCAATTGCAGGCTAAGATAAAAGACTGAATAGACAACAGCTTGATAAAGATGATCTTCAGAAGTCCTAGCTCGGGGATATGAAGTCCGAACTGATACACAGGCTGACCCGAGCGTAAGAAATAAAGACAAACACTCGAGTCAGGACATACATACTTATACAGTGTAAGCTAATTCAAGTGAACCGTAATATAAATGCAAGTAACTTAAAGGATGCTTGGGACCGCCCATCCTCCAAGGATCCGTTAAATTATTTATTACGTAGTAATATTTCGCTATTATAATAGTGTCTATATTAAGATAAACTTACTTTAAAATAGTGTTAAAGAGTTACCCATATAGCCCTTAACACGTTATAGTCCCAGTAGTCCATCCAATGTCATAGTCCCTCCTGCTTGAGAAGCCATTAGAGGATACCACACAGGCTACGGGAGAAAATCAAACTCGTAGAAGGCGCGCTAGGTATATGACATGGAACAACTAGGCAATGCCAGGGCAGATATACCAATTACGCATCCGAACCAGTGGTAACGTGTAACTGCTACTACCGCCCACGTCGAACAACACTCCCAAATCAAAGGTGCGCACCAAACAATCACAAAGTAATAGAATGACATACAAAGAAGTGCATTCGATCAAAGGTGCTACCTCATTAGTCCGTCAATCGCTCTTGTTTTAGCCACCTTATGCCAACTCACGGGAGTCGGGTCTACTAACTGTGACACCCCACCTCTATGCTCACAATAACAAAGGTTATTATAAGGAATAACATCTGCTATTGCGAAGAATAAGGCTTGTTAGAAGCAATCATCCGTAAGTTATGCCTTAGACGAGTATTGATTACATCGATAGGAGTTTTATAAATTACTCCCAAAGATATAAAATTCAATTCAAATCTGAAACGAAACTACGGTGGCTAAAGAAAATTTCAGAGCAACTCATAATAACAACAACATTGATAGTATAATCACATCAGGACAGAAATATCAGATATATAACGGAAGACAAGTCTGGAATACATGCTACAACAATCGATAGTTCTCATGAACAAAAATGTACATATACAAAGACATCAATATACATGAGACGATAGTCAATACACCAAAAGTACACCTCGAAGACTAGACAAAAGATGGAGTGAATTCCCAAAAGCTGAAGCTGTAACTGAATCAGAGATAGCGACTCTCCTGAAATGACTCGATCTGACCCGAGTATTATTTAGAAGAAAATAATAAACGGATCAGTCTATTTATTCTTAGAAATGAGTACATTGTAAATAACATCAAAGCAAAATAATAATAATATCGAATGAGACTATTCAACATAAGAAATCGACATAGTTCAAAATAAAGAAATCTCAATTTAAACTCCATTAAAATCAATAATCTCGAATGAGATATTCAACATAAATAATCACCATAGTTTAGATGAAGAAATCTAAATTTAAACTCCATCAAAATCAGCTTTTAAATTCCCAATTGAATTCAAAATAGCAATACGCAAATTTATAATCTCGGATGAGACTATACACAAAATTACAATCTCGGAAGAGGTTATACAACATATTAATCAACATAGTTTAAAGGAAGAAATCCCATTAAATATCATCAAAATAAATTTCCGAATTCACAATTGAATTCGAAACAGCAATACACTAAAATCTAGAAATTGGTCAAGATAACTAGAAAATCAGCATTCACAAAATCTAGAAATCAAAATAAGATAACTAGAAAATCAACATAAAAGATGGATCGATCCCAGCAGATGGCGAGTTTTAGCTACGCCGCACTGTATCTCATATGGCCGAAGCCTACCAAGTACTATATTTTTGGCGCCCAACAAATGACCCGAAGGTCTAGTACTGGTATTGACCCGAAGGTCCAACATATGACCCGGAGGTCCAACAGAGTGGCTCGAAAGCCAAATAAAATCATCAAACAACAAATATTTCAATTAACGAGTCCGAAATTAACCGAAATAGTAAAAGTGTGGTTCCATACTCCGCACTTTTGCTAAATCGTTTAAATCTCTTCACCGTTTCCTTGAAAGTGCAAAATTGTGTATTTTATAAAAATAACATTTTACGTTCTCAAACGAACAAGTCCGGAATTAACCAAATCAGTAAAAGTGAGGGTTCATAGTCCTCAATTTTGCTGAAGCGTTTAAATCGCTTCCTCATTCTTTTGAAAGCGCGAACTGTAAAATTTTTGAAAACACTTTTATTTTGAACGATTTTAAAAACACGTGATTAAAACAGCAACAACTGTAGCAATTTCAATAAGGAGATTACACTTCTCAAAACACCGTGAAAACAGATACCAAATCAACTTTGCGGGATAACCGCTTAAAAATCCACTTCAAATTTGACGGTTACCGAAGTCAAAGCGACAGTAATTTTTATACGTTAAAATCTCATCAAAATAATTCGCATTAAATTATAATACCGGTGTAAAATTCATTATAAAAATAACGGTAACCAATTTTTCATTAATAACAAACACCGGTTCACGTAAATCAACCGAACTGAGGTATATAATGAAAGTGGAAAATATTGATATAGCCCGGTCTCACTATAGTTTCTTACAATCAAAAACATAATGAAGATTGACAATACATCCTACAAGTACTGACTACAATACACTAATTAAATTATTTTCCCGTGAGTTGAACAGGTGCATGTAATATGTTCATCTCAATTTGCAAAGCAACAACAATACCGGGACAATATTCCCATGGGCATGTGTATGCACTACATCCTTCAAGCAATATAATAAGGATAAAATAACGTAGAGCTTGTTTTGATGGGATGCACTAACTCACCCCACATCATACAACATGCACGAAATTTTCACTTTTAACATATTAATGTGGCCAGTACTTATATAATGACACGTGCAGGTAGAAATGGTTCATTACCTGTATAAACACGTTGTGAGGCAAAATGTCCATCACCTAACATATATTTGAGCATAGTAACTTATATAAAGAACAAAACTCAAACCCAAATTATAAACCGGTACGCACGCATGCAAAAAAAAAAACAAGGATCTGAGCATTGTTTCCCAATACCCAAATACAGGCACACCTTATGATACGTGCACACCTCAAGATACATGCACACACGTTAGATGGCTTGACTCACGCAATATACCCCTATTTACCGAATTAAATGCAACAGTCTCAAGTCTAATACACTTCCTCAAAGTAAATAGCTAGTCCATAGGAGCAGAGGAACCGATAGCACGTGTATAATATTATGTATGTAGTCCACACATTTCGTTTGTATGTGACAGTTTCAGTTTGTTGGAAGAGAAGTCTTGACTGGTTCAGTTTATTTTGCATGAAGACTACATATAATTTTACTTTACCTTTATTTGTTGCTTCGGATATAAGTTAATAGATGAAATGAGAACACACATCACTAAAAAGTAAAAATAGTCCAAACATGCAGCAAAACTTAATAAGGACAAGAATAAAATAGCTCAAATAGGGCAGAAATGGTCAGGTGATGTAGCTCAGCAAACATATATTCGACATATTATAGTCCTTGATAAATGGATAAACAAGCAGTGACGATAATCCTACTGAGTTTTATTGTGGTATTTGGCCTTTTTTTAGTATTACTTAGGCAACATATATGTATATATATACTCGCATATACAAAAACGACCTGGACTTACTTATTTGTGGTGCTTACACGTGAGATGCAGTAACGCAAGTTTCTGGTAAATGACACCATATACAGTAACTTATGTAACGCACGTAATGGAATTTAAAAACTAAAATGACATGGTAAATTTTTGCACAACTTCCATGAACACGAAATGAATATGGCACAGAAAATGTCAACAAATTCAACAATTATTACACCTTATAACTTATAGGAAAATCCGACTTTAAATCAAAATTTTCTTTAAAACCGTTCTACAAAATACGTTCACGAAATCATCAAATTCGAATAAGATTTTGAGCAGTACATAAGTACATTAATTCAGATAAAATTCAATATGATTCGAGATAAGAATTATTAACAAAAAGGATCACAAAACTGACAACACAAAGACATGTTTACTTTATAAACTGATTTCCAAAATTCATACTGTAAACAACCTAAATTCAGCAACTAAGCAACATACGAAACTTCTTTAAACGAGAAGTGTGAGTTTATAACTCACCTTAAATTCGCTTCAAAAGCAACTAGGAACCCAAAAGAGAGAAAAAGCAAGCTGCCATTAATGCCCAAGCCGGGCTACTCAAGAAAAATGGAACCCAAAAAAATGCAGCTTTTTCCACCTTTTTTTTTCAAAATGCGAACAAGTGAAAAGCAACAATGTGTCGTACAATAGCATTTATGAAAACGTGCCTCGGTGGAAAAAGGACACTTGCTTATAAGAATAGTGATGACAGCAAAGAGAAAATGTTGAAACTTTGAGATGGCTAAAGTAACGAGTTCCCTAGCTTTATAAATCGGAAGTGACAGCACAAGCTAATTGGACTTATATCTACTTTCACACCTGAAGGAAATTTGCACTACATATCCAATACGCATCATTGTAAAAATATGCAACTGACTTTGAAATCATTTTTTGTATTGCAAATTTAATTTAACAAATTTTTTATTTAAAATTTTTATTTCGACGGTAATAAAATCACGGTCGTTACACATTTTTAAAATATTTATTACGACAGTAATTCAAAAATCACGGTTGTTACACCTACATACCTCAATAGAACGTCACCACCATCTTACTTCATTCTGAAATCTCCACCACGTGCATGGTTGTCAAAGTGGTTTTGGTATCGACAGAGAGTATGCCCATATCTGATCCCGGTCTCTTTAACAACCAACGTTATTATTACCTGTGGTTATAAAATTCCAAAATAGTTTATATCTCAATCAAAATATTTGATTTTAATCTACTTAAAAGTGAAGTTATTATTCTTACAAAATCCAATATAAATTCCAAAGGTTTACCGTTAGTTCATTTGCATCAACTGCAGCACTTTCAAAGTGCGGTAATATCCCTTACAATTGATTTTCGTAAATTAAGTTTCAGATTTCAATATAATTTCATCAACAATTAAACTTTAATTTTTAAAATAATTTAACTTATAAAAATCATAATTTATATTTGAAATAGTCATTTAAATTTACCTAAAAATTTATGATTTTTATAAAGTAAATTCCCCTAATAAATATCAACCTCTCAAGGCTTCACTTATTAAAATTAAATACCCAATTTTCTCTATATTCAAAATTTACTTAACCATTTAGTCTAATTACCATTTCAAAATATAACTATATTTCCTCTTTATCACTTAACTCACCCTTTTATTCTTAAACCAAACTTCCATTTCTAAATTAAGATATATGTCAAGTTTTTTGTTTTAGTATTTATATATTTAACTGTTAAATTCATAGAAAATTCAATAACACCTTATTAATTCATTTAAATTCCAATTTATATCAAAATTTATTATATTTACATAGTTAACTTGAATTCCATCAAAGTTTCCAAAATAAATTTTATAGTTCAAATTCCAACTTAATCATTTATTTATTTATATATTTAACTTGTATAAAACTACTAACCATCGTTTAATCCAATTTACATCAAAATATTACAATATATACATTTAAAATACTTAATATTTCCAGAAAAATATAAATAAAATAACCACGGGTCTGTATAATACTTTCTAACCTAGGCCAAGTGATACGGATAATATATCATTTCAATCTGTAATTTACAAAAAAAAAAATTCAGGTTCTATCACTTCAAACTCGCAATCCCAAGTTAAATAAATAAATAATAATTAAATAAATAAATATCGTTCAGGCCTATCATTTCAGCCCGTAACGATTCTATTCTATAGGGAACTTGCAATGATAAACAGTAAATAAATAAATAGTAAAACAACATAAATATAATAGTATATAATATAACTGATGATGTGTCAATTTAATAACAGGGTTTTTACCATCATAAAATTTAAATCATTCTACAATTCCACTTGTTATTAATTTACAGATCTATAAGTATGTTTGTCGGGTGTGATTACTCACCTTTATGCTGCTGAAGATTAGATTCAAAACTACGATAACCACATCGGAAATAGCGTACAGAAGGCACGATCAAATATTAGAAGATGAGGCAATCCGATTAAAATCATGAAACAAGATAAATAAATAAAACTAAGTACGCGAATCCAATTACGATCAAAGCAAAATTTTAAATAAATCAAAATTGGAACGAGATTTAAATAAGAGAATAATTGACAAAATTTTGCTCGACTACTTCACCCTACAACTCGACCAACGCTCCACATACTCGACCTTGTCCAAGTTTATGTTTTGAAATGCATGCATGCACGCAGTGGTATGTTGAAAAGTAAACTGATATATGCACGGCAATATGGTTCACGGGTTTGGCTCAATCACACAGTGTTCGGCTGTGATTAAAGTGCAAAGGTGGTGCACAAATGAAATCCTTTTTTTTAAAACTGAAACACGCAAATAGAGGAGTTTAGAAAAAAATTTAGGCTGGGCGAAACTCAAGGTGGCGCATGTAATATTTATATTTACTTAATATATTATTTTTCTCTTACAGGGTCCAGATCATCAAGAGCACGACACAACTGCAAGGCTCGTTAAGGCATGGGCTCACCATAGTTTAGCCTAACACCACGTGCAAGTGCTTCGGTTATGTCAGGCGAGGGAAGGTGGTTGTACTACGGCTGTGGTGGAGGAAGTGTATATGCGGTCGTGAAAAGTGGTGGAGTGGCCGAGCACAAGTGGAGCAGTCGATAGGAGATAAAAGAAAAATAAAAGAAGAAAAAGAAAAAGAAAATAAAAGAAGGAAGAAGAAGAGAACCTGCGGCCATACCTGATGCAGAGCTCTCGCACGAAATAAGAAAGATGAAGGCCAAAAATGTGGTGATGAAATAATGGGAACGTGCTGGTGTATTTATATTAGGGGTTGCATAAATCAAGTGTAAAAAGTAGCAAAAAATCTTATTTTGAAACGGTAAGGAAACAAATGTAAGTGATGTTTGAATTTAACGGGGAGTTATGCGTTGATTGACTGGAAGCAAACAACAAGAATTAAATTCCTTTTTAACGGCCAAGAGAAACCAATATTTTATACCAACTAAAACAAGGAAGCAAGGGAAAGTGGAAGATTTTATTCCTATTATACACGAGGTAAATGGAATTTTTGAACGTGTTTATTTTTAAAAGAAGAACTTGCGCTGATTGAGGGAAAATAAACGGAAAGAAATATTTGATTTGGATGTTAGTAAAATAGAAGGATTTGGTTCCTATTAAAACAGAAGGAGAAAATAAAAGTGTAGAAAGTTTGTACATGAATGACAATGCAAGTAATAAATTTAAATGGATATATTTAATCCCTTCTCTCTTTTGAAATGTACGTCTACTGATTGATTGATTTACTTAGCTAAGGTAAGCAATTTAGAAGTGCGTACTATAGACGCAATAAATAAACATAACGTATGCCCAATATTTAATAAAAGTAACGTATTAAAAATTTATACGTTCCTTAATTATCCAGTATATATGCTAAAAATAAATTAGAAAAATAACTTACCTTATATAGCATCATAAAAATCAACAATAACGGATATAAACGTACAAATTTAAAAACGTGAAATTTAATAGCTTATTTATGCCCTATTTATTATTAAATTTAACATTTGATTTGTTTACATTGGTTTGATTTATTTATCATTTAACTACGAAATTGGTGTGTAAAAGATACATAAAATTAAAAAAAATTCAAAATATTAATTACTTAATTTAAAATTCCAATTAAAACTAGACTTAAACAAAAATCAAAATTACAGAATTTACTTACTTTTATTAAAATTTGGGCAATGATTTATAATAAATTTAAATTTCAAACTTATATAAAATAAACCCCAAAGTTTTAAATAAAAGAATAAAATATATGTTAAAAAATTTGGGCTGTTACACTCTCCCCCACTCAAAAATTTTCGTCCTCGAAAAGGAACGAAAGAAGGAAAACAAAGGAAGATAAGAAAATAGAGCAAAGTACCTGAAATAAATAATTTCGGATTCGAAGCACGAATGCTCTCCTCCGTCTCCCAGGTGCAATCCCGTTCATCAATGCTCCACTACACTATGACCAGGCGAACAGATTTTCTTCTTAGCTGTTTCGTACCTCGATTGATGATATGAAGTGGCTTCCTCTCAATAGTTAGATTAGGCTCGATATCCAAACTATCAAGTGCAGAAGGCTGGATAATAAGAGATGGATTATGCAAACAGCGACGAAGCTGTGATACATGGAATACATTATGTACTCCAGCAAATTTCTCGGGCAAAACCAGACGATAGGCAAGAGACCCAATCCTTTCCAAGATGCGGAATGGCCCTATGAATCTAGGAGCAAGCTTCCCTCTACGCCCAAACCGAACCAAATTTCTTAAGGGAGAGACCTTATGAAAAACCAGATCACCAATAGCGAATTCCAAACTCCTTCTACGACGATCAGCGTAATTCTTCTGCCTATCCTGAGCAATCCTTAACCTTCTCTTAATCTCCTCAACCTTCTCTGAAGCTTCCAAAATCATCTTAGGACCAAGAACCAAACAATTTCTAGATTCAATCCAGCAAGTTGGAGATATACAGGGTCGCCCGTACAGGGCAGCAAACGGAGACATCTTAAGGCTAGCCTGAACAAAAGATAGAATGAGATAGATAGAGGATTAAGATGCGACAAGAACAGAGGATTGGAATTATACCTGATAACTATTGTTATAGGTGAATTCCACAAGATGGAGATGATCTTCTCAAGATCCTCCATAATCCAAAATACATGCATGAAGAAGATCCTCTAGAATCTGATTCACTCTTTCTGTTTGACCTTCGGTCTGCGGGTGGTAAGCAATGGTCAGATTCAGACGAGTACCCAAGGATTCTTGGAAAGCTTTCCAAAACTGACTGGTGAAGATATAGTCTCGATCGCAAACAATGCTACGGGGAACACCATGGAGGCGCACAATCTCCCTCATATAAATCTCAGATAAGCTCGAAGCCGTACGGGTAGACTTGACCGGAATAAAATGAGCAGACTTGGTCTGTCTATCCACAACAACCCAGATGCTCTCATTTTCCTTCCTAGTTCTTGGTAAACCATCGATGAAATCCATAGAAACTTGCTCCCACTTCCTACTGGGAATCTCCAGAGGCTGCAACAAACCTGGGGTCTTTTGATGATCCGCCTTGACTTGTTGACAAGTTGCACACCTACTAACAAAGTTAGAGACATCCCGCTTCATACCCTTCCACCAATAGAGCATTTTCAAATCCTGGTACATCTTTGCCACACCCGGATGAATGGAAAGTCTTGATTGATGATGTTCCCGAAGTAACTCCTGCTCAGGCCATCAACATTCGGGACATAAATCCTATTATAAATCCTCAAAATCCCTTTATCATCAATCTGAGCTTCGCTACCATCAAGACTACTACTTCCAACCCTGCTACGAACACTTCCCTTCATACGCCTAATGTAACGGTTCCAGTTTTGAATTAAATTTAAATTAATAGTTTATGTAAATTTTGGAAGAAAATTTGGAATTAATTTGAATTTGAAATACATATGTATGTGTACATATGAGTAAATTTGAATTTAACTTGAGAATTTTAATTTGAAGATTGAGTTTGTATTTGAATTTTTAATTTAAATAGATGACTTAGAAAATGTTTGATAGTTAAATGTTAAAACAAAGACATAAAAAAGTATTTATACTAGAAATAGAAACAGAGTTATATGAGATAAATTAAAAAAATATAACTAAATACATTAACTAAAATCTAACAACGTATTAAAATATAAACGTATTCATATGACAAAGCAATAAGACAAAACAAAGAAAAGAAATAGATACATTCAAATATGAAACCAGAATATATATATATGAATGATGCTTGCAAGAGAAGACACCAATATACTTATTTATTCAAATATGAATAATATATGAAGATAAGGGTAGACTTGAGAAAATAAAGACAATAATTAATGCCAAAATATCTTAGCACACAAAGTATATCTCTCTGCCGAAATCTGCATAGTCAGTTAAACAAGAAAAAAAAAATCTTTGGTCTTATCTTGTACAAAACAAATATTATGTTACCCTATTGTACAAACAAAATTATTATCAACCTGTAAACTTCTTTTCTTATATATATCAAGCTTTTTCATTCCAGTTTCGTTCACCAATACATAGCAAACCAGAAAATATGTAGCAAGTTTTTTTTTTTTTTTTTTTTTTACAAACTTAAACATTATTTATCCAAACAAAAGCTAGAAGATTTAAGAAAGATCAAGTCTACAGTTTTTCAAACAGAGGAGCTTTGTTCATCCTCTCCAAAACTGTGAGTAACATATCATTTTTTATTTAAACTTCTGCATCTGTTTTATAAATCAATGTTGTGTTTGTTGTATATCTTTAAGCAAGGAGCTCTGTACCTATATGATTGTGCTGTGAATTTCATATGTCTGTTTTTCTTAATCTCTGGTTACAGAGTAAAGCAAAGTAGAAAAAATTCATATATCTTCATACCACATTTTTTAAGCTTAGAATTTCTAATTAAACAAGTTTGTTCGAACTTAGATCATGACTTAGAATCTGTTTTAATCTCAATATTGAAGTATTGTTTCTGTAAATTGAATTTTACAGTAAAAGTATGAACATATGAAAATTTTGAAAATCTTAATTCATCGATTCAATTATATAACTTGAAACTGCATTCGAAAATAGGACTTTTAAAACAAAAATGGGAAATTTTAATCGAGTATGCTTCGAGCAGTATATAAATGAACCGAGAATGCCTTTTATCCAAATTCCAGCGATCGAAGGAAAATTGAATGTTGTACTCTTGCTTGAAGCTAGCTGAGCCATTGATGATGTTAGGAAAATTGACTAAAAAAATTTCTGTTATAAGGGATGATGGAATGAGATCAAATTAGGGTTTAAAGCTTGTGTTTATCTGGTTGAAGTCGTGAGTTAATCGCGTCGTCGCCACCGTGTTTCTGGCGATCGCACCAGGGGGAGCAGGTAGTGGAGGCTCTGGCGAATGCAGGGGACGGGTTGGCAACGTTGCTGGTGATCGATTGTGGTCAGACGATGGGTTCTTGTGGTCAGAGTTAGGTTCCAGTGTTGAGTCGAACGACTTGTTCTCGAATCGTACTCGGTTTTGGTGATTTGAGTGTTCGTGGAAACTCAGGGGTTGATGAGTGATCGGTCGACGATTGCAACGTTGGCCGAAACTCCGGCGAGTGGTTGTGCACGTATACGTGCATTCACGTGTATTGGGTTCGAACATTTTTGGGGAAGGAGGAAGAAACTCGGGTGTAGCGTGTGCAAAGGAAGGATTTGCTCGAAGTAGTTGAAGGCGTGGCCTTGCCCGGGTCCAAACTCAAAGTAAATAGGGTATTGACTCGAAGCTGATTGATATTGCCTCGGGTTGGTTTTAAATTGGTACAGGTTTTATTAAACCTGTGTGTACTTTTGAATTTAAGCAAATTTGAATGAATTTGGATTTTTTAAATCAAGAATTTAAAATCAAAGTTTTATAAGAAAGTTTAAATCAAAGTTATAAATCAAAATTTTAAAGCCAAGTTTAAATCAAATGTTTAAATATGGATTCAAGTTCTTGAATTCAAATTTGGAATTTAAATCAGTTTTTAAATCTGAATGTTTTAAACAAGTTTAAATCAAATAGTTTTTTTAAAAGTAATTTGTTTTTCAAATAAATATTTGAATTGGATTTTGATTAAGTTCTTTGATAAAAAAGGATTTTTGAATGAAAGGTTAAATAATTTTTTTAACTTGAAATTCCAAGTTAAAACGTAATGTATTTTTAACGCTTAATATTTTAAATAAAAATTTAAGTAATTTGGTTATAATTTTTCTTATATAGGTTCATAAATTGAGATTTACATTTGGTTAATGTTTAAACATATAATCGTTTTGAATCTCTAATTCAAAATGAAATTTGAATCTAAATTTAGAAGTGTAATGTTTTAAATACACTTTAATATTAATGAAGTCATTACTAAAGAAATGAATTACCTTAGACATGATTAAGGTATTAAAAAATGATTTAATGAATAAGATAATTAAGGAATGACTTAATTATTTAATTTATAAATTAATGATTTAGATTAATTTATAATTAAAGGTTAATTAGGAAAGTAATTAAAGAATTGTTATTAGTTAATGAAGGTCATTAACTAAGATTTTTTTTAAATAATTAATTAATGTGATTAGTTTTAACAATTAATTAGGTTAATAAATTAATGATAATCATTTATGAAATTGTGTAAGTGTAATTACTTTATGGTTAGTAATTAAAGGGTTAATTTCTTAAAATAATTATTAAGGGGTTAATTAATTATGTAAGTTGTTTAGAGGTTAAATTTAATTAATGTGATTAATTAAGAATAATTTATTAATTAAGAATGATTAATTGATGTGTTTGATAAATTAATTTATATCAAATGATTTGTAATTAATAAAGCAGGATTGGATAATTAATTCATAAGTAATTAATTTAATTGGAAATAAATTGAACTAATTAGGATTAAACAATTAATTAACCCTGCTTATAAATGATTATTGAATGCTTGACCTTGCTTATGAATGATTGTATTGTATGAGATGCCTTGAATTGATTGTCCTATCTGATCTGTGATATTTTATTCTGTGGAATGAGCTGTGTATTTTATTTATTTATTTGTGATATATTTGTTTATTATCTGTGAATCTGTGAATGAACGATAAGCGTTATAGTTTATACCGCTTATCAACTATATTTCTGTGTTTTGATCTATCATGATGATTGCAACAACCCTGGATTTTGGCCCTGTTTATTTTAATAAATATTTAATCTAATTAAATAAAATGTAAACTGATCATTTTAGAATGAATATGATTTTGGAAATATTGCCTTTTGTTTGTAATGGATTTGTATTTTTTTAAAAGGAAATTTGATTCTGGAAATTTAAAATAAAATCTCTTGATAATATTTATAATAAAAATTTTCTTATATAACTGAAATAAAATACTTTTTATTGTTTACATTTGGTAAATAAACATTTGGATCATAATGTTTCAATTAAATCTAATTCTAGCAATATAAAATATAAATGTGAAATATAAGTCAAACTTATGTATATAATTTAAATAAAATACAAATACAAATAAATATAAGTATAAAATATAAGTAAATCATATTAAACATAATTTAAATATTAATAGTTAAATATGAAATATAAATATAAACAAGTAAGTGACTTATGAAATATAATTTAAATGTTGCCGGCTAAAATACAAAATAAAAATGAAAATAAAAGCCAAATGAATAAGTTTGTAAACTAAGTATAAAACAAGAACAAAGTATATAAGTAAAATAAAACCAAATGTAATGTAAAACCAAAGACAAACATATGTGTATAAGTTATTTAAGTTAGAAGCCAATAAACAAATATATTTTTTATATCAGTCAAATAAGTATGAAAAGTAAAACCTGACCATATGTATATAGACTATTCAAACTAGAGGTTAACAAAAACAAATGATTTTATCAAGATATCTTCATATGCAAGCCAAGTCTACCTGCAGAATAAATTTTTATACAAATGTCTTCATACGAAACATCTTTACACATAGTACAACATAATTATAGTATGTAAACTAAGTTAGGAACCAAAGCACTTAATTTCTATCATTTCAGCCAAATTTTTTGTCATCTCAAGTCTTTATATTTCAGACAAAAAAAATCTGTTCAAAACAGAACAAAGATAAGAAAATGTTTGTCCAATTGCCACCTTCCCAAATTACAACAGTTATCTTGCATTTATATGTATACATCTGCTTTAGTTCGTTCAGTAATACCTAAGAAAAATAAGAAAAAAGGAAAACAAACTCAAATTTTAAATTCAAACTAAAAACAGTCAGGGCTTAAGACAGATTCAACTTTGCAGTCCAAAACTTCAGGTTCAAGAACATCTAGTATTCTCTGTTTACGAATCTTGCAGGTGGGTAAACATCAATTTTGAAGCTTCAAGTTTAAAATTTAATTGAAAATAGTTCAGGTGATTACATATGCTTTAGCTTGAATATAATTCTGTGTTTCTATATATCTCTGTTTATGGTTGCAGGGTGAATATTTAAAAAAAATTAAATTTATTCTCATCAAATTTATTGTAGAGCTTTCAGTTTCAATTCAAACAAGGCATTTAAATCTCAATCAAGATTTCCTAAGCTGATTGAAGATGTTATGGAGATATTATTGCAGTAAATCTTGTTTTACAGGTTCCAAATGATAATTTGATCAAAATTGATTTTTATAAAATATTAATTCAAGTTTATATCTTGAAGTATTACTGTAAATTATGATTTTTAAAACATAAACAAAGATTTTTAATCAAGTATTTCAAGAGCAGTTTGAAATTGAATAAAGTTTGCATTTTTCTCAATTCTTGACAATCGAATCATTAATAAATATTGAAATTTGTTCTGAAGCATGTTTGAACATCTGTAACGCTGGGAAAATTGTTGAAATAATTTTCAAATTCAAGAATTGGTCGAACGAATTCAAATTAGGGCTTGAGTTCACGTTTTTGTTCATGTCAGTGATAAGTCGAGTACAACTGCTATTCGTGATCATGTGTCATGAATTCCTGGTGGATGGTTGGTTGTCGTGTTGTCGAGGCGTGGACGAAACCTGGGCGACTCCGGTGACTTAAGCGACGGTGGCGAGGCATTTTAGGCAGAGGTTGAGTTTACAGTTTTTCAAGCGAGAAGGCTAAATTTCGATTCGAAATTTCTATAGGTGATCTGAGTTTAGATTTCGAGTTTGGGGTGAATTTCGACTTGTCGATGATGTTGGAGTTCGTCAGAGGTCGATCGTGCCGTCGTGCACGTGTACGGCGTGGAGGATGGCTTCTGCGTTGTGTCAGTGGGTGATCTCGAGTCATTCTCGAGTTAAACTAGGGATTTCTTCTGGTTTTAGTGTCTAGTTCGAATGCATGTTTCCTGATGCTATTTATATTTAGTTAAAACTTAAACTACAAAAAAGAAGAAGAAGAACACGAGAGGGAGAGGAGTGATACAAGGCAAATCAGGTGAGGCTCGGAGTCACACTCGAGTTAACATAGGGGAGCCTCGGGTTTTTGTTAACTACACTATTGTATTTTTAAGTAAAGTTAAGTAAACAGTTTTTCTGCAAAACTTTAAACACTGTAAATCTTAAAAATGTTTAACAGTTTTAAGTTAAAAACTTAATACAAGTTTTAATTATCTTGGTTAATACTTTAAAATGTTTTAAGCTCTTAATTATTATTCCAATTAAGTAATTGATATAAGATAAGTATAAAACTTATTATCATATAAGTTTGTAAGTAGTAATAAATTGATTTCAAAAGCTAAAGAAGATTTCTTTTAAAATGTTAATCAAGTTGAATGATTAATATTAATTAATTATTTTTAGAAAATAATTAAGAATGATTAATTTTTTTAATTTTAATTAGAGCTTGGATTACTTAATGTTTAAGTGTTGAATAAATGGTAATTAATTACTTAAGTTAATTAATGAATGATTAATAGTTAATTAATTAAGTAATTTAATTATGAATTAATAGTTAATTAATTAAGTAATTTAATTAAGGATTAATAAATGATTAATTAAGTAATTAGCAGAAATAAATAGGTAATTAAGTTTGATTAATTCATAATTAAAGTTATTAATTAATGATTAAAAATAATTAATTAAATAGTGTAAAGTAATTAAGTAATTCAATAATTAAGACTTAATAACTAATTAAGAAATGATTAATTAAATTAAATAATTTGAAAAGAAATAAGTAATTAACTGTTAATTAATGATTAATTAAACAGGGTTAAGTAATTAATTCATAAATAATTGATTTTAAATTGAATTAATTACAAATGACAAATTAAGATGATTGCTTATGGATTGTTGTGTAGAATATCTGATTGTGATATTTATTTGATGATATTCTGTGATGCTCTGTGATACGCTATGATATATTTATAATGATTGTGTACGATGTATCCGTGATAAATGCTATGTGAATTAAATCATTGAATTAAACTGTTTAAGTTAATTAGACAACTTGGCCTTTAAAATGGCATTTGGATTTCAATGAGACCGGGATCAGGTTTGCTATATTACAGCGTGATAGGGGGTTCTCGCTTTGCGTTGGGTGGAGAACGAGAGACTCCTACCCCTACATGCCCCCGGGGGTAGTATAAGGCCTTGTGGGGTTGGTTTGCTAGGTGCTTACATTCGAGAGGCTGGCTGTAAAAGCAAACCCGAGGTATCACTGTGAGCCACGGCGGGGCTGGGATGGTTGAAAAGCCTACCGGTCGAGTGAGCCACTATCGATGGTTTCAAAGCCTAGATCGTCACAAGTGGTATCAGAGCGCTAGGTTGAGCGAATACCTAGGCTCTTGAGTGATTCTTTCTTGAGAGAGCGTATTTGTAATTTGATATATATGTATATTTATTTATTTCTACCTATTTGTTGGGTTACCTGTTCGGGTTTTCCCATATAAGTTATAAAGGTAGATAGGGTAGTGGTGTGTGTAACACGACTACTAATGGTTGGAGTTTTAGATGTTTGAGGTTGGGAGTGTATCTGTCGAGACTGTAGGCCTATTACCGTCTCGAATGAACTTTGGGTGGTGTAAGGATTTCATCGATCTCTAAAGGAAACCTGTTAAGGTTCGGATTTCAGCTTTGAAGTGTAAGTTTGGATGAGCTAGAGTTTGGATGTGTTGGTTGGATGGAAGCAATTCATGATATCTTGATACCTCGGGATGTGTTTGCACAAAAATGGGCAAACACCTCCAAGTCGTATGATTTAGTTGATTATATGTTGTTCTTAGTGATTTGGACGATTTATGCAAATATATAAAATAGATGGACTAAACTGTAAAAGACACAGAGATTTATAGTGGCTCGACCAGAATGTGCCTACGTCCACTTTATATGTTTTTCTCCTTTTCTGTTCAGGTTACAAGTACAAAGCTTTGATTACAAGTATCTGAAAGTTGTTTGAAAGTTCTATCCGTGCTTGAGCTCTCAAACTTGTTCACTATTGTTGTACCCCTACCCCTCTATTTATAGAGTGAGGCTGGGGGTAGGGGTCTTGGATGTATATAGCTGCTGGTGAGCCTGGGCTTATGTAATCTGCCCTGGCAACGTTGGTTCGGTAGTAGATGGCTGGACTAGCGTTTTGGTCTGGTGGTAGAGGGGATGGGATTGGTTCGGTGTGGTTGATTCGGTGGAGGTTGGTCCAGTAGTAAGTGGTCCGGTGGTGGCCTCCCTTGCTTCTGGTTCGGTGGTACCTCTCCTGCTTCTGGTTCGATGGTGGATGGAGGTAGCTGATTCGGTAGTGTCTATCTAGCTTTGATTCGGTAGTGTTGGAAGTGGGTTGGTTCGGTAGGTTGGTTGGTTCGGTGGACTTGGTCCGGTGAAGGGTGGAAACGCACCCAACATTTGCCCCCTAAAGTGGGGAATATGTCATCATATGTCGCACTTTGTTTTAGCTTGGGGGATTTTCATCTGGTCCTGTGTGCCGAACCAGTTGGTCCGGTTATTTATATTTTGCTTATAAGTATGGGCCAAATGCTTCCGTTATTCCTTATCAGCCGAACCAAACTTCTTGTTTTTGCCGAATCAAACGTATTTTCCGCACCAAACTCTCTTCTACCGGACCAGGTGAGGCCCATTTCCGCCGAATGTGCTTTTGCTTTGAACTACCGAATGCACTCGGGGACTTGACACACCGAATGAACTCGTGGAGTATTCGTACCGAATGAGTTCAAATAATTGACTTGCCGAATGAACTCGCGGAGTATTCGTACTGAATGAGTTCAAAGAATTGACTTGCCGAATGAACTGGTGGAGTATAAGTACCGAATGAGTTCAAAGACCTGACTTTATCGAATGAATTAGAAATGAAATTCTAGACTGTACGACTTGCTTGTCTACTTCCCTCATTCTAACGACGTACTTTTTTGTGTTAGCAGATAAATGTCTCATAAAGTGGAAACTCGATCAGATAAAAGGAAATCCAAGGACAGAGAAGAGTCCTCCACGGTGCCTCCAGCTCAGTCAGGATTGGGACGTCATGGACCTCCCCCGAGATCACTAGTAGATGGGTACGGCCCTCAGGAGCTCCTGAACTCGCCACCTGATTGCTTTCCTAGCTCCCTTAAAGAGGAGCAGCTTGATGTAATATCTCGTTCTTTCGGGATTGACAGAGCACACATGGTGCTTCCAGGGAATGGAGTTATGCCGTATGACCCCCTGAAGGATAGTTCGCTTATAGTAGGTACCATTGCATGTGCGGGGCCATTCCCCCGATCAATGCTTGGGTAGTCAGCTTCATTACCTATTTGAAGGTGGCCCCTTTCCAGCTTTAGCCCAATTCTTATGCTATCTTGGTGAGTCTATTCATCATTTTTCAGAGAAAATACGGGCATCCCCCTTCCAACCGGGAGATCCGGTATTTGTACAACTTGAGGGGTTATAAGAAAGGGCCTCCATACATCAGCTTGGAATCGGCCGTGTCCTTCAAGCCGGTCCTGGACTTATATTCGAAGTTCAACATGTTTAAGAAAGAATGGTTCTTCATCAAGGATGACTCTGTTTCTATCTGTCGCTTCACCTCCAGCTGTAAGTTGAAGCTTATTTATAATTTCCATTCTAACTGCAATGCTTCTCCTTATGTGTTTTTATTTCTTGCTAGCAACAGGTGGCTTTGTGGTCGTGGAGAACGATCGCCTGGTTCAGATGGCTGCAGAGATAGAAGCCATTTTGGGAAGGGAGAGGTCAGCTTCTTACCTGATCAGGAATGCTACTCTTCTGCAGCACAACTTGATTCTACCGCGTCAGTCTGTGGTCAAGCAGAGAGACATAGCTGAGGAGAGGGCTGTCAAAGCTAAAGGAGGGGCCACGACGAAGAGCAGCAAGAGGAAACCCTTCTCGATACCTCCAGTTGCCGGGGGGAAGAAGCTCAAGAAATCCGATGGACCCTCCCCTAGCACATGTCCAGATGTTTCGGAGGAGGAAAATGTAGAGGAGGAAAGAGGCGAGGAGGGGAGGTGATGGAGAAGGTGATGGTGGTGATGGTGGCGAAGGACAGAGCGGTGATGGCGCCGGGGCTTTGTCTTCTAGGCATGCAGGGGAGATCCAAGAGTGGACAGATGATGCTTTCCGCTAGGCTTTTGAGGGGTTGGAGGAAGGATCGGCCTTGGTGGAGAAGACAAAGAAAACTGATAAGGCCGGGACTGGTGCCGGTTCATCTTCCAAGAGCATTTCAGCTAGGGCAACTTCGGTGATTCAAGGTGAATTTTTGACTCCTCTTTTAACTTCACATGTTTCTTGGATTATAGCCTCATGCATGCTTGTAACACTTGGTTTTTATTCCAGGAACGGGTAAGGTGGCCAAGACATCATACATTCGGCACCGTCTCGAACAATTCAAACTCCTCAAAGCTTCCGCTAAACCAAAGCCTCCGATCAACCGTTCCGGGGGTGTAGTTGGCTATCGTCCTCTTCTCGGAGTTATCGAAGAGGATATTCAAAAGAAAAAGAGGAGGCGCTCCTTATTCGAACCTTCACCTGGTCCTCAGCCCCCAACCCAGCCTATTCATGATATCACGGGGGAGGATAGTGAGTTCATACCCTCTCCGCATCCATCTGAGAATCCTATCATTACTCAGATTGATCGTCCCGGCTTGGCTCGTAATCCATTTGTAGGTCATCCAGATCTGGATCCGGGTTCTTATGATATTTCCTTTGACGAGGTTACTGGTGAGCACCTTCTTCCTCGCAATCCTATGGTAAGGGTGCTTGATGAGGCCAAGTCCCATGACCTTGATTTGCTTACTACTCGGATTGTAACTATGGAAGATGAAGCCAAGGCAAATATCGACTGGGTTGCTGAGGAGACTAGGAAGTTGATGGGGCATCATGCCCGACTGGTCAAGGCCGGGGAGGAAATTGGGAGTGCCAACATAAGATTGCGGTTAGTGGTTTTCGACCAGGCCAAGCAACTCGCCAATCAGGCCATCCAGATCTCTCAGCACGAGGCTGCCTCCAGACGGCTGAAGAAAACCATAGAAGAGGCTAGCAAAGCCGAGCTACGGAAAATGGAGGCCATCTGCAAGGAACGGATCGATATGGCCATTGCAACGGTGGATGAGGTTCGGAAAGCGGATCTCGAATGGGTAGAGGAGTTATCTGGGAAGCTTGAAGCCGCGAAGCTTGCTCAAGCCAAGCTGAAGGAGGAGATGGAGGCGATGAGGAAATTCCTTCAGGCTGACCGCTCGCGATACCAATCGGAGAGGGATGCTGCCGTTGCAAAGCTATTGGCTTTTGAGGTCTGAATGAGGGAGTTTGAGGAGAACGAGGGGATGATGGATGAGATGCTCCAGGATATGTATTTCCGTACTTGGAAGCAGGGCAACTTATCCTCGATGGATGATTATTCCCGGATCATGGTCAGGATTTATCTCCGGGCTCTGGAGGAGGCCAAGGCTGATGCGGATAAGGAGGGTGGCATGGCCTTCAGAATGGACGTGGTTACGGCCCAATTCACTAAGGAGGAGAAAGTGGCGGTGAAGGAGGGCATGCGGCTGCTCGCTGCTGAGGAGGTAGGTGTGCAGTTGGGGGACGATGATCGAGGAACAGATGCTGGTAAGCCTTCCCTTTTAGCCTTTTCATAGCTTGGTTGCTTATTGTTTATTAAATGAATTCTTCTCCTGAATTGGACAGGCGGAACCTCTGAAGTGCCAACTACCTCTGGTCAGCATGTTGGGAGTTCTGATCCGGCGGTTAAGTAGACCTCGGAGGGCCAGCAGGATAGAGGCGAAGCCCCGATGCAGTCGGCTCCTCGGCTTGATCTGGGCATTTTTCAGTTTACTTGACATCGCTGTCTATGTTAGTCTTAAAACATTAATGTAATCTTCAGGATGTAATTATGTAACGAACAACTTGATTTTTGGCACGTAACTTTATAACATAAGCTGATTTTATCATGTTTGAATGTTGTCGTTATTTTGATGTGTTGCATAAAATATAGCGGTGCATGTGTTAGTGATTCAATTGTGTTTGACGCTAAGTTCTTTCTTAAAATATAATTTCATGTCTTGCAATTTTAGTGTGATGTGCGAATAAATTATAGTTACATATTTATGTACAAGAGAAGAAAGTACCGCCCTTCAAGTTTTAGCTGTATACGATAGCTTTGAATGCCTTGTGTAATCGAATATGGAATGCAGCTGAGTGATCTTCCATCCAGCTGTGAGTTCTTATTCCCATTAGCGAGTGTCTCCTATTTTGTGTCCTGTACTTTAGTGATCGTTATAGAGGATAGGAGGAAAGTTTTTATAAATAAAATGGAAATGTAAGAAATAGTAAAACTTCCAATCACGGAAGGCCTTCGACGTGCTTAAGTTCGTGGCAAACGGGCTTTGTAGTCACTTTCCCTAGTTGTGGGTCTTGGAGACAGTTGTCACCCATCTTACGCCTCCGCGGGGAGTTTTCTTTTTAACCATAGCCGTACTCAAGACACATCAAAGCCGAGATCGCGCACGGTAACCACCCGGGCCATTATGGCCCGTAATCGTGGGTATTATTCGATTTACCGTGGCCGGCTAGCGCGGGTGCCGATCGTCAACCGTGAACTGCCCCTGGCTGGCCACACCTTATGTTGGGGCTTATAATCGGTTCACGGTTGCCGGCGAGCCGAACGCCGTAATGAGGTGCCTAGGCTATGGTTGGCCTTCTCGGTGGCTTATAATCGGCTCATTACAGTTGGCTTTAAGGGCCGTCACGAGCAATGAGTTAACCCGCAGCAGAGGGATGCTGGAGCAAAAGTGTCTCATTGGCGAGGGCATAGATTCGTATAATACCCGTTAGGTTTTGTCCAGGTGAAGTTTCGCCGTGAAGTGTTTAGAATGGAAATGCCATTACACAGGATTTTGTTCAACAGAAAAGGATAAAGCTTAACAAGTAGCCAAGATATAAAGGAACAAGTTAAAAAAGAGACAAGTTTTTAATGTGGTTCGGCATGAAAATGCCTACGTCCACTGATTCTCTTTGTTAATTCACTTTATATGGGCAGTACAAGTTAAGAAAAGTATCGACAAAGGTGTTGGATGTTCCATGCCCTCTGGAACACCTCTCCGTCCACTGTTGACAAAATATAAGCTCCATTGTGGAGATATTTATGAATTACATATGGTCCGTCCCAGGTTGGATCTAGCGCTCCGGAGCGTGGGAAGATTCGCTTGAGGACAAGATCTCCTTCTTGTAAGCTGCGATGCTTGACTTTGGAGTTGTATTGTGCTGCCACTTTTTGTTTGTGAGCTCCTGCTTTGAGTGCTGCATCATTTCTTCTTTCTTCGATTAGATCTAAAGACATGTGGAGGAGTTCTTCGTTCTCTTCTGGGTTGTAGTGGATCCTACGGTGGGATGGCACTACAGTTTCAACTGGGAGCATGGCCTCCGATCCGATGCCGAAGAGAAAGGAGTATGCCCTATTGATGTTCTGAAAGACGTGCGGTAGGCCCAAAGTGCCGTAGGAAGTTCATCCACCCAAGCGCCTTTTGATTTTTCAAGCTTCTTCTTGATTAGAGTTTTAAGAATTTTGTTGACAGCTTTGACTTGTCCATTTTCCTGGGGATAAGCCATAGATGAGAAGCTTTTGTGAATTCCGTGCTCTTGGCACTAGTCGGCGAACTCCTCGCTGTCAAACTGAAGCCCATTGTCCGATATGATTTTGAGTGGAACCCCGTACCTGCATAGAACATTTTTGATCAAGAAGTTAATAAATTTTGCCGAAGATATTTTATTTAAAGGTTCCGCTTCCACCCATTTGGTGAAATAGTCGACCGCCACTATAGCATATTTGGCTCCGCCTCGGCCCATCAGCAGTTCGCCAATCAAGTCAATTCCCCATACTGCAAAGGGCCAAGGGCTGGTCATTTGAGTAATCTCATTTGTTGGTAGTCGAGGAATCTTAGCAAATTTCTGACATCCGTCGCATCTTTTGATGAAGTCTAAGGCGTCTTTGTTTAAAGTGGGCCAGTAATATCCATGTCGGAGCGTCTTCTTTGCTAGAGTCCGCCCACCAGTGTGATCTCCGCAGCTCCCTTGATGGATGTTGGATAAGATTTTCTTGGCTTCCCTTCCAGCAACACACCTTAATAAGGGGTTAGAGAAGCCGCGTCGATAGAGGATGCCTTCTTGTATTGTGTAGCGGGAAACTCTCCTCAAGATTTTCTTAACTTCGTTACGCCCGTCGGGCAGTGTGCCATCTTGTAAGTATTTCCGGATAGGAGTCATCCAAGTTTCTTCTTCGATTACAGCTATCAGATCCCCTTGTTCGAAACTTGGGGCTAGTTGTTTTGAGATGGCTACTATTCCAGAAATGGTGTTGTTCTTCATGCTAGCTTGCTTTGCCAGCTCGTCGGCCTCTCGATTCTCTTCTCGTGGAACGTGTTTGATTAAATAGTGATCCAATTGATCGAGCAGCAGCTTGGTCTTCTCTAGATATGCTGTGAGTCGTTCTCCTTGAGTCTGAAACTCTCCTAGTACTTGGTTTACGATAAGTTGAGAATCACTATGAAGACATAAAGAACTGACTCCAATTTCTAAGGCAAGTTCTAATCCTGCTATTACTGCTTCATATTCTGCATCGTTGTTGGTGGCAGCGAATTCCAACCTTAGGGCATAGTGTAGCTTCCTTCCCCTGGGGGTGATTATCACAATACCTGCCCCCGAGCCTTGTTCGTTTGATTCTCCATCTACAAAGAGATTCCACTTGATATCTTCTATTATTTCAGATTGCTCCTTACCTTCGTTGGTAGTGAATTCGGCAATGAAATCGGCCATGGCTTGTCCCTTGATGGTGGTGCGAAGATGGTAGGTGATATCATATTGACTCAGTTCAATGCACCATTTAAGTAGCCGCCCAGAAGTGTCGGGGCGATGGAGTACCTGCCTTAGCGGTTGATCGGTTAAAACTCTGATGGAAAGAGATTGGAAATAGTGTCGCAGTTTTCATGACGTGATTAGCAAACAGTATGCTAGCTTCTCAAGTTTAGGGTATCTGGCTTCTGCCCCCATAAATCTCTTGCTTACAAAGTATACGGCCGCTGCGCGCTGTTGTCTTCTCTCACCAAAGCGGCGCTTAGAGCATGGGACGATACAGCAAGGTATAGGTATAGTTCTTCACCTTCATTTGGAGTTGAGAGTACTGGTGGTCTCTGGAGGTGTTCGATTAGGTTAAGGAAGGCTGCTGAGCATTCGTCAGTCCATTCGAACTTTAATCCTCAATTAATTACCGTTTAATTAATTGTCCTTAATTAATTGCAATATGTGATTTTCCTAATCACTTAATCAACTTTGACCATTAATTACTTTTAATTAAGTAATTATCTTTAAGTAATAATTACCTTTAATTACCTACATTAATTAATCTTTACTAATAACTCGTTCTTTAATGCAATTACATAAAATAATTATCTTTAATTAAGTAATAATCTTTTATTGATCAAATCGAGTAATTATTCTTAGGTTTCATTAAGTAACCATACTTTAATTGCTCACCATTAATTAAATAACTCCTAATAAATAAATTAGTCCGTGATTAATAGTTAATTATCCTTGATTAAAAAATTATCATTAAATTTCAAATTAGCGTTCTTTCAATCTTTAAGATAACCTTATTTATTTAAGTTAAGTTCACAATCATTATTGAAATCTTATGTCAAATAACCTTTGAAACAAATTAACAAAATCAAACAATTTAACTTAAACCCTTTTTATTAATTGATAATCAAAAATTATTTTCTTCAACATAAACCATTTTATCTTTGAATTCTTATTCAAATAACGTTGAAAATAGTTTATCATCAACATATAAGTTTTAAACACTTTATTTTCATTTTTATTTTTTTATCACTTGATTATTTTTCTAAATTAAATTTGAAATAACTTATATATTTAAATTAAACATATCATATAACTTGTTAAATAAAATGTTAAATAAAACATATATTATATATAAAAGAATTTGATTTAAGAAAACAGTCTCAAAATCTTGATTTATTTTGTTTTGAAGACTAATTTATTTTAAACTTTTATAATTTAAAACCTAGTTAAACAATCCCGAGCCATTCATGATTTTTTTCGAGCCAGGCTATAAGACTTTCGGGTCCAAACCCGGGCAAACCCTTTTCTTTTATTTTTACTTTACTTTATCTAAATTTTAAAACCCAAATAAAACACATTCTAATTCCCTAGTAGTAAACTCGAGCCAACAACCTAAATTCCCAAGCACGAATTCGAGACAAATTCAAATTTCCCCAAGCTTCTCTTCTTCATTCCCAAACACCACAAAACTTCCAATTGCACGAGTGACCACTGTGCACATGCACCGATCGCCGATGAACTTCCAACCATCGCTGAGACTTACATATATCACCGATGAGATCGACAATAAACTCGAGTACCCAGAAACGTCGAACTCGCCGTATATCGAAATTAAGCTACCCATCACTAAACTGAAACCAACCCAGAATGACAAACCACCTAACCGTCGACAAACCTCGCCACCAGAAACCCTGAAATTATTGCCTCAGCCTCATCATTCAACCATGCTTCGAATCCGCACTGATCGATCACCCAAAAAATCTTGTCGACGTCGCATTTCCCTCGAAAACCCGACCGACCAAGTTTCTTAAACCCTACTTCGACCCAACTCCGCCGCCACGACCTATGACAAACTCAGCCACCATTTTTGTCGACACCTCTAGCCTCCTCGCCAACTTCACCAACGATCCCGAAGTCTAATTTCCTGTTGATCGACGGAATTTTACGAAAAACGCAATTCTGTTCAAACCCAAATTTCTCCACAAATATGAACTTTAAAATCATGAATTATTATCAAAAATCATGATTCTGAAATACAAATCTGTTCATATAATTAAAACTCGAAATTAAGTCATTCGAATTTCTGACAAATATTGCTCATCAATGTCCTATTTGATTTTCAAAATATTTCTTATTAGAACCATTTTAAAAATTTGAATTATAACATTATAAACAACTTTCATTTAGACCTCATGATCAAATTTTTTTTATACGAAGGGATATGAATATTTTTTTCCTTGAATTTTTTTTAAAAAACCAGTTACTTAACAGAGCCACATATATGTATTCATCTACAGGAAAGCACACCCATTCATATATATATATATATATATATATACACACACACACACATATACATACAAACATATTTTTTTCCACATTTCAAAAATTATCACATGGAGATTAAGATTCAAACCATATTTAAATGCTTTAAATTGTAGTTTGCTCACCTGGTTTACTGTTGAATAGAGGAAAATATTACTTTTCTTTATTTGATCTGGAAATTAACTTGAATCTGCTCTGAGCTTTTGATTTTTGAATCTACTTGCTTGCTCTTTACTTGATCTTGAAAACTGGTAACTAGCTTCAACCTGATCTGTTTGTTTTCAGGTTGAAGTTGTTCCAAATTTCCATTTCTAGGTTTGAAATGAACCTGAACCCGATTTTGCTTTGATATCTTGCCTTTGGTCTTGAATTTGCTTTTTTTTGAATCTACTGTATGCTTTTGCTTTCAGCTTTGACTTTTTTTAGAGTTTCAGATAACTTTTCTCTTTGTTTTCCTCAGGTTAGAGATACACTTTTATCTTGTTTGAGGTTTTATACTCTTTTAGCTTTGAACCAAATGAGAGAAAAATGAATCTACAAACTTATTCTATATTTTATTTATTATTTTGAAATACAAAGGACACTTGTAAACAATGCATGTTAATTTAGTTAACACTTGTAAGTTAATGTGTTACTTATTAAACATTTGTCTTATTACATCTTTAAAATACTTACACATGTATTATGGCATGCATAAATAGTTTTTAATGTATCTATAAAATTGTTTATATTATATATATATATATATATATATATATATATATATACAAACCATATTTATATAACCTTAAAAAACTAATTATTCATTAATAATTTAACACTCATATATAATATATTTTTACTTTTCAAAATATAGATTTTAACTTTCAAATAGCTTTTGAAAATTTACTATATTAAGCTCAAATATAACATTCAAAATACATATCACATAGGCATATTATATTGTAAATTAGAAAACAAATTTCTGCAAATTTTGAAATATAAAGTTTTTTCAAACCTAATTTATTTGCAACACATTTATATTTGAATTTCAAAGAAAAATTTCAAATTAAAATCCATTTATATAAATAAACAAATATCTTATTTAATTTTGGAAAATCCAAATACACCCAAAATTCTATTCACAATATATTTTATTCCTAAATTCTTAATCCAAATTCTATTTAAATATATTTTTATTTATTCTGGAAATTTCTACAAATAATTCATTATTAATTTCAAAATATAAAATAAATTACCAATTAATCCTTAATTTAATCCGAAAATCTAATTAATTACTACATTAATTCTGGCTAAAATCCGGGAATGTTACACAAACTGTTTTAAATTGTGAACTTTTGGGTCATGTACTTGGCTGTAATTCTAGTGGAATTGACCTCTTCACTTTTCAAGTTGGTGAATAAAATCTTGAAGTTTTTCACAATATTTTTGAAAGTGAAGAAGAATTTAATTCTAAAAATACCAAATACTAAAATCGGGACTTTTGGGTCTCTTTTTACGACAAAGTATCACTCTAAGGATACGTAATTAAAATAACCCAACTCAAAAGTTTTTAAATCTATTTTTGCCATTTATGGAAGCTATTACATCAATTGGGAACAAGTCACCTTAGATGACTTTATTTAAAAGAATATTTCTAGACAACAGAACACGCTCTACCATGGTGTGTATTTTACTAGAATTTCCATATATTTTCGTGTTGGTTCAAGAGGAGAATCAACTCTTCCTCAAAATATTTTCGACAAGGCTAACAATTCTGTTATGTACATTTCAACATATCTCCAACCATATAAATCTCTTATTAAAGAAAAAGAAAGATTGGCATGGGAAGAGCAGTGAGAAATAAAACAAGAAGAAGAGGAAGAAGGCGACGAAATGGATCAGGAACAAGGAAAGGATGAGGTAATGGATACTTCATTAGAAAGCTTCGATAAACCATCTCACCCTTCCAAAAAAGAGATTCTAAAGAACCAAGAGAAGCTTTTTAAAAACCAAAAGAAGCTTTACTGTTTCTATAGTAAAAAGTTCACTCCCCTCTCCAGCAACATGGAAAAATACTTTGGAAAAATTATTCATAAGCTTGGTGGAAATTTGTCGTCATCATCTATGTCTTTCTAAGACTATCTAGTTATATCCTTATGATCTCTATCTTTTATTTTGGTGTATTTTCCTAGTTTAATTTATGTGATCTTTATATATTTTAGTTTCTTGTTATGTATCATATTTTCTTATCAATGAAAAATTATTCTTGTTGTTACATATAGTTCTAATAGTCTCTGGAAGTTATAAATATATAATAACATAAGATAAAAATAAAAACTATAATAAAAACTTAAATTTTGCATTTTTAGGTACATATCTCGACCTACAGACATTGTATATGTAAACATCTGTTAGCTATTTAGAAAAATTTAAAAATTTAAAAATAAAATAACCTATTCAATCTTTCTAAATAACTTTTCTCCTCTATATAAGTTTTTTTCTTCTCGAAAAATTCACTCATCATTTTATTCTCCGTTCTCTTTTAATTCTCAAATATTTTCTAACAAAAGTTGTCCTATCTGCACCATAAATTGGGTGAAAACTTAAACAAACACTTCAATCTTTCAAGGATATTTTTACTTTTGTCTTAAGAAATCAAAGGCATTTAGAATTAAGTCAAATGTAGATGATCAAAGAGCAAGAAAAGCATTTCGATGGTCTTTGATGGTTTATTTCTTCCTTACACAAAGATGATCAAACACACAACCCAGAATGCTCAATCAATAAGGATAATAAAGATTTTAATGCCATCAACGCACATCCAATCTTTGGATCCGATGGTTGGGTTGATGTTCCAAGCAATGTCTAGTTATTCGGTTTGTCTTAAATTATATATATATATATATATATATATTATATACATACTCTTAGGATTTGATTTGATTTATTCAGTACATTTGGATTGGTATTTAGATTTGTTTGCTTTTAGTTTGGTTGGATGTTTGTACTTATACTATGATTTGAATTTTAATTAATCAACATAGATTTTGTTATCTTATCTATCATTATACCAAAATTTATCATATATCTAGTTTTAATTATCATCATTTACATCATAATCATCATATAATTATTATAATTAATATCATATTACATCATGCTTAATGTGCTTTAATTACTTTAAGCACTTAATTATTCATTTTGGTTCTATAGTTTTTAACTATTTTATTTAGAGGGATCGTTTATTTGTCATCCATTTTTGTTGATGACAAAGTGGGTGAAAATATATACATGCATACATTCAAGGGGAGTTATCTAATTAAGGGGTAGTTAAATCATGTTTTATATATAAGCATGTTTAATGATTATCATCATCAACAAAGGGAAGATTGTTAATACCTCAGTTATTGATTTTGGTAACAATAACCATAAACAATCAGTGTGACGCCCCACTTCTATGCTCACAATAATAAAGGTTATTATAAGGTAATAATGTCTGCTATTGCGAAGAATAAGGCTTGTTAGAAGTGACCATCCGTAAGTTATGCCTTAGATAAGTATTGATTACATCGATAGAAGTTGTGTAAATTACTCCCAACGATATATATTCAATCCAAATCTAAAATGAAACCATGGTGGCTTATTAAAAATTTAGAACAACTCATAATAGCAACAACATAGATAACTTTAATCACACTAGAACAGAAATATCATACATAGCGGAAGGTAAGTCTGGATACATGCTACAACACTCGATGGTTCACATGAACCAAATGTACATATATAAAGCCATCATAACATACATGAGATGAGAGTCAATACACCAAAAGTAACACCCCGAAGCCTAAACAAAAGATGAGGTGAAATCCCAAAAGCTGAAGCAGCAACTGAATTAGAGATAGCGATTATTCTGAAATAACTCGGCCTGACCCGAGTACTATTTAAAAGGAAATAATAAACGGATCAGTCTAATTTAAACTTAAGAATAAGCGCATGATAAACAACACAAAAACAAATTAATCATAATCTCGAATGAGACTGTTTAACATAAATAATCAACATAGTTTAAATGAAGAAATCTCATTAAACAACATCAAAATCATCTCCCAAATTCAAAATTGAATTCAAAACAGCAATACACCAAAAATGTAGAAATCAAAATAAGATAACTAAAAATCGGCATAAAATGGATCGATCCCAACATATGGCGAGTCTAAGCTACGCCGCACGTGCATCTCAAATGGCCGAAGCCTACCAAGTACTGTCAGCATAATATTTGGCGCCCAACGAATGACCTGAAGGTCCAACAAATGACCTGAAGGCCTAGTACTAGTAATTGACCCGAAGGCCCAACATAGTGGCTCGAAAGCCCAACAAAATCATCACAAAAATTTAAACAGCAATTCCACGGCAAATATTTCAATTAACGAGTCCTGTAACGACCCGCCTTTTTGGACAGTTTAAACCGACGATCAAATACACATGTCGATTCCAAACCATTCAAAAGGGCAGATAGTTATTGGGGTAAATAAGAAAAAAAGAGAAATAAAGGAAATTAAACAACACAGAATCTCGCAACAGAACGATAAAATATAATAGTCAATAAACAGTTCATGAAGTTGTTTACTATACTTTGACAATTATTAATACAACATTTATCAGAGTTATACATATACAACAGAACAAATAAAATAATGCAGCAGATAGCATGATGCAAGGGTAATAATAGTAATAGTATACCAAATCTTCGTCTTCATCCTCCAGAATGGATCTTCAAAAATCTGAAAAACTCAGGACTGACCCGAGCGTAATGAAAAGACAAAACACTCGAGTCAGGACTAAAATATCCTTATGAAAGTTAAATCAATCGTAAATAAATATGAGTGTAACAGCGTCAGAGATGTTTACGGGGTTTGACATCTCATATCCAGTGTCAACGTGCGTGCAATAACTCAAGAGATGTTACGGGATTTTCCATCTCTTAAGGATCCATTAAACTATCTACTATGTAGTAATGTACGCTAAGTAGATAATGCCTATCAGTAATATAAAGTATCAAAATAGCGTTAAGGCGTTACCATAATCCCCCTTAACACATTTTTATAATGCCATAGTCTATACAGCACTGTAAGCCCCACCGTAAACTGGTGGTTATCAGAGAGTACCCCATAGGTATAACACAAAACATACGTAGTGGTCGCGAATAGGATAATCAGTATGACACGGTACATGAAGCGATACCAACTAGGATACTGGTAGTTGCGTGATCCGGACTGATGTTGAGCATAGCCAGCAGCTACCCCAACACCGCGAAACAACACTCCGAAATCAAGGGGTGCACCCAAATCGAATCACAAATGTAATAGAAATGGTATCGAAGAAGCATGTCCGCTAGAGGTGGCGAACCTCAATGGCCCGGCGCGGCTTCTGTTTTAGTCATGTCAGGGGTCATCCAATATCGTTCTCTTTCTTCAGTCAACGCGTTCACCAAATCATCCACTTCATTCTGGATCAACACTCCGCGTATAATAGTTATTAAAGTGGTTTTCGGTATCGACAGAGAGTATGTCCATATCCGATCCCGGTCTCTTTAATAACTACGTATTATTACACCGTTGGCTCTTTTACATTTCAAATCGATTCATAATTTATATCAAAATATCATATTCGCTTCAAAATCAAATCCATTTCAAATATCATCGAATCTATTTAAAATGTAAGATTCCGTTTCAAAATCTTTTCCACATCAATATCTCATTTAGATTTCAAACTCATTTCGAAATTCAATTTAGATTGCAACTTCATTTAACTCAATTCGTATTTAAATTCAAGGTTTAAATATAAACATTTCACCTTATTAACAGCTTGAAATTTTTAGAAAATAGTTTAAGTAGTTTAAAATTAGTTTAAATAATTAAAATAGTTAAAAATACTTAAAATCATTAAATGGATTTAAAATAGATAAATTAGTTTAAAATAATTTAAATTGGGTTAAGTAGATTAAAAATAGATTAAAATGGTTTAAGTATTCAAAATGGTTTATATAACAGAGTAATTTGGAAAACAAATTAAAACAGCTTCAAAACCAATCTATTTCAATTATAACTTCCCAATTCAAATAAATTTCAATTTCCAATTTACCGATTCAATTTCGATTTCAATTCAAATCAATGTCAACTTTGACTTCAAATTTATTCAATTTTTACATTCACCTTCAACTTATTCAATTCCAATGTATATCGATTTTTGGCTTGATTTTTCACAATATCAATTTATAATACTTAACAAAATTTTCCAATAATATTCAAGTTTAAATCCAATTTCGAATATGATTCAATTCCAAGCTCGATTTCAAAATACAATTTTTATATTGCTTCTACTTAGAAATATTCAAAGCTCGAATTTAGGTTCAATCTTTAAACAAATCAATTTTCGAAATTCAATCATATCCCGATTTTTAAATTCCAAAGTCTCCACTTTAATTTTTAACAATTTCTTTTAACCAAAATTTATTTCAACATTCCAACTCAATTTTTCGATAAATTCGATTTCTATAAATTCGATTTCTATTTATAACTTTCAAATCAAAACATTTAAATAAATTTCAAATCGACGACTTTTAAAAATTATTAATTTAGCCAATCGGTGTCCGTATATAATTTTCTATCCTATGGCCAAGTAATTATTTATTTCAATTAAATGTCAAGGATGAATATATATCACTTAAATCAAATCATGGTGTCATATGTATGCATAACAGTATATATAAGCAAATAAACATCCAAACATTTAACTATCAACCAATAACATCCATCGACATACATCATTCAATAGGCAATACAATTCATGGCAATTTCATGGTTATCAATGTCAGGTATTTTAATCGCAATTCAATTTTAATTTCAATCTAACTGTCAATTTAAATTTCCAACGGTTAATTCAAATGACAAGCTATATGACAACTAAATTTTATCAAACAACGACAAATAAAAACATAACACTTCATAATGTCAATTTGACTAGCGTAATGATATTTAGTACGTTGTGAGCGTTATAAAACACTCACATTGATTTTTAATGCAGTTCCAGCGTTTTATTCCGAATAAAATTAAACGGACGTTTAATTTTACCCGAAATTTTCTCTAGCTCCAAACGATTCCAATCCAGCTCCATAGCGTAGTGCTCGTCAACGCAACTGGTTTCGTGCGTTTTCGACCTCGTATGAAAAAGATATGAATTTTAGAAGTTACACGAATTTTATAAACTAAATTTACAACATTTATTTTTATTTTTAACCCTCAACCTAATCACAGCCGTTAATTTCCTCTTCCCCACCATCAAGGCCGTTCGGCCCTTCTCTTCCATCTCACGTTTGCGTACAGGAAAATAGCACGCATGAGAACCCATCAAGCTTCAAATTAGGGTTCCATTTTGCGACCACCACAAGTGACTTCAACTCGATCAGCAAGCGCCATATCGAAGCTCGTGACAAGAGCTACCTTCGGTTGCCATGGGGTGGAGCTCGGCCCCCCATCTCTCCTCGAAAGACGTGAAAAACGTAGCACCTATGAACGTGATTTCCCGCCGATCCGTGGCTCCGTTTCCGATCTCCACCGTTGGATAGCTAGATCTTGATGCCCTCTACAACTTTGTAGTTGAGAGTTTTTGCTAATTGTTAATGGATTGAGAGAAAAATGAGGAAGAAGTTTCGAAATTTTCTGGCCATTGAAATGAAAGTGGCGGCTAAGGGCCGAAACCCTAGGGTTTATGCAAAACAAAGAAAGTGGGGGTCCTTTTATAGAAAATCGCCAAAACACTATTCATCGAAAATTTTCCGAATTCCAAACGAAGCGTACCGGCTGGCGTTTCTAGGGTTTACCCCACGTTCTGGACACAATGGAGCAGGTTTCGGAAGCTAATTCGACCGTATGTGTGAGTCACGGCAATAAACGATTGATTTAAAATTAAATCGGTTAAACGAATTTCTAGGCGTTTTGGCTCGCCCCGGACAAATGGTAAATCCGATTGACACGAAATTTGAAACCTTACAAAAATATCATATTACGGTCCCGATGAAACTGGTTTCGTCGAAATCTGAGACCGTTTGAAAAATGACTATTTTAACTCGCCAAATTAATATTAAAACAATTTCAACGCGTTTCGAGCTGCCACGGTCAAACGACATCTCTGATTGCTACGAAAATTGAAATCCGATAATAACTAACTATTATAGATCCAATGGAACTAGTTTCGTCCCATTCTGAGACTGTTCGAAAATTGGCTATTTTCAATCGATAATTAAATATTAAATATTCAATTTTTACAAATTTACTTTTAATTTGATTTTAAAAGTTCTACAACATCATCCTAACTTTAATATGATAAAATAAAATTTTACAAATCATTTTTAATCATATTAAACCCGTTATTCAATTTATCCAATAAATTCCAATTTTTAAATCTTATTAACTCTATTAAAATCCCGATATAACTTACATTCACTTTGGAAACCAATTTGAATCATATTAAATCAAATTTAAATTATTCACTCTATTTTCATATATTAAATTTCAATATCAAATTAATCATATCAAATTCGGAATTTAATTATTCAAACATTTGTAATATTAAATTTTAAACAAATTTAATTATTCTTAAATCACTATCTTTTGAAATATTCAAAACGAACTTAAAAATTTAACCTTTGAAATGAATTAAAATTATAGAACAACCATTTCCATTATACGGTTATTCAATTCCCATTATTTATTTATTCAATTAATTCCAAATATTAAATTTAAACAATTTCGCAAATCCAATAATTCATTATCTTTTGAAATATTGAAATCGAACTTATAAGATTCAACTTTTAAAAACCAATTCACAATTTAGAACACTATTTTCACTTTACAGTTATTCAATTATTCAATAAGTTTTAAATATTTAATTTAAACAATTTACCTGTTCAATATTCAATGTTTGATTTTAAATAGATTTTACTTATCGATCAATTACTCTATTATACCCAATGAATTCAACATTTTTTATCCTATTCAACTTTTGATTTCAAAGGCATTCACTAAGTAGCTTTTATTTTTCATTACTTGGATAATTATTGTCGCAATTCATTCCAGTTATTATTATACCAAACGCATTACAAAATTTTTTTCTAACATAAAATCATGAAATCTTATTAAATTAGCTATTTTAATTATCGAAAATTTACGGGTCGTTACACTCTCCCCCACTCAAAACTTTTCGTCCCCGAAAAGGAAAAAGAAGGGAGAAGGAACTAAGTATAGAATTCAACACTAGCTATATTTTATTCAAAGTTATCGACTTATAAAACAATGAAATTCCATTTATAAATTGTTACTACATTTCCACTAAGTTACTCCGAACGGTTTTCTAACTCTAAAAGTTAGTCATCAAAACAAGTTATAAAAATTTTAAAACTTGAAAAATTTTCTAACACTCGGATTTTACGGAAAATTTCGGCAGAGTCTCCTTTGCACGGCTCAATCGGAAAAAAATATAACAGTATATATATCACAAATATACATCTCATTAAGTGATGAGGCATCCCGCAGGGAAAAAGTGTAAAAGTACGGTATGTAATCCGAGATATGTACCTTATATATCGTTAGCGAGCATATACGGCTAATATAGCACGAAAGCGAGCTCCAAATGCGAAGCAAGCGCAATCTGCACCTACTAAACACTCAATAACTAAGTTAGAACCATGCATATAAAGATAGATCGATATACTTAGCCTACACAACATATATATAACATATTTAGCTTCAAAACTGTGATTCCAATTTCAGGACAGCAAACAAATCTTAGTTTTAGGACACCTAAACGACAAAATTCGGCAACAGAATCTAAACAAAAGTTGTTGCATTCATTTCAGGCTTTCCGGAGTGTCCAAAATCATCGAATTCGGACAATACGTTCAAAAACTATGGCCGTTTTACTCAGAGGATACGCCTCAGCCTGGGCAATGAATTGCGCAGGTCAGCGACGTTCACCCACGTTTTCGACCTTCTAAACTACATCATAGCACAAAACACTTAAAACAAAAGTTTTAGCTTAAGTTCTTAGATTTCCAGAAAGTGCAAGATCATCGAAATCCGATAAACCAGTCAAAAGATATGGCGAAAATACTAAGGGTGTATACTACTGATTTTACTTATTTTTACACAGGACAGCGAGTAACATTCAAGTTTTTAACCTAGTAGACGAAGTAATTTTCTCAAGTTATCCAAACAAAAGTTGTGCTATAATTTCTAAGCTTTTCGAAAAGTCCAAGATCGTCGAATTTCATTCAGCCATTTAAAAGTTATGGTTGTTTTCGTTTCAGCATATATTGGACAATTTTGGATTTTTCCCAAAAATTTGCTTTTATTATTTCAAAGTGCAAACCATCAAAACTTCAAATTTTCTAAAGAACAATCATAAACACAAAGTCATTTATTTTCTTATTCATCCATGCAATAGGTTTACATTCAATTTGTTTCCGATTTATTCAAGTTTGTTTCATTCACATTTTAAATTCAAGTCAATTTGCTTCAATTTAAATTGAATTCAATTATATTTAATTTCACTTTGCTTCAAATTTGAATTTTCTTTTTTTAAATTTTATTCCGTTTATTCAATTCCATTAATACTAATGAATTCTACTTAATCAATTTTCATCCATCTAACAACCAATGCATATCAAACATTAACATCCATCCCAAAATCTACACTAAATCAATTATACATTTCCAAGTCAATTTTAATTTCATACATTTCCAAGTTTATTGACATTTAGTTATATTCAAATTTAATTAGTTTCCATTTACCAAATTTATATTTCATTAATTTTAAATTTTATTCATTCACTTATATATATTATTCATTTTACAGCTTAAATTTCTTTTATATTTACAACTATCAAAAGATCTTCACATTTTATTATTCACTCTCACACTGGTATATTATTTCTCTACTTATCCTTATTAGCATTTTAAACCTTTTAAGTATTTGGTAAGTTACAGTTATGCAAATAGAATGTAGTTAAACAACATACAACTTCCTTTCATTTAAAGTTGAATTTTCAATTAATTAATTCTTAAGTCATTACTTAAATTTCACTATAATTTAATTTCACATTTACATTCACATATAGTATTTCCATTTTATATTAACATACTTATGAATCACCCTTAAATGTTAATTTAAATTCCAATTGTTTACTAACAATTTTTATTTATATTTGCAAACCATTAATTAGATGCTTATTTCGTTATTCAAACCTATACTTGTATATTATCCAATTAACAGTCCATATAACATTTTTGAACTTCTTAAATATTTTGTTAAGTTATATCTATGCTATAGAATGAAATTTAATACTATGCGAGTTTTACAGTTTCAGTTTTATTTTAAGTTCATAATTTCCTAATTCTAAGGATTTCTACTTCAATTGATATTTTGACTTAGCTCTTAGGTTCATTTCTCATTTCACAATTCAGAAGTTCCTTAATGATTCAAGTCTAAATTCATTTCAATCATTAAAAAAAATCATTAATTATTAAAGGACTTAAGAATTCCAATCCCGGTTTCATTTCAAATCAAGTTTTGAAATAATATATACTTATAATTTATATATCAAATCATACTATAGAGAATACAAAATAAAATAAAATTTGAATCAAAACAAGGTTTAGACAAGCTATTAAGTGGTCTCCCCCACTCGGACTCTCGAAAATAAATGCCGATGTTGCGTGCACTCATCACCGAAATCATTTTCTAGCGCCAAGCGAAGGGAATATAACACTTATCATTAAAAAAATCCTTCGAAAACAATTTCAACTCAATTATACTATCATATAATACTCATATTATATTTTTCAAGTTCTTGTAAGTCAATTTCAAACACCGGAATTTAAATTCCCAAATCCAAGTTAAAATTCATTTATATTCATTATCAATTGTGTTTATAAGATTTCATTTTCCTAAATCCATTGTTATTTAACCAATTGTTGTAAATATTGACTGATCAAACGATAAAGATAATAATCTAATATTATCATCTCCTAACAATCAATTCAATCAAAATGAATAAATATTCAAATAATTCTTTTATATAAAATATATTCCAAAACGATATTGTGTTGGTTTGTCCTATTCGAGTGTTTAGAAATTCCTATCGACGCCTTGGCGTCCCAAGTATCGACCAGAATTCATAAATACTCAATGGAACAAAGTTAACACAATATAAACCATTTTATATCAAATAACAAGTATGCTCTCTCATATACACTCAACTCATTCATATAGTTTACCTTTATTTCAATGAGTTATTCCCCACTAGAGCCAAGGTTTATCGCTAAACCAAAGCTCTGATACCAACTGTAACGATCCGCCTTTTTGGACAGTTTAAACCGACGATCAAATACACATGTCGATTCCAAACCATTCAAAAGGGCAGATAGTTATTGGGGTAAATAAGAAAAAAAAAGAGAAATAAAGGAAATGAAACAACACAGAATCTCGCAGCGGAATGATAAAATATAATAGTCAAATAAACAGTTCATGAAGTTGTTTACTATACTTTGACAATTATTTATACAACATTTATCAAAGTTATACATATACAACAGAACAAATAAAATAATGCAGCAGATAGCATGATGCAAGGGTAATAATAGTAATAGTATACCAAATCTTCGTCTTCATCCTCCAGAATGGATCTTCAAAAATCTAAAAAACTCAGGACTGACCCGAGCGTAATGAAAAGACAAAACACTCGAGTCAGGACTAAAATATCCTTATGAAAGTTAAATCATTCGTAAATAAATATGAGTGTAACGGCGTCAGAGATGTTTACGGGGTTTGACATCTCATATCCAGTGTCAACGTGCGTGCAATAACTCAAGAGATGTTACGAGATTTTCCATCTCTTAAGGATCCGTTAAACTATCTACTATGTAGTAATGTACGCTAAGTAGATAATGCCTATCAGAAATATAAAGTATCAAAATAGCGTTAAGGCGTTACCATAATCCCCCTTAACACATTTTTATAATGCCATAGTCTATACATCACCGTAAGCCCCACCGTAAACTGGTGGTTATCAGAGAGTACCCCATAGGTATAACACAAAACATAACGTAGTGGTAGCGAATAGGATAATCAGTATGACAAGGTACATGAGGCGATACCAACTAGGATACTAGTAGTTGCGTGATCCGGACTGATGTTGAGCATAGCCAGCAGCTACCCCAACACCGCGAAACAACACTCCGAAATCAAGGGGTGCACCCAAATCGAATCATAAATGTAATAGAAATGGTATCGAAGAAGCGTGTCCGCTAGAGGTGGCGAACCTCAATGGCCCGGCGCGGCTACTGTTTTAGTCATGTCAGGGGTCATCCAATATCGTTCTCTTTCTTCAGTCAACGCGTTCACCAAATCATCCACTTCATTCTGGATCAACACTCCGCGTATAATAGTTATTAAAGTGGTTTTCGGTATCGACAGAGAGTATGTCCATATCCGGTCCCGGTCTCTTTAATAACTACGTATTATTACACCGTTGGCTCTTTTACACTTCAAATCGATTCATAATTTATATCAAAATATCATATTCGCTTCAAAATCAAATCCATTTCAAATATCATCGAATCTATTTAAAATGTAAGATTCCGTTTCAAAATCTTTTCCGCATCAGTATCTCATTTCGATTTCAAAATCATTTCGAAATTCAATTTAGATTGCAACTTCATTTAACTCAATTCGTATTTAAATTCAAGGTTTAAATATAAACTTTTCACCTTATTAACAGCTTGAAATTTTTAGAAAATAGTTTAAGTAGTTTAAAATTAGTTTAAATAATTAAAATAGTTAAAAATACTTAAAATCTTTAAATGGATTTAAAATAGATAAATTAGTTTGATATAATTTAAATTGGGTTAAGTAGATTAAAAATAGATTAAAATGGTTTAAGTATTCAAAATGGTTTATATAACAGAGTAATTTGGAAAACAAATTAAAACAGCTTCAAAACCAATCTATTTCAATTATAACTTCCCAATTCAAATAAATTTCAATTTCCAATTTACCGATTCAATTTCGATTTCAATTCAAATCAATGTCAACTTTGACTTCAAATTTATTCAATTTTTACATTCACCTTCAACTTATTCAATTCCAATGTATATCGATTTTTAGCTTGATTTTTCACAATATCAATTTATAATACTTAACAAAATTTTCCAATAATAATTAAGTTTAAATCCAGTTTCGAATATGATTCAATTCCAAGCTCGATTTCAAAATATCATTTTTATATTGCTTCTACTTAGAAATATTCAAAGCTCGAATTTAGGTTCAATCTTTAAACAAATCAATTTTCGAAATTCAATCATATCTCGATTTTTAAATTCCAAAGTCTCCACTTTAATTTTTAACAATTTCTTTTAACCAAAATTTATTTCAACATTCCAACTCAATTTTTAGATAAATTCGATTTCTATAAATTCGATTTCTATTTATAACTTTCAAATCAAAACATTTAAATAAATTTCAAATCGACGAATTTTAAAAATTATTAATTTAGCCAACTCGGTGTCCGTATATAATTTTCTATCCTATGGCCAAGTAATTATTTATTTCAATTAAATGTCAAGTATGAATATATATTGTTAAATATACGCTTTGCGCTATATGATTTTTTTTTGATGATAATAAACATATATACATTCATATAAATGTATCTGGTAATGTACTATTTTGTTTTTCATAGTTTAAATAAATATTTGTTGAATAAAATTAAATTACACAGAATTTGAATTTGAATTCAAACAGAACAAGTTAAACAGATTTTGAATTCAAACAGAAATTTTATTCAAACAAATATTTTGAATAGTATGTATTTGGTTAGATAAATATCTGTTGAATAAAATTAAATTACACAGAATTCGAATTTGAATTCAAACAGAACAAGTTAAACAGTTTTTGAATTCAAACGAATATTTTATTCAAACGAATATTTATTACAATCTTGAATAGTACAAATTCATGCTCTCACTATACATATACATTTCTGATTACATCACGATTACATCACAAATATTTTTACATTGATAACCTCACTACATATCACTCACACTCGTATTTTGTCTTCAACTGCATTCCGGTTTGAATCCAGCATCTGAGTAATCTGCAAAAATATTCACTAGCGCAGTAAAATTGAAAAAGAAATATTTTTGCAATATAAAATGAAATACGATTTTTGAAAAAATGTTTTGCCTCAGTTATTTGGGTTGTTCGTCATCATTCACACTTGAATTCATCACAAAGTCGTGCACATAGATATTACAGGGACATGTAATCATAAGTGGCTGCAATACACACGTGTACATTCATACACGTGTGCATTGCCTCGCCAACTCGTGTGCACAGCTCCAACCAGAAATTCAAGGCAACAGAGACCAAGCAATGAATAACTCAAAGCAACAGTCAACTGGCCAAGACTACAAGTACAAGCAGCAGTGTGCAACTCGAAAATGTACACAAGTGAAAGCAGAAAAATCAAGACAGCATCAAACAGCAACAGTGAAGACTGCATAAGTGCTACAAGCCAAATCATCACAATGAACACCACTGACCAGTGAATACAATGTCAAGTTCAGATCAAACAACTCAAGACCAAGTTGCAACAAAGTTCAAAAGTGCATCAAAGGCAGTTCAATGTGGATAGCAATAGCAAAGAGGGACTGCAACAAACACATATATGGTCTAAGTGAATCAAGCAAATGCACAGAAGCCACTTCAGCTACATTGAGGCTCAATGGTGAAGCAGATTCAAGTGAACAGGTAGCACAAGAACCAGAAACTACTGAAGCTACTTCTAAGAGAGAAGCCAAAGCAAATGAACCAACTGCAAGTGCAAATGACCAGAAAACAATGCAACAGTATCAAGTACAGTATGCACAAGCGAAGAAACAGATGAACAATGCAATTTAACATGAGCAAGTGCAACAATGTGCACAGTTCAGACAGATAGTAGTGAAGTGCAGATTGGATGCATCAGTGGACATAAGAAACAGTGAAGTTCAACATTATCAGAGAGCATATGGAAGGGTCAGATGTACACATGAACAAGTATGGTGAAGCACTTACACAAGATTGCCACCAACATAGAAGCAAGTACATGAATGCAAAATACAGGCAGTTAAGAATATCAAGTCAATGGTACAAAGTTAATCACAAAACCATCAAGCTACAACTCAAATCATACAAGCCCCAACAGAAGTATCAAATGAATCAAATACCACCAAATAGACCGTGGAATAGCAGGTAATATGCAAACTACAACTAGACCAAGTGCAGCATCAATGCGAACAGCAAAGTGATCGAACAAACAAGATCAGGGCAGTGGACAGTACAAGCCAGCAAATGCAACAAACTCAAAATGTCCAGTTATAGTCACAAGACCATCAAGCAGTGAGCAAGTGCAAATCGAGTTCTAGAAATAACAAATGCAGACACAAAATTTCAACAGTGCAGTGAAATGCAGTGGTATGCAGCAGAGAAAAATTTAAAAGCAATGGTGATGATCGAAGCTAATACAGAGTATTGAATTCACATACCCAAAATAAACAGTCGAAAATATACGAAATTGACAAAGTCAAATATCTCAAATCACGAAATCAATTCAAAGCCGTGTGAATCAAGTTAATAGAAATACGAAATTGACAAAGTCAGATTAATCCTCAGCATCAAAGCGAAATCGAAAGGCAAAGTAAGAATTTTTGAAGCAATCAGTCGAACGCAAAAATAGGAAATCAAATCCTATTAAAACCCTAATCATCATCGGCATTTATCTTGATCGAGTTCAAGTATCAATTTAGAAAAGCAAAAAGAGACAGTACATACCGAATTCACAAGCATCGAACTCGATCGAGCAACTGCAAACAATCAAAGTCAACCATCAGAGAAGCAGCGAGCTAGGGTAACAAATCACAGATCAATAGAAGAAACCGAAGCACTAATTGGAACAAAGAGCCGAAGCCCTAACTGGAACAAAAGGGAACGAAGCCCTAACCGCCATTATTTCTCACGAACGAGACAAGAGAGGATCGGGTGAAATAAGGAAGTGGGCCGGTCTTAAAAATAAAAGGGGGTTTTCTTTCTATAGGCTTTTATTAATATTGTTAATTAGTTTAGGGTTATTTTCTATTGTTCTTAATTATTGTTTTTATTTTACGAATCAAAGAATTTAGGTAAATCACCACCTAGGTTTAGGTAGTGTCAGATTGTCTATTCTGAATTAGTTCAGTGAGCAGGGTGTGCGAGTTTGCAAAGCTCTATAGGCGGGAGCAGTGTTTGCGAGTGAGCGAAACTCTATAGGCGGGAGCAGGGTGTGCGAGTCTAGTAGAGTGTTTGTGAGCGGGAGCAAAAGGGTCTGCGAGTCTAGTAGAGTTGTTGTAAGCGTGATACTGTTTAATTCTAATAGAAATCTGTGAATGCAGCAGTAGGCAGGGGTTGCCGAAGCTGGGTAAATTTTGTGTGTGATTTACTTTTCAGCATATTTATTTCTGCAGTTTATTTCTGTGTTTAAATCGAGAAAATTTGCTATAACCCTATTCACCCCCCCTCTAGGGTTAATCTAAATCCTACAAGTGGTATCAGAGCCCGGTATATTTTTTATTTAACTCTAGAGTCATGAGTCTACAAAATAATGCTTTTTCTGAGGGGCAATCTATTGCTAGGCCACCTATGTTTAACAGGAACGATTATGCTTATTGGAAAGTTAGGATGAGTATTTATCTTAGTTCCGTTGATTATGATGTTTGGGATATTATTGAAACTGGCTATAAACCTCCCGCTATAATTGTTGGTGGTACTGAGATTCCTAAACCTAAGGATAGGTGGGATGCTAACGATAAGAAATTGAAAACGACAAATGCTAAAGCCATGAATGCTTTGATATGTGCTCTTGATAAAAACGAATTTAATAGAATTTCTCATTGTACAACAGCACAGGAAATATGGCACACTTTGGAGGTGACACGCGAAGGAACTTCTTAAGTCAAGGAGTCTCGGCTAGCCCTATTCAGCAATGAATACGAAAACTTTGTGATGGACAAAGGCGAGAGCATAAAGGATATGTTTGGACGCTTTTCAACCTTGGTATACAATGCTAGAGCGCTTGGGAAGGTATTCACTGAGGTAGAGCTTGTGCGGAAGATACTACGAGTCTTACCGATGAACTTTGAAGCAAAAGTCACGGCAATCCAAGAATCGAAAGATTTGAGTAAATTAAGCATGGAGGAGTTGATTGGCAACTTGATGACATATGAGCTTGAGTTAAAAGCAAAGGAAGAACGCAACAACTCCGAACCAAAGAAGAAGACGATTGCCTTAAAAAGTAAAGAAGAAAGCGATGAAGAAGATCCAATTGAAGAGCTTGCAATGGCTGTCAATAATCTTAGAAGATGGTCTAGATTCAAGCCACGCAAGAAGAAAACAAAGGGAAATAGGTCAAAAGATTCCGAAAATTCCGATAATGAACTGACATGTTATAACTGCAACAAGCCTGGCCACATCAAACCAAAATGCCCACTTCTCAAAAACAACAAAGAAAGGAAAAAGGCGAAGAAGGTATTTGCAGCGACTTGGGATGATGAAGAAGGAGAGGAAGCTTCGGATAGCAGCTCAGAGGAGGCTAACTTGTGTTGCATGGCAAAATAAGAATCAGAAGCAACCTCCAACGAATCTAGTGAGGCAGGTGAGTTTTCTTATAAAGAACTTGTTTTTATGTGTTCTAATCTTACTAAGGTAGTGGATACTCTTGAATCTAAAATTGAAAAACTGAAATCTGATAGGAGAGAATTTGCTCGTGAAAATTTTAGGTTAAAAACCGAACTTGAAAATATTCAAAACCTAGAATGTAAAAAATGTAAGATTTTAGATTCAGAATTATCAAAACTGAGGAATAACTTTGAAAGTCTTGAAAATGAATACTTGAATCTTAAGGAAACCATCGACACTAGGAGAAAGGATTTTATTAATCGATGCACCTCACTTGTCACTGAAAATTCAACATTAAAAACCAAAGTCCAAAATCTTGAGAAATCTTTGAATAACTTTTCAAGAGGCGAAAAATCTTTCAAAATGTTATTTGGAAATCAAATTTTTGCTAACAATAGAAAAGGACTAGGTTATGGAAAATCACAAGATGATGGTAAAGGTAAAAGTGTTGCTCGATCTGAAATAATTGGAAATCATGTTGAAAATCATAGTCATAGGAACACAAAATTTAATCAAGTCAATTTAATGTGCACGTTTTGTAGAGAATTTGGACATAATCGAAATAATTGTTGGTATAGACCTAGACACGTGAAAACTATACCAATTTGGGTTCCAAAAGGCACAAATATAAAATCTTTGAAAGTCAAACGAATTTGGGTGCCAAAAGGAACATATATAAATAGTTTTGAGTCTCCAAAAACATATTTTTCATATTCTGCCACTAACAACAATGGACCTATAAAAACAAATAGGTCACATAAATCTTTTATCGTGTAGGTGTGGTGGCAGGCTAAGGAACAACAACAGTGTTCTCTGGATTTCGGCTGTTCCAGAAGCACAATGGACGACAAAACAAAGTTCCTTAGCCTAGTATAAAGGTGACAGAATCACAATGGGCAATCACGAAAAATTATCGTAAAGGTAAAAAAGGTAATTGTTTTTAAATGTGATTGTCTGCACCATACTCTAAATTAAAATCAGCCAATATTGAGATGAACAAAAGATGATGATTTTGATGCTATGATTTTTTTTTAAATATTGACTAACCATCTTTAAAGAGAATTACTTGGAGTAACTATGATGGTTGATTGATTCGGACTTAATTGATATGATTTTTGACTTGTTCTTATTTATGACATTAATTTGTGCTTAATTGATGACCAATCAGATTTTCAATTTTTGAACTAATTTATATAAATTTGTTCGGTCAAATGCTGGTTACTCATGCTACACGTAGATATATTGGTTCTGACATTTTGATCACTGCTTGTAATTTTGCACGATTTCAAATTCATGAGAAAAAGGATTTTAAGAAATTGTTTTTGAAATAATTATGATGTTGATTGACTGTTGATTACTTATGAAAATAATTGTTTATCCTCTGGTTTCTGAAACTAACATCATGATATTTGTTTGAGTGTTAACACGGCTTAAATTCAAATTCAAAAGAATGATGTTTTGAAATTTTTGGTGCACATCTCATGGTTTGATTCAACAAGTGAATATTGAGTGAAATTTAAATTCAGATGCGGATTACACTGGTAATATAGTTGATAGAAAAATTATTAGTGTAACGTGATTAATTTTTGAAACATTCATTTGCTGCATCGTTTTTTTTTCAAAGAAAGTATATGCATATTTTTCACTTGAAATAATTTTCAAATAGCAGAAAATTTTCTTATAAAACTCCCCTCAAGAAAATCATGTTTGACCATATTTACAGATTAATCATTTTTGAAAAATTGATTTTATAATGTTTAATTTGATTTTAAATGACAAATTTTTGACTAATCTAACTCTCTTTGATTATCGAAAAGATGAATAGTGATTGAAAAAGAGATGAGTGTTGATATTTATCATATATTATAACTCGAGAAAGTATAATTAGAAAACTTCTTTAGAATTTCATAACAAGAGTTATAAAAACTTTTTGTTGGGTAATAATTCCATGACCATTTCTATTTCTATCATCTTTCTATCGAACATCACTCATCAAGATCATATTTAGTATGTAAATTTGTGGTAGTTTACAAAGGAAATCATTTGTTCTTCAATATCTTTAAATCGGTGAAGGAAATTATTTGTGCTTCAATTTATTATATTCAGCAATTAAAAATAAATATCCAAAGTATTCACTCTCATTTAAAAGTCCTCACGGTTATGCATGGGTGAATTACTTGGATTTTTGATTATGTGCTTCCATACTCATTTAAAAGTCCTCACGGTTATGCATGTATGGAACGCATATTAAAAATAATTGATTTAATAGACAAGTTGATTCTAATCCCATTTAAAAGTCCTCACGGTCATGCGTGGTTAGAAGATACTTGATTTCATTTTTTAAATTAAATTGGAATACTACTAATCTCATTTAAAAGTCCTAACGGTTATGCATGGTTAGTAGATATTCAAATTTCCAGAAATAAATATACCACAAATAGACATATCTATATGAATTTTTTTTGATGGTTCTATCTCCATCACTTCTGAAAGTGGAATATGCGCTTGACAAGGGTAATTATGATTTTTGTTTGAGTTTTATTGAAATTTGATATTTATATTTAATTGAGTTAAATGTTTGATTCATGTCTATCACTTCATCCCTATTTTTATAACACTGTTATTCTTTTGCTGATAACAAAAGGGGGAGAGAAAAGTTAAGATTTTGTCAAATAGAATCAAACAAAGGTCAAATAACTTTCAATTTGCATATAGGCTCATTTACATATTTTTATTTGTATGCATATATGTAGGGGGAGTATCACATAAAAAGGAAGCATTCAAATAGGGGGAGCAAATGAAATTATCAAATACATTTAATATATTCAAAATCTTAAATATATGTTTGTTATCATCAAAAGGGGGAGATTGTTGAATATACGCTTTGCGCTATATGATTTTTGTTTGATGATAATAAACATATATACATTCATATAAATGTATTTGGTAATTTACTATTTTGTTTTTCATAGTTTAAATAAATATTTGTTGAATAAAATTAAATTACACAGAATTTGAATTTGAATTCAAACAGAACAAGTTAAACAGATTTTGAATTCAAACAGAAATTTTATTCAAACAAATATTTTGAATAGTATGTATTTGGTTAGATAAATATCTGTTGAATAAAATTAAATTACACAGAATTCGAATTTGAATTCAAACAGAACAAGTTAAACAGTTTTTGAATTCAAACGAATATTTTATTCAAACGAATATTTATTACAATCTTGAATAGTACAAATTCATGCTCTCACTATACATATACATTTCTGATTACATCACGATTACATCACAAATATTTTTACATTGATAACCTCACTACATATCACTCACACTCGTATTTTGTCTTCAACTGCATTCCGGTTTGAATCCAGCATCTGAGTAATCTGTAAAAATATTCACTAACGCAGTAAAATTGAAAAAGAAATATTTTTGCAATATAAAATGAAATACGATTTTTGAAAAAATGTTTTGCCTCAGTTATTTGGGTTGTTCGTCATCATTCACACTTGAATTCATCACAAAGTCGTGCACATAGATATTACAGGGACATGTAATCATAAGTGGCTGCAATACACACGTGTACATTCATACACGTGTGCATTGCCTCGCCAACTCGTGTGCACAGCTCCAACCAGAAATTCAAGGCAACAGAGACCAAGCAATGAATAACTCAAAGCAACAGTCAACTGGCCAAGACTACAAGTACAAGCAGCAGTGTGCAACTCGAAAATGTACACAAGTGAAAGCAGAAAAATCAAGACAGCATCAAACAGCAACAGTGAAGACTGCATAAGTGCTACAAGCCAAATCATCACAATGAACACCACTGACCAGTGAATACAATGTCAAGTTCAGATCAAACAACTCAAGACCAAGTTGCAACAAAGTTCAAAAGTGCATCAAAGGCAGTTCAATGTGGATAGCAATAGCAAAGAGGGACTGCAACAAACACATATATGGTCTAAGTGAATCAAGCAAATGCACAGAAGCCACTTCAGCTACATTGAGGCTCAATGGTGAAGCAGATTCAAGTGAACAGGTAGCACAAGAACCAGAAACTACTGAAGCTACTTCTAAGAGAGAAGCCAAAGCAAATGAACCAACTGCAAGTGCAAATGACCAGAAAACAATGCAACAGTATCAAGTACAGTATGCACAAGCGAAGAAACAGATGAACAATGCAATTTAACATGAGCAAGTGCAACAATGTGCACAGTTCAGACAGATAGTAGTGAAGTGCAGATTGGATGCATCAGTGGACATAAGCAACAGTGAAGTTCAACATTATCAGAGAGCATATGGAAGGGTCAGATGTACACATGAACAAGTATGGTGAAGCACTTACACAAGATTGCCACCAACATAGAAGCAAGTACATGAATGCAAAATACAGGCAGTTAAGAATATCAAGTCAATGGTACAAAGTTAATCACAAAACCATCAAGCTACAACTCAAATCATACAAGCCCCAACAGAAGTATCAAATGAATCAAATACCACCAAATAGACCGTGGAATAGCAGGTAATATGCAAACTACAACTAGACCAAGTGCAGCATCAATGCGAACAGCAAAGTGATCGAACAAACAAGATCAGGGCTGTGGACAGTACAAGCCAGCAAATGCAACAAACTCAAAATGTCCAGTTATAGTCACAAGACCATCAAGCAGTGAGCAAGTGCAAATCGAGTTCCAGAAATAACAAATGCAGACACAAAATTTCAACAGTGCAGTGAAATGCAGTGGTATGCAGCAGAGAAAAATTTAAAAGCAATGGTGATGATCGAAGCTAATACAGAGTATTGAATTCACATACCCAAAATAAAAAGTCGAAAATATACGAAATTGACAAAGTCAAATATCTCAAATCACGAAATCAATTCAAAGCCGTGTGAATCAAGTTACTAGAAATACGAAATTGACAAAGTCAGATTAATCCTCAGCATCAAAGCGAAATCGAACGGCAAAGCAAGAATTTTTGAAGCAATCAGTCGAACGCAAAAATAGGAAATCAAATCCTATTAAAACCCTAATCATCATCGGCATTTATCTTGATCGAGTTCAAGTATCAATTTAGAAAAGCAAAAAGAGACAGTACATACCGAATTCACAAGCATCGAACTCGATCGAGCAACTGCAAACAATCAAAGTCAACCATCAGAGAAGCAGCGAGCTAAGGTAACAAATCACAGATCAATAGAAGAAACCGAAGCACTAATTGGAACAAAGAGCCGAAGCCCTAACTGGAACAAAAGGGAACGAAGCCCTAACCGCCATTATTTCTCACGAACGAGACAAGAGAGGATCGGGTGAAATAAGGAAGTGGGCCGGTCTTAAAAATAAAAGGGGGTTTTGTTTCTATAGGCTTTTATTAATATTGTTAATTAGTTTAGGGTTATTTTCTATTGTTCTTAATTATTGTTTTTATTTTACGAATCAAAGAATTTAGGTAAATCACCACCTAGGTTTAGGTAGTGTCAGATTGTCTATTCTGAATTAGTTCAGTGAGCAGGGTGTGCGAGTTTGCAAAGCTCTATAGGCGGGAGCAGTGTTTGCGAGTGAGCGAAACTCTATAGGCGGGAGCAGGGTGTGCGAGTCTAGTAGAGTGTTTGTGAGCGGGAGCAAAAGGGTCTGCGAGTCTAGTAGAGTTGTTGTAAGCGTGATACTGTTTAATTCTAATAGAAATCTGTGAATGCAGCAGTAGGCAGGGGTTGCCGAAGCTGGGTAAATTTTGTGTGTGATTTACTTTTCAGCATATTTATTTCTGCAGTTTATTTCTGTGTTTAAATCGAGAAAATTTGCTATAACCTTATTCACCCCCCCTCTAGGGTTAATCTAAATCCTACAAGTGGTATCAGAGCCCGGTATATTTTTTATTTAACTCTAGAGTCATGAGTCTACAAAATAATGCTTTTTCTGAGGGGCAATCTATTGCTAGGCCACCTATGTTTAACAGGAACGATTATGCTTATTGGAAAGTTAGGATGAGTATTTATCTTAGTTCCGTTGATTATGATGTTTGGGATATTATTGAAACTGGCTATAAACCTCCCGCTATAATTGTTGGTGGTACTGAGATTCCTAAACCTAAGGATAGGTGGGATGCTAACGATAAGAAATTGAAAACGACAAATGCTAAAGCCATGAATGCTTTGATATGTGCTCTTGATAAAAACGAATTTAATAGAATTTCTCATTGTACAACAGCACAGGAAATATGGCATACTTTGGAGGTGACACGCGAAGGAACTTCTTAAGTCAAGGAGTCTCGGCTAGCCCTATTCAGCAATGAATACGAAAACTTTGTGATGGACAAAGGCGAGAGCATAAAGGATATGTTTGGACGCTTTTCAACCTTGGTATACAATGCTAGAGCGCTTGGGAAGGTATTCACTGAGGTAGAGCTTGTGCGGAAGATACTACGAGTCTTACCGATGAACTTTGAAGCAAAAGTCACGGCAATCCAAGAATCGAAAGATTTGAGTAAATTAAGCATGGAGGAGTTGATTGGCAACTTGATGACATATGAGCTTGAGTTAAAAGCAAAGGAAGAACGCAACAACTCCGAACCAAAGAAGAAGACGATTGCCTTAAAAAGTAAAGAAGAAAGCGATGAAGAAGATCCAATTGAAGAGCTTGCAATGGCTGTCAATAATCTTAGAAGATGGTCTAGATTCAAGCCACGCAAGAAGAAAACAAAGGGAAATAGGTCAAAAGATTCCGAAAATTCCGATAATGAACTGACATGTTATAACTGCAACAAGCCTGGCCACATCAAACCAAAATGCCCACTTCTCAAAAACAACAAAGAAAGGAAAAAGGCGAAGAAGGTATTTGCAGCGACTTGGGATGATGAAGAAGGAGAGGAAGCTTCGGATAGCAGCTCAGAGGAGGCTAACTTGTGTTGCATGGCAAAATAAGAATCAGAAGCAACCTCCAACGAATCTAGTGAGGCAGGTGAGTTTTCTTATAAAGAACTTGTTTTTATGTGTTCTAATCTTACTAAGGTAGTGGATACTCTTGAATCTAAAATTGAAAAACTGAAATCTGATAGGAGAGAATTTGCTCGTGAAAATTTTAGGTTAAAAACTGAACTTGAAAATATTCAAAACCTAGAATGTAAAAAATGTAAGATTTTAGATTCAGAATTATCAAAACTGAGGAATAACTTTGAAAGTCTTGAAAATGAAAACTTGAATCTTAAGGAAACCATCGACACTAGGAGAAAGGATTTTATTAATCGATGCACCTCACTTGTCACTGAAAATTCAACATTAAAAACCAAAGTCCAAAATCTTGAGAAATCTTTGAATAACTTTTCAAGAGGCGAAAAATCTTTCAAAATGTTATTTGGAAATCAAATTTTTGCTAACAATAGAAAAGGACTAGGTTATGGAAAATCACAAGATGATGGTAAAGGTAAAAGTGTTGCTCGATCTGAAATAATTGGAAATCATGTTGAAAATCATAGTCATAGGAACACAAAATTTAATCAAGTCAATTTAATGTGCACGTTTTGTAGAGAATTTGGACATAATCGAAATAATTGTTGGTATAGACCTAGACACGTGAAAACTATACCAATTTGGGTTCCAAAAGGCACAAATATAAAATCTTTGAAAGTCAAACGAATTTGGGTGCCAAAAGGAACATATATAAATAGTTTTGAGTCTCCAAAAACATATTTTTCATATTCTGCCACTAACAACAATGGACCTATAAAAACAAATAGGTCACATAAATCTTTTATCGTGTAGGTGTGGTGGCAGGCTAAGGAACAACAACAGTGTTCTCTGGATTTCGGCTGTTCCAGAAGCACAATGGACGACAAAACAAAGTTCCTTAGCCTAGTATAAAGGTGACAGAATCACAATGGGCAATCACGAAAAATTATCGTAAAGGTAAAAAAGGTAATTGTTTTTAAATGTGATTGTCTGCACCATACTCTAAATTAAAATCAGCCAATATTGAGATGAACAAAAGATGATGATTTTGATGCTATGATTTTTTTTTAAATATTGACTAACCATCTTTAAAGAGAATTACTTGGAGTAACTATGATGGTTGATTGATTCGGACTTAATTGATATGATTTTTGACTTGTTCTTATTTATGACATTAATTTGTGCTTAATTGATGACCAATCAGATTTTCAATTTTTGAACTAATTTATATAAATTTGTTCGGTCAAATGCTGGTTACTCATGCTACACGTAGATATATTGGTTCTGACATTTTGATCACTGCTTGTAATTTTGCACGATTTCAAATTCATGAGAAAAAGGATTTTAAGAAATTGTTTTTGAAATAATTATGATGTTGATTGACTGTTGATTACTTATGAAAATAATTGTTTATCCTCTGGTTTCTGAAACTAACATCATGATATTTGTTTGAGTGTTAACACGGCTTAAATTCAAATTCAAAAGAATGATGTTTTGAAATTTTTGGTGCACATCTCATGGTTTGATTCAACAAGTGAATATTGAGTGAAATTTAAATTCAGATGCGGATTACACTGGTAATATAGTTGATAGAAAAATTATTAGTGTAACGTGATTAATTTTTGAAACATTCATTTGCTGCATCGTTTTTTTTTCAAAGAAAGTATATGCATATTTTTCACTTGAAATAATTTTCAAATAGCAGAAAATTTTCTTATAAAACTCCCCTCAAGAAAATCATGTTTGACCATATTTACAGATTAATCATTTTTGAAAAATTGATTTTATAATGTTTAATTTGATTTTAAATGACAAATTTTTGACTAATCTAACTCTCTTTGATTATCGAAAAGATGAATAGTGATTGAAAAAGAGATGAGTGTTGATATTTATCATATATTATAACTCGAGAAAGTATAATTAGAAAACTTCTTTAGAATTTCATAACAAGAGTTATAAAAACTTTTTGTTGGGTAATAATTCCATGACCATTTCTATTTCTATCATCTTTCTATCGAACATCACTCATCAAGATCATATTTAGTATGTAAATTTGTGGTAGTTTACAAAGGAAATCATTTGTTCTTCAATATCTTTAAATCGGTGAAGGAAATTATTTGTGCTTCAATTTATTATATTCAGCAATTAAAAATAAATATCCAAAGTATTCACTCTCATTTAAAAGTCCTCACGGTTATGCATGGGTGAATTACTTGGATTTTTGATTATGTGCTTCCATACTCATTTAAAAGTCCTCACGGTTATGCATGTATGGAACGCATATTAAAAATAATTGATTTAATAGACAAGTTGATTCTAATCCCATTTAAAAGTCCTCACGGTCATGCGTGGTTAGAAGATACTTGATTTCATTTTTTAAATTAAATTGGAATACTACTAATCTCATTTAAAAGTCCTAACGGTTATGCATGGTTAGTAGATATTCAAATTTCCAGAAATAAATATACCACAAATAGACATATCTATATGAATTTTTTTTGATGGTTCTATCTCCATCACTTCTGAAAGTGGAATATGCGCTTGACAAGGGTAATTATGATTTTTGTTTGAGTTTTATTGAAATTTGATATTTATATTTAATTGAGTTAAATGTTTGATTCATGTCTATCACTTCATCCCTATTTTTATAACACTGTTATTCTTTTGCTGATAACAAAAGGGGGAGAGAAAAGTTAAGATTTTGTCAAATAGAATCAAGCAAAGGTCAAATAACTTTCAATTTGCATATAGGCTCATTTACATATTTTTATTTGTATGCATATATGTAGGGGGAGTATCACATAAAAAGGAAGCATTCAAATAGCGGGAGCAAATGAAATTATCAAATACATTTAATATATTCAAAATCTTAAATATATGTTTGTTATCATCAAAAGGGGGAGATTGTTGAATATACGCTTTGCGCTATATGATTTTTGTTTGATGATAATAAACATATATACATTCATATAAATGTATTTGGTAATGTACTATTTTGTTTTTCATAGTTTAAATAAATATTTGTTGAATAAAATTAAATTACACAGAATTTGAATTTGAATTCAAACAGAACAAGTTAAACAGATTTTGAATTCAAACAGAAATTTTATTCAAACAAATATTTTGAATAGTATGTATTTGGTTAGATAAATATCTGTTGAATAAAATTAAATTACACAGAATTCGAATTTGAATTCAAACAGAACAAGTTAAACAGTTTTTGAATTCAAACGAATATTTTATTCAAACGAATATTTATTACAATCTTGAATAGTACAAATTCATGCTCTCACTATACATATACATTTCTGATTACATCACGATTACATCACAAATATTTTTACATTGATAACCTCACTACATATCACTCACACTCGTATTTTGTCTTCAACTGCATTCCGGTTTGAATCCAGCATCTGAGTAATCTGCAAAAATATTCACTAACGCAGTAAAATTGAAAAAGAAATATTTTTGCAATATAAAATGAAATACGATTTTTGAAAAAATGTTTTGCCTCAGTTATTTGGGTTGTTCGTCATCATTCACACTTGAATTCATCACAAAGTCGTGCACATAGATATTACAGGGACAGGTAATCATAAGTGGCTGCAATACACACGTGTACATTCATACACGTGTGCATTGCCTCGTCAACTCGTGTGCACAGCTCCACCCAGAAATTCAAGGCAACAGAGACCAAGCAATGAATAACTCAAAGCAACAGTCAACTGGCCAAGACTACAAGTACAAGCAGCAGTGTGCAACTCAAAAATGTACACAAGTGAAAGCAGAAAAATCAAGACAGCATCAAACAGCAACAGTGAAGACTGCATAAGTGCTACAAGCCAAATCATCACAATGAACACCACTGACCAGTGAATACAATGTCAAATTCAGATCAAACAACTCAAGACCAAGTTGCAACAAAGTTCAAAAGTGCATCAAAGGCAGTTCAATGTGGATAGCAATAGCAAAGAGGGACTGCAACAAACACATATATGGTCTAAGTGAATCAAGCAAATGCACAGAAGCCACTTCAGCTACATTGAGGCTCAATGGTGAAGCAGATTCAAGTGAACAGGTAGCACAAGAACCAGAAACTACTGAAGCTACTTCTAAGAGAGAAGCCAAAGCAAATGAACCAACTGCAAGTGCAAATGACCAGAAAACAATGCAACAATATCAAGTACAGTATGCACAAGCGAAGAAACAGATGAACAATGCAATTTAACATGAGCAAGTGCAACAATGTGCACAGTTCAGACAGATAGTAGTGAAGTGCAGATTGGATGCATCAGTGGACATAAGCAACAGTGAAGTTCAACATTATCAGAGAGCATATGGAAGGGTCAGATGTACACATGAACAAGTATGGTGAAGCACTTACACAAGATTGCCACCAACATAGCAGCAAGTACATGAATGCAAAATACAGGCAGTTAAGAATATCAAGTCAATGGTACAAAGTTAATCACAAAACCATCAGGCTACAACTCAAATCATACAAGCCCCAACAGAAGTATCAAATGAATCAAATACCACCAAATAGACCGTGGAATAGAAGGTAATATGCAAACTACAACTAGACCAAGTGCAGCATCAATGCGAACAGCAAAGTGATCGAACAAACAAGATCAGGGCAGTGGACAGTACAAGCCAGCAAATGCAACAAACTCAAAATGTCCAGTTATAGTCACAAGACCATCAAGCAGTGAGCAAGTGCAAATCGAGTTCCAGAAATAACAAATGCAGACACAAAATTTCAACAGTGCAGTGAAATGCAGTGGTATGCAGCAGAGAAAAATTTAAAAGCAATGGTGATGATCGAAGCTAATACAGAGTATTGAATTCACATACCCAAAATAAACAGTCGAAAATATACGAAATTGACAAAGTCAAATATCTCAAATCACGAAATCAATTCAAAGCCGTGTGAATCAAGTTACTAGAAATACGAAATTGACAAAGTCAGATTAATCCTCAGCATCAAAGCGAAATCGAACGGCAAAGCAAGAATTTTTGAAGCAATCAGTCGAACGCAAAAATAGGAAATCAAATCCTATTAAAACCCTAATCATCATCGGCATTTATCTTGATCGAGTTCAAGTATCAATTTAGAAAAGCAAAAAGAGACAGTACATACCGAATTCACAAGCATCGAACTCGATCGAGCAACTGCAAACAATCAAAGTCAACCATCAGAGAAGCAGCGAGCTAGGGTAACAAATCACAGATCAATAGAAGAAACCGAAGCACTAATTGGAACAAAGAGCCGAAGCCCTAACTGGAACAAAAGGGAACGAAGCCCTAACCGCCATTATTTCTCACGAACGAGACAAGAGAGGATCGAGTGAAATAAGGAAGTGGGCCGGTCTTAAAAATAAAAGGGGGTTTTGTTTCTATAGGCTTTTATTAATATTGTTAATTAGTTTAGGGTTATTTTCTATTGTTCTTAATTATTGTTTTTATTTTACGAATCAAAGAATTTAGGTAAATCACCACCTAGGTTTAGGTAGTGTCAGATTGTCTATTCTGAATTAGTTCAGTGAGCAGGGTGTGCGAGTTCGCAAAGCTCTATAGGCGGGAGCAGTGTTTGCGAGTGAGCGAAACTCTATAGGCGGGAGCAGGGTGTGCGAGTCTAGTAGAGTGTTTGTGAGCGGGAGCAAAAGGGTCTGCGAGTCTAGTAGAGTTGTTGTAAGCGTGACACTGTTTAATTCTAATAGAAATCTGTGAATGCAGCAGTAGGCAGGGGTTGCCGAAGCTGGGTAAATTTTGTGTGTGATTTACTTTTCAGCATATTTATTTCTGCAGTTTATTTCTATGTTTAAATCGAGAAAATTTGCTATAACCCTATTCACCCCCCTTCTAGGGTTAATCTAAATCCTACATATATCACTTAAATCAAATCACGGTGTCATATGTATGCATAACAGTATATATAAGCAAATAAACATCCAAACATTTAACTATCAACCAATAACATCCATCGACATACATCATTCAATAGGCAATACAATTCATGGCAATTTCATGGTTATCAATGTCAGGTAATTTAATCGCAATTCAATTTTAATTTCAATTTAACTGTCAATTTAAATTTCCAACGGTTAATTCAAATGACAAGCTATATGACAACTAAATTTTATCAAACAACGACAAATAAAAGCATAACACTTCATAATGTCAATTTAACTAGCATAAATATATTTAGTACGTTGTGAGCGTTATAAAATACTCATATTGATTTTTAATGCAGTTCTAGCGTTTTATTCCGAATAAAATTAAACGGACGTTTAATTTTACCCGAAATTTTCTCTAGCTCCAAACGATTCCAATCTAGCTCCATAGCATAGTGCTCATCCATACGATTCCAACGCAACTAGTTTCGCGCGTTTTTGACCTCGTATGAAAAAGATATGAATTTTAGAAGTTACACGAATTTTATAAACTAAATTTACAACATTTATTTTTATTTTTAACCCTCAACCTAATCACAGCCGTTAATTTCCTCTGCCCCACCATCAAGGCCGTTCGGCCCTTCTCTTCCATCTCACGTTTGCATACAGAAAAATAGCACGCATGAGAACCCATCAAGCTTCAAATTAGGGTTCCATTTTGCGACCACCACAAGTGACTTCAACTCGATCAGCAAGCGCCATATCGAAGCTCGTGACAAGAGCTACCTTCGGCTGCCATGGGGTGGAGCTCGGCCCCCCATCTCTCCTTGAAAGACGAGAAAAACGCAGCAGCTATGAACGTGATTTCCCGCCGATCCGTGGCTCCGTTTCCGATCTCCACCGTTGGATAGCTAGATCTTGATGCCCTCTACAACTTTGTAGATGAGAGTTTTTGCTAATTGTTAATGGATTGAGAGGAAAATGAGGAAGAAGTTTCGAAATTTTCTGTCCATTGAAATGAAAGTGGCGGCTAAGGGATGAAACCCTAGGGTTTATGCAAAACAAAGAAAGTGGGGGTCCTTTTATTGAAAATCGCCAAAACACTATTCATCGAAAATTTTCCAAACTCCAAACGAAGCGTGCCGGCTGGCGTTTCTAGGGTTTACCCCACGTTCCGGACACAATGGAACAGGTTTTGGAAGCTAATTCGATCGTATGTGTGAGTTACGGAAATAAACGATCGATTTAAAATTAAATCAGTTCAACGAATTTCTAGGCGTTTTGGCTCGCCCCGGACAAACGGTAAATCCGATTGACACGAAATTTGAAACCTTACAATAATATCACATTACAGATCCGATGAAACTAGTTTCGTCAAAATCTGAGACCGTTTGAAAAATGACTATTTTAACTCGCCAAATTAATATTAAAACAATTTCAACACGTTTCGAGCTGCCACGGTCAAACGACAACTCCGATTGCTACGAAAATTGAAATCTGATAATAGCTAACTATTACGGATCCAATGGAACTAGTTTCGTACCATTCTGAGACTGTTCGAAAATTGGCTATTTTCAGCCGATAATTAAATATTAAAATATTCAATTTTCGCAAATTTACTTTTAATTCGATTTTAAAAGTTCTACAACATCATCCTAACTTTAATATGATAAAACAAAATTTTACAGATCATTTTTAATCATATTAAACCCGTTATTCAATTTATCAAATAAATTCCAATTTTTAAATCTTATTAACTCTATTAAAATCCCAATATAACTTACATTCACTTTGGAAACCAATTTGAATCATATTAAATCAAATTTAAATTATTTACTCTATTTTCATATATTAAATATCAATATCAAATTAATCATATCAAATTTGGAATTTAATTATTCAAACATTTGTAATATTAAATTTTAAACAAATTTGATTATTCTTAAATCACTATCTTTTGAAATATTCAAAACGAACTTAAAAATTTAACCTTTGAAATGAATTAAAATTATAGAACAACCATTTCCATTATACGGTTATTCAATTCCCATTATTTATTTATTCAGTAAACTCCAAATATTAAATTTAAACAATTTCGCTTATCCAATAATTCATTATCTTTTGAAATATTGAAATCGAACTTATAAGATTCAACTTTTAAAAACCAATTCACAATTTAGAACACTATTTTCATTTTACAGTTATTCAATTATTCAATAAGTTTTAAATATTTAATTTAAACAATTTACCTGTTCAATATTCAATGTTTGATTTTAAATAGATTTTACTTATCGATCAATTACTCTATCATACCCAATGAATTCAACATTTTTTATCCTATTCAACTTTTGATTTCAAAGGCATTCCCTAAGTAGCTTTTATTTTTCATTACTTGGATAATTATTGTCGCAATTCATTCCAGTTATTATTATACCAAACGCATTACAAATATTTTTTCTAACATAAAATCACAAAATCTTATTAAATTAGCTATTTAAATTATCGAAAATTTACGGGTCGTTACAAGTCCGGAATTAACCGAATTAGTAAAAGCGTGCTTCCATATTCCTCACTTTTGCTAAGTCGTTTAAATCTCATCATCGTTTCCTTGAAAGTGCAAAATTTATGTATTTTGTATAAATAATTTTTATGTTCTCAAATGGACAAGTCCGAAATTAATCATATCAGTAAAAGTAAGTGTTCATAGTCTTTAATTTTGTTGAAACGTTTAAATCGATTTCTCATTCTTTTGAAAGCGTAAACTGTGAATTTTTTTGAAACAATTATATTTTAATACAATTTAAAAATGCGTGATTAAAACAGCAAGTTCTATAGCAATTTCGACAAGGAAACTGCGCTTCACAAAACACCGTAAAAACGGATATAAAATCAGCGTTGCGGGTTTTCTTGATTGCAAGATAACCGCTTGAAAATTCACTTTAAATTGACGGTTACTGAAGTCAAAACAACAGTAATTTTTATTCGCCAAAAATCTCATCAAAATAACACACTTCAAATATAAACACTGGAGTAAAAACCCATTAGAAAAATAACGACAACAAAATGCGTTCAAAGCAAAACACCGGTTCAAAATAAATTAATAATTAGACTGCATTATTCATATATTCATCTATTGTGGGATAGCCTAGACTTAGTAACGTGCAGCCCAAATTTGCACGCACAATTCGAAATAAAAAACAAGAAGATCCAGGCTTACATTCGTGTTATACATCTTGCTGATACACACATTTAAAGTCAATAATAATGGTCTGGACTAACTGCATACATAGTTGTATCAATGCTAACGTGCAAAACACTTTTTCAAACAAAAATGAAATTGACACAAAAGTTTAAAATAAACTGGACTTGAATCTTTTTGGTGCACACACGTCATAAAATCAAAAGTAATAAATGACTTGGAACCTGGTTTTCGTATGCTACAACTTTGCATGTAAAAAAATGAAATAAACAAAATGAAAATACCTGGGCAATAAACTCTTTGCATGCATGAACGAAACAAAATACCTGGGCAAAGCTATATATGCGCATGTACTGAAGTAAAAAATAAAATGTTTGGCCCAAGCTTTCGTGTATTACATGAATACACGTAAATGGATTAGAAAAAAAATAATGTAACCTGAAAACACTACATGCATGCAAGTAACAAGATATGTGGCCTGGGCACTATAAAGTTTGCATGCATGGAATGGAATGGAATATGTTTTAGCTTTTGTGCGTGCCCTACTTTTGCACGCACGTACACAATATATGGTCAGAACTTGTTTCGTGCATTTCATGCACGCAAGAAACAATAAAAACAACCTGGACTGTGACCAAACAACATCAACTTGCACACTCATGTAACAAAATGAGGATGGCCTGAACAATATAATTTGCACGCAAAAATGAATGGTCTTGCATACAGAAAAATATTTCACTCAAAAATTTTCTGACCCTAAAGATATTGCATACAAAAAGATATTGCATACAAAACATAAACAACTTAACTAACAAAAGTTGCAACCATAGTTTTAGTTAGAAGTGTGAGTTTGCACTCACCTCTAATTTATTTCAGAATCAATTAGCAACCAAGATCCAATTGGAGAAAGAATTATGAGCTGCCATTAAAGCTTTTGCAGTGCTACTAGAAATTCAAAACGAAAGAATGATGAAGGCTACTTTTCTTTTCCAATATGTGAACAAGTCAAAGCAAATGTGTGCTGGCAAGAATTGTACATTTGCATTTATGGTGAGACGTGCACCAGAGAAAGAAAAGGACACACTTTCATTAAGGACATTGGTGACAGCAAAGTGTTCAAACTTTTGCTTAAAAAGAATGGAATCGTTCTTATACACATGAAGGCAAATTTGCAATTCCTCTCAACGTGCTACCACTTAAGTGTTCAACTGACTTTGCAATGGATTTGCGTTTTTTTCTTTTTCAATTTAAAATTTCTATTCTAATTTTTTATTTCGTCGGTAATCCAAAAACCAGGGTTGTTGCAAACTCACCCCCTTATAAAAATTGCGTCCCCACAATTTTCATACTAGAAGCAGTCTATAACACAATTAATTCATCACAACAAAGGTTTAAATAGAAAAGATGAATTAAGAATGCTCACCGCTGCTCGAAGAGGAGAGGAAACCGAGATAAGAACGCTCGATGAATTCTTTGGTTTCCCTGGTGCAATCTTTGGTGTTTGTGGACCATTGAATTTTCACAAGCGAGACTTTTCTACTCCGAAGACGTTTAACCTCCGAAGCTAGCACACGAATAGGATTTTGCACCATGGACAAGTCGAGTGAGATCTCAAGATCTTGCAACACATAAGGATCATTGATAGAATCCGAATCTCGAAGGCATCGACGAAGCTGGGATACATGAAATACGTCATGAATTCCCGAAATATGAATAGGTAGCAATACACAAAAAGCAACCGCGCCAATGCGTTCAGCAATAGGAAATGGTTCAATATATTGAGGAGACAATTTCCTGGAGCTACTAAAACGCACCACCCCTTTCATCGGAGAAACACGAATGAACATGCGATCACCCAGAGAAAATTCCTAAGGCTTCCTACGATGATCGGCATAAGATTTCTGCCTATACTGAGCCTCTTTCATTCTTTGTCTAACAATATCAATCTTCTCAGAAGATTCATGAATATAATTGGGACCGAGAACTAACTTTTTCCCAGATTCAAACCAACAAGAAGGTGATCGGCATGGCCTTCCGTAAAGGGCTTCGAAAGGAGCCATACCAATAATGGATTGGAAAATGTTGTTATAAGGGAATTCAACAAGAGATAAGTGGTCTTCCCAACTACCCCCAAAGTCAAGAATACAAGCGCGAAGGATATCTTCTAAGACTTGATTCACCCTTTCAGTCTGACCATCAGACTGTGGATGATAAGCTGTGCTGAGATTGAGCTTAGTACCCAAAGCTTTCTGAAGGCTCTGCCAGAAACCACTAGTAAAAAGCATATCTCTATCACTAACAATGGAGCTAGGAACACCATGAAGTCGAACGACTTCTTTAATAAAAAGCCTAGCCAACAAAGGAGCAGTCCGATTGAACTTGATAGGAATAAATGGGCTGATTTGGTCAATCGGTCAATAATCACCCAAACACTAGCATGGCCCTACCTCGAATGAGGTAGACCATCAATGAAGTCCATAGAAATTTGATCTCATTTCCATAATGGAATATCAAGAGGCTGCAAAACACCACTAGGACGTTGGTGTTCCGCTTTAATAAGTTGACAAGTCATGCAACGACTCACATAACTTGCAACATCACGCTTAATACCCTCCCAAAAGTATAAGCGTTTCATGTCAGCATACATCTTACTACTGCCCGGATGGATAGTATACTTAGAACAATAATAGTACTCAAGAATGTCATTTGTAAGATTAGGAACATTAGGCACGGTCAACCTTCCCTTCTTTCGAATACAACCATGAATACCAACATCGAAGTCCTTTAGATTATCACTTAGGGGTTCCGATTTACAACTCCGAATAAGATAAGAGATATATGGATCTTGCTTCTGGGCATCGGCAATTCGATCCAACAAACTAGGATGAGCTCCCATGCTAAATAAAAGTATGGGAGAATCGAAAACTGAAGGAAGGTCTCTAATATCACAATGAGATAAAGTTTCCATTATATTCCACTCTACTGGCATCATGGAACCAACAACTTGCTGCTTGAGACTAAGCTCATCAGCAACTCGACTACGCTTACCAAGGGTTACTGAATATCGAAATCATATGAAGCGAGAAATTTGAGCCAACTCTATTGCCTCATATTAAGTTCCTACTGAGTGAAGTGGTACTTTGGAGATTTGTGGTCAGTGAAGAGAACAAAACGCTCGCCCAATAAATAATGTCGCCAAATCTTTAGAGCAAAGACTATAGCGACTAACTCCAAATCATAGGTAGCACAAAGAATCTCGTTAGGCTTTAGTTGTTTAGAAACATAGGCAACTAATCTATCCTTTTGCATGAGAACAACACCGAGTCCATAACCACTGGCATCGGTATAAACAACAAGATCATGATTCCCTTTGGGAACCACTAAGATTGGAGCACGCGTAAGGAGATCTTTTAACTTCATGAAAGAAAACTCACACTTATCAGACCAAATAAAAGGAATAGCTTTTTTCGTGAGAGTGGTAAGCGGTAAAGCAATACGAGAAAAGTCCTTAATGAACCGACGATAATATCCCGCCAATGCAAGGAAACTACGAATCTCAGTAACGGTCTCTGGTCTCTTCCAATTCTGAATAGATTCGATCTTGGAAGGATATACAGAGATACCATTGGAAGAAACAATATGACCGAGAAAATTCACCTTATTCTCCCAGAAGTGACACTTGGAGAATTGAGCATAAAGCGGATGCTGACAAAGAGTGCTCAAAACAATCTCGAATTGCAGAATATGATCGGCTTCAGATTTGGAATAAATAAGAATATCATCTATGAAAACCAAGACGAACTTATCGAGATATTCCTGGAAGATTCGATTCATAAGATCAACAAAATACGTTGGAGAGTTCGTCAAACCGAATGGCATAACAAGCCATTCGTAAGAACCATAACGAGTGCGGAATGTGGTAAGAGGGATGCTATGTTTTGCAACTGGTAACTGATGAAAACCGGTAGCAAGATCGAGTTGCGAGAAAAGCTTAGCACCACTTAATTGATCGAACATGTCGTCGATCCTAGGTAATGGATACCTATTTTTGATAGTGAGCTCGTTAAGCTTGTGATAATCAATGCAAAGCCTAAGAGTACCATCTGGTTTCTTAACAAAGACAATGGCGGCGCACCAAGGAGATGAGCTAGAACGAATAAATTGCTTGGCTTCCAATTCTGATAGTTGTTGCTTGAGTTCCTCATTTTCCTTAGCAGACATCTTCGTGGGAGGACGACTGATAGGATGAGCACCAGAGATAAGATCAATACGGAACTCAATTGTCCTCTTCGGTGGCAAACTCGAAATAGTCTCAAAGACATTAGAAAAATCACAAACAACCGGAATATTAGCTATGACATCCTCCGATTCGAAGGAAGAAATGAGAGCATTCGAAGCATGGTCCATGTCTCGAAATATAATAGACAACCGCTCGATAGCATTGGGATGCTTGAGACATAAAGTTCTTTTGGGACATAGGATTTGAACTTTATAACGGACGAGCCAATCCATTCCCAAAATCATATCAAAACTAAGATGATCCAGAACATGCAGATTCTCATAAAAGGAAAAACCATATAGAATAATCTCAACATCAACACATAACAAACCAAAAGTGGTGGATCCACCAATAGGATTCGCAATCCTCAAAGGGTCGCAAAGACTAACAACATCCAAAGGAATAACATCAACAAGTTCCTTTGACACAAATGAATGTGATGCACCCGTATCGAAAAGAACTCCAATAGAACGACCATGAAATAAAATAAAACCTTCCAAAAAAGAAGGAGGAATACCTTTGGCTGAGAAGAATCACCATAAGCTTTAGCAACATTATGCTTCCCAGATTTGAAACCCTTAGGTGTAGTAGGGCAATCAAAAACCCAATGACCTTTCTTTCAATAGCGGCAGATGCAAGGCTTAGGACAACTACGGAGAAGACGATCCAGAGAACCACAATTATAGCACGCCCTCTGATTAGAAGGTGCACTACTAGGCTGAGAACTAGAGGTATCTTGCTTCTTCTTCTTCTTGTTGGAAGAAGGATTAGGCTTATGAAATGGAAACCACTTCTTGTTGGGGTTCTTAGAAACCTCAACCTCATCACTACTATCACGTTCCTTTTCGACAACTTCAAGGCAAAGTGTCGAATCAACAAGTTCCTCAAAAGGAAGCTTAAGCTGAAGCAAAAGGACTTTCTTCAAATACTTCTTCAAACCTTCTACAAATCTAAGATTTTTCTTACGCGAGTGTTAATGAACTCAACTACGTATTTGGATAAGGCCTCGAAAGATGCAACATAATCAGAAACAGAGGACATTTCTTGTTTTAACTCAAGGAAATTTATAACAACCCAAAACTATATCAATTAAAATTAATAATATATTTTAAACTCTTGGAATTTAATTTGAAATTAAATTTAAAAGTCTCAAACAAATAAAATAAGTGATAATTATATATGTATAACATTCCAAGTTAATTTGGGTTTAAAATTTTGAAATAATGAATGTTTTAAAAAGTCATTTGAGTTTAAAATTTTATATATATGCATATTGCATATATGAGTAGAATTGAATATATATTGAAATTGAATTTAAATTGTTCAAGATATGTGTGAATATATAAATAGACATAAATGGATTTTTATAATTCAAGTTGAATTGGAATTTGAATTTAAATTTGAAATAAATGTTTTAAAAAAATATTTGGCTTTTAAAAAATCATTAAGGTGTAATGTATATAATGTAAAGATTGGTTAAAAACAATTCATTTTTTAACATTGTATATGTATATATATACAAATGAATGAGGGGTGCATTCATTTATAAAGTAAATATGATATAAAATTTATTTTAAAAAAAATTCCTTTATCTTGTAAAACTACAAATGCTAAACATGCACATGGGAGATGGAGTAAAGAAATTAACATAATTGAGATATCATGATTATTTCTCTACAAATGGCATTCCTTATCATTGCTAGAATAAAATAATAAAATAAAAAATTATAGGAAACTTTTCAGCTTCTATTTTCAAATTATTTAGTCTTAGCAAATCTTTGAAAGTACAGTAACAAAGATTGAGCATTTCAAACTCCAACACTCTAGAGGAAAAAAAAAGAAAACAATCAGAAATAAAACTACTAACTTTCTTTCAGTTCAAAAGTTAAAATCTGAAGTTCTTTCTAAACAACAAGCTATAGCATTACACTCCATCTCTCAGGTAAGTTTTAAAACTTTATAGTTTAATGAATATGTAGTTTTATAATCAAGTTTTAAAACCAATTCAAAAAAAATGCAGATTTATAAAATAGAGCTGCAGTTTTGGCCAGAGACAGCACAAGGTTTCTCTGGAATAAAAATTTAAGGCAAGTAAATTTCTTTTTAAAAATTTAATTTGAAATTGTTAATCAGTAATAAAGAAAAGATTTAAAACAATAACATTAATCAGTTTCAGGAGAAATCAAGATCAAACAATAAATCTATTTCTGGTCTTCAAGTTGCAGGAAGAAAAAAAGGCTTCTCTGTTGTTTAAAAATTCAAACTGTAAGTAATTAAAGATTGTTTTTTATTGATGTAGTAAACAAATGAATACAACAGAAATTAAGCAAAGTTTTGCATTAACAAACTTTGCAGATTAACTTCAAGATTTAAAGTAGAAAAAGAAGAAAAATTACAGGCTTTCGTCCTTCTTTTGAAACTGTTAGGAACTTTCTATCTTCAGGAAAAAGGTGAGTAAACCATTGATCTTTTCAATCATTTGTTGTTGTGTATTAATGCCTAAAGGATGTTAAAGACTTTTGTATGTGAACAATTTTGTGTGCTTGTGTTTTCTTTTGCCTGGAATGTTAAGATCATGATTTTCTTTCCTGTTCTTTTGTTCCTTTAAGTCTCTGGTTTACAAAATGAAACTATGCTAGATTCAAAATCTTCCCCTTCATTCTCTTTTGAAATTGAAGTCTAAAAACTAATTAAAGTATTGTTTGAGCATACAGTATGTTGTGGTAATAAATCAACGCAAGCAATATGATACTTTTCTTGGAAACCGTGAAAACACAGTCATATCTAAGTTCTGGTTTACAGAGTAAACCATGGCAAATTCAAACCCTCTCTCCCTCATTTCTTCTAAAAATGGATTGCAAACAAGTTGAATTATGGTTTTAACACTGCACTATCTTTCTGTGACAAATTAAAACAAAATCATATAGTTTTCTTTTTTCTGGAAACTGTGAAAAACACAGTCACGATCCAAATAAGCAAGAATTCGAACCTTACAGATTTTAAGTTCAGTAATGTTATTTGAATTCCCTTTAAAGATGATGATTTTAGAAAGAAAATGCAAATTTTTCATTAAGTTTTCACCGAGATATTGTAGTTGATCAGAAAGTTGAACTTTTGCCAAATTCTGTTGATCTAAACATTTGTGGGCCTCGAGTTCGTCGTCACTTCTAGATTGAATGTTCGAGATCACTAGAAAAATACAAGTGGAATTTATAAAATCTTAAATTTTTATTTCGAGATCAAATTAGGGTTTAATAACCCATTTCTGCTTGCGTTTGAAATGGGGTGCTGCGTCACCATAGGATGATCGGACTGTATGTCAATGGTGCCAATCGTGGCGTCTATCGTGGGAGAAGCCTCGGCCAAGTTCTGGTGATCGCTGACGGTCAGAGGAGGTGGGGCAAGACCATTTTCTGATGATGTTATGCTGGGTTGTTTGGGTCGAGACGACTCGATTCTCATTTTCGAAATTAATTCAAGTTCTGGGTGTTGATGGCGTTCTGGTGGATGGTCGTCGACTCGATGCTGGCAGCAGCTTCGACCAACGGTGATGATTCCGACCGTACACGTGCACGTGGTGGTTGTGATATCGGTTTTGATGGTTTGGGAAGAAGAAAGGAGTAACTCGAAGCACTGCTCGGGGTTAGGGGGAAAAGACTCGAAGGGATGGTCGTGTCATTTAAATGTTGCACCAGGTCGCTTTAAAAATTTCACAAATTTTAGAGGATTTTTTTTTATGCGGGTTTAATTGGGTAAAAACTCAAAGTGGGAGCATTTTTCTCGGGGGCGACTCAAGACGGCCTCGACAAAATCCAGTTTTAAGAAAATTTTGAAAAACATAAGTTAAATAATTTTCTGGATACGTTCTTTGTTAAATGAAGGTAGTTGTTGATGGAGGATGTAGTAAATGATATTGAAATGTTTTTTTTTTTTGAAATTAATGGTATTCAAAGATATTTCAAATTTATATTTTTAAATAAAAATTGTTTTACATTTAACTTAATAAAAATTGAGAAGTAAATCAACTATTCAATTGTTAATTTAACAACCAAATTTATTTTGATTTAACACTTAATGATTTGTAATTACTTTATAATTAAAAAAGTTAATTAATTAAAGAATTGTTAATTAATAAAAGCAATTAAGATTTAATTAATTAACGATTAAGAATTAATAAATTAAGATAATCAATTATACAATAAATAACTAATAAAGCCAATTAAGATTTAATTAATTCATAGTTAAGTAAATAATCATTGATTTAAATAATTAATAAAAATAAGTATGTGGTTAATTCGCTTAAATCATTTCACCTTAATTGAAGATGATTGATAATCATCAAACGTTGTGCACTGGATTGACATTACTATTGTGGTACTGTGATTGCTTTGTGCTAAACTGTGATTTGTGATTTGTTTTCATATGAATGTGAAAACCCTTTTTCCCGTAAAACGGCATTTAAACTTCAATGCGACAAGAAGTCGGATTTCAGTTAGTTATCTGAAACCCACATCGAACCCTGAATTGAACCTTTGTAATTGATACACCTACGTGTTTTAAAATTAAGCATTCACTATTCGGATTAGCCGGGAGAGGACCTTTGTGTCATATATCCCATTCTCGACGAAACTAACAGCAATTGGAGAAGGTGGTGAAGACCGGGTGTCTTCAAAAAGGATAGGATAACCTATCGATTGTCTCTGCACTGAGTTGCTCCGGTATAGAGATCTCCACATGTGATGGGATGTCCGATCGGAATTATGGATGCCCGGATTTGCAAGGGCTTCTTCCTTTATTGGACGAAGTGCCTTCGGTTCTGTTCGAACCCAGAACAGACTTGTATGGTTGTGTGTCTGACACTACACTTTGAGATATAAAGCAGATTCCTTTCAAATACATATCTGTTGGTGGCGGAGAATTTATTCTCATAGCTTAACACCCTTCTCTGAAACGTATGAGCTTAGAGGTTATGTAGTTGAAGGTTATCAGCGATATACTCCCGGTTTGGTAGTGTGGCATGCTAAGTGCTGCTGTGTGTTGCTGATCATTCATTGATAATTTATGATCAAAGCATGACTTTCGTGTAAAGCGTAGCTTTGTGTACGAGACCTCATCGGACCTCACACCCCGAAAATGGTTGAAATAAGAAAGATGTGGCAAGGTTATGAGGGTCGCGCACTTTAGGGTATGTCATCTCCTTTTGGAAAAAGGTGGTATCATGGTATGGAGCCCAGATACTTTACGTATGTGGTTGCTGCAATTTCATTTAATGTGTGGTTGTTGCTTTCTGGTAGAGGGCCCTCGGATAAAGGTCACAAACGACCGGGGATTGGCATAGTCGTGTAGTAGTTACCTAGTTACAGAGGTAACCCGGCCTTGTGTTGGCAGAGAACTGGTTAAGTTCTCGAGACGTCCCTCTAGAGGCGTACCCATGTGGTAGTAGGAAGTTCCTTATCGTGACCATTTGTTGGAAATCCAATTCCCAATACGAAGCAGTACGATTTTAATTGTATAACCTACCATTTACTTATGGTGGCGCACCACTGTTTAGATGGTAGCTATAGTAGGCATACAATAATGGTTGTATGCTGGCTAAGATCAATATTATACTTTCGAAATGACTTTCTACACTATGCACTAGTAATAATATCAAAGAATTTTCCCACATCAAGCATATTTGACTATCATAAGAAGAAATCTCCTCTAATTCTGCGATTGCATTGTGTGTTGGAGGGGGGTCTTATGGTAGTTTCATTTTCCAAAAGCATACCAGATTTTCTTTTATAATTCTTGTTTATTTAAAAGCAACTGTTTTTGTTTACTCATACTAGTCCCGTGACTGACCCGGAGTTTATTGTTTCCTTTCTAAACTCTAGGTGCCCATCATTTCTACACGGGCAGCCTAGTAGTAGGTTTTTCGTATTTTGGTATTAGCTGTATTTTGGAGTCTTATCGGTTTGGAGGCTATCGGTTTTTGGAGGCTTTTATCTTGGAGATATTTTGGAAGCTTTTGGATCTCAAGGTTCTTAGTTTTTGGAAGTTCGCTATCACCCTGTTTCCTTGAAGACTTTTGGCATATGATCACTTGTTGCTCTATTATGATGTTCTATTTGGAGTTGTGATATATGTATTATGATACTCTGATGTTGTAACGGATATTATGATGTTGTATCTGTGATGTAATGCATGATATTCATTTTGTTTCCGCTATTTTATATTCATCTAATGTTGTTATAAGCTCCATTCGACCAGAGTTCAATGTTTGAATCTTTGGCAGTCGAGTACAAGTGAGGTATTTGATGTCAATTTTCGAACATTGGATTTCGGGTCGTGACATGTGGTATCCGAGCTAAAGGTTGAGTAAGAACTTTAGCTACGGAGTATAACACATTTGATGGCTCATTAGAGATAGGGTGAAGTATACCCTAGAATGAGTATAACCGAGATCGAAACCCTAAATTTTCTAAGTCTATTTCCTTTGACTGCTGATATTCCTTAAGATATCTCGTCCGAATATCTAAATCAATTTTCTTACTAATTACAGATAGTAAGGATGAGCGGACGAAGAGGAAGAGCTGGGGGGCGAGGAAATGCCACAACACCTAGCCAAGTTCCCCCAACAGCAGAAGCAGCTTTATCTACTCAGCATCAGCCGAATCTGGCTGATTTATATAAGAATTTCTCAAGGCTTGGTGGTAAGCCATTCACCGGCAAGGAGACGATTGTTGAGGCCCAAGCATGGATCAGATCATGTGAAAGAATCTTTATAGGGCTTAAGCTGGAGATGATCAGATGCGTCTCATAGCTTCTTGGCAACTTCAAGAAGAAGCCTTAGCATGGTGGGAGTCAGTAACTGTTGATGAGCCAGAAGACGGGTTTTCTAGGGAGAGATTCAAAGAAGTATTTGATAAGCGCTATATGCCATCAGCAGGGATTTCTCGAATGTACCAGGAATTCATGGACTTAAAGCAAGAGAGTTTGTCATTCGAGGAGCATCTAAACAAATTCAATGAATTATCTCGTTTCGGTCCAGAATTGGTGAATACACCTTTAAAGAAGAATGAAAGGTTCATTCGTGGGATGAATATGAAGTTTCATGAAAGGAGGACTGGCCACGTCAAAGAATCCTTTTCAGATTTGGTTGATATGGGATACATAAATGCTACACTTGACATGCAAGAAGCCCCGGTGGAGAAAGGTAATTCGAGCAATCAAAATTGGAAGAGGAGGAAATTTGGAGGCAAGAAACCATGGCACGGTAAGGAGAAAAAGAAGAGCAATCAGAGAAGCACAACAGAGAATGTCACTTGACTATAATTATCTAGAAAAAGGCCACTACACAAACAGCTGCAAGAAGCCCAAGAGAAATCAATCCGTTCAAGCAAAGCCCAGGAAATGCTATTATCGTCAGAAATTGGGGCATGAAGTTAAAGACTGCCCAGTCATGAGGCAAGCTCAGACAGCCAAGGTGTACACAATCAAAGACAAACCCACATCTTCCAAAGCAGAGAAAGGGAAAGGAGTTCTAGAAGGTAATCTCACAATTTATGATAGCACTGTTAGAGTTCTGTTTGACATGGGCGCTACACACAGTTTTATCTCTCGGCAAGCTATAAATGAATTGAATCTTGGACCTGATTTTGTTGATGAGCCTATACGCGTAAAGAATCCAGTTGGAGGTCCCGCGAATCTCTCTCTTCGATGTAGAGACTACCAATTCCCTATTGGTCTCTTTGTTCTTGATTTTAACGAGTTTGTAGTCTTACTCGGAATGGATTGGCTAGCAAAATATGAAGCCAAATTGGATTGCAATAATCGATTGATTTCAATCAAAACCAAATTTTAAGATTTCATCAAGATTTCTTGTGAGGACCCTAGTCCTAAAAGAGAAGGGCCGATGTATAATTTGGGTCATCCCGAACCCCGTCTGGAGTCCATACCCATTGTTAGAGAATTTTCAGATGCATTTGAAGAAGTGAAATCTCTACCTCCACACAGAGAAATAGAATTCAGTATCGACCTTGTAACCAACGCTCATCTTGTCGTTCACGCAAGTCGCAGGATGGCACGCAGGGAAAGGGTTGAATTAGTCCAGCAAACCAGAGATTTACTAGCAAAAGGGTTAATTCAACCCAGTGTTTCTGAATGGGGTTCAGCTGCCGTGTTTGTTGCTAAATCGAACGGATCTTTGAGATTGTATGTGGATTACCGCGATCTCAATAAGCTGACTCTCAAGAATAAATTCCCTCTACCAAGAATTTATGATTTATTTGATCAGTTGCACGACACTCATTTCGTTTCGAAGATGGATCTAGCCCAGGGGTTCCATTAATTACGAATCGTCGAAGATTGTGTTCATTTGACCACTTTCAGGGGTCCTAATATGTTCTACGAATGGTTAGTCATGCCTTTCGGGCTAACCAATGCTCCATCATACTTTGTAGATCTTACGACTCCTGTGTTTCAGGAAGCATTGAATAAATTTGTGCTCGTATGATGATATTTTGGTGTATTCCACGACCGAAGAGGAGCATGCCGAGCATCTTAGAATCGTTTTGGAGATATTGAGGAGAAATATTCTATTTGCAAAAGTTTTTAAATGCCATTTCTAGGTCAAAGAAATCAAATTTCACGGCCATATTGTTAATGAAGAAGGGATTTCTGTCGATCCTAGCAAAATTTCCTCTATTCTTGATTGGAGGAAACCTACTACCCCAAAGGAAGTTCGAAGCTTTTTGGGTTTGGTAGGTTATATCGGATGTTTGTTCAGGACTTTTCTAAGATAGCAAATCCGTTGACTAAGCTAACAATGAAGAATGCAAAATTCAATTGGACTCCAAAATGTGACGAAGCTTTTCAGGAGTTGAAGAAAAGATTAACCACCGCTCCTGTTCTCGCTATTATCAATGGGAACCAGGGTTTATCTGTTTATACCGATGCTTGTGGTGAAGGTTTGGGTGCAGTATTGATGCATAATCGGAAGGAAATTGCCTACGCGAGTAGATAATTACGTCCTCACGAAAGAAACTACCCAACCCACGATTTGGAGCTTTTAGCTATTATCTTTGCTTTGAAAATACAGTGACATTATCTTCTGGGTAAGAATCTTTTCAGCTTTCTTAACAGTCTATGAATTTAATTTAACTTAACTTAACAAATATACTTATTGAACAATCTTTATTTTTAGGTGAAAAATTCAAATTATTCATCGACAACAAATCCTTGAAATATCTCTTCACCCAGAAAGACCTAAATTTGCGACAACAACATTGGTTGGAATTTCTAGCATCATATGACCTAGACATTCTATATATGCCTGGAAAAGCCAATGTAGTTGTCGATGCATTGAGCAGAAGACATGCTGTTCTCACATAACTTGTTATCGCTCCCACTCTTCTTAAGAAGATTGCAAGATAGCAGAAAGAAGACAAGTTTCTTCGGGAAATTCGTAGAAGAATATGTCGAGGAGAGAATTCCAGTTTTGGGATTGTTGATAATGGAGTTATAAGGATGAAAGGCAGAATATGTGTCCCAGACATCCCTAAACTAAAACATGAAGTTTTAGATGAATGTCCCAAATCTAAATTCAGCATCCATCCAGGAGTCAATAAAATGTATCGTGATATCAAAAGAACTTTCTGATGAAAGATGATGAAAAGGGACATATATATATATATATCCGTGTGTGTGTGTGTGTGAGTCGCTGTGCTACTTGCCAACAAATCAAAAGCGATTAAAAGAAAATGGCGGGTTTACTTCAGCCTTTAGAGGTGCCCAAGTGGAAATGGAACCAAGTATCGATGGATTTCATCGACGGTTTGCCTCGTACTCGGAAAGGCAATGAAGCAATTTGGGTCATTGTGGACCGTTTGACTAAGATAGCCAACTTCTTGCTAGTGAAATCTACCCGCACGGCAACAAGTTTAGCTGAATTATATGTGAAAGAAATTGTCTGTCTCCACGGCATTCCTAGCAGCATAGTGAGTGATCGTGATCCGATCTTCACTAGTAGATTTTGGGAGGCATTTGAAGACGCATTGGGAAAAAACTAAATTTCAACACTGCTTATCACCCATAGTCTGATGGGCAGACTGAGAAGATTAACCGTATCATAGAGGGCCTATTGCGTGCTTGTATACTTGATTATGGTGGTTCTTGGAAGGACCATTTGCATTTGCTCGAGTTCTCTTATAACAATAGCTATCAGGCCAGTATAGAGATGGCTCCTTCTGAGGCTTTATATGGTCATCCGAGTCGATCACTGGCATGCTGGATTAAGGCAGGTGATAGACTCATCCTTGGACCGGATATGATTAAAGAAGCCATAAGGAAAGTTGATTCTATATGGAAGAAATTGAGGACGGCTCAGAGTCATCAAAAAAGTTATTATGATCGCAGAAGAAGGGACTTGGAATTCCAGATTGGAGACTCTGTCTTTCTCTAGGTATCTCCAATGCGAGGTGTATTGAGGTTTGGGAAGATCGGTAAGCTTGCGCCATGGTATATTGGTCCTTTTCCTATTCTGGAGAGGATCAGTTATTTAGCCTATCGAGTGCAGTTGCCTAGCTGGTTATCTGGCGTGCATGATGTATTCCACATTTCTAACCTTCGTAAGTATGTGCACGATCCAGACAGTATTATTGAAGAAGCTGCTCAACAGGATCTTGAAATCACTCCCAATTTAACAATTAAAAGAGAAACTATAAAGATTGTTAATTGAGATGAAAAGCAATTGAGAAACAAAGTTGTGAATCTAGTTAAAGTTCAGTGGAGTGGCGATCCAAAAGACTGCACTTGGGAAACTGAAGATAATATGCAGAAATCATATCCCAATTGCAGAGTGGATATCTCGGCTTAAGCTGGTAAGCCATTTCCTTATTCCTTCTGAATTCATATATTCTTTGTTTGTTTTTCTCCCTCTTTCAAATTTCGAGGATGAAATTTTCTTAAGGGGGATATCTGTAACATCCCAAAAATTTATCAATTAAATTAATAATATATTTTAAACTCTAGGAATTTAATTTGAATTAAATTGAAAAGTCTCAAACAAATAAAATAAGTGTTAATTATATATGGATAAAATTCCAAGTTATTTTGAGTTTAAAATTTTGAAATAATGAATGTTTTATATAGCCATTTGAATTTAAAATTTTACATATATGTATATTGCATACATGAGTAGAATTGAATATATATTGAAATTGAATTTAAATTGTTCAAGATATGTGTGAATATATATAAATAGATATAAATGGATTTTTATAATTCAAGTTGAATTGGAATTTGAATTTAAATTCGAAATAAATGTTTTTAAAAAATATTTGGCTTTTAAAAAATCATTAAGGTGTAATGTATATAATCTAAAGATTGGTTAAAAACAATTCTTCTTTTAACATTGTCTATGTATATATATACAAATGAATGAGGGGTGTATTGATTTATAAAGTAAATATGATATAAAATTTATTTGAAAAAAAATTCTTTTGTCTTGTAAAACTACAAATGCTAAATTTAACATTTCCCTACAACTACAAATGAATGAGGGGAGTCTTCCTAAGTGGCTTTAATGGCGTCTCCTGATTTATCGTGTATAAGCTCCGTTCGTTTTTCACTTTAGCCTCCGTTCGCTTCCATCTTCCTCCCCGCCGTCTTCATGCCTGCTTCGCTTCCGCTTCCCCGCCTCCCTAATCCGCTGTCCTCTTCGCCTACTTCCACCAGATCTGGAAAATTTTCTAAGGTCGTGCCTCCTGCGCAGTCGTGCCCAGTAACATCCATTCCATCTGACGATGAATATCCTCCCTTACCCGCTCTTCCTGCAACCCACGCTACTTAAGTTTGCTCTAGCCCTCGGTCAGTGACTTCGGCTCCCTTGCCTGGTGAGTTTGTCAATTTGATATTGGTGGTTTGCAGCCGAGTGTGACTGAAATTAATGTTTCTTCTATTTTCAGGGTGGGGTGTGGTTTGTCTGACCGCGAGATGCTCATTGATGCAACTGATTTTACGAGTTTTGCACGATGCCCCCTGGTGTTTGTTTAAATGTCGATGAGAATTATGCCCCCATTCTCATTGAAACGAGTCATGTTGATTCTTTCCAAGTTGTGCTGCTGTAAAACCCTCTATTGCTGAGCCTTCTGATCCTGTTACTCCTTCCATGGCTTGTACAAAATCTTGGTCTTCCCTTTTTACTTCATTGCCCTGTAATGCGGGTGATTACGACCCGATTGAATTTGAAATTGTTGAGGTCAATGGAGTGATGATCCATCCTCCTATTGTTATGCAAGATGGTTTGGGTTATGGGCCTGATTAATTGATTGGATTCTTTCTAGACCCGTCTCATCGCCTGCACGATGCGGCTTCGGTTGTCGTAGGGCTTGGAGGCTTCGTGGCGACCTTCGTATTAGGCAGGTTGACTCCATGTATTTCCTTTTGTTCTCCTCCGTCGACGATCGCTGTCGTATTCTTAAGGCCGAGCCTTCTTTTTTTTGTTGGGCAACCTTTTATTATTACTCCTTGGTCTCCGACAGTTGCTTGTGCTCGTGAGCAAGTCCTCTCCATCTCTATTTGGGTTTACTTTTCCCATATTCCCTCTGCTCTTCAACCATTACTTGGTTTGAATTGGCTAGCTTGTAATGTAGGTAAATTGAAATGTTTTGACTCTAATATGATTGCGTGAGAAAAATTGATGTTCGCTAAGGCTCTGATTGAGATTTCCCCTTTTAAGCCCCTTCCTTCCTCTATACATGTTCAACTAGCTGTTGGGCACGTTGTGGAAGTCCGTGATTAATACTTAATTATCCTTGATTAAAAAATTATCATTAAATTTAAATTAACGACCTTTCAATCTTTAAGATAACCTTATTTATTTAAGTTAAGTTCACAATCATTATTGAAATCTTATTTCAAATAACCTTTGAAACAAATTAACAAAATCATACAATTTAACTTAAACCCGTTTTAGTAATTGATAATCAAAAATTATTTTCTTCAAGATAAACCATTTTATCTTTGAATTCTTATTCAAATAACCTTGAAAATAATTTATCATCAACATATAAGTTTTAAACACTTTATTTTTATTTTTATTTTTTTATCACTTGATTATTTTTCTAAATTAAATTTAAAATAACTTATATATTTAAATTAAACATATCATATAACTTGTTAAATCAAATGCTAAATAAAACATATATTACATATAAAAGAATTTGAATTAAGAAAACAATCTCAAAATCTTGTTTTATTTAGTTTTAAAGACTGATTTATTTTAAACTCTTATAATTTAAAACCTGGTTAAACAATCCCGAGCCATTCATTATTTTTTCCGAGCCAGGCTATAACATTTTCGGGTCCAAACTCGGGAAAATCGTTTTATTTTATTTTTACTTTACTTTGTCTAAAATTTAAAACCCAAAATAAAACACATTCGAATTCCCCAGTAGTAAACTCGAGCCAGCAACCTAAATTCCCAAGCATGACTTCGAGACAAATTCAAATTTCCCCGAGCTTCTCTTCTTCATTCCCAAACACCACAAAACTTCCAAATGCACGAATGACCACCGTGCACATGCACAGATCACCGATGAACCTCCAGCCATCGCCGAGACTTACACATATCACCGATGAGCTCGACAATCAACTCGAGTACCCAGAAACGTCGAACTCACCATATATCGAAATTGAGCTACCCATCACTAAACGGAAACCAACTTAGAATGACAAACCACCTAACCGTCGACAAACCTCACCACCAGAAATCCTGAAATTCTGGCCTCAGCTTCATCATTCAACCATGCTTCGAATCCGCACGGATCGATCACCCCAAAAATCTTGTCAACGTCGCATTTCCCTCGAAAACCCGATCGACCAAAACGGTTTCTTAAACCGTACTTCGACCCAACGCCGCCGCCACGACCTATGACAAACTCAGCCACTATTTTTGTCGACACCTCCGGCCTCCTCGCCAACTTCAGCAACGATCCCGAAGTCCAATTTCCTGTTGATCGACGGAATTTTACGAAAAACGCAATTCCATTCAAACCCAAATTTCTCCACAAATATGAACTTAAAAATCATGAATTTATTATCAAAAATCGTGATTTTGAAATACAAATATGTTCATATAATTAAAAATCGAAATTAAGTCATTTGAATTTCTGACAAATATTGCTCATCACTGTGATATTTGATTTTAAAAATATTTATTATTAGAACCATTTTAAGAATTTAAATTATAACATTATAAACAACTTTCATTCAGAGCTCATGATCAAATTTTTTTATACGAAGGGATATGAATATTTTTTTCCTTGAATTTTTTTTAAAAAAACCAGTTACTTAACAGAGCCACATATATGTATTCATCTACAGGAAAGCACACCCATTCACATATATATATATATATATATGTATATACATACATCCAGACATATTTTTTTTTCCACATTTCAAAAATTGCCACATGGAGATCAAGATTCAAACCATATTTAAAAGCTTTAAATTGTAGTTTGCTCACCTGGTTTACTGTTGAACAGAGGAAAGTATTACTTTTCTTTATTTGATCTGAAAATTTACTTGAATCTGCTCTGAGCTTTTGATTTTTGAATCTACTTTGCTTACTCTTTACTTGATCTTGAAAACTGGTAACTAGCTTCAACCTGATCTATTTGTTTTCAGGTTGAAGTTGTTCCAGATTTCCATTTCCAGGTTTGAAATGAACCTGAACCTGAACCTGATTTTGCTTTGATATCTTGCCTTTGGTCTTGAATTTGCTTTTTTTGAATTTACTGTATGCTTTTGCTTTCAGCTTTGACTTTTTTTAGAGTTTCAGATGACTTTGCTCTTTGTTTTCCTCAGGTTAGATATACACTTTTATCTTGTTTGAGATTTTCTACTCTTTTAGCTTTGAACCAAATGAGAGAAAAATGAATCTACAAAGTTATTCTATATTTTATTTATTATTTTGAAATACAAAGGACACTTGTAAATAATGCATGTTAATTTAGTTAACACTTGTAAATTAATGTGTTACTTATTAAACATTTGTCTTATTACATCTTTAAAATACTTAAACATGTATTATGGCATGCGTAAATAGTTTTTAGTGTATCTATAAAATTGTTTATATTATTTTTATATATATATATATACAAACCATATTTATATAACTTTAAAAAACTAATTATTCATTAATAATTTAACACTCATATATAATATATTTTTAGTTTTCAAAATATAGATTTTAACTTTCAAATAGCTTTTGAAAATTTACAATATTAAGCTCAAATATAACATTCAAAATACATATCACATAGGCATATTATATTGTAAATTAGAAAACAAATTTCTGTAAATTTTGAAATATGAAGTTTTTCAAACCCAATTTATTTGCAACACATTTATATTTGAATTTCAAAGAAAATTTTCAAATTAAAATCCATCTATATAAATAAACATATATCTTATTTAATTTTGGAAAATCCAAATACACCCAAAATTCTATTCACAATATATTTTATTCCTAAATTCTCAATCAAAATTCTATTCAAATATATTTTTATTTATTCTAGAAATTTCTGCAATTAATTCATTATTAATTTCAAAATGTAAAATAAATTACCAATTAATCCTTAATTTAATCCGAAAATCAAATTAATTACTACATTAATTCTGGCTAAAATCCGAGAATGTTACACAAATTGTTTTAAATTGTGAACTTTTGGGTCATATACTTGGTTGTAATTCTAGTGGAATTGACCTCTTCACTTTTCAAGTTGGTGAATAAAATCTTGAAGTTTTTCACAACATTTTTGAAAGTGAAGAAGAATTTAATTCTAAAAATAAAACCATAGACTAAAATCGGGACTTATGGGTCTCTTTTTACGACAAAGTATCACTCTAAGGATAGGTACAATAACCCTACTCAAAAGTTTTTAAATCTATTTTTGCCATTTATGGAAGCTATTACATCAATTGGGAACAAGTCATCTTAGATGACTTTATTTAAAAGAATATTTCTAGACATCAGAACACACTCTACCATGGTGTGTATTTTACTAGAATTTCCATATATTTTTGTGTTGGTTCAAGAGGAGAATCAACTCTTCCTCAAAAAGTTTTCGACAAAGCTAACAATTATGTTATGTACATTTCAACATATCTCCAACAATATAAATCTCTTATTGAAGGAAAAGAAAGATTGGCATGGGAAGAAGAGTGAGAATACAAAAAGAAGAAGAGGAAGAAGGCGACGAAATGGATCAGGAACAAGGAAAGAATGAGGTAATGGATACTTCGTTAGAAAGCTTCGATAAACCATCTCACCCTTCCAAAAAAGAGATTCTAAAGAACCAAGAGAAGCTTCTTAAAAACCAAAAGAAGCTTTAATGTTTCTACAGTAAAAAGTTCACTCCCCTCTCCAACAACATGGAAAAATACTTTGGAAAAATTATTCATAAGCTTGGTGGAAATTTGTCTTCATCATCTATGTCTTTCTAAGCCTATCTAGTTATATCCTTATGATGTCTATCTTTTATTTTGGTGTATTTTTCTAGTTATTTTATGTTGTCATTATATATTTCAGTTTCTTGTTATGTACCATATTTTCTTATCAGTGAAAAATTATTCTTGTTGTTACATATTGTTCTAATAGTCTCTGGAAGTTATAAATATATAATAGCACAAGATAAAAATAAAAACTATAAAAAAAAACTTAAATTTTGCATTTTTAGGTACATATCTCGACCTACAGACATTGTATATGTAAACATCTGTTAGCCATTTAGAAAATTTTAAAAATTTAAAAATAAAATAACTACCACCTATTCAATCTTTTTGCACAAAAAATGGGCAAACACCTCCAAGTCGTTTGAATTAGTTGATTTTATGTTGTTTCTAGTGATTTGGGTGATTTACGCAAATATATAAAAAGCAGGGACTAAACTGTAAAAGACACACAGATTTATAGTGGCTCGGCCAGAATGTGCCTACGTCCATTTTATAAGTTATTCTCCTTTTCTCTTCAGATTACAAGTACAAAGCTTTGATTACAAGTAACTGAAAGTTGTTTGAAAGTTCTATCCGTGCTTGAGCTCTCAAACTTGTCTGCCATTGTTGTACCCCTGCCCCTCTATTTATAGAGTGAGGTTGGGGGCAGGGGTCTTGGATGTATATAGCTGCTGGTGGGCCTGGTGGTGTAGGTCCGGTAATGCCTTCTAGGCTTCGGTTCGGTGATAAGTGGATGGTCCGGTCCGGTGAGGCTTTGGACCGGTGATAGTAGCTTTAACTCTTGGTTCGGTGGTAGGAAGATGGAGTTGGATCTGATTCGGTGGTGAGTGAAGGGAATGGTTGGTTCGGCAGGGAAGGGTTGGTTCGACAGGGAAGTGGTCCGGAGGGGAGTGGAGAGGTAATGACTCGGTTCGGCAGTGGTGGATGGAGTTGGTCCGGTGGAGGTTGGATCGGCCATGCTTTGACTCGGTAGGTAGGTTGGATTGGTGGCATGAGGAAGGCGCTGGACCGGTAGGAGGTGTAAACACGACCAACATTTTCCCCCCAAAGTGGGGCATATGCAAGCATATGTTGCGCTTTGCTTTAGGTCAGTTAGCTTGGGGGAGTTTTCATCCAGTCCTGTGTGCCGAACCAATTGGTCCGGTCGTTGATATTCGCCTATAAGTAGGGGCTTCAAGTTATTGTTACTCCTTACCAAGTGAGATAGCCGAACCAGACATTCCTGCCAAATCAAATTCTCTGCCGAATTACGTTAGAGTACCGAATCAGGTGATATAGCCTTCTCTAGCCGAATGGTTTTTTTTTTAGACTACCGAATGAATTTGGGTATTCCGAGTGCCGAATGAACCGTTGTACTTGAACTACCGGATGGGCTCGAGGATTCTGAGTACCGAATGAGATTTTTCTCTTGAATTACCGGATGAACCTTTAGAGTATGATCGCCGAATGAGATTGGGTGTTGAGTGCCGAATGGGCCTTATATGCTCGGAATGCCGAATGAGCTCTAGGTTGGGCCTTAATGAATGAACTCAGGGATTCCGAGTGTTGAATGAACCCCTCACTAGATGGACTTTTATACTTGAATTACCAGTGAAACTCTAGATTACATAGTTTATGTGTTTTAACGATATACTTTCTTGTGTTGCAGATAAATGTCTCAAAGAGTGGAGACTCGATCAGATAAAAGAAAGTCTATGGACATGAGAGAGTCCCCCGCCGTGCCCCCGGTCCAGCCAGAACCAGTGCGACATGGACCTGCCCCGAGGTCATTAGTGGACGGATATGGCCCCCAAGTGCTTTTGAACTCTCCTCCTGATTGCTTTCCGAGCTCCCTTAAAGAGGGGCAACTTGATGTCATCGCCCGTTCCTTTGGGATTGACAGAGCGAGTATGCTGTTGCCGAGAGACGGTGTGATGCTATATGATCCTCCTGAAGGATATTTCGCCTATAGCCGATACCATTACATGTGCGGGGCCATTCCTCCGATCAATGCCTGGATAGTCAGCTTCCTTACTTACTTGAAGGTCGCTCCATTCCAGCTTCAGCCCAACTCCTATGCTATCCCGATGTGTTTGTTCATCATTTTCCAGAGGAAGTACGGGCGCCCCCTTCCAACCGGGAGATTAGGTACCTATATAATTTAAGAGGTTACAAGAAGGGGTCCCCATACATCAGTTTGGAATCAGCCGTGTCCTCCAAGCCGGTCTTGGACTTATACCAGAAGTTCACCATGTTTAAGAAGGAATGGTTCTTCGTCAAGGACGACTCCGTTTCTTTTTGCCTTTTCACTTCTGGCTGTAAGTTGAATTTTATTTGTAATTTCTCTGTCCCGACTGCAATGCTTCTTCTTACATGCTTCTGTTTCTTGCTAGCGACAGGTGGCTTTGCGGTCATGGAGAACGATCGCCTGGTACAGATGGCTACGAAGATAGAGGCCATCTCAGGAAGGGATAGGTCAGCTTCTTACCTGATCAGGAATGCCACTCTCCTGGAGCACAACTTGATTTTGCCACGTCAATCTGTGGTTAAGCAGAGAGACACAGCCGAGGAGAGGGCTGCCAAAGCCAAAGGCGGGGCCATGACGAAGAGCAGCAAGAGGAGACCCTTCTCGGTACCTCTAGTCGTCGGGGGGAAGAAGCTCAAGAAATCTGATGGACCCTCTCCCAGCACATGCCCAGATGCTCCGGAGGAGGAAAGTGGAGAGGAGGAAAGAGGCGAGGAGGAGAGCGGAGGCGATGGAGAAGTTGATGGTGGTAACTGTGGTGAAGGTCAGGGTGGTAGTGGCGTTGGTGCCCTGACCTCTGGGCAAGCGCGTGGGATTCAAGAGTGGACGGATGATGCTTTCCGTCAAGCCTTTGAGGGGTTGGAGGAAGGGCCGACCTTGGTGGAGAAATCGAAGAAGTCTGATAAGGCCGGGATTGGTGCCAGTCTATCTTCTGAGAGTATTTCAGCTAAGGCAACTCCGGCGGCTCAAGGTAAATTCTTAACTCCTTTTTTAATTCCATATGTTTCTTGAATTACAGTCTCATGCATGCTTGTAAAACTTGGTTTTTATTCCAGGATCGGTTGAGGCGGCCAAGACATCAGACATTCGGCACCGCCTTGAGCAATTCAAACTCTTCAAGGCTTCTGCTAAACCGAAGCCCTCGACTGACCGTTCCGGGAGCGTAGTCAGTTACCATCCTCTTCTCGGAGTTATCGAAGAGGATATTCAAAATAGAAAAAGGTGGCATTCCATGTTCGAACCTTCACTTGGACCTCAGCCCCCACCCCAGCCTATTCATGACATCATGGAGGAAGATACTGAGTCCATACCATCTCAGCATCCATCAGAGAATCCTTCCGTTACTCACATTGATCGTCCCGGCTTGGCTCGTAACCCATTTGCGGGTCATCCAGATTTGGACCCGAGTTCTCATGATATTTCCTTCGATGAGGTTACCGGTGAGCACCTCCTACCCCACAGTCCTATGGTAAGGGTACTTGATGAGGCTAAGGCTTTGGATCTCGACTTGTTGACTACTTGGATTGTGACTATGGGGGATGAGGCCAAGGCAAACATCGATCGGCTGGCTGAAGAGACCAAGAAGTTAATGGAGCATCACACCCGACTGGTCAAGGCTGGAGAGGAAATCGGAAGTGTTAACATTCGGCTACGGCTAATGGTTTTCGATCAGGCCAAACCGCTTGCCGATCATGCCATTCAGATCTCCTAGCATGAGGCGGCCTCCAGACGGCTAAAGAAAACTATGGAGGTGGCTAGTAGAGCCGAGCTGCGAAAAATGGAGGCCACTTGCAAGGAACGAATTGATATGGCCATTGCCACCGTGGATGAGTTTCGGAGAGCGGATCTTGAGCAGATAGAGGAGTTATCTGGGAAGCTTGAGGCCGCAGAGCTTTCTCAAGCTAAGCTGAAGGAGGAGATGGACGCGATGCGGAAATCCCTTCAGGCTGACTACTCGAGATACCGATTGGAGAGAGACGCTGCCGTTGCAAGGCTGTCGGCTTCCGAGGCCCGGATGAGGGAGTTTGAGGAGAACGAGGGGATGATGGATGAGATGCTCCAGGACATGTACTTCCGTACTTGGAAGCAGGGCAACCTGTCCTGGACGGACGATTATCTCCGGGTTATGGTTAGGATATATCTTCGGGCTTTGGAGGAAGCGAAGGCGGAAGCGGATAAAGAGGGTGGCGCGGCCTTCAGAATGGATGTGGTTACCGTACAGTTCACCAAGGAGGAGAGGGTGGCGGTGAAGGAGGGCATGCGGCTGCTTACCGCCGAGGAAGTGGGTGTGCAATTGTAGGATGATGATCAGGGAGCAGATGCTGGTAAGTCTTCCTTTTTAAATCTTTTCTCAACTTGATTGCTTATCATTTGTCTAATAGATTCTTCTCCTGAATTGGACAGGTGGGACCTCTGGTCAGCATGCTGGGAGTTCTGATCCTGCGGTCAAGTAGATCTTGGGGGGTTGGAAGGATAGAGATGAAGTTCTGATGCTGCCGACTATTTTGACTTGATCCGGGCATTTTTGGTTTTACTTGACATTCCTGTATACACTAGTTCTAAAACATTAATGTACTTTCAAGTTGTAATTATGTCATTGCAACGAACGACTTTATGTAATTTTATAGCATAAACTGATTCTGCTATATTTGAATGCTTTTGTTATTCTGATGTGTTGCATAAGAAATATAGCTGTGTACGTGTTTCAATCGTGTTTGATGCTATGCTCTTGCTTAAAATGTAATTTCATATCTTGCAATGTTCATGGGATGTGCGAATAAATTATGGTTACATATTTGTGTATGAGAGAAGAAAGTACCGCCCTTCAGGTTTTAGCCGTAGACGGTAGCTTTGAATGTCTCGTGTAACTGAGTATGGAATGCAGCCGAGTGTCTTGTCATCCAGTTTGCGAGTCTCCTATTTGGTGTCCTATACTTTAGGGACCGTTATATAGGATAGGAGAAAAGTTTTTAAATGAAATGGAAATATAAGAAACAGTAAAACTTCCAATCACGGAAGGCCGTCGATATGCTTAAGTTCGTGGCAAACGGGTTTTGTAGTCACTTTCCCTAGCTGTGGGTCTTGGAGACATTTGTCACCCATCTTACGCCTCCACGGGGAGTTTATCTTTTTTACCACAGCCGCACTTAAGACATATCGGAGCCGAGATCGCGCACAGTAACTACCCGAGCCATTATGGCCCGTAATCGTGGGTATTATTCGATTTACTGCGGCCGGCTAGCGTGGGTGCCGATCGTCAACCGTGAACTACCCCTGGCTGGCCACACCTTATGTTGGGGCTCAAAGTAGGTTCACAGTTGCCGGCGAGCCGAACGCCGTAATGAGATGCCATCGGCTATAGTCGGCCTTCTTGATGGCTTATAATCGGCTCATTACAGTTGGTTTTGAGGGCAGTCGCGAGCAATGAGTTAACCCGCAACAGAGGGATGCTGGAGCAAAAGTGTCTCATTAGCGAGTGCATATATTCGCATAGTACCTGTTGGGTCTTGTTCAGGTGAGGTTGTGCCGTGAAGTGTCCAGAATGGAAATGTTGTTATACAGGATCTTGTTCAACAGAAAATGATAAAGCTTAACAAGCAGCCAAGATATAAAGGAACAAGTTAAAAAGAGACAAGATTTTTAAAGTGGTTCGGCATGAAAATGCCTACGTCCACTGATTCTCTTTGTTAATTCACTTCATATGGGCAGTACAAGTTAAGAAAAGCATCGACGGAGGTGTTGGATGCTCCATGCCCTCTGGAACACCTCTCCGTCCACTGTTGACAAAATATAAGCTCCGTTGTGGAGATCTTTATGAATTACATAGGGTCCGTCCCAGATTGGATCAAGCGCTCCAGGGCGCGGAAAGATCCGCTTGAGGACAAGATCTCCTTCTTGTAAGCTGTGATGCTTGACTTTGGAGTTGTATTGTGCTGCCACTTTTTGCTTGTGAGATGCTGCTTTGAGTGCTTCATCGTTTCTTCTCTCCTCAATTAGATCCAAAGACATGTGGAGGAGTTCTACGTTCTCTTCTGGGTTGTAGTGGATCCTACAGTGGGAAGGCACTACAGTTTCAACTGGGAGCATGGCCTCCGATCCGTATGCCAAAGAGAAAGGAGTATGCCCTGTTGATGTTCTGTAAGATGTGCGGTAGGCCCAAAGTGCCAAAGGAAGTTCATCCACCCAAGCGCCTTTTGACTTTTCAAGTTTCTTCTTGATTAGAGTTTTGAGGATTTTGTTGACAGCTTCGATTTGTCCGTTTGCCTGGGGATAAGCCACAGATGAGAAGCTTTTGTGAATTTCGTGCTCTTGGCACCAGTCGGTGAATTCCTTGCTGTCAAATTGAAGTCCATTGTCCGATATGATTTTGAGTGGAACCCCATACCTGCATAAAACATTTTTGATCAAGAAGTTACTAACTTTTGCCGAAGATATTTTATTTAGAGGCTCCGCTTCCACCCATTTGGTGAAATAGTCAACTGCCACTATGGCATATTTGGCTCCGTCTCGGCCCACTGGCAGTTCGCCAATCAAGTCAATTCCCCATATTGGAAAGGGCCAAGGGCTGGTCATTTGAGTAATCTCATTTGTGGGTAGTCGAGGAATCTTAGCAAATTTCTGACATCTGTCGCATTTTTTGACGAAGTCCAAGGCGTCTTTGTTTAAGGTGGGCCAGTAATACCCGTATCGGAGTATTTTCTTTGCTAGAGTCTGCCCTCCGGTGTGATCTCCGCAACTCCCTTGATGGATGTTGGACAAGACTTCCCTGGCTTCCCTTCCAGCGATACACCTTAATAAGGGATTAAAAAAGCCGCGCCGATAGAGGATGCCTTCTTGTAATGTGTAGCGGGAAGCTTTTCTTAAGATTTTCTTGGCTTCGTTACGCCCGTCAGGTAGTGTGCCACTTTGTAAGTACTTTCGGATGGGAGTCATCCAAGTTTCCTCTTCGATTGCAGCTATCATATTCATTGGCTCGTAACTCGGGGCTAGTTGCTTTGAGATGGTTATTGTTCGGGAAGCGGTGCCGTCCTTCATGCTAGCTTGCATTGCCAGTTCGTCGGCCTCCTGATTCTCTTCTCGAGGAATGTGTTTGATTAAATAGTGATCCAATTGATTGAGCAACAACTTGGTCTTCTTTAGATATGCTGTGAGTCGTTCTCCTCGAGTCTGGAATTCTCCCAGTATTTGATTTACAATAAGTTGAGAATCACTATGGAGGCATAAAGAACCGACTCCAATCTCCAGGGCCAGTTCTAATCCGGCTATCACTGCTTCGTATTCTGCGTCGTTGTTGGTGGCAGCGAATTCCAACCTTAGGGCGTAGTGCATCTTCCTTCCCCTAGGGGTGATTATCACAACACCTGCCCCCGAGCCTTGTTCATTTGATGCTCCATCTACGAAGAGATTCCACTTGATATCTTATGCTATTTCAGATTGCTCCTTACCTTCGTTAGTAGTGAATTCGACAATGAAATCAGCTATGGCTTTCCCCTTGATAGCGGTGCGAGGATGGTAGGTGATATCATATTGAATCAGTTCAATGCACCACTTAAGTAGTCGCCCATCGGGGCGATGAAGTACCTGCCTTAGCGGTTGATCGGTTAAAACTCTAATGGAATGAGATTGGAAATAGTGTCGCAGTTTCCGTGACGTGATTAGCAAACAGTATGCTATCTTTTCAAGTTTAGGGTATCTGGCTTCTGCCCCTGTAAATCTCTTGCTTACAAAGTATACGGGCCGCTGCGCGCAATTGTCTTCTCTCACCAAAGCGGCGCTTAAAGCATGGGACGATACAGCAAGGTATAGGTATAGTTCCTCACCTTCAATTGGAGTTGAGAATACTGGTGGTCTATGGAGGTGTTCGATTAAGTTAAGGAAGGCTGTCGAGCATTCATCAGTCCGTTCGAACTTTCCTTTGTCTTTCTTTAGAGCTTCAAAGAAAGGGATGCATTTGTCGGTTGCTTTAGAGATGAACCTGCTTAGGGCGGCCACTTTCCCGTTTAGGCTTTGCATCTCCCTTCGAGTGGATGGTTCAGCTTTCCCGACGAATCCCAAGAACTTTCCCGACGAATCCCCCGGCATGGACGATGAATCCCAAGAACTTTCCCGAAGATACTCCGAAGGAGCACTTTAGAGGGTTCAACTTCATTCCATATTGGCGAAGTACTTGAAACATCTCGTCCAGGTGATTTATATGATCGTTGGCTTTCCTCGATTTTACCAGCATGTCATCCACATAAACTTCCGTAGTTCGTCCTATTAGTTCCGCAAACATCTTGTTGATGAGGCGCTGATAAGTAGCTCCGACGTTTTTAAGTCCAAAAGGCATTACTCTGTAGCAGTACAATCCCCGATCAGTGATGAAACTAGTGTGGTCTTGATCGGGGGCGTGCATAGGGATCTGGTTATATCCTGAGTATGCGTCCATAAAGGATAAGAGTTCGTGTCCGGTTGTGCTGTCCACAAGCTAATCGATTCGGGGGAGTGGGAAACAGTCCTTCGGACAAGCGTCATTTAAGTTGGAGAAGTCGATGCATGTTCGCCACTTCCCATTAGCCTTTTTTACCAGTACCGGGTTGGCGATCCATTCTGGGTAGATGGCTTCTCGTATGAAGTTATTGGCAAGTAGGTTCTTTACTTCTTCCTCGAGGGCTGCTGATCGTTCTGCCCCCATGCTTCTCTTTTTCTGCTTTACTGGCACCTTGGTGGGATCGATGTTCAGCACGTGGCATGCTACGTCTGGGGAGATTCCTATCATGTCAGCGTGCATCCATGCAAATACATCCATGTTGTGGCGAAGAAAATCAATGAGTTGATCCTTTAATTCTTCTTTTAGTTGAGATCCGATTTTCAATAGTCTACTTGAGTCATGTTTGTCTACAGCTACGAATTCCATAGCCTCTGCAGGCTCGGCGGTGGCCTCCTCCTCTTTGTCCCTGGGGTCTAATTCATTGAAAGGATCACTGGTATATCAAAGAGGAGGGGCTTTCTTTAGTTGCTATGCTTCCAAGCTTTTCATGCAGGGAGTAGTCTCTGCATTTTTCCCTTTATCTTTTCTGAGGTTATTGCGAAGTTCAGTAGCATAGCAATCTCGAGCAGCGTCTTGATCTCCCTCCATTTCTCCTATTCCGTTATCTGTTGGAAATTTCATCTTCAGGCACCATGGGGCTAGGACAATTTGGAAGTCAGACAAGGCTGGTCTTCCCCAAAAGGCGTTGTAGGCCGAGTGGTTCTCTATTAGTACAAATGTTTGTTTTCGCACAACGGAGTGGGGATGACTTTCAATTTCAACAAAGAGGTCCAGTTGCCCGAGGGGCATCTTCGCATCTCCAGTGCAACTATGTAGTGGTTTTTTGCAGGGAGATACATCCTTCATTGGCAATTTCATTTTGTCGAAAGCATGCTTGAATAGGATATTTACCGAGCTTCCTGTGTCTACTAAAATTCAGAAAACTTTGGCTGGACCGAACCAGGCAGAGATGACCATAGGATCCATGTGTGGGTACTGCCTTCCCTCTAAATCACGCCTACTGAATGTGATGTCGTCATTCTCTTTCCATTTTGGGTGGTGTTCTTCCATAACAGAATTAACGCAGCCTTCATCATTTCTAAGTGACTTGCCGTATCTTTCCATCTCTGCCCAGCTTCTATCGGCGATGTGTGGTCCTCTTGATACGGTATGGACCACTATCTTCTCTTGACTAGAGCCGCTGGTGTTGCGATTTCCTGCGCCTACTTCCGGGAGGGGTAGACCTAGATTCTCATTGGCAGGAGTCGAAGTCCTGTTCTGACCTTTCACATAGCGCTCTAGTCTTTTCCTTCTGATGTGTTCTTCAATCAAGTCCCGGAGATGGTGGCATTCATTGGTGTCATGTCCATGGGATTCGTGGAAGCGGCAGAACTTTCCAGACTTGAGTTCGTTATCTGACTCCTTCTTGTGCGGGGGGCGCTTGTATCCAACTTCGTCTTGGGTTGCTAGGAAGATGTTTTCGATTGTTTCATTCAAAGGAGTGTAAGAGTCAAATCTTGGTCCTAGTCAATATAAGCGCTTTTCTCCCTTCTTGCTCCCAGCATTGTCTCTAGAATCATTTCTCCGAACATCCTTTGCTGCAGCGGGAACCCTGTCTGGAGCTGCCTTAGCCTGTTTCCCTAATGCCTCTCAGTGGCAGCGTCTTCAAGTCTCATGTATTTCCCGGCTTCATGGAAGAAATCAGGTAAGGTAGCTGGGTTTCTTTCGTTAATCTCCTAGCAAATTTAGTATCCGGATGTACACCATTGCAGAGGGCCATTAGGATAAGTTTCTCGTCGGCATCTTGGACTGCGGCCGCTGCGGCGTTGAATCGGGTTAGATATTGTTGCACCGTCTCTCCGGGCTTCTGTTTGATATTAGATAGGGAATAAGCGTCCTTGGGTTGTTCCACATGAATGCAGAACTGGCTGATGAACTTTTCTTTCAACATTTCCCATGAGCTGATGGATCCTTGGGGTAGATGGCAGAACCAGGACGTAGCTAGATCTGCCAAGAATAGTGGGAAGCATTTACACAACACTCCCTCTGTTGCTCCGCTCATGAGCATATGCTGTGTGTATCTCTGCAAGTGTACAACGGGGTCAGAGGTTCCCTTGTAAGGTTCCATGTTGGCATTTTCCATTCCCGAGGGGTGATGGCAGTTTCGATATTGCGGGTGAAGGGGCTGGTTACCCTAGCGCCTATCCCCCAATCCATTTGGTCCCGTTGGACGCATTCTTTGAACAATTGCGCCATCCTTTCATCAGAACTTGGAGCGGATAGAAATGAGTTTGGTTCTTCCTTGCGGGATTGATTCCATTCAGACGACCTGTAGGGACGGTATCGTCTGTCACTCCTAACATTCTCCAATGGCTGCCTCTGGTCTTCCGGGGGCATGCTGGGGTCAGCCACAGTTGGCCCTTGCCTTGATCTTCCCCTGCTGGGCTCTCTTCTCAGCACTTCCTCGGGTTCAACTTCGGGCTGGAATCCAGCTCGACCCCGTCTACTAGTGTTTCCATAGTTAGGTAGCATGACAGGCTCAGCTACATCCGACCCCTGCCTGGTACCTCCCCTGTTGGGTTCGGTTCCAAGTGTTTCCTCGGGTCGGAATTCGGGTTGAGTCCGGGCTCGGCTCCTACCATTGCTGTTTCTGTTGTTAACCTCTTCGAAGAAGAAAGAACTTTGTCATCTCCCAGATCCTCCAGACCGGGACTCATCCCATGATTCAGTGTTGCGGTTGGATTCTTCAGCATCCCTTAAGCGTGACATGAGTTGGTCCACCAAGGCTTCTTGTTGAGATGCGAAGCGGTTAGTTACTTCAGCCACAACCCTGTCCAGATCCGTCCTTATAATTGGTTGTCCCGTAGCAGGGGCTGTCGGATCTGCCTGATTTCCATTTGCCGTTAGACCCAGACGATTGTCTTGATTTTTGATTACTGGATCTGGGATACTGCTAGTTGCAATGTTCTTTCCTTTGTTAGCATCTTTCTTCCGGTCGGGAGGCATGTTTTCCAAGCAATGAACGATGTTGATAGGAAAAGGGTTGAGTGGGAGAAGCTGAAGCTTCGAGCTCCTGGTTCTCAGTGAAAGCACCAAAAATGTTTGCACAAAAAATGGGCAAACACCTCCAAGTCGTTTGAATTAGTTGATTTTATGTTGTTTCTAGTGATTTGGGTGATTTACGCAAATATATAAAAAGCAGGGACTAAACTGTAAAAGACACACAGATTTATAGTGGTTCGGCCAGAACGTGTCTACGTCCACTTTATATGTTATTCTCCTTTTCTCTTCAGATTACAAGTACAAAGCTTTGATTACAAGTAACTGAAAGTTGTTTGAAAGTTCTATCCGTGGTTGAGCTCTCAAACTTGTCTGCCATTGTTGTACCCATGCCCCTCTATTTATAAAGTGAGGTTGGGGGCAGGGGTCTTGGATGTATATAGCTGCTGGTGGGCCTGGTGGCGTAGGTCCGGTAATGCCTTCTAGGCTTCGGTTCGGTGATAAGTGGATGGTCCGGTCCGGTGAGGCTTTGGACCGGTGATAGTAGCTTTAACTCTTGGTTCGGTGGTAGGAGGATGGAGTTGGATCTGATTCGGTGGTGAGTGAAGGGATGGGTTGGTTCGGCAGGGAAGGGTTGGTTCGACAGGGAAGTGGTCCGGAGGGGAGTGGAGCGGTAATGACTCGGTTCGGCAGTGGTGGATGGAGTTGGTCCGGTGGAGGTTAGATCGGCCATGCTTTGACTCGGTAGGTAGGTTGGATTGGTGGCATGAGGAAGGCGCTGGACTGGTAGGAGGTGTAAACACGACCAACACAATCTTTCCAAATAACTTTTCTCCCCTATATATGTTTTTTTCTTCTAGAAAAATTCACCCATCATTTTATTCTCTGTTCTCTTTTAATTCACAATTATTTTCTAACAAAAGTTATCCTATCTGCACCAAAAATTGGGTGAAAACTTAAATAAACACTTCAATCTTTCAAGGATATTTTAACTTTTGTCTTAAGAAATCAAAGGCATTTAGAATTAAGTCAAATGTAGACGATCAAAGAGCAAGAAAAGCATTTCGATGCCCTTTGATGGTTGATTTCTTCCTTACACAAAGATGATCAAACACACAACCCAGAATGCTCAATCAATAAGGATAATAAAGATTTGAATGCCATCAACGCACATCCAATCTTTGGATCGGATGGTTGGGTTGATGTTCCAAGCAATGTCAAGTTATTCGGTTTGTCTTAAATTATATATATATGTGTATATATATATAAATGCTCTTAGGATTTGATTTGATTTATTTTGTACATTCGGATTGATATTTAGATTTGTTTGTTTTTAGTCTGGTTGGATGTTTGTACTTATACTATGATTTGAATTTTAATTAATCAACATAGATTTTGTTATCTTATCTATCATTATACCATAATTTATCATATATCTAGTTTTAATTATCATCATTTACATCATAATCATCATATAATTATCATAATTAATAACATATTACATCGTGCTTAATGTGCTTTGATTACTTTAAGCACTTAATTATTCGTTTTGATTCTATACTTTTTAAGTATTTTATTTAGAGGGATCGTTTATTTGTCATCCATTTTTGTTGATGACAAAGTGGGAGAAAAATATATACATGCATATATTCAAAGGGAGTTATCTAATTAAGGGGTAGTTAAATCATATTTTATATATAAGCATATTTAATGATTATCATCATCAAAAAGGGGAAGAATGTTAATACCTCAGTTGTTGATTTTGGTAACAATAACTATAAACAATCATTATGATGCCCCACCTCTATGCTCACAATAATAAAGGTTATTATAAGGTAACAATGTCTGCTATTGCAAAGAATAAGGCTTGTTAGAAGCGACCATCCGTAAGTTATGCCTTAGACAAGTATTGATACATCGATAGGAGTTGTGTAAATTACTCCCAACGATATATATTCAATCCAAATCTAAAACGAAACCATGGTGGCTTATTAAAATTTTAGAACAACTCATAATAGCAATAACACAGATAACTATAATCACATTAGAACAGAAATATCATACATAGCGGAAGGTAAGTCTGGATACATGCTAGAACACTCGATGGTTCACATGAACCAAATGTACATATACAAAGCCATCATAACATACATGAGAGGAGAGTCAATACACCAAAAGTAACACCCCGAAGCCTAAACAAAGGATGAGGTGAAATCCCAAAAGCTGAAGCAGCAACTGAATCAAGGATAGCGATTATCCTGAAATAACTTGGTCTGACCGGAGTATTATTTAAAAGGAAATAATAAACGGATCAGTCTAATTTGAGCTTAAGAATAAGTGCATGATAAAATACACTAAAACAAATTAATAATAATCTCGAATGAGACTATTCAACATAAATAATCAACATAGTTTAAATGAAGAAATCTCATTAAACACCATCAAAATCATCTCCCAAATTCAAAATTGAATTCAAAACAGCAATACACCAAAAATCTAGAAATCAAAATAAGATAACTAAAAATTGGCATAAAATGGATCGATCCCAGCATATGGCGAGTTTAAGCTACGCCGCACGTGCATCTCAAACGGCCGAAGTCTACCAAGTACTGTCAACATAATATTTGGCACCCAACGAATGTCCCGAAGGTCCAACAAATGACCTGAAGGCCTAGTACTAGTAATTGACCCGAAGGCCCAACATAGTGGCTAAAAAGCTCAACAAAATCATCAAAAAAAATTAAACAGCAATTCCACAGCAATTATTTTAATTAACGAGTCTGGAATTAACCGAATTAGTAAAAGCGTGGTTCCATATTCAACACTTTTGCTAAGTCGTTTAAATTTCATCATCGTTTCCATGAAAGCTCAAAATTTATGTATTTTATATAAATATTTTTTACGTTCTCAAATGGACAAGTCCGGAATTTAGTCGAATCAGTAAAAGTAAGGGTTCATAGTCCTTAATTTTGTTGAAACGTTTAAATCGATTTCCCATTCTTTTGAAAGCGTAAATTGTGAAGTTTTTGGAAACAATTATATTTTAATACAATTTAAAAACGTGTGATTAAAACAGCAACTTATATAGCAATTTCGACAAGGAAATTGCGCTTCACCAAATACCGTAAAAACGGATATAAAATCAGTGTTGCGGTTTTTCTTGATTGCAAGATAACCGCTTGAAAATTCACTTTAAATTGACGGTGACTGAAGTCAAAACAACAATAATTTTTATTCGTCAAAAATCTCATCAAAATAACTCACTTCACATATAAACGCCGGGGTAAAAACCCATTATAAAAATAATGAAACAAAATGCGTTCAAAGCAAAACACCGGTTCAAAATAAATTAATAACTAGACTGCACTATTCATATATTCATCAATTATGGGATAGCCTGGACTTAGTAACGTGCAACCCAAATTTGCACGCACAATTCGAAATAAAAAAACAAGAAGACCCAGGCTTGCATTCGTGTTATACATCTTGCTGACATGCACATTTAAAGTGAATAGTAATGGTCTGGACTAACTGCATACATAGGTGTATCAATGCTAACATGCAAAACACTTTTTCAAACAAAAATGAAACTGACACAAAAGTTTAAAATAAACTGGACTTGAATCTTTTTGGTGCACACACGTCATAAAATGCAAAAGTAATAAATGATTTGGAACCTGGTTTTCGTATGCTACAACTTTGCACGTAAAATAAATGAAATAAACAAAAATAAAATACCTGGGCAATAAACTCTTTGCATGCATGAACGAAACAAAATACCTGGGCAAAGCTATATATGCGCATGTACTGAAGTAAAAATAAAATGTTTGGCCCAAGCTTTCGTGTATTACATGAATACACGTAAATGGATTAGAAAAAAAAATAATGTAACCTGACAACACTACATGAATGCAAGTAACAAGATATGTGGCCTGGACACTATAAAGTTTGCACGCATGTAATGGACTGGAATATGTTTTAGCTTTTGTGTGTGCCCTACTTTTGCACGCACGTACACAATATATGGCCAGAAATTGTTTCGTGCGTTTCATGCACGCAAGAAACAATAAAAACAACCTGGACTGTAACCAAACAACACCAACTTGCATACTCATGTAACAAAATGAGGATGGCCAGAACAATATAATTTGCACGCAAAAATGAATGGTCTTGCATACAGAAAAATATTTCACTCGAAAATTTTCTGACCCTAAAGATATTGCATACGAAAAGATATTGCATACAAAAGATATACAACTTAACTAACAAAAGTTGCAACCATAGTTTTAATTAGAAGTGTGAGTTTGCACTTACCTCTAATTTATTTCAGAATCAATTAGCAACCAAGATCCAATTGGAGCAAGAATTTTGAACTGCTATTAAAGCTTTTGCGGTGCTACTGGAAATTCAAAACGAAAGAATGATGAAGGCTACTTTTCTTTTCCAATATGTGAAAAAGTCAAAGCAAATGTGTGCTGGGAAGAATTGTACATTTGCATTTATGGTGAGACGTGCACCAGAGAAAGAAAAGGACACACTTGCATTAAAGATAACGGTGACAGCAAAGTGTTCAAATTTTTGCTTAAAAAAATGGACCTATTCTTATACACATGAAGGCAAATTTGCAATTCCTCTCAACGTGCTACCACTTAAGTGTTCAACTGACTTTGCAATGGATTTGCATTTTTTTCTTTTTCAATTTAAAATTTCTATTTTAATTTTTTATTTCGTCGGTAATCCAAAAACCAGGGTTGTTACAAACTCACCCCCTTATAAAAATTGAGTCCTTGCAATTTTCATACTAGAAGTAGTCTATAACATAATTAATTCATCACAACAAAGATTTAAATAGAAAAGATGAATTAAGAATGCTCACCCCTGCTCGAAGAGGAGAGAAAACCGGGATAAGAACGCTCGATGAATTCTTTGGTTTCACTGGTGCAATCTTTGGTGTTTGCGGACCATTGAATTTTCACAAGCGAGACTTTTTTATTCCGAAGACGTTTAACCTCCGAAGCTAGCACATGGATAGGATTTTGCACCATAGACAAGTTGAGTGAGATCTCAAGATCTTGCAACACATAAGGATCAATGATAGAATCCGAATCTCGAAGGCATTGACGAAGCTGCGATACATGAAATACAATCATGAATTCCCGAAAACTGAATAGTTAGCAATACACGATAAGCAACAGTGACAATGCGTTCGCAATAGGAAATGGTCCAATATATCGAGGAGACAATTTCCTGGAGCTACTAAAACGCACCACCCCTTTCATCGGAGAAACACGAATGAACATGCGATTACCTACAGAAAATTCCAAAGGCTTCCTACGATGATCGGCATAAGATTTCTGCCTATACTGAGCCTATTTCATTCTCTGTCTAATAATATCAATCTTCTCAGAAGATTCATGAATATAATCGAGGCCGAGAACTAACTTTTCCACAGATTCCAACCAACAAGAAGGTGATCGGCACGGCCTTTCGTAAAGGGCTTCGAAAAGAGCCATATCGATAATGGATTGGAAACTGTTGTTATAGAGGAATTCAACAAGAGATAAGTGGTCTTCCCAACTACCCCCAAAGTCAAGAATACAAGCGCGAAGGAGATCTTCTAAGACTTGATTCACCCTTTCAGTCTGACCATCAGACTGTGGATGATAAGCTGTACTGAGATTGAGCTTAGTACCCAAAGCTTTCTGAAGGCTCTGCCAGAAACCACTAGTAAAAAGCATATCTCTATCACTAACAATGGAGCTAGGAACACCATGAAGTCGAATGACTTCTTTAATAAAAAGCTTAGCCAACAAAGGAGCAGTCCGATTGGACTTGATTGGAATAAATGGGCTGATTTGGCCAATCGGTCAATAATCACCCAAACACTAGCATGGCCCGACCTCGAATGAGGTAGACCATCAATAAAGTCCATAGAAATTTGATCTCATTTCCATAGTTGAATCTCAAGAGGCTGCAAAAGACTACTAGGACATTGGTGTTCCGCTTTAATAAGTTGACAAGTCATGCAACTACTCACATAACTTGCAACATCACGCTTAATACCCTCCCAAAAGTATAAGCGTTTCATGTCAGCATACATCTTACTACTGCCCGGATGGATATTATATTTAGAACGATGATAGATCTCAAGAATGTCATTTGTAAGATTAGGAACATTAGGCACGATCAACCTTCCCATCTTTCGAATACAACCATGAATACCAACATCGAAATTCTTTAGATTATCACTTAGGGGTTCCGATTTACAACTCTGAATAAGATAAGAGAGATCTAGATCTTGCTTCTGGGCATCGGCAATTCGATCCAACAAACTAGGATGAGCTCCCATGCTAAATAAAAGTACGGGAGAATCAGAAACTGAAGGACGGTCTCTAATATCACAATGAGATAAAGTTTCCAATATATTCCACTCTACTAGTATCATGCAACCAACAACTTGCTGCTTGCGACTAAGAGCATCAGCATCTCGATTACCCTTAGCAGGAGTTATTGAATATCGAAATCATACGAAGCAAGAAATTTGAGCTAACTCTGTTGCCTCATATTAAGTTCCTACTAAGTGAAGAGGTATTTCAGAGATTTGTGGTCAGTGAAGAGAACAAAACGCTCGCCCAATAAATAATGTCGCCAAATATTTAGAGCAAAGACTATAGCGACTAACTCCAAATCATGGGTAGCATAAAGAATCCCGTTAGGCTTTAGTTGTCTAGAAGCATAGGCGACTACTCTATCCTTTTGCATGAGAACATCACCGAGTCCATGACCACTGGCATCGGTATAAACAACAAGATCATGATTCCCTTCAGGAACCACTAAGATAGGAGCATGAGTAAGGAGATCTTTTAACTTCATGAAAGAAAACTCACACTTATCAGAACAAATAAAAGGAATAGCTTTTCTCGTGAGAGTGGTAAGCGGTAAAGCAATACGAGAAAAGTCCTTAATGAACCGGCGATAATATCCCGCCAATCCAAGGAAACTACGGATCTCAGTAACGGTCACGGGTCTCTTCAATTTGTGAATAGATTCGATCTTGGAAGGATAGACAGAGATACCATCGGAAGAAACAATATGATCGAGAAACTTCACCTTATTCTCCCAGAAGTGACTCTTGGAGAATTGGGAACAAAGCGGATGCTGACAAAGAGTGCTCAAAACAATTTCCAATTGCAGAATATGATCGGCTTCAGATTTGGAATAAATAAGAATATCATCTACGAAAACCAAGACGAACTTATCGAGATATTCCTGGAAGATTCGATTCATAAGATCAACAAAATAGGTCGGAGCATTCGTCAAAACGAATGGCATAACAAGCCATTCATAAGAACCATAACAAGTATGGAATGTGGTAAGAGGGATGCTATGTTCCACAACTGGTAACTTATGAAAACCGGTAGCAAGATCGAGTTGGGAGAAAAGCTTAGCACCACTTAATCGATCAAACATGTCGTCGATCCTAGGTAATGGATACCTATTTTTGATAGTGTGCTCGTTAAGCTTGTGATAATCAATGTAAAGCCTAAGAGTACCATCTGGTTTCTTAACAAAGACAATGGCGGCGCCCCAAGGAGATGAGCTAGAACGAATAAATTGCTTGGCTTCCAATTCTGATAGTTGTTGCTTGAGTTCCTCATTTTCCTTAGCAGACATCCTCGTGGGAGGACGACTGATAGGATGAGCACCAGATATAAGATCAATACGGAACTCAATTGCCCTCTTCGGTGGCAAACTCGAAATAGGCTCAAAGACATTAGAAGAATCACAAACAACCGGAATATTAGCTATGACATCCTCCGATTCGAAGGAAGAAATGAGAGCATTCGAAGCATGGTCCATGTCTCGAAATATAATAGATAACTGCTCGATAGCATTGGGATGCTTGAGACATAAAGTTCTTTCGGGACATAAGATTTGAACTTTATAACGGACGAGCCAATCCATTCCCAAAATCATATCAAAACTAAGATGATCCATAACATGCAGATTCACATGATAGGAAAAATCATATAGAATAATCTCAACATCAACACATAACAAACCGAGAGTGGCAGATCCACCAATAGGATTCGCAATCCTCAATGGGTCGCAAAGACTAACAACATCCAAAGGAATAACGTCAACAAGTTCCTTTGACACAAATGAATGTAATGCACCCCTATCGAAAAGAACTCCAATAGAACGACCATGAAATAAAATAAAACCTTCCAAAAAATAAGGAGGAATACCTTTGGGCTGAGAAGAATCACCATAAGCTTTATCAACATTAAGCTTCCCAGATTTGAAACCCTTAGGAGCAGTAGGACAATCAAAAACCCAATGACCTTCTTTCTTGCAATAGCGACAGTTGCAAGGCTTAGGACAACTACGGAGAAGATGATCCAGAGAACCACAATTATAGCACGCCCTCTGATTAGAAGGTGCACTACTAGGCTGAGAACTAGAGGTATCTTGCTTCTTCTTCTTCTTGTTGAAAGAAGGATTAGGCTTATGAAATGGAAACCCTTCCATGTTGGGGTTCTTAGAAACCTCAACCTCATCACTACTATCACGTTCCTTTTTGATAGCTTCAAGGCAAAGTGTTGAATCAACAAGTTCCTCAAAAAGAAGCTTAAGCTGAAGCAAAAGGACTTTCTTCAAATACTTCTTCAAACCTTCTACAAATCTAAGATTCTTCTTACGTGGAGTGTTAATGAACTCAACTACGTATTTGGATAAGGCCTCGAAAGATGCAACATAATCAGAAACAGAGGACATTCCTTATTTTAACTCAAGGAAACTTATAACATCCTAAAAATTTATCAATTAAAATTAATAATATATTTTAAACTCTTGGAATTTAATTTGAAATTAAATTTAAAAGTTTCAAACAAATAAAATAAGTGATAATTATATATGGATAACAATCCAAGTTATTTTGGGTTTAAATTTTGAAATAATGAATGTTTTAAAAAGTCATTTGAATTTAAAATTTTATATATATGTATATTGCATATATGAGTAGAATTGAGTATATATTGAAATTGAATTTAAATTATTCAAGATATGTATGAATATATAAATAGATAAATGGATTTTTATAATTCAAGTTGAACTGGAATTTAAATTTAAATTTAAAATAAATGTTTTAAAAAAATATTTGGCTTTAAAAAAATCATTAAGATGTAATGTATATAATGTAAAGATTTGTTAAAAACAATTCTTCTTTTAACATTGTATATGTATACATATACAATTGAATGAGGGATGTATTCATTAATAAAGTAAATATGATATAAAATTTATTTAAAAAAATAATTTCCTTTGTCTTGTAAAACTACAAAGGCTAAACATGCACATGGGAGATGGAGTAAAGTAATTAACATAATTGAGATCTCATGATTATTTTTTACAAATGGCATTCCATATGATTGCTATAATAAAATAATAAAATTAAAATTATAGGAAACTTTTCAGCTTCTATTTTCAAATTATTTAGTCTCAGCAAATCTCTGAAAGTACAGTAACAAAGATTGAGCATTTCACACTCCAACACTCTAGAGAAAAAAAAGAAAACAATCAGAAATAAAACTGCTAACTTTCTTTCAATTCAAAAGTTAAAATATGAAGTTCTTTCTAAACATCAAGCTATAGCATTACACTCCATCTCTCAGGTAAGTTTTAAAACTTTATAGTTTAATGGATTTGTAGTTTTAAAATCAAGTTTTATCACCAATTCAAAAAAAATGCAAATTTATAAAACAGAGTTGCAGTTTTGGCCAGAGACAGTACAACGTTTCTCTGGAATAAAAATTTAAGGCAAGTAAATTTTTTTTTAAAAAATTTAATTTGAAGTTGTTAATCAGTGATAAAGCAAAGATTCAAAACGATAACATTAATCAGTTGCAGGAGAAATCAAGATCAAAGATTAAATCTATTTCTAGTCTTCAAGTTGCAGGAAGAAAAAAATGCTTCTCTGTTGTTTAAAAATTCAAACTGTAAGTAATTAAAGATTGTTTATTATTGATGAAGTAAACAAATGAATACAACAGAAATTAAGCAAAGTTTTGTATTAACAAACTTTGCAGATTAACTTCAAGATTTAAAGTAGGAAAAGAAGAAAAATTTACAGGCTTTCATCCTTTTTTTGAAACTGTCAGGAACTTTCTGTCTTCAGGAAAAAGGTGAGTAAACCATTGATCTTTTCAATCGTTTGTTGTTGTGTATGAATGCCTGAAGGATGTTAAAGACTTTTGTATGTGAGCAAGTTTGTGTGCTTGTGTTTTCTTTTGCCTGGAATGTTAAGATCATGATTTTTTTTCCTGTTCTTTTGTTCCTTTATGTCTCTGGTTTACAAAATGAAACCATGCTAGATTCAACATCTTCCCCTTCATTCTCTTCTGAAATTGAAGTCTTAAAACTAATTAAAGTATTGTTTGAGCATACAGTATGTTGTGGTAATAAATCAACGCAAGCAATATGATACTTTTCCTATAAACCGTGAAAACACAATCATATCTAAGTTCTGGTTTACAGAGTAAACCATGGAAAATTCAAACCCTCTCTCCCTCATTTCTTCTAAAAATGGATTTCTAACAAGTTCAAGTATGGTTTTAACATTGCACTATCTTTCTGTAACAAATTAAAGCAAAATCATATAGTTTTCTTTTTTCTGGAAACTGTGAAAAACACAGTCACGATCCAAATGAGCAAGAATTCGAACCTTACAGATTTTAAGTTCAGTAATGCTATTTGAATTCCCCTTAAAGATGATGATTTTAGAAAGAAAATGCAAATTTTTCATTAAGTTTTCACCGAGATATTGGAGTTGATTAGAAAGTTGAACTTTTGCCAAATTCTGATGATCTAAACATTTGTGGGCCTCGAGTTCGTCGTCACAGCTAGATTGAATGTTCGAGATCACTGGAAAAATACAAGTGGAATTTATAAAATCTTAAATTTTCAATTCGAGGTCAAATTAGGGTTTAATAACCCATTTCTGCTCGCGTTTGAAATGGGGGTGCAGCGTCACCATAGGATGATCGGACTGCATGTCAATGGTGCCAATCGTGGCGTCTAACGTGGGCGAAGCCTCGGTCAAGTTCTAGTGACCACTGATGGTCAGAGGAGGTGGGGCAAGACCATTTTCTGATGATGTTATGCTGGGTTGTTTGGGTCGAGACGACTCAATTCCCATTTTCGAAATTAATTCAAGTTCTGGGTGTTTATGGGGTTCTGGTGGATGGTCGTCGACTCGATGCTTGCTATAGCTTCGACCAACGGTGATGATTCCGACCGTACACGTGCACGTGGTGGTTTTGGTATTAGTTCTGATGGTTTGGGAAGAAGAAAGGAGTAACTCGAAGCACTGCTCGGGGTTAGGGGAAAATACTCGAAGGGATGGTCGTGTCATTTAAACGTTGCACCGGGTCACTTTAAAACTTTCACAAATTTTAGAGGAATTTTTTTTATACGGGTGGAATTTGGTAAAAACTCGAAGCGGGAGCATTTTTCTCGGGGGCGACTCGAGACGGCCTCGGGTTGGCTATGAAACAGCAAAACCCAGTTTTAACAAAATTTTGAAAAACATAAGTTAAATAATTTTCCGGATACATTCTTTATTAAATGAAGGTATTTGTTGATGGAGGATGCAGTAAATGATATTGAAATGTTTTTTTTTTTTGAAATTAATGGTATTCAAAGGTATTTCAAATTCATATTTTTAAATAAAAATTGTTTCACATTTAACTCAATAAAAATTGAGAAGTAAATCAATTGTTCAATTGTTAATTTAAATACCAAATTTATTTTGATTTAACACTTAATGATTTGTAATTACTTTATAATTAAAAAAGCTAATTAATTAAAGAATTGTTAATTAATAAAAGTAATTAAGATTTGATTAATTAACGATTAAGACTTAATAAATTAAGATAATCAATTAAATAATAAATAATTAATAAAGCCAATCGAGATTTGATTAATTCATAGTTAAGTAAATAATCATTGATTTAAAATAATTAATAAAAATAAGTATGTGGTTAATTCACTTAAATCATTTCACCTTAATTCAAGATGATTGACAATCATCAAACGTTGTGCACTGGATTGACATTTCTATTGTGATACTGTGATTGCTTTGTGCTAAACTGTGATTTGTTTTCATATGAGTGTGAAAACCATTTTGCCCGTAAAATGGCATTTAGACTGCGATGCGACACGGAGTCGGATTTCAGTTAGTTATCCGAAACCCACATCGAACCCTGAATGTGAACCTTTGTAATTGATACACCCACGTGCTTTAGAATTAAGCGTTCACTATTCGGATTAGCCGGGGGGGAGGACCTTTGTGTCATATAGCCAATTCCGAAAAGTGATTCGACGAAATTAACAGCAATTGAAGAAGGTGGTGAAGACCGGGTGCCTTCAAAAACGATAGGATAACCTATCAATTGTCTCTGCATTGAGTTGCTCCGGTATAGAGTTCTCCACATGTGATGGGAAGTCCGGTCGAAATTGTGGACGCCCGGATCTACAAGGGCTTCTTCCTTTATTGGACGAAGTGCCTTTGGTTCTGTTCGAACCCGGAACAGACTTGTATGGTTGTGTGTCTGACACTACACTTTGAGATATAAAGCAGATTTCTTTCAAATACATATCTGTTGGTGGCCGAGAATTTATTCTCTTAGCTTAACACCCTTCTCTGAGACGTATGAGTTCAGAGGTTATGTAGTTGAAGGTTATCAGCGATATACTCCCGGTTTGGTAGTGTGGCATGCTAAGTGCTGCTGTGTGTTGATGATCATTCGTTGATCATTTATGATCAAAGAATGGTTTTCGTGTAAAGCATAGCTTTGTGGACGAGACCTCATCGGACCTCACACCCCGGAAATGGTCGAAACAGGAAAGATGCGGCAAGGTTATGAGGGTCGCGCCCTTTAGGGTATGTCATCTCCTTCTAGAAAAAGGTGGTATCATGGTATGGAGCCCAGATACTTTACCTATGTGGTTGCTGCAATCCCATTTACCGTGTGGTTGTTGCTTTGTGGTAGAACTCGGATAAAGGTCGCAAACGACCGGGGATTGGCATAGTCGTGTAGTAGTTACCTAGTTACAGAGGTAACCCGGCCTTATGTTGGCAGAGAACTGGTTAAGTTCTCGAGACATCCCTCCAGAGGCGCACCCATGTGGCAGTAGGAAGTTCCTTAGCCTGACCATTTGTTGGAAATCCAATTCCCGATACGAACCCAGTACGGTTTTAATTGTATAACCTACCTATTACTTATGTTAGCGCCCCACTATTTAGATGGAAGCTATAGTAGGCATACAACAATGGTTGTATGCTGGCTAGGATTAATATTATACTTTCGAAATGACTTTCTACACTATGCACTAGTAATAACATCAAAGAATTTTCCCGCATCAAGCATATTTGACTATCATAAGAAGAAATCTCCTCTAATTCTACGATTGCATTGTGTGTTGGAGGGCGGTCTTATGGTAGTTTCATTTTCCAAAAGCATACTGGATTTTCTTTTATAAATCTTGTTTATTGAAAAGCAACTGTTTTTATTTACTCATACTAGTCCCATGACTGACCCGGAGTTTATTGTTTCCTTTCAAACTCTAGGTGCCCATCATTTCTACATGGGCAGCCTAGTAGCAGGTTTTCCGTATTTTGGTATTAGCTGTATTTTGGAGTCTTATCGGTTTGGAGGCTATCGGTTTGGAGGTTATCAGTTTTTGGAGGCTTTTACCTTAGAGATATTTTGGAAGCTTTTGGATCTCAAGGTGCTTAGTTTTTGGAAGTTCGCTATCACTCTGTTTCCTTGAAGACTTTAGCATATGATCACTTGTTGCTCTATTATGATGTTCTATTTGGAGTTCTGGTATATTTATTATGATACTCTGATGTTGTAACGAATATTATGATGTTGTATCTGTGATGTAATGCATGATATTCATTTTGTTTCCGCTGTTTTATATTCATCTAATGTTGTTATAAGCTCCATTCGACCGTAGTTCAATGTTTGAATCTTTGGAAGTCGAGTACAAGTGAGGTATTTGATGTCAATTTTCGAACATTGGATTTCGGGTCGTGACATGTGGTATCCGAGCTAAAGGTTGAGTAAGAACTTTAGCTATGGAGTATAACACATTAGATGACTCATTAGAGATAGGGTGAAGTATACCCTAGAATGAGTATAACCGAGATCGAAACCCTATATTTTCTTAGTCTATTTCCTTTGACTGCTGATATTCCTTAAGATATCTCGTCCGAATATCTAAATCAATTTTCTTACTTATTACAGATAGTAAGGTTGAGCGGACAAAGAGGAAGAGCTGGGGGGCGAGGAAATGCCACAACACCTAGCCAAGTTCCACCAACAGCAAAAGCAACTTTATCTACTCAGTATGAACCGAATTTGGCTGATTTATATAAGAGTTTCTCAAGGCTTGGTGGTAAGCCATTCACCGGCATGGAGACGATTGTTGAGGCCCAAGCATGGATCAGATTATGTGAATGAATCTTTAAAGGGCTTAAGCTGCAAGATGATCAGATGCGTCTCATAACTTCTTGGCAACTTCAAGAAGAAGCCTTAGCATGGTGGGACTCAATCACTGTTGATGAGCTAGAAGATGGGTTTACTAGGGAGAGATTCAAAGAAGTATTTGAGAAGCGCTATATGCCATCAGCAGGGATTTCACGAATGTACCAGGAATTCATGGACTTAAAGTAGGGGAGTTTGTCATTCGAGGAGTATCTAAACAAATTCAATGAATTATCTCGTTTCGGTCCAGAATTAGTGAATACACCTTTAAAAAAGAATGAAAGGTTCATTCGTGGGATAAATAAGAAGTTTCATGAAAGGATGACTGGCCATGTCAAAGAATCCTTTTCAGATTTGGTTGATATAGGATACATATATGCTACACTTGACATGCAAGAAGCTCCGATGGAGAAAGGTAATTCGAGCAATCAAAATTGGAAGAAGAGGAAATTTTGAGGCAAGAAACCATGGCACGGTAAGGAGAAAAAGAAGAGCAATCAGGGAAGCACAACAGAGAATGTCACTTGCTATAATTGTCTAGAAAAAGGCCACTACTCAAACAGCTGTAAGAAGCCCAAGAGAAGTCAATCCGTTCAAGCGAAGCCCAGGAAATGCTATTATTGTCAGAAATTGGGACACGATGTTAAAGACTGCCCAGTCATGAAGCAAGCTCAGACAGCCAAGGTGTACACAATCAAAGACAAACCCGCATCTTCCAAAGCAGAGAAAGGGGAAGGAGTTCTAGAAGGTAATCTCACTATTTATGATAGCATTGTTAGAGTTCTGTTTGACACGGGCGCTACACACAGTTTTATCTCTCACCAAGCTATAAATGAATTGAATCTTGGACCTGATTTTGTTGATGAGCCTATATGCGTAAAGAATCCAGGTGGAGGTACCGTGAATCTCTGTCTTCGTTATAGAGACATTCCTATCTCATATTCTTGCTACCAATTCCCTATTGGTCTCTTTGTTCTTGATTTTAACGAGTTTGAAGTCTTACTCAAAATAGATTGGCTAGCAAAATATGAAGCGAAATTGGATTGCAATAATCGATTGATTTCAATCAAAACCAAATTTTGAGATTTCATTGAGATTTCTTGTGAGGACCCTACTCCTAAAAGAGAAGGGCTGATGTATAATTTAGGTTATCCCGAATCCAGTCTAGAGTCCATACCCATTGTTAGAGAATTTTCAGATGTATTTGAAGAAGTGAAATCTCTACCTCCACACCGTGAAATAGAATTCAGAATCGACCTTGTACCCAATGCTCATCCTGTCGTTCACGCAAGTCGTAGGATGGCACCCGAGGAAAGGGTTGAATTAGTCCAACAAACCAAGGATTTACTAGCAAAAGGGTTAATTCGACCCAGTGTTTCTGAATGGGGTTCAGCTGCCGTGTTTGTTGCTAATTCGGACGGATCTTTGAGATTGTGTATGGATTGCCGCGATCTCAATAAGATGACTCTCAAGAATAAATTCCCTCTACCAAGAATTTATGATTTATTTGATCAGTTGCACGACGCTCATTTCTTTTCGAAGATGGATCTAGCCCAGGGGTTCCATTAATTACGAATCGCCGAAGATTGTGTTCATTTGACCACTTTCAAGGGTCGTAATATGTTCTACGAATGGTTGGTCATGCCTTTCGGGCTAACCAATGCTCCATCATACTTCGTAGATCTTACGACTCGTGTGTTTCGGGAAGTATTGAATAAATTTGTGCTCGTATGATGATATTTTGGTGTATTCGACGATCGAAGAGGAGCATGCTGAGCATCTTAGAATCATTTTAGAGATATTGAGGAGAAATATTCTATTTGCAAAATTTTCCAAATGCCATTTCTAGGTCAAAGAAGTCAAATTTCACGGCCATATTGTTAATGAAGAAGGGATTTCTGTCGATCCAAGCAAAATTTCCGCTATTCTTGATTGGAGGAAACCTACTACCCCAACGGAAGTTCGAAGCCTTTTGGGTTTGGCAGGTTAATATCGGATGTTTTTTCAGGACTTTTCTAAGATAACATGTCCGTTGACTAAGCTAACAATGAAGAATGCAAAATTTAATTGGACTCCAAAATGTGACGAAGCTTTTCAGGAGTTGAAGAAGAGATTAATCACCGCTCCTGTTCTCGCTATTATCAACGGGAACCAGGGTTTATCTATTTATACCGAAGCTTGTGGTGAAGGTCTGGGTGTAGTATTGATGCATAATGGGAAGGAAATTGCCTACGCGAGTAGACAATTACGTCCTCACGAAAGAAACTACCCAACCCATGATTTGGAGCTTTTAGCTGTTATCTTCGCTTTGAAAATATGGCGACATTATCTTCTGGGTAAGAATCTTTTCAGCTTTCTTAACAATCTATGAATTTAATTTAACTTAACTTAACAAATATACTTATTGAACTCTCTTTATTTTTAGGTGAAAAATTCGAATTATTCACCGACCACAAATCCTTGAAATATCTCTTCACCCAGAAAGATCTGAATTTGCGAAAACAACGTTGGTTGGAATTTCTGGCATCATATGACCTAGACATTCTATATATGCCTGGAAAAGCCAAAGTAGTTGCCGATGCTTTGAGCAGAAGACATGTTGTTCTCACATAACTTGTTATCGCTCCCAGTCTTCTTAAGAAGATTGCAAGATAGCAGAAAGAAGACAAGCTTCTTTGGGAAATTCGTAGAAGAATATGTCGAGGTGAGAATTCCAGTTTTTGGAATAATGATAATGGAGTTATGAGGATGAAAGGCAGAATATGTGTCCCAGACATCCCTGAACTGAAACGTGAAGTTTTAGACGAATGTCCTAAATCTAAATTCAGCATCCATCCAGGAGTCAATAAAATGTATCGTGATATCAAAAGAACTTTTTGATGAAAGACGATGAAATGGGACATACATACATACATACATACATACATACATACATACATACATACATACATACATACATATATATATGTTCTGTGTGTGAGTGTTAGTCGCTGTGCTGCTTGCCAACAAATCAAAAGCGATCAAAAGAAAATGGCGGGTTTACTTCAGCCTTTAGAGGTGCCTAAGTGGAAATGGAACCAAGTATCGATGGATTTCACCGACGGTTTGCCTCGTACTCGGAATGGCAATGAAGCAATTTGGGTCATTGTGGACCGTTTGACAAAGAAAGCCAACTTCTTGCCAGTGAAATCTACCCGCACGGCAGCAAGTTTAGCTGAATTATATGTGAAAGAAATTGTCCGTCTCCACGGCATTCCTAGCAGCATAGTGAGTGATCGTGATCCGATCTTCACTAGTAGATTTTGGGAGGCATTTCAAGACGTATTGGGAACAAAACTGAATTTCAGCACTGCTTATCACCCACAGTCTGATGGGCAGACTGAGAGGATTAACCGTATCTTAGAGGACCTATTGCGCGCTTGTATACTTGATTTTGGTGGTTCTTTGGAGGACCATTTGCATCTGGTCGAGTTCTCTTATAACAATAGCTATCAGGCCAGTATAGAGATGGCTCCTTTTGAGGCTTTACATGGTCATCCGTGTCGATCACCGGCATGTTGGATTGAGGCAGGTGATAGACTCATCCTCGGACCGAATATGGTTAAAGAAGCATAGAGAAAGTTGATTCTATATGGAAGAAATTGAGGACAACTCAGAGTCGTCAAAAGAGTTATTATGATCGCAGAAGAAGGGACTTGGAATTCCAGATTGGAGACTCTGTCTTTCTCAAAGTATCTCCAATGCGAGGTGTATTGAGGTTTGGAAAGACCGGTAAGCTTGCACCACGGTATATTGGTCCTTTTCCTATCTGGAGAGGATCAGTTATTTAGCCTATCGAGTGCAGTTGCCTAGATGGTTATCTGGCGTGCATGATGTATTCCACATTTCTACCCTTCGGAAGTATATGCACGATGCGGACAGTATTATTGAAGAACCTGCTCAAAAGGATCTCGAAATCACTCCCAATTTAATAGTTAAAAGAGAACCGATAAAGATTGTTGATCGAGACGAAAAGCAATTGAGAAACAAAGTTGTGAAGCTAGTTAAAGTTCAGTGGAGTGGCGATCCAAAAAACTGCACTTGGGAAACTGAAGATAATATGCAGAAATCATATCCCAATTGCAGAGTGGATATCTCGGCTTAAGCTGGTAAGCCATTTCCTTATTCCTTCTAAATTCGTGTATTCTTTGTTTGTTTTTCTCTCTCTTTCAAATTTCGAGGATGAAATTTTCTTAAGGGGGATATCTGTAACATCCCAAAAATTTATCAATTAAATTAATAACATATTTTAAACTCTAGGAATTTGATTTGAATTAAATTGAAAAGTCTCAAACAAATAAAATAAGTGATAATTATATATGGATAAAATTCCAAGTTATTTTGAGTTTAAAATTTTGAAATAATGAATGTTTTATAAAGTCATTTGAATTTAAAATTTTACATATATGTATATTGGATATATGAGTAGAGTTGAATATATATTGAAATTGAATTTAAATTGTTCAAGATATGTGTGAATATATATAAATAGACATAAATGGATTTTTATAATTCAAGTTGAATTGGAATTTGAATTTAAATTAAAAATAAATGTTTTTAAACAATATTTGGCTTTTAAAAAATCATTAAGGTGTAATGTATATAATCTAAAGATTGGTTAAAAACAATTCTTCTTTTAACATTGTCTATGTATATATATACAAATGAATGAGGGGAGTATTCATTTATAAAGTAAATATGATATAAAATTTATTTGAAAAAAAATTCTTTTGTCTTGTAAAACTACAAACGATAAATATTAGCATTTCCATACAACTACAAATGAATGAGGGGAGTCTTCCAAAGTGGCTTTAATGGCGTCTCCAGATTTATCGTGTATAAGCTCCGTTCATTTTTCCCTATAGCCTCCATTCGCTTCCATCCTCCTCCCCGCCGTCTTCATGCCTGCTTCGCTCCCGCTTCCCCTCCTCCCTAATCCGCTATCCTCTTTGCCTTCTTCCACCAGATCTGGAATTTTTTTTAAGGTCATGCCTCCTACGCAGTCGTGCCCAGTAACATCCATTCCATCTGACGATGAATATCCTCCCTTACCCGCTCTTCCTTCATCCCACGCTACTGAAGTTTGATCTAGCCCTCGGTCAGTGACTTCGGCTCCCTTGCCTGGTGATGTTTGTCAATTTGATATTGGTAGTTTGTAGCCAAGTGCGACTGAAATTAATGTTTCTTCTGTTGTCGGGGTGGGGTGTGGTTTGTATGACCGCGAGATGCTCGTTGGTGCAACTGATTGTACGAGTTTTGCACGATGCCCCCTGGTGTTTGTCTAAAAGTCGATGAGAATTATGCTCCCATTCTCATTGAAACGAGTCATGTTGATTCTTTCCAAGTTGCGCTGCTGTAAAACCCTCTATTGTGGAGCCTTCTGGTCCTGTTGCTCCTTCCATGGCTTGTACGAAATCTTGGTCTTCCCTTTTTACTTCATTGCCCCGTAATGCGCGTGATTACTACCTGATTGAATTTGAAATTGTTGAGGTCAATGGAGTGATGATCCATCCTCCTATTGTTATGCAAGACGGTTTGGATTATTGGCCCGATTACTTGGTTGTGGTTGAATTTGAGGCCGGAGGGGCTAGTAGTGAGGTGGTCGGAGTGGCGTGTTTTTGCCGTTGACAGGTTTGAAGCAGAAAGCTGTTTTTCTGTTTCCAGGTTTGTAGTGGTTGTTCGATTTTTGACTTCGAGGGTGGTAGCTCGAATTGATGGTTGTGGGAGGTTGCTGGATTTGTTTCTGGTGAGCAGCGATCATCTCTGATGATCAGAGGTGGCTGCGGTCGTCGTGCATATGCACGGTGATGAATTTCTGATGTAATGTGGCTGATGATGTATGGTTTAGTTGGTAACAGGGGTGTTGTTTGAAGTTGCTCGAAGTAGATGGGTTGTTGACTCGGGGAAATCAGGCTGTGGACTCGAAGCAAATTTTTGATGCCTCGGGTTGAACTGTGTTTTATAGGTTTTACTGAAACCTAGGATTTCTGTTTTAAAATTTTAAAACTAAAGTTTTAAAATGTAGAGAAAGATTTAAACCTAGTTTCAATTCAAGTTTAAATTGAATCCAAGTTTAAAATCTAAAATCTCAGTTTTAAATAAAATGAAGTTTTAAAAATTGAACTTAACTAACTACTTTATTATGGTAAAAGTAGTTTGAACTTTTTAAAAATGAAGTTTTGTTAAAATATGAGCAAGTTTAAAATGAAGTTTAAATCTGGGAATTTAAAAATGAATTTTAGTTTTTGAAATTAAAAGAAGGTTTAAATTTGAAAGATTTTAACAAAATGTAAATTGAAAATTTTGAAATTTTGAAGTGAATTTAGTTTCAAAATTTTTATGAAATTCATTTCTAAGACAAACACTTGTTTGTCTTGCAATACAAAATTTTTTAAATTGTTTAAACTTTGATTAAGTTTAAATTTATTCCTTTTAAATCTTGTATTTGAAAGGAATTTTAAAGGTAATTTCAAAAGTAATTTATTTTCAAATAATTTTTTTTAAACATAATTTAGAAATGTTTTATCTTAAAATTAATTAAGATTAATGTTTTGAAATTAATTTAATTAATGGAGTAGTTAGGGAATGGTTAATTAATTTAATTAATTAATAATTTGGAATTTATGAATATTGATTAGGGGTTAATCAATTTGAAATTAAGAACATTAATTAGATTATTAATTAATGATTAAAGAATTATTAATTAAGTAATTAAGCTTTAATCAAGGTTAATTAATTAAATAGTTAGACTTTAATTAATGGATGATTAAAGATAATTAAATTTGTAATTAATCTCAGTTAATTACATAATAAAATAATTAGAGAATGGTTAATGAAGGTCATTAACCAGGATTATTTAATAATTAATTAATGTGGTTAATTTTCTATAATTAATTAGATTAATTAATTTAATAATAATCATGTGTGAATGGTTTAAGTATAATTACTTAATGAAGTAATTAAGAAATTAATTACTTAAGGTAATTAATTGAGTTAAATGTGATTGTTTAATTTAATTAATTAAGTTTAATTAATTTTAAACACTTGATGTTTGAAAGATAATTACTTAATGTAATTAATGGATTGGAAATTACTTAGTGAAGTAATTGATTGATAATTACAGGTTGTAATTAATTGAAGATGTTTAAGAATGAAGTAATTTGGAGTATAATTACTTAGAAATTATGATAGGGGGTTCTCGCTTCGCGTTTGGTGGCGAACGGGAGACTTTTACTCCTATATGTCCCGGGGGGTTGTATAAGGCCTTTTCGGGTTGGTTTGTTAGGTGCTTACAGTCGAGAGGCTGGCCGTAAAAGCAAATCCGAGGTATCACTATGAGCCACGACGGTTATTAGCCGCTGCCCGATGGTTGAAAAGCCTAAGGTCATCACAGGTGGTATCAGAGCGCTAGGTTGAGTGAAAACCTAGGCTTTGAAGTGATTTCTTTATTAAGAGAGCGTAATAATTTTAAATATATATATATATATATATATATGTATGTATGTATGTATGTATGTATATTTATTTATTCTACCTATTTGTTGGGTTACCTGTTCGGGTTTTTCCAATATAAATTATAAGGGTAGATAAGGTAGTGGGGTGTGTAACACGACTACTACCATTGGTTGGAGTTTGAGTGTTGAGGTTGGAAGTGTATTTGTCGAGACTGTAGACCTAATACCATCTCTAGTGAGTTGTGTAGAGTGTAGAGATTTCATCGATTTCTAAAGGTAACCTGTAAAGGTTCGGAGTTCATCTTTGAGTTGAATGAGTAGAGTTTGGATCTGTCGGTTGGGCAGATGGAAATAATGGTATCTTGATGCCTCAGGAATTAGTAGCTGCGTGATGAGATGTAGTGACTATGGATTGTGTCCGAAGACGTTTCTTTGGAACAAGTTTAGGAAGTATGTTGCTTCGATGATGTGGCTGGGTTTAGCAGGATGTTTCTGTCTGGTTTGAGGCCTGAGTTTCTCGAAGAGTTTGGATTAGGAAGTCTTTGGCGTCGGTGTCAGCAGTGCAGCTCGGAGTGTTCTGTGCTAGCAAGAAGGTCTTCTGGTTTGCAGTTTTTCTGGAAGTGGAGTTCAGAAGTAGCCGGGTGGATCCATTTCTTCGATGGGTTGGTTAGATAAGCGTAAGCTGTTCTGATTGGTAAAGAGAGAACAGTTTTCTTTGGGTATTGGACTGGTTGATCGCAAAAGTGACTTGCGATAGTTTGAGTGTTATCTTGAGTTATTAGAAGTATGTTCGCAACTGGAGGTTTAGTTTTCTTATCGACTGGATTCTAGGAGTGCTACCGGTGGTTCAGTTTAGTAGAAGGGTCGGGTGGGACATCTGAGTTTTCTTTTATGGATCTGTTGGACCATATTTCTGAGATGTGTTGTCCAGTTTGTGCTCGAGTTTTTTTCTACTTCAGATCAGAGTTGTGCAGCAGAAGCGGTTTGGAAGTGCTTTTGTTTTATCTTTTCCGGATAGGAGAAGTAAGTTGTCTTCTGATGTTTGTGGAATAGAGTTGGTATTCTTGTTTTGGATTGATCTTGAGGAGATCATTCTGTTGGGTTGTTTTGGTTCAGTTTGTTTCTAGAGACATCAGCGAAGGTTGAGCTGATCAGGAGAGATGAAGGCAGCCCAGGATCGTCAGAAGTGTTTTGTGGATATGAGACGAAGGAATTTGGATTTCGGAGTCGGAAATTTGATTTTCGGTAAGTTTTCTTCGATCTAAAGAGTTTTAAGATTTAGTAAGACTGGGTAAGTCAGCTCCGAGAAATTTTGGATCTTTTCTGTGTTCTTGTGAGAATTGGTGTTTGATTTTCAAGGTTGAATTCCCAGTTTGGATAACTGGGATTCATTGTGTTTCACGTATCTCTGAGGGAGTACGTGTATGATTTATTTCTGGTTGTGGAGCCAGCAGTTCAGGAGGGTGTGATTGTTGAGTCAGACTTGTCTGTAGTCTGATATCCTGTCTACTTTGTAGATCTAGTTGGATAGGAGCTCTGTAGCTCAGTAGTATAGATTGTTTGAATTATGTAGAGCGAGTATCCCGATATTTATACAGGGGAAACTCGTGGAAATTTTATCAAGAATATTTCTGGATAGTTAGATTTGTTTGTCTGAATGAATTGGTTGCTATGGTGTTTAGCATATGTTTGACAATATATGCTTGTATTTTAAAATTAAATCCTAAGATAGATTATTAAATTACCATTGCTTTTAAATTTCGGGGACGAAATTCTTTTAAGAGGGGAGGAATGTGATATCTCGGAAATTTGGCAATATAAATTTAATAATCTGTGTTAAAAATTGAATTGATTTGATAAATTTTGATAATAAATTTTGAATTGATCTAATAATCATCTTTTAATAAAGATTTAAATTTGTAAATTTTATCTTTTTAAAGCAAATAAATTGTTTTCTGTTTATATATATATTATTATATATATTGTAGATTGATAAACTTTGATTTGAAATTTAGTATATGAATCAATTTTCTAGTTTTAATTTATATTTGGAAAATTGGAAATTTGATTTAAATTTAACATTTAACTTTTCAACACAATTTAATAAATAATTTTATGGTTTATACTTAGAGTAAATCTTATTTGTTTAAATTTATATTTTTAATTAGCTTAAATGTGAATTTAAATTTGATTAGCATTAAAAGCTTTGTTTTATTTTTATTTTTAAATAATGCTTGAATATATATATAAGAGTTTAAAATACAATTTACAAATGATATTAATTTATTGAATAACAAAAGTAAATTACAATATCTTCTATAAATTATTTAAATTGGTTTAATTTGTTATTTTCAAATAATAATTATAATACTTAGTTTTTATAATCATAAATAGATTGTTAGAAATAGGATTTGTTAATTTTAATTTTATAAGAGTTATATATGCATACATATATAACTTGATTTTTAAAATTTGATTTGATAAATTAATTTAAAATTTGGATTTAATGTTTTGAAATTTAATAGAATAAATACTTCAATATTTTTGAATAAGATTATATTTTAAATTTGTTGTTTTCATTTCTTTTTAGTTTAAAAGAGATAAATTGATTTTTATATACATAAGAATAACAAATTAAGGTTTAAAAGTTTTGTAAACAATTTAGATTAAAATTAAAATACTTAATACATGTGTAAGTTTCTCTTAACATTTTGTTGACATGTGTAAGGCATAGATTAAATTGTGACAAATGTTTAAAATTAGTAACAAGTGTCCTATTTATTTTTCATTTTCTTTTACTTTATTTAAGTCTTTTTTCTTTTCTATTCTTTTTTTTCAAACTTGAGAAAACCTTAAGCTTGAAATCTAAAAATCTTCTTCTTCAAATCAAAAGCTAAGGCAAATTCAAATGTACCAACTTTTGACCTAAACAAATTCCTGTCAATAATCTCCTCCAAAATCTTCAATCAACATTCAAACGAATCTTAATTCAACTTGTAAATTGAAGTGCAAATCAAAATATAACCTGTAGCCTCTTAAATTCATAAACCTGAAGCAAATTTGCAACTGCAACTTTATAAAACCTGCATGCAACATCCTCAAAACCTGTAGCACTTCAATTCATTAATCTGCATGCATCTAAAAATCAAATTGCAACTGAGATCCTGCATTTCTGTTTTGAAAAACATCCACGCCTGCATTTTTCTGGAAAGCTTGCAAATGAAATCAAGGAAAGCATTATACAAAAAAAAGACGAATGTTTTTAAAGGCAAACTACGGTTTAAATTCAAAAGCAAATAAAGGAAGCAATTTGAAGTTTTCTGTTCAAAGTACATTCTGGTTCAAGCTTGTCAAAACCTGGATGCTCTGCTCAATAAAATTTCTGTGAGTAACATTTTTACTAAATAAACTCAAGCTTAATTTAGTTGCTTGTTTCATTTCTGGAGATAAGTGTGTTACATGCAAATTTACAATTTCATTACTAATAGATGTATGAATATATGCTTGTGGTTGAAATAGGTTCTTGTTTGTTCTAGCATTACAGATTTTAATCCTGATCAAATTTCATGATTTCATATTCAAAAACCTTGTTATAGTTTAAGATTTAAAACAAGGTAGGTATGTAATATAAGTTAAACTTTAATTTTATTTAAAAAAATAAATAATAAAAGAAAAAAACTGTAGTATCTCTGAAACACAAAGTACAACAGAGTGAACTTATGAAAGTAAGAATTTAATTATACAGATTCTTTGATTCAAGTGTATAAACCGATTACTTAATCAAATACTTGAATTCTAAAACTAAAATCAGAAAATCTAGTTTAAAATTGAAAGGGCATTTCTGGTTTGTCTGGAAATGGAGTTTTGCGGTGGTTCTGTCAATTTGAGAGGTCGGGGTGGCCATTGTTTTTCCTGGTGATGGAATGATGATCTATGATGCAGGGAAAAATATAGGGAGGAGGGATTATGCACCGAGGCAGAATTAATTTGGCATTTTTTTTTAACCCTAGTTTTCTGTGAGCAAGAAAAATTGATCACCGCGATCAAAATAAGTGATCGAGCTTACCTTGATTTGAGTTGGTGATAGATGAGGTGTGGATGAAGAAGTGGCCAGAGGTGGAGCATCCCTGGAGGTCGGAATTTGGTGATTGAGGCAAATTCCTGTAGCGACATTGCTACTGGTTTGAAGCTTGGATGCTCATTTTTGAATTAGGGGTTCTGCATTCAATTTGAGGGTCGGGATCGAATTAGGAGATGGCCGTCGACTTGCTCGTGAGGTCGCGAGAGGCCGGAGGTGGCGGCCGGGTTGGTGCAGGTGCACGGTGAACTTGGAATGTCAGCTGTTTTTGGGAAAGAGGGGAACTCGTGTATGTATCGGGTTGCATCATGTTCTTGCTCGAAGCTTGGGAATGATTGTCTCGAAGTAGTTTACTTGTGGGTACAGGGGAGAATAGTGTTATAGGTTTATACATTAAACCTGTCAGTGTTGTAGTTTAATGATTTCAAGATGAATTTAAATGGAAATTGTTACTCGAGTTTATTTTAGTATTTGTTCGAGCTAGAGTATGTTCGGCTCGAATAGTTTAATTGTTAGCTCGAGTTAATTTTGCACAGGTTATAAAACATGTTATGTTTTTCAAATTTTTAAACCTGAATTTTTAAGTGTTAAGCAAATATTTAAAATGAGTTTTAAAGCTAATTTTAAACTATGAATTCAAGTTTTAATTTGAAACATAGCTGGAAATGAATAAATTTTAAAATTTAAATTTGATTCAAATCTGAATTTGAGTCTTTGGTTTAAAAATTAAATTTATGTTTTATAAATTTAAATGTTTATCAATTTTGATGATAAGTAAAATTTAGAGGTTTGAATTTAAAAAGTAATTTGTTTTAACTTTTGTAGAATTTCTTTTATAAGAAAGGTATTATTTATCATGTAAATTTAAAGGTTTTAAATTGATTTTAAAACTTATTGGAGTTAAATTATAATTTAATGATTTGTATTTCATTTAATTATTAGGGTAAATAAATGAAAAATTAATTTATTTAATAAATTAATGAAATAAATATTACTCAAAGTAATTATGGGTTTAATCTTGAAGGATTAAGATTAATTATTCTTAGAATAATTAACTTGTAATTTTAGAATCAATAATTAAATAACATTATTTAATTAATGATTAATTAATCAAGTAATAAATAATTATTTAAGTTATAGTTAACACTTAATTAATTAAATAATTAGCGGTTAATTAAATGGTTATTAATGATTAATTAATTAATAATGATTTAAAAAAAGTTAATTATTTTAGAAAAATAATTAATGAATTGTTAAATAGTTAATGAAGTCATTAACTAAGGATTATTAAATAACTAATTAATGTGATTAATTTTAATTATTAATTAGATTAACTAATTTAAAGATATTCATTTTGTAAATTGTTAAGTATAATTACTTATGGAAGTAATTAAGGAATTAATTACTTATTGTAATTAATTGAGTTTAATTTGATTAGATTAAGTTAATTAATTCAGTTTAATTAATTTAAAATAATCATTTGTTGATTTGTGAAGTATAATTACTTAATGTAATTAAATAAAGAGAAATTACTTAGAGAAGTAATTTATGGGTAATTACTGTATGTAATTAATTGAAGTGATTTGATGATGAAAGTAATTTGATTATAATTACTTTGTAAATTAATCAAGGGATTAATTAGAGATAATTAATTAATGAGTAATTAATTTATTTTGTGAAGTAATTAAGTGTAGTTAATTACTGAATGGAGTTAATCAAGGGTGATTAACAATTATGGTTTAATTATAGATTAATTACTTAATGTAATTAATTTAAATAAGAAAATAGAGATCATTAATTATTATAATTATCGATGTAATTAAGAATGGATTTATTTAGAAATAATTAATAAATGAAGGGATTAATTAATGTAATTAATTAAGGATTAATGTAATTAATTTATAGTTAATTAATTAAGGAAGTAATTAAAGATTAATTATTGTATTTGGTTAAGTATAATTAATTTGAGAAATTAATCAGTGGATAATTATTTGAATGTAATTAAAGGTTAATTAATCAGGGATGATTAATTAAATGGAATAATTGATTGATGATTAATTTTTTGGTTGATAAATAATTAATAGTGATATAAGCAAGTTTATATTGATGAAGTAATTAATTTAATTTACTTTAAATTAATTAGAATGATGTAATTAATTTAATTCATTTTAAATTAATTATATTTTTGGTGTGATTATAGATCATTGCTTATATGGATGGATGATGTTGTTTGCCTTAAATAGTTTGAATCTCAGAATATGAGATAAGTAATGTTGAATGATATGGATGCATTGGTTGCATTGTGATGGTGATTTGGATTACCCTTTAATGATGATATGGATTATCGGTTGTGATGTTAAAGTTGATTATCTGTTGTGAATTTGTGATTTATCTATTTGAGTATATAGATAATTGAATTGTTTTAAACCTTTAAAATAACTTGGCCTTAAAAGACACGCTTTGGATTTCAATGAGACCGGGATCGGGTTTCCATATTTTGATATCCGAAAACCACATCGATCTAAATTAACGATCGGTCATGAATCTGCTGTGAAGAGTGAAGACTCGAGATGTAAGGACTATTCGTCAATATAACTCTGGGGGTGATTCCGTGATGAGTTTGATGGAGATAGGTCTTATAGGTTCGAGATGGTGATTTAGAGTGCAAGGCCTATGGTCGTTGACTCTGAGGGTGATTCCAAAATGAGTGCAACGAGATAGTGCCTTCGGTTTCGTTCGAACCCGAAACGAACTTGTATGGTGTGACGACCGCCCATGACTCCTGCACCAAACGAGGAAGTAGTGCGCTGTATAGAGTGCCAGGCAGCCATGGAAGATCATCAGGGTAAGGTAAACACAGAATAGTCTATCGTATTACTCACAGCGCATGGATAAAATACAATAGAAAAGTATACATAGTGAAGCTCCATAGAACAGAATCTCATCATATAAACTCATAATAGTTTGGTACAACAATCTGAAAAGTCAATACAGCAAGCCTCACTACATATCACTTAGAGTAGATACAAACAGCGGAACATCCAGTACATATAGTAAGAAAACAATATGCAAAAGCATCCAGCTCGTCTTCGTCATCAACAACATTGGTCACTAAGAACAGCACCTGTCACCTGCTACCTAGTCTGCCCATCCCAAAACGGATGAACAGCCCAAGGTAATAAGAGTTGAACATAAAACCTTGAGTCAGACAAAAGTCCTAGTGAGCAGTAAATCAACTATCAAACATACCAAAAGAGCATAAAGGGTAAAAAGGAATAGGAACCCAACCATCCCACTCCACCTCTTTCTACAGTGATAGCCCCCAAACCCACTAAGCAGAAACAAACATAGCAAAGCAGACAATTAAAGTAAAGCAATTACCACTCGAGTCAAGGTCGATGTTTTCCAAGTACAAACCCCCAAGTCCTAAACCAAGATCAGATAAGCACCCACAAAACATCGCTCTTGAGACCGAGTGACGATACAACCAAACATCCATGACTCTGGATATCACTGTTATCATTGCCTCGATATCACCGTTAATTGAATGACCGGCTCATTCTTTCATCCGTCCGTCAAGGGCTAATGGTAACCCCGGTTCTAGACATAACTCTGCACGTCATCGTGACCCGTGCCTAGGACCATCGAATCTGCCCAGAGTACTAGACCATCAACTATTCGTCTTGGGACTACCGAATCTGCCCATCGTACTCTTGCTTTGAGCATGCTAGAACCTTCAACAACGATGAGATCTCAGCCTTCTAGTCATCCTCCTCGACGACTATTTCCATACTAGCTCAAGCGCCTCTCAAGCCAACCATTATCAACAAACTCGAACCATTTCACCGAGTTATCAACATGCTTGGGATGATCCCGTCTGGATTAAACCAAGGCTATCTCATATCATGCTTTGCTTCATCGAATCATAGCAAAGTCCCATCTCAACATCATCCTTTGCCTCATCGCATCATAGCAAAGTCTCATCTCAATATCATCATCAAATCTATCCATATGAGCTTCATCATCCGCTTCATATGCCACGGGCAGCTTTCCATATTCAAGAGCCTTTCCACTTAGCTTTTGAATCATCTTTGACCAACTTTCCCAAATCAAATCATCAATCAACTAACTTCTATCAATCAATCAAATCAATCATTAATCCAAGTAATCAATCATTCAAACAAGATCTAAATAAACAGTTATAACAATAATGGCAATTCCGTAAATAAAGAGTCCAAATCTAACAAGCATGAATTCTAAGTAATACCTTGATGAATAAACTAGCATAGGTCAACATGTAGTAAAATGGATATCAAAACTTTATGATGGATCTACATGCAGACTTAAGGAAAATGCATGAAATCACTATCTTTAGCACACAAACAAGCCACCGATCCAATATACTCCTTTGGGTCCATATGAGAGAAAACCACCACTCACCGAATCACCTAAACACCTCAAAAGCAACAAACTCCAGATCTGGACAGCAAAGGATCTAGCTTGATCCGACAAGATTCTGATTCAAACGATGAAATCTCTCTTCAATGGATGAAGATCTTCAACTTTGGCTCTTGGATCTTCGATCTAGATGGATGGAAGCACACGATTAGAGTAGAGAAAAGAAGTGAAGAAGTGTTGTAGTCGAGCTCTCAAAATAGCAGCACTTCGTCGCTTCAAAATCTGGTGCCAAAAAGTGATTCAAACCCTTCTATTTATAGGCAGTTTTTCCCCCTTAACTCGTCCACCTCCTTAAGTCGTTGCCGACCTAAGGACCCAACAACATACAGCTTAACACAACACGTCCTAAAACATGCCTGACCCAACAGTTCAACGACCCAAGCCATAACACACGCGCGCGACTTACGACCTAACATAAGCCGGTTGCGACTTAACTACACACCATCTCAACACAAGTCATCTACGACCTAACCCTAACACCCCGACCCAACTGACCAACACAACTGAGCGACCTAACGAGGTAACGGGTTAACACTTCCACTCCTCCTACGACTTAAAGATACTAACTCGTAAACGACTTATGCCTTCACACGCGACTTAACATCTTAGCACTCACTTCACTAAGTCGCTCAATCATTAAGCCGCTATCTACCTTAAGTCCCTCCTAACTACTGGGTCGTTAACTCGTTCGATCGACTCATCCCTAGGTCGCTCACTCCCTTAAGTCGGCAACTCCTAAGCCGACAACACCTTAAGCTGTTAACTCTTATTAAGTCGGTCACCCTTATGAGTCGGTCACCCCTATGAGTCGGTCACTACCTTAAGTCGCTCCACCGACTCAAGCAACAACTCGACCCAACCCTGGACGACTCAAGCTCCAAACAACTTAAATTCTAAACGACTTAACAACACTATCAACCTAATAACAACAATTTTACGATCCTTCGATCCATAAAAGTATGGGTCGTTACATATGGATTGAATGCTCTCGGAACATCGTTAGGTGGACGATGAGCATTCTAAGAGATGTGTTCTCTAAAGGTAATCGTAGCCTCAAGCGTCATCAACCGGGAATGGCTAAATCAGGGGAGGTGCAGCAAGGCTAAGTGGGTCATGCCCAAGTAGGACGAGATTTTCCCCTGTCTAAAGGTCCCTTTTTATTTCAGCTGTGTGGGCGGTTGGAACGTAAGCCAACTGCAGGGTTGTCTTATTCGGGACTATTCAGTAAGGAATGGTTCCGGTCTTGTGTTGCAGGGGAGCGGGCGTACTCCTCGGTACGTTGATCTAGGCCACATACTGTGACGGGCGGTACCCCAGTAACCCAGCCATTGATGGAATCCACAATCCAATAAGTGCCAAAGGTTTTGATTGTATTACCCACTTTTGTGGCTAGTAGCTGGAATTTAATAATGTAACAATTTCAGCTATTTCATATTTACTTGAAAACCCTAAACCTATTATAATATCACTGTATTTTCTATCAAATGTTTTGGTTAGCGTAAGGTAAAAACTTTTCCATGTTTATGTGTGGGAAGTCTTACGTGATACCTTTCTTTTCAAAGGTTTTTCAAAGTTAAGCAACTTTAACCTATCACTCACACCAGACCCATGTCTGACCTAGAGTTTATCTTTTGTTTTCTTAAACTCTTGGGTACTCAAATTTTTACGAGTAGTCAAGGGATTCATGTCAGCTTTTGACGAATTATGGAGGTGCAATGGAGCAGGCGGCTTCGACGTTAGATATATAGTTCCGCTGTGTGTTCTCTATGTTGGTATCTCTTGTATTGAGTTGTATAACTAGACAGGTGTTTATAACTGTCTAGTATGTGATGTATATTCTTTGTAACTCTGATTTGTGTTGTATACTATGTAAAACTTATGTTATTAATATAATTTATTTGTTCCGCTGTCGAGATTCTGATGTTGTTTTCTTCTTTCTTCTCTTTCTTTTCTCTTTTCTATCCCTTTCTTTGTTCATGATGATACGACTTTTCTGTGGTTGAAAAGTCGGGTCGTAATGACCCGCCATCCGTCTCCACCGAATGATGCATCATAAATAAGAAAGAAAGTGTTAGAAAATAGAAAAGAAAGAAGAGAAAGAAGAAAAAACAACAGAATCTCAACAGCGGAACGAATAATTTATATTAATAACAAAAGTATTACATAGTTTAAAACTATTATCAGAGTTACACAGATATACATCACATACTAGACAGTTATAAACACCTATCTAGTTATACAACTCAAAACAATACAAGAGAACTACTCAGAGAAACCAATACAGCGGAATAAATATATCTACACGCAGAAGCCTCCTGCTCCATTTCTCCTCCAATATTCGTCAAAGCTAACCTGAATCCCTTGGCTACTCGTAAAAATTTGAGTACCCAAGAGTTTAAGAAAAACAGAATAAACTCCGGGTCAGACATGGATCTGTTGTGAGTAACAGGTTAAGATTACTTAATTTTCAAAAACTTTTTGAAAAGAAAGGTATCACGTAAGAATTCCCACACATAAACATGGAAAAGTTTTTACCTTACGCTAACCAAAACATTTGATAGGAAATCCGATGATATTATAATAGGTCTAGGGTTTTCAAATAAATATGAAATAGCCAAAATTGTTACATTATTAAATTCCAGCTACTAGCCACAAAAGTGGGTAATACAATCAAAACCGTTGGCACTTATTGGATTTTGGATTCCATACAATGGCAGGGCTACTGGGTATCGCCCGTCACAGTATGTGGCCTGGATCACCGTACCGAGGAGAACGCCCACTCCCCTGCAACCCAAGGCCGGAACCATGCCTTACTGAACAGTTTCGAACAAGACAACCCCGACAGTTGGAGCTCACAACCGTCCACACATCCGAAATAAAAGGGACCTCTAGACAGGGGAAAATCTCGTCCTACTTAGGCATGACCCACTTAACCTTGCTGCACCTCCCCTGTTTTAGCCATTCTCGGTTGATGAGGCTTGAGGCTACGATTACCTTTAGTGAACACATTACTTAGAATGCTCATCATCCACCTGACGATGTTCTGAAAGCATTCAATCCATACAAGTTCGTTCCGGGTTCGAACGAAACCGAAGGCATTATCTCGTTACACTCATTTTGGAATCACCCTCAGAGTTAACGACGATAACCCTTGCACTCTGAATCTTCATCTTCACTTGAGATTCACGACCTACCATTACTTTGGGCCGATGTGGCTTTCGGGTATCCAAATATGGAAACCCGATCCCGGTCTCATCGAAATCTAAAACGTGTCTTTTAGGTCCAAGTTGTTTAAGGTTAAACAAATTCAATTATCTATATACACATAGATAGGTAACTCATTCATCACAATAGATAATCAACATTATCATAATAAACAGATGATCCATATCAAAATAGGTAACCCATATCATCATCACAATAGATAATCTATATTATCATCACAATGCAACCAAACACTCATACCACACAACATTACTTATCTCATTTCTGAGATCACATCCATTCAAGGCAATCAATAATCACCCATCCATTCATATATATAAGCAAAGATTTACTTAATCACAATATAATTAATTTAAAATGAATTAAATTAACTACCTCCATCTCTAATTAATTTAAAATGAATTAAATCAATTACTTCATCTTTAATTAAATTAAATTAAATTAATTACTTCACCAATATAAATCTTTCTTACTTAACCATTTAATTGATTTACAATCAATTTATTAATCATTCAAATTAATTACCTTAATTAATCACCCTTGATTAATTATCCTTTAATTACATTCATGTAATTATTCTTAATTAATTTCACAAATTAATTATTCTCAAAAAAAAACAGTAATTAATCTTTAATTACTTCAATTAATTAATTAACTATAATTAATTACCTTAATCCTTAATTAATTACATTAATTAATTGCATTAATTAATTACCTTTAATTATTTATCATTGATTAATTAATCATAATTAATCAACTTTAATTAAATCATTAATAATAATAAGTAATGATCCTTAATTTAATTAGTTACCTTCTTAAATTAATTACCTTAAGTAATTAACCTATAATTATTAATCCTTCTTGATTAACCATATTCAGTAATTAATTCACTTAATTACTTCATTAAAACAAATTAATTATTCCTTAATTAATTTCTTAATTAATCCTTTGATTAATTTCTAAGTAATTATACTCCAAATTACTTCATTCTTAAACATCCTCAATTAATTACAACCTGTAATTATCAATCAATTACTTCACCAAGTAATTGCCAATCCATTAATTACATTAAGTAATTATCTTTCAAAATTCAAGTGTTTAAAATTAATTAAACTTAATTAACATTCACATTTAACTCAATTAATTACCTTAAGTAATTAATTTCTTAATTACTTCATAAGTAATTATACTTAAACCATTCACACATGATTATTATTAAATTAATTAATCTAATTAATCATAGAAAATTAACCATATTAATTAATTATTAAATAATCCTGGTTAATGACCTTCATTAACCATTCTCTAATTATTTTATTAAGTAATTAACTGAGATTAATTACGAATTTAATTATCTTTAATCATCCATTAATTAAAGTCTAATTATTTAATTAATTAACCTTGATTAAAGCTTAATTACTTAATTAATAATTCTTTAATCATTAACTAATAATCTAATTAATGATCTTAATTTCAATTTGATTAACCCCTAATCAATATTCATAAATTCCAAATTATTAATTAATTAAATTAATTAACCATTCCTTAACTACTCCATTAATTAAATTAATTTCAAAACATTAATCTTAATTAATTTAAAGATAAAACATTTCTAAATTATGTTTAAAAACAAATTTATTTGAAAACAAATTACTTTTGAAATTACCTTTAAAATTCATTTCAAATACAAGATTTGAAAGGAATAAATTTAAACTTAATCAAAGTTTAAACAATTTAAAACTTTTTAAATTGCAAGACAAACAAGTGTTTGTCTAAGAAATGAATTTCATAAAAATTTTGAAACTAAATTCAATTCAAAATTTCAAAAATTTCAATTTACATTTTGTTAAAATCTTTCAAATTTAAACCTTCTTTTAATTTCAAAAAGTGAAATTCATTTTTAAATTCCCAGATTTAAACTTCATTTTAAACTTGCTCATAGTTTAACAAAACTTCATTTTTAAAAAGTTCAAACTACTTTTACCAAAATAAATAGTTAGTTAAGTTCAATTTTTAAAAAATCTTTTTATTTAAAACTGAGATTTTAGATTTTAAACTTGGATTCAATTTAAACATGAATTTAAACTAGGTTTAATCTTTCTCTACATTTTAAAACTTCAAATGTGATGTCCTGGAAATTTAGGCAATACTTATTTAATAATTTCCATTAATAATTATTTTCAAATGTGAAAATATTGATTGATTAATCAAATTCAAAATTTCTTTTGAAAACTAATAATTATTTAGTTTGATAAATTATATACTTTTGAAAATTTATAATAATGACAATTTATATTTGGGAATTTTATTCTTTCCAAAAGATAAAAATATTTAAATGATAAAATGATCTTTCTAAGCATATTTAAATAATATTTTATTTATAATGTATATATGTGTATACATTATAAATAGGATTTTTGATTTTAATTTAAATTTAAATTCAATAAAAATATTTTCAAAATTTATTATATATATAGATGTATAACTTGTAAAATTGGTTAAATTGATTGAAATTAGTATTGAAACTTTCCATACGTTGTTTTAAAAATCTATCTTATATTTTCAAAAGTAATATAAGTAAATATTTATTTTGTTTCAAAATATAATAGTTTAAAATTGTATTTTATAATAAAAGTTTATTTTGTTTTATTTTAAAAATTGTTTTTTCTTTTGAAAAAGAGTTAGTTCAATTATATTAGAGTATAATATTTTGCATTGAAATTTTGAAATAAAATTGAATTCAATATTCAATTCTTTTAAATTTTCTCTTTAGAAAATTTAATTTTAAATATTATTTTAAAAATATTCAAACAAACATTAAGATGTGTAATTTTATAAAGGTAATTTATATGTAATCATTTAAGGCTAAATATAGATAAGCATTTATAAAAACATGTTACATAAATTAGAAGTTGATTTAGATAAATTTAAATACATTTATAAATTAAGAAATTTCTTTTAATATTAAGAAGAACATGTGTTAAGTTTTTAACACATAGAGAAGACACTTGTAAATTATTTGTCTTACTTAAGTAACATGTGGCAATAATTAATTTATTTTTGACAATAATTATTTTAAATAAGAAGCTTAACAAATTCATTTTAGTTCAACACTTTATCTTCAATTGAGAAACTAAAATCAGATTTTAGATAACAAATTCAAAACCCAAATCTGCAAACAAATACAATCAAAATTCTGCAAAACCAAAACTGTTTAAAATATGCAAACAAAATTCATGTTAAATCTGCAAGTTACAACATCAATTTGAAGATCAACTTCAACTTCAAACTCAAGCAAATGAAGATGGAGTTCAGCTGCATGCCATTGAGGCCAGGATTATCTTCACCGAAATGCAGTTTTTAGTTCAGCAGTTCAACTACCAAAAGCAGATTCAAATTCAGGTTCTAGAAAGATATGAGTTTGCATCTGGGTTGTTCTCTGCCTCTTCTATCAACAAGTGAGTGAACTTCTATTTTAAAAACAGTTTTTCTTATAAAAATCAAAGCTTAACAAATTTCCCAGAACTCAAGTTCTAATTCAAAGAAATCAAAACTGTTTTGGATGAAACTGCTCTGTTTCTTTTTAGAAGTGAGTAACCTCAATGCAAAAAGCTTAAATTATCTGCTGCATGTGAATATATAGGAATGTGTATGCTTGTTTGATTTTTATTGTGATGAATATTGTGTGTGAATATAAATAAATATATATGTGTGTGTTTAGAGGAACCTGATTACTTGTTTTCTGCTTTTAAAACTAAGTTTTAATAGAAATACATTGTCAACTTGATTGATCTCTGTTAAAAATTAATGTGTAAACAAAATATGTTTGTTTAGTATAAATTTAGGTTTGTAAATTATGATTTAGTTAAATTAAGTCAAATTGAAAAACTTGTAGCCTCTAAAACACTAACAACAATAATAACAGATATTATTTTAAAAAGCAAGATCGCAAACACCTTAAATTATTAAAACAAGTTCATAATTTGAATGCATGTTATAAATCATGAATTTTAAAACAGAAATCATAATTTTTAGTAAACCGTTGTGTGAGCATTTCTGTTTTGAGCAGAATGTAAGTTTTTGGGGTTATCTGATTTTCTAGTGGATGTTGGAAGCTGTAATTCTTCCTGGAGGTAGAAGATTGATTGGAGATTGGAGGAAAATTGGGAGGTACATAACCAGAGGGTGGTGGCGATGGCAATAGCTGTTTTCAGAGTCTAACCCTAGTTTTTAAGGGGGTCGAAGTTTGGTTGCTTCTCTGTCTCTCTATTGCATCGAGTGATGTAGGACTTAGGGGAAGGTAAGAGGGATCGTAGACGGAGCTATGGCCGGAGTCGCAGTGATGATGACGGTCAGACGTGGGTTTTCTAGCTGTTGACAGGTTTGGGGTATATGGTGCAGTAATGTTTCCAGGTTATGGAGATTTACTCGAATTTGATTTCGAGCTGTAGTGGGAAAATCAGATGGTTGTATCCATGTTGGAGGATGGTCGTTGACTTGGTGGAGTTTGCTAGGATGGCTGTAGATGGCCGGATCCCCAGTGCATATGTACGGTGCATATGCTAGTTTCTGATGAACTTGTGGGGTTAGTGCAGGGAGATGACTCGAAGATGGTCTCGGGTAGATCGTGTAGTAACTCGAAGCAATTAGGTTGGGAACTCGAAGAATTTTTGTTATGGTCTCGGGTATTGTTGAGTACAGGTTGTAAAACCTGAATAGCTCTGTTTTTAAAAATTTGAATGAAATTCAAATTTAAGGCAGGGGTTTAAACTAGGGTTTTAAAATACAAAGTTAAGTTTGAATTCAATGAACTTTAAATCATAAGTTTTAAAAATGAAGATATTTAAATTTAAGCAATATTTGAATCAAGTTAAAAATCAAGTTTCAATATGGTTTTCAAGTTTACTTTGAATCCAGGATTTTTAATTTAGACCAGTTGTGTAAGTTTAAAATATGGAACAAATTTCAAATGTTTTTAAGTACATTTTTTTAAAAAATAAGTTTGTTTTCAAATAAATTTTAAACTTGATAAAAAAATTCTTTTCTTTAATATTTGAATTAAAGTTATGATGTGTTTAACTTTAATTTGAAAAGTAAAATAATCAGTTTATTTTAAAAACTTGATTTCTTTAAATAAATTAAGCAATTTGGTTTTAAACTTTTCTTATATAAGTAATGAATGTTTTCACTTTTATTTTAAGGATTTTAAATTTATTTAAATTTGGATTAATGCTTAAATTGTTAAACATTTTGAAATCTTAAATTTTAAAATGGAATTTGAATTTAATTTAGAAATGTATGATTTAAATACATTTTTTGTTAATGAAACCATTAATAAGTAAATAAATTATCTTAGAATAATCAAGATAATAAAAGAATTTAATTAAGGAATTTACTTGTTTATTTGATTTTAAATAATGGTTTAGATTAATTTTTAATTAGAGATGATTAATAAGGATTAATCTAAGATAAATTTCTTAAGTAAGTAATTAAAGAAAATGTTGTTAGTTAATAATGATAATTATCTAATGATTATTAGGTAATTAATTAATGAGATTAATTTTGATAATTAATTTGATTAATTAATTGAAGATAATAAATTGTTAATGGTTAAGTATAATTACTTGGCAAAGTAATTAAGGGATTAATTACTTATTGTAATTAATTTTGATAATGTGATTTGTTTAGATTAATTAATTTAGTTTAATTAATTTAAGAAATCATTTGATGGTTTAATAAGAGTAATTACTTAATGTTATTAATGGAGCATTATTACTTAGAGAAGTAATAAATGATAATTACTGGAATGTAATTAGTGAGAGATGATTTTTAATTAAGTAATTTGGATAATTACTTTTGTAATTAATCAAGGGATTAATTAACGAAGATAATTAATTATAGGACAATTAATTTGTTATGAGTAATTAAGAGTAGTTAATTACTGCATTGAATATTAATCAAGGGTGATTAATAATTGAATTTTAAATTTTAGATTAATTACTAAATGTAATTAATTTAAGTTAAATAATTAATTTAATATAAATTAGAGATCATTAATTAATATAATTGATGATGTAACTAAAAATTGTTTAATTAAGGAATAATTAATAATTAAGTGATCAATTAATGTAATTAATTAAGGATAAATGTAATTAATTATAGTTAATTAAGTAAATTAAATGTTAATTACTTATGATTAAGGTGAATTAATTTGTGAAATTAATTAAAGACTAATTACTTATTGTAATTAAATAATGATTAATCAAAGATGTTTAATCAAGATGAATATTTAGAGAATGGTTAATTAACTAGGTTAATTAATTCATGGGTATAAGCAGGATTTATAGATGTGATAATTAATTTAATTTATTTTAATTTAATTAGAGATAGAAGTAATTAATTTAATTCATTTTAAATTAATTACAGATGATGGTTAATAAATCATTGTTTATGGATGATATTGCTATTTCTTTGAATGGTTGTTATCTCAGTAATGAGATGAGTAATATCTGTATGATATGGATGCTTAGTTACGTATGATAATACGGATTATCTGGTTGTGTTGATTATCTGTTGTGATGATTATCTGTTTATGATTATGATACGGGTTATCTGTTATGATGAGAATGTGATTATCTATTGTGATATGTAATTTATCTATTTGTGTGCAAATAGATAATGATAATTGAATTAATTGTTCAAACTAAATTCACTTGGACATTAAGATGGCGTTTGGATTCCGATGAGATCGGGATCGGATTTCCAAATTTGGAATTCCGAAAACCACATCGATCCAAATTAAACGTAAGGTCATGAATCTCAAGTGAAGAGTGAAGACTCGATGTGTAAGAACTATTCGTCAGTATAACTCTGAGGGTGATTCTATGATGAGTTTGACGGAATAGTACTTTTAGGTTCGAGATGGAGTTTTTAGAGTGCAAGGGTTATTGTTGTTAACTCTGAGGGTGATTCCATAATGAGTGTAACGAGATAATGCCTTCGGTTTCGTTCGAACCCGGAACGAACTTGTATGGATTGAATGCTTTCAGAACATCGTCAGGTGGACGATGAGCATTCTAAGATAGATGTGTTCTATAAAGGTAATCGCAGCCTCAAGCCTCATCAACCGGGAATGGCTAAAACAGGGGAGGTGCAGCAAGGCTAAGTGGGTCATGCCCAAGTAGGATGAGATTTACCCATGTCTAGACGTCCCTTTTTATTTCGGCTGTGTGGGGCGATTGCTAGCTAGAATCGCCAGGGTGGTTTTGTGCGGAACTGTTCAGTAAGGAATGGTTCCGGCCTTGTGTTATAGGGGAGCGGGCGTACTCCTCGTTACGGTGATCTTGGCCACGTACCGTGACGGGCGGTACCCCAGTATCCCTGCCATTGATGGAATCCAAAATCCAATAAGTGCCTGTACGGTTTTGATTGTGCCCAACTATGTTGGAACGTGAGATGTAAGCATTCCAGCTATTTCTGTATTTTAATTTGAAATCCCTAGACACTATTATAGTATCACTGGATTCCTATCAAATGTTTTGGTTAGCCTAAGGTAATTTTTTTTCCATGTTTATGTGTGCGAAGTCTTACGAGATACCTTTTGTTCTAAAAGGATTTTCTAAAGTTAAGCAACTTTTAAACCCGTTTACTCACACCAGACCCCCTGTCTGACACAAGTGTTTATTTTCTGTTTTATTAAACTCTTGGGGTACTCATATTATGTATGAGTATTCAAGTGATTCAGGATTTCTTTGACGATTTCTGGAGGAGATATGGAGCAAGAGGCTTCAGCATGTAGATATGTATTGTGGTTCCTCTGTGTTTGAGTTGTATCTATTTTACTCTGATGTTCTTGAATTGTAATTGCTAGTCAGATGTTTATAACTGTCTAGTTTGTGTTGAATTGGTTTTATAACTCTAATGTATATGATACTATGTAATGTTTTATGTGATATAATATAATTTATTTGTTCCACTGTGAGTTTCTGATGTTGTCTATTTCTTTCTTTTCTATCTTTTCTCTTTTCTATCCCTTTCTTTCTTCTTAATGATGCGTCTTTCTATGGAATGAAAGGCGGGTTGTTACATTGTGGTATCAGAGCGCTAGGTTGAGGGAATACCTAGGCTCTAGAGTGGTGTCTGTCTTGAGAGAGCGTATTTGTAATTTTGAATATATATATATATATTTATTTATTTGTTTCTACCTATTTGATTGGGTTACCCATTAAGGTTTTCCAATATAAGTTCCAGAGGTAGATAGGGTAGTGGTGTGTGTAACACAACTACCAATGGTTGGAGTCCGAGTGTTAGAGGTTGGAAGTGATCTGCTAAGGAAGTATTGGGCATATTGAGTAGTTTTGCAGTTGGTGTGAAGGATTTCACCGATCTTTGAAGGAAATCTTTTCAAGGTTCGGAGTTTATCTTTGGATTGTAAGCTTGGTTGCACTCGCGCAAGTGGATTTTCTTAAGCCTGGATCAGTTGGTAGTACTGAAGCCAGAGATGGTATCTTGGCAACCGTAGGAATGAGTTCTGTCTGTATTCGAGTTTGAGAATCAGTTTGGCAGATTGTTTTGTGCTTGGTTTGATATCGAGTTTCCTGAGGGATATTTGTCTCCTGAAAGCTCTATTGTGGAAGTGGCTGGTGTAGCTTTGTGATTCGATGAGCTTTTGGATAAGAAAGTCTTTGGAAGCAGTAGCAGTAGTAAGGACTATTCTTCGTTGGTTTAGAAGTCTCTGTGATTCTTTTGTCAGTAGGCCGGGCAAATGGTGAAGTTTGTCCATTTCTTCTGGAAGCCCAGCTGGGTGTGATGTTTGTGGTTAGAGGTGGACCACTAGTTTCTTCTTTTGGTTAGAAGGTTTTAGCCGTTCTGATTGTTGAAGAGAGAACGGTTTCTTGGAATCTGAACTGAAGAGAATCGCAAAAGTGACTTGCGATGGTTCGGAAGTTATCAGAGTAATCTTTGTTTAGATTGAAGCATCTCTAGAGGATGTTAGAGTTATCGAAGTGGTTTGAAATTTTCTGGATAACTTCGAAGGTGTCAAGATTTGCATCCGCATCGAGAGGTTGAATTCTGTATCGACTTGGTTCTTGGAGCTTTACCGGCGGTTTAGCATAGAAGGAGGGCTCTTTGAGAAGAGATCTGTTTAAGCTGGCAGGATTGATCGGATCTAGTTTTCTGGTTGAATTTTTGCCATGGTGTTTGTGACCGAATCAGATAGGTCACTGAGATTTTATGGAATTTGATGAACAATGTTTCCAGGATAAGTTGATCAAGTTTATACTTGTGTTCATCAACAGCGTTCTCAAATCAGAGTTGTGCAGCGGAAGCATAGTGGCAGCTATTCCAGAATAGAAGCAACACCCGATTCATTGGGAATTTAAGTTTTGTCTTGGATCAGAGGATTTCTACAGGAAATTCATTTTGGATCTGGAGGCTTTATTGTCTTGTGCATCTGTTCTGTTTTCAGAATAGGAGTAGTATGTGTGAAGTCTTCTGATATTCGTGTAAGTATAGTTTGTGCGGAGGATTTTGATTGATCTAGAAGGTTGAAGGCAGCCAGGATCGATGTGAGAGATTTGTGGATAAGTGTATTGGATCTTTCTGTTTTCTCTTAAGGATTAAGTGTTTGGTCTACAGGACTGAATTTCCAGTTTGGATGGCTGGAATTTGTTATGTATTTTACGTATCTCTGAGGGAGTACGTGTATGGTTTATCGCTGGTTTTAGAATCAGTTATTCTAGGAGATTTGGAACTTGAATAGGACTTGTCTGTAGTCCAGTATCCTGTTTAGATTTGTAGATCTAGATACATAGGAGCTCTAGATCTGGGTGGTGTAGCTAGTTTAGATTCTGTAGAGCGAGTGTCCTAGTGTTTGTACCTGGGAAACTCTAGGGAATCCTATCTAGAATGTTGTCTGGATAGTTAGAATTGTTTGTTTGAATTGGTTGCTATGGTTGCTAGTATTTGGTTGATAGCATATGCTTGCTATTTTAAATTAAAATCTGTATGGGATTATTAAATTACCTTTGCTTTTAAATTTCAGGGACGAAATTCTTTTAAGGGGGGAGGAATGTGATGTCCCGGAAATTTAGGCAATACTTATTTAACAATTTCCATTAATAATTATTTTAAAATGTGAAATATTGATTTAATAATCAAATTCAAACAAAAAATTTCTTTTGAAAACTAATAATTATTTAGTTTGATAAATGATATACTTTTGAAAATTTATAATAATGACAATTTATATTTGGGAATTTTATTCTTTTCAAAAGATAAAAATATTTAAATGATAAAATGATCTTTCTAAGCTTATTTAAAAAATATTTTATTTATAATGTATATATGTGTACACATTGTAAATAGGAGTTTTGATTTTAATTTAAATTTAAATTCAATAAAAATATTTTCGAAATTTATTATATATATAGATGTATAACTTGTAAAATTGGTTAAATTGATTGAAAATAGTATTGAAACTTTTCATAAGTTGTTTTAAAAATCTATCTTATATTTTCAAAAGAAATATAAGTAAATATTTATTTTGTTTAAAAATATAATAATTTAAAATTGTATTTGATAATAAAAGTTTATTTTGTTTTATTTTAAAAATTGTTTTTTCTTTTGAAAAAGATTTAGTTCAATTATATTAGAGTATAATATTTTGCATTGAAATTTTGAAATAAAATTGAATTCAATGTTCAATTCTTTTTAAATTTTCTCTTTTGAAAATTTAGTTTTAAATATTATTTTAAAAATATTCAAACAAACATTAAGATGTGTAATTTTATAAAAGTAATTTATATGTAATCATTTAAGGCTAAATATAGATAAGCATTTATAAAAACATGTTACATAAATTAGAAACTGATTTAGATAAATTTAAATACATTTATAAATTAAGAAATTTCTTTTAATATTGAGAAGAACATGTGTTATGTTTTTAACACATAGAGAAGACACTTGTAGATCATTTGTCTTACTTAAGTAACATGTGGCAATAATTAATTTATTTTTGAAAATAATTATTTTAGATAAGAAACTTAACAAATTCATTTTAGTTAAACACTTTATCTTCAATTGAGAAACTAAAATCAGATTTTAGATAACAAATTCAAAACCCAAATCTGCAAACAAATACAATCAAAATTCTGCAAAACCAAAACTGTTTAAAATATGCAAACAAAATTCATGTTAAATCTGCAAGTTACAACATCAATTTGAAGACCAACTTCAACTTCAAACTCAAGCAAATGAAGATGGAGTTCAGCTGCATGTAATTGAGGCCAGGATTATCTTCACCAAAATGCAGTTTTTAATTCAGCAGTTCAACTACCAAAAGCAGATCCAAATTCAGGTTCCAAGAAGATATGAGTTTACATCTGGGTTGTTCTCTGCCTCTGCTATCAATAGGTGAACTTCTACTTTAAAAACAATTTTTCTTTTAAAAATAAAAGCTAAAAAAATTTCCCAGAACTCAAGTTCTAATTCACAGAAATCAAAACTATTTTGGATGAAACTGCTCTGTTTCTTTTTAGAAGTGAGTAACCTCAATGCAAAAGGCTTAAATTATCTGCTGCATGTGAATATATAGAAATGTGTATGCTTGCATGATTTTTATTGTGATGAATATTGTGTGTGAATATATATAAATATATATATGTGTTTACAGGAACCTGATTACCTGTTTTCTGTTTTTAAAACCAAGTTTTAATAGAAATACCTTATCAACTTGTTTGATCTCTGTTAGAAATTAATGTGTAAACAAAATATGTTTGTTTAGTATAAATTTAGGTTTGTAAATTATGATTTAGTTAAATTAAGTTAAATTAAAAAACCTGTAGCCTCTGGAACACTAACAACAATAATAACAGATATTATTTTAAAAAGAGAGAATCACAAACACCTTAAATTATTAAAACAAGTTTATAATTTGAATGCATGTTAGAAATCATGAATTTTAAAACAGAAATCACAATTTTTAGTAAACTATTGTGTGAGCATTTCTGTTTGGAGCAGAATGTAATTTTGTGGGATTATTTGATTTTCTAGTGGATGTTGGAAGCTGTAATTCTTCCTGGAGGTGGAAGATTGATTGGAGAGTGGAGGAAAATTGGGAGGTAGATGGCCAGAGGGTGGCGGCGATGGCAATAGCTGTTTTCAGGTTCTAACCCTAGTTTTTAAAGGGGTTGAAGTTTGGTTGCTTCTCCGTATCTCTATTGCATCTAGTGATGCAGGACTTAGGGGATGGGAAGAGGAGTCGTAGATGCAGCTATGGCCGGAGTCGCAGTGATGATGATGGTCGGAGGTGGGTTTTCTAGCTGTTGACATGTTTGGGGTATATGGTGCAGTAATGTTTCCAGGTTATGGAGATTTACTCGAATTTGATTTCGAGCTGTAGTGGGAAAATCTGATGGTCGTACCATGTTGGAGGATGGTCGGCGACTTGGTGGAGTTGGCTTGGATGGCTGTAGATGGCCGGGGCGCCGGTGCAAATACACCGTGCATATGCTAGTTTCTGATGAACTTGTGGGGTTAGTGCAGCGAGATGACTCGAAGATGGTCTCGGGTAGATCGTGTAGTAAACCGAAGCAATTAGGTTGGGAACTCGAAGAATTTTTGTTGTGGTCTCGGGTATTGTTGAGTACAGGTTGAAAAACCTGAACAGGTCTGTTTTTAAAAATTTGAATGAAATTCAAATTTAAGGCAGGGATTTATACTAGGGTTTTAAAATACAAAGTTAAGTTTGAATTCAATAAACTTTTAAATCATAAGTTTTAAAAATGAAGATTTTTAAATTTAAGCAATATTTGAATCAAGTTTAAAAATCAAGTTTCAATATGGTTTTCAAGTGTACTTTGAATCCTGGATTTTAAATTTAGACCAGTTGTGTAAGTTTAAAATATGGAACAAATTTCAAATGTTTTTAAGTAGATTTTTTTAAAAATAAGTTTGTTTTCAAATAAGTTTTGAACTTGATAAAAAAATTCTTTTCTTTAATATTTGAATTAAAGTTATGATGTGTTTAACATTAATTTGAAAAGTAAAATAATCAATTTATTTTAAAAGCTTGATTTCTTTAAATAAATTAAGCAATTTGGTTTTAAACTTTTCTTATATAAGTAATGAATGTTTTTGCTTTTATTTTAAGGATTTTAAATTTATTTAAATTTGGATTAATGCTTAAATAGTTAAAAATTTTGAAATCTTAAATTTTTAAAATGAATTTGAATTTAATTTAGAAATGTATTATTTAAATACATTTTTTGTTAATGAAATCATTAATAAGTAAATAAATTATCTTAGAATTATTAAGATAATAAAAGAATTTAATTAAGGAATTTACTTATTTATTTGATTTTAAGTAATGTTTTAGATTAATTTTTAACTAGAGATGATTAATAAGGATTCATCTAAGATAAATTTCTTAAGTAAGTAATTAAAGGAAATGTTGTTAATTAATAATGATAATTATCTAATGATGATTAAGTAATTAAATAATGAGATTAATTTTGATAATTAATTTGATTAATTTTGATAATTAATTTGATTAATTAATTGAAGATAATAAATTGTTAATGGTCAAGTATAATTACTTGATAAAGTAATTAAGGGATTAGTTACTTATTGTATTAATTTTGATAATGTGATTTGTTTAGATTAATTAATTTAGTTTAATTAATTTAAGAAATCATTTGATGGTTTAATAAGAGTAATTACTTAATGTTATTAATGGAGCATTATTACTTAGAGAAGTAATAAATGATAATTATTGGAATGTAACTAGTGAGAGATGATTTTTAATTAAGTAATTTGGATAATTACTTTTGTAATTAATCAAGGGATTAATTAATGAAGATAATTAATTATGGGATAATTAATTTGTTATGAGTAATTAAGAGTAGTTAATTACTGGATTGAATATTAATCAAGGGTGATTAATAATTGAATTTTAAATTTTAGATTAATTACAAAATGTAATTAATTTAAATAAAATAATTAATTTAAATATAAATTAGAGATCATTAATTAATATAATTAATGATGTAATTAAGAATTGTTTAATTAATTAATAATTAATAATTAAGTCATTAATTAATGTAATTAATTAAGGATAAATGTAATTAATTATAGTTAACTAAGTAAATTAAATGTTAATTACTTATGATTAAGGTTAATTAATTTGTGAAATTAATTAAAGACGAATTACTTATTGTAATTAAAGAATGATTAATCAAAGATGTTTAATCAAGATGAATATTTAGAGAATGATTAATTAACTAGGTTAATTAATTCATGGGTATAAGCAGGATTTATAGATGTGATAATTAATTTAATTTATTTTAAATTAATTAGAGATAGAAGTAATCAATTTAATTCATTTTAAATTAATTACAGATGATGGTTAATAAATCATTGCTTATGGATGATATTGATATTTCTTTGGACGTTTGTGATCTCAGTAATGAGATGAGTAATATCTGTATGATATGGATGCTTAGTTAAGTATGATAATATAGATTATCTGGTTGTGATGATTATCTGTTGTGATGTTTATCTGTTTGTGATTATGATACGGGTTATCTGTTATGATGAGAATGTGATTATCTATTGTGATATGTAATTTATCTATCTGTGTGTAAATAGATAATGATAATTGAATTAATTGTTCAAACTAAATTCACTTGGACATTAAGATTGCGGTTGGATTTCGATGAGATCGGGATCGGATTTCCAAATTTGGAATTCCGAAAAACACATCGATCCAAATTACACGTTAGGTCTTGAATCTCAAGTGAAGAGTGAAGACTCGAGGTGTAAGAACTATTCGTCAGCAAAACTCTTAGGGTGATTCCGTGATGAGTTTGATGGAATAGTACTTTCAGGTACGAGATGGAGTTTTTAGAGTGCAAGGGTTATTGTTGTTAACTCTGAGGGTGATTCCAAAATGAGTGTAACGAGATAATGCCTTCGGTTTCGTTCGAACCCGGAACGAACTTGTATGGATTGAATACTTTCAGAACATCGTCAGGTGGACGATGAGCATTCTAAGATAGATGTGTTCTATAAAGGTAATCGCAGCCTTAAGCCTCATCAACCGGGAATGGCTAAAACAGGGGAGGTGCAGCAAGGCTAAGTGGGTCATGCCCAAGTAGGACGATATTTACGCCTGTCTAGATGTTCCTTTTTATTTAGGCTGTGTGGGGCGATTGCTAGCTAGAATCACCAGGGTGGTCTTGTTCGGAACTGTTCAGTAAGGAATGGTTCCAGCCTTGTGTAGTAGGTGAGCGGGCGTACTCCTCGGTACGGTGATCTAGGCCATGTACTGTGACGGGTGGTACCCCAGTAGCCCTACCGTTGATGGAATCCAAAATCCAATAAGTGCCTGTACGGTTTTGATTGCGCCCAAGTATGTTGGAACATGAGATGTAAGCATTCCAGCTATTTCTGTATTTTAATTTGAAAACACTAGACACTATTATAATATCACTGGATTCCCTATCAAATGATTTGGTTAGCGTAAGGTAAAAACTTTTCCATGTTTATGTGTGGGAAGTCTTACGTGATACCTTTTGTTTTAAAAGGATTTTCTAAAGTTAAGCAACTTTTAAACCTGTTTACTCACACCAGACCCCTGTCTGACCCGAGTGTTTATTTTCTGTTTTATTAAACTCTTGGTTACTCATATTATGTATGAGTAGTCAAGTGATTCAGGATTTCTTTGACGATTTCTGGAGGAGATATAGAGCAGGAGGCTTCAGCGTGTAGATATGTATTGTGGTTCCGCTGGGTTTGAGTTGTATCTGTTTTACTCTAATGTACTTGAATTGTAATTGCTAGAAAGATGTTTATAACTGTCTAGTTTGTGTTGAATTAGTTGTATAACTTTGATGTATATCATACTATGTAATGTTTTATGTGATATAATATAATTTATTCGTTCCGCTGTGAGTTTCCGATGTTGTCTGCTTCTTTCTTTTCTTTCTTTTTTCTTTTCTATCCCTTTCTTTCTTCTTAATGATGCATCTTTCTATGGAATGAAAGGCGGGTTGTTACATTGAAATGCAGCGACCCGACTTCCTATCTCCAGAAAGTCGCATCGCTAATGAAGAAAGAAAGGGATGGAAGAAGAAAAGAAAGAGAAAGAAGAAACACAACAACATCAGAGAACTCACAGCGGAACGAATGAAATATAATATATCACATAAAATATTACATAGTATCGTATTACATTAGAGTACACAACTTATGCAACACATATTAGACAGTTATACACATCAATCTAACTATACAATTCAAGTACAACAGATACAGATACAAACAAGCACAGCAGAACCATAATATATCTATATGTGGAAGCCTCCTGCTCCATATCTCTTCCAGAATTCGTCAAGCTAACCTGAATCACTTGACTACTCATACATAATATGAGTACCCAAGAGTTTAATAAAACAAAAAATAAACACATGGGTCAGACAGGGGTCTGGTGTGAGTAAACGGTTTAAAATTGCTTAACTTTAGAAAAACCTTTGAAAAGAAAAAGGTATCACGTAAGACTTCCCACACATAAACATGGAAAAGTTTTTACCTTACGCCAACCAAAACATTTGATAGGAAATCTAGTTATATTATAATAGTGTCTAGGGTTTTCAAGTAAATAAGAAATAGCCGAAATTGTTACATTATTAAATTCCAGCTACTTGCCACAAAATTGGGTAATACAAACAAAACAGTAGGGTCACGTAGGAAGAATGGGTTTCCATCAATGGCAGGGATACTTGGGTAACGCCCATCACAGTACGTGGCCTAGATCAACGTACCGAGGAGCCACCCTAACTCACCTGCAACACAAGGCCAGGACGATCCCTTATTGGACAGTCCCGAACAAGACAACCCCGACAGTTGTCGCGAATTAACCGCCCCACACAGCCGAATAAAAAGGGACTTCTAGACAGGGGAAAATCTTGTCCTGAAATGGGCGCTACCTACCTAGCCTTGCTGCACCTCCCCTGTTTTATCCATTCCCGGGTTGATGAGGCTTGAGGCTGCGATTACCTTTATAGAACACATCTATCTTAGAATGTTCATCGTCCATCTGACGATGTTCTGAAAGCATGCAATCCATACAAGTTCGTTCCAGGTTCGAACGAAACCGAAGGCACTATCTCGTTGCACTCATTTTTGGAATCACCCTCAGAGTCAACGATCATAGCCCTTGCACTCTAAATCACCATCTCGAACCTATAAGTACTATCTCCGTCAAACTCATCGCGAAATCACCCATAGAGTTATGCTGATGAATAGTCCTTACACCTCGAGTCTTCACAAAGCTCCACTTGGATTTACGACCTAACGTTTAATTGGAATCGATGTGGTTTTCGGATTATCCAAATATAGAAACCCGATCCCGGTCTCACCGAAACCAAACACCATTTTATTGTCCAAGTTGTTTTAAGGGTTTTAAACAGTTAAAACTTACATACAAGATGATATAAACAGATAGATGAATTACATTATCACAACAGATAATTCATAACAATCATTCATCTCACAAGCAGTATATCACATATCATAGATATCCAAATCATCCAGTTATCAACCAAACACCCAATATCAATCATCCAATAGTAATCAATTATCCAGTATCAATCCATCACCAAATACCAATCATCCAATATCAATCAATCATTCAAAAGCAGAATTGATTAACTCCTAACAAATTGGATTACCTAAATCCATCTTCATTTATTTATTCCAAATAAATAAATTAATCATCTCTTAACAATCTTCCTTAATTAATCTTCCTTGATTAATTACATTCAAGTAATTATTCCTTAATCATATACAGTAATTAAACTTTTAATTACTATCATTAATTACAAAATTAATGATCCTTCATTTGCTTCCATTAATTAACTATAATTAATTACATTAAACCTTAATTAATTACAATTAATTAATCACACTTAGATTAATCACTTTATTAATCAATCTTGATTAATAACACAATGATCCTTATTAATTGATAATTCCTTAAATTAATTAAATAATTAACTTGTAATTAATCATCTTATTAATCATAAATAATAATTAATAACTTATAATTATTTATCTAAATTAATTAACTTCTTAATTAATTATATTAACCCTTGATTAATTAATCTAATTAATCAACCTTTAATTACTTCATTAAGTAATTATTAATTAATTAAATTAATAAATAAATCCTTAATTAATTACTTCAATAATTAATTACATTTCAATTAATTACACTTAGTAATTAATCTAAAGTTAACCTCATTAATTAATTAATTAATCACATTAACTAATTATCTAAATTAATTAAGTAATTAACCTTTAATTACTTACATAAGTAATTATCTTCAAATTACTTTCATTAATTACTTAACAAATAATTAATTCCATCATTAAATGATCATTGATTTTTTAATTAATTAATTACTCCATAATTAATTAACTCAAAACAATTTTATTAATTCAATTCCTTAATTGATAACAACAAGTGATTACCCATTAATCACTTCCATTTAATTACTCCCATGAGTAATTTCCTCTAATTACTTCCATAAGTAATTACCATTCTTAATTACATTCAATTATTAAACATTGATGACTTCATTAAGTAATCACACTTAATTAATCCATAATTAAGTGATTATTTAAAATTAAATAACAAATTATTTAAAATTAATTAAATAATTAATTAACATCTTATATTTAAAATCCTTAATTAATTAAGAAAACATTAATCTTAATTAAACTTTACTTATTAACAAATCATATTTAATTAAGTATTCTTAAATTCATAACAAAATAATTATTTATCTTCATAAATAAAGTATTTGAATTAAATAAAATTTTAATAACTTAAAACAAATTATTCAATTTGGTTTTCAAAATCATAATAATAACTTTATTTGAAAATAACACATTTGGAAATAAATTTGAAATTTTAAAACATATTAATTATCTAAGTTAAACTTATTCATTTTAAATAAAATTTAAAAAATTTGTTATGAAAATATTACTTTAAAACTTTGATTAAATAATTGAATTCAAAGCATTATTTTAAATTGAAATCCAAAATTTAGATTAAGATAATTACTTTTAAAAACAATCATCTTAAACCCTTTTAAATTTGAAAATAGATTCAATTAACATTTATAAAGTTTCATTTACATTTATTTTAAAACAACAAGTTTTTAACTTTTGTTTCTTTTATAAAAATTATTTATAATTTAATGCTTGATCTATATTTGTTCAAACTCAAGTTAACATTAATAACTTATCAATTATATAGTACTTAACATTATAGTACTAACCAACACAAACAACCCAAGATACTCGAGCAAAACACAACAGCCATCACGAGCCAGCCCCGAGCTAAAACACAGGCATCTCTGCTTCAAGTCGACCTTCGAAATACACGAGTGCTTCTTCATGTCACAATTCATCTTCCCCAACTCTCAAAATACCCAGTTGCACAGTGTACACGTGTGTACGTGCATGATCACTTCCGGCCATGGTAGGTCGTCACGACCAACGTCGACGATCACTCGATCGCGTGCGACCCTTCCCAATCACTCAAATCGAAGAATACTCGATCGAATCAAAATTCGAGCATACGAACCAAAATACTGCAGAAACAATGACCCCCAAACCTCCCCTTTACCGACTACCACAACGCCGATGATCCATGCCGACTACTCCATCGTGATGCCACAACCAAGGTCGTCAACTTCCCCAAATGCGATCAAACTCGGTCAAAAATTCAAGACGCAAAAGCTTCTATAGTTCGACCGAAACCAAACAACTCTAAAACCCTAATTGATTCAAATTCGAACAATATATCTATTGGAAAATTCATCTGTATTTTTCCCAAAATCTACCACCTAAGAAAAAGCTATGTTCAAAAATTCGACTATAATTATTGTATAGATCATCGGCAATTCATAAATTTGTCGATGTCGTTCAACTTAAGATTCCCAATAGATTATCACTTTAAAAATTATGAAATTCATGTTAAAAATCACCATTTTTAACAACTAATTCATTTATATAACCCATAGCAAGAATCTAGGAAATCAATTTTCTGAGATAAATCAAGTTTCACTGTGTTTCCTATTTAAAACACTATTTGTAATTTTAATTTTACAGAAATTATTTTTAAAATTACCTTCAACATTAACATAAAATATTTCATTCAATCACCAAGACCAAACATTAATGTTTAGTGGGAGATTCAAATTTTGAAAGAGTTCAGGCCTGAAAACAATAGATAACAGAGGGTTTGAATATATAGTTTACTTACTTATATAAACATATCAACAAATTCAGTAATATAAACACTGGAAGATTCTTATACAACACATAGATCAAACCACAGATCATCACATGCATTTAAATTGGACAAGATAAATCTGTTTTTTTTTTAAAATAAATATTTACTCACCTTAAAAATTTCAGAGCACAGCGGAATTTTGAATCACTTTCCAGGCCTGAACATAAATTTGAAAAATGCATTTGCTTTGCTGAAGAAATTTGTCTCATGCATGCTTACAGATTGATGATTTTAAACTTGCAATTGAACTTGGTTCTTTGAAATGCAGGTTGATGCTTTTTAATTGAATACAGATTGAAGTTGCAGGTTTGAAATGTTGTGAAGAACTTTGTTTGTGGGTTGAGATTTAAAGTTGAATATGCATTTGAATTTACAGGTTAAAGGTTGCAGCAAATTTTGAATTGCAGATTTTATCTTTTGCTTCGGGTTTAATTTCAGATTTGAAAAAGGGTTTTCTGTTTGCCATTAATTTTTAAAGGAATGAAGGAAAAAGAAGTTTGAGAAGAAGAAGAAAGATTTGAAAAAAAATGAAAGAGAAAATAAATCTTCTTTATGTTTAAATCCAAATAAATAAAAATGTAGGCCACTTGTAGATTAAACTTACATTTGTCATAATCTTGTTTATTTGCCTTACAATTGTTATTAAGGGGTTTAACACGTTTACACATGTTTACTAGTATTTTAATTAAATTTTCATTTAGTTTAAATGTAAATGTAAGCTTACTTATTTAATTCTCATATGTAAATACAAGTTTAAATCCTTTAAAGAAAATATTAGAAAACTAATTAAAATACAAATACATTTTATATATGTAATTTAAAATGTAAAATATTCATATTTATACATTTATAACCATTTAAATTGAAGCATTTAAAAAAGAAAACAAAACTTTGTTTAAATCCCATTTAAACTATCATATTTTAAAAATAAACAATCAGCTTATATTTGAAAACAATTTAATTAAACTTAAATTATCTTTTGAAAAATATTAATTAAAATAAAGCTTTAAATTACAATATCAAACATATATAAATTATCAACAGATTATATTAAATTTCAAAACAACATCAAATTATAACATATACGTACATATATATTACAAATTTGAAAATTCATTCTTTTATTTAAAACAAAAGATATTCTATTCACAATATATATCAAATATATATTATAAACAGAATAAAATTTCATTAGCTTTGAAAAAATCAATTCTTACCAATTATTGCCAGATTAAAAATTTATTAACCCTGAAAAGATTAAATTTACCAATTTGAATTTAAATTATAAAGAAAAATCATCAAATCAATTTAATTATTAATACGGATTATTAAATTGTTATTGCTTAAAATTCCGGGTCGTTACAATCCCCCCCTTAAAAGAATTTCGTCCCCGAAATTTAAAAGCAAAGGTAATTTAATAACCCAGCAAAGATTTCAATTTCAAACAGCAAAGCATTCCTATCATCCAGTTACTAACAACCATAGCAACCAATCAAACAAATAAACCTAACCAATTATCCTGACAAAAATCAGAAAAAATCTCTAATACTATCTAGAGTTTCCCAAGTAAAAATTACCGGGAGACTCGCTCTACAGAAGCTAAACAAACTACACCACCAAAAATCCAGAGCTCCTCTCATCTCTAGATCCATCAATCTGAACAAAACATCAGACTATACCCAAGTCTAGCTCAACTTCCAAATCCAACTAAACTGCAGATTCAACAACCAACGACGAATCATACACGTTCTCCTTCAGAGATACATGATAAACAATGAATTCCAGCTATCCAAACTGGCAATTCAATCTTATCCTATCAGAAACACTGATAAGAATCCCAAATACCTTGGAACCAGCCATCCAATCTTATCCAATTTCTGCTCTCTTAACCAGAGAAATCTTAACAATAATGAAGTCTCCAACTTCGAATTCCAAACTCCCTATGTCTGCATAACACAACAGACAATCCTGGGCTACTAATCTTCTTCCTGATCAGCTCAACCCATGCAGATACTTCCAGAAACAACTAGATCAAAGCAAACCAGTTTCTAAATCCTATCCAACAGAAAAGTCTTCCAAGATCCGTCGAAATCTAGAACACAAGCTCTATTTCCCAAGCAATAGAAAACTAAACTTGCTTCCTTCCTTGCACAGCTGCTACCTTGCTTCCGCTGCACAACTCTGTTTCTGAAATAGATGAGAATACTGTTGATGAACACGAGTACAAACTTATCCAATATGTTCGGAATCTTTGTTCATCAAATCCATATAATATGAGTGACTCATCTGACTCGGTCACACATCCTTATAACAGGATCCAACTCAAAAACTAGATCTGACCAACCCAAACTCCAAAAACTCTGAGCTGCTACACCAACTCTACTACTAGGATGACTACCAAAATCGCTTCTGGAACCAAAACAAAATGGAACTCAGCTCCAGATGGAGACAAACTTCTGATTACCTCGGTAGCTCCTACTTCCACATGAGAATCCTCAGTCTCAAACAAAAGATAGCCTAAGAAAATTCCCGAATTAATCGCAAGTCACTTTTGCGATTCTACCTAGTTCGAATTCCAAAGAAACCGTCCTCTCTTTACCAATTAGAATAGCCATAAGCTTTTCCAAACAAGGTTAACCCTTCAAGAAAACTTCACCATCTGCCCGGACTGCTGAAAGAAGAACCACAAAGATTCCTGAACCATCGGAGAAACGGCCACACTACTACTTCCAAACTCTACCTCGATGATACTACAGAGCTAAAAGACCTTCTCGTCAGCATACCGAACACTTCGAGTAGCACTGCTACCATAGCTAACCAAAGACTACAAATCCAAAGGCTTCTCGAAAACCAAAATGATCAACAAACCACACAACGGACCTTCGAGATGGCAGACAACCTCTCAAGAAGTTCGGGCTCCAAACCAAGCATCAACATCTCGCTCTCCTTAAGAAATGAAAAATGAGACCATGCCAAAGCGAAACAACTCATAGACCTTAGTCTCATATTCCAGAACAGCCAACCTCCTTGCTAAAATCCAGACAACTTCTACACAGACGAGTCTTCCCTACGGCAGGAAAAGACTGCTTCTCAACCACTTCTAAAACTGCTCCAAGAGAAAACATCTTTAGAAATATCCATGGGTACTGCATCTCATCACGCAGTTATCAAGATATCATTACTTACTTCTGCCCTTCCGATAGATCCAAACTTACACTTCCAAGATAAACTCCGAATCTTTAAACGATTTCCTTCGGATATCAGAGAAATCCTTACTCCAAACTACAAATCTCACTCGAGAAGGTATTAGGTCTACAGTCTCGACAAATACTTCCAACCTCAAACATATGGACCTCTCATCAGGTAGTCGTGTTACACACACACACCACTACTCCATCCACCTCTAAAACTTATGTTGGAAAATCCGAACAGATTACCCAACAGATCAGGTAGATATAGATATATATAGATATATAGTTACATATAAAAATTACAAGTAGCTCTCTCAAGAAAGACACTACTCCAGAGCCTAGGTATTCACTCAACCTAACGCTCTGATACCAAATGTAGCGACCCGACTTCCTATTTCCAGAAAGTCGCATCGCTAATGAAGAAAGAAAGGGATAGAAGAAAAAAAAGAAACACAACAACATCAGAGAACTCATAGCGGAACGAATGAAATATAATATATCACATAAAAAATTACATAGTATCATATTACATCAGAGTACACAACTTATGGAACACATATTAGACAGTTATAAACATCTGTCTAACTATACAATTCAAGTACAACAGATACAGATACAAACAAACACAGCGGAACCATAATATATCTATAAGTGGAAGCCTCCTGCTCCATATCTCCTCCAGAATTCGTCAAGCTAACCTGAATCACTTGACTACTCATACATAATATGAGTACCCAAGAGTTTAATAAAACAGAAAATAAACACTCGGGTCAGACAGGGGTCTGGTGTGTGTAAACGGTTTAAAATTGCTTAACTTTAGAAAAACCTTTGAAAAGAAAAAGGTATCACGTAAGACTTCCCACACATAAACATGGAAAAGTTTTTACCTTACGCTAACCAAAACATTTGATAGGAAATCCAGTGATATTATAATAGTGTCTAGGGTTTTCAAGTAAATAAGAAATAGCCGAAATTGTTACATTATTAAATTCTAGCTACTAGCCACAAAAGTGGGTAATACAAACAAAACCGTAAGGCCTCGTAGGAAGAATGGGTTTCCATCAATGGTAGGGCTACTAGGGTACCGCCCGTCACAATACATGGCCTAGATCAACGTACCGAGGAGTCACCCTAACTCCCCTGCAACACAAGGCTGGGACCATCACTTACTGGACAGTCCCGAACAAGACAACCCCGGCAGTTGTCGCGAATCAACCGACCCACACAGCCGAATAAAAAGGGACTTCTAGACAGGGGAAAATCTTGTCCTGAAATGAGCGCTACCCACCTAGCCTTGCTGCACCTCCCCTGTTTTAGTCATTCCCGGGTTGATGAGGCTTGAGGCTGCGATTACCTTTATAGAACACATCTATCTTAGAATGCTCATCGTCCACCTGACGATGTTCTTAAAGCATTCAATCCATAGAAGTTCGTTCCGGGTTCGAACGAAACCGAAGGCACTATCTCGTTGCACTCGTTTTTGGAATCACCCTCAGAGTCAACGACCATAGCTGATGCAGCGCATCATGATAAGCGAGTTAAGTCTCTCAACCTTAAGTCGCTCAACCTTAAGTCGCTCAACCTTAAGTCGCTCAACCATCTTATGTCGCCTACCTTAAGTCGCATGCCATGAGTCGCATACCTTATAAGATAACGACTCAAGAAATCAAGCCGTATTTCTATAGGTCGTTCACTTATGCCGCATTTCTATAGGTCGTTCACTTATGCCGCATTTCTCTAAGTCGCTCAGTTATGTCGCATGAAGCTTATGTCGCTTAAGTCGTTCTTGAAGCTTATGTCGCTTAAGTCGCTTAAGTTACTTATGTCGCTTAAGTCATTCCTGAAGCTTATGTCTTTTAAGTCGTTCCTGTAGCTTATGTCGCTTAAGTCGTTCTTGAAGCTTTGCTATCTTCTTAAGTCATAAGTTCTCATGTCGCATTGTTGTTAGGTCATGTGTTGTATTGTTAAGTCGCATGTGTGTTGTATTTTTAAGTCGCATGTGTGTGTTGTATTTTTAAGTCGCATGTGTGTTGTATTGTTAAGTCGCATGTTTGTTGTATTGTTAAGTCGTGTGATGTTGTAACTTGTATGTGTTAGGTCGTGAGTCGTATGATGTTAAGTCGCATGTGTGTGTTGTAATTTCCTATAAATAGGGGTGTGTTGTCATTTGTAAGGGTAGTTGATTTTGAAATAAATTTGTGTGTGAGCTTAGCCACCATTGTTGGAAGTTGAGTGTGATCTCCTTCTTCTTTCTATCTTCGGGTTATTCGTGAGCGATTCAACAAATTTGAAGCCAATTCTCGGTATCACTTACGAGTGATCAACGATCGAATTGTAGATCTTTCAACACGGCATCTTGCGAGATCAATGGGTTGGAGATAGCCAGATTCCGGCATCATCACGATCAACGGAACTAAGCATTTATCATTCTATCGGTTTATTTGACACGAAATCATCATTTTGCGAGGATGATCCTGGATAGGTTGTGACAGTTTGGTATCTAAACTGTTCGAGCCTAGTCAAAGCTGCGTCAATTGGTATCAAAGCCAAATGAGAGACGGAAACGAGATTGTTTAATGATCATGCCTCCGAGACGTGCTAATCGCTATCATAATGTTGAAGATTTGTATAGAAGACAAGAAGCCGAGCGGATGGAGCAGCATATCAATGAAAAGTACACTGAGGGTATTGAAAAATTGAAGAAATTGATGAACGACATGAATCAAAATCAAAGGAGAACGTCACCAGTTTCGAACCAGAGTGGAAACAGGGTATCACCACAGGTTTCAGAAGAAAGGAGGATGTCACTCCGGTCTTATCGAGATAGGAGAGAATCATCAGCTTCAATGATGCGAGACCACCATGGGTACCGAAATGAAGAGGGAAGAACTCAACGTGGGTTCGAAAATGAACCATATCGTTACGTTGAAAGACATGGTAGAAGGGACATGCGTGGTCGTAGAGATGTAAATGGTCAGGATCGATATCGAAATACATCTGATTTTGAGGAAGATGGTGATGGAGGTAGTATTCATTATCGAAATAGAGGCCAAGTGCGAAATCAATATCTGTATTCAAAAAATGATCGTAAATGGGAGTCAGGCATGAGGATGGAAATTCCAGAATTCAAAGGTAGTATGCAAGCAGAAGAATTTCTTGATTGGTTGTCGAATGTTGAAGAAATTTTGAAATTCAAGGAGGTGCCTGAGAATCGCAGAGTCCAATTAATTGTACAAAACTAAGGGGAAGAGCTATGGCTTGGTGGCAACAAACTAAACTAACTCGGGAGAGAATGGGAAAATCAAAAGTTGTCACTTTGGAGAAGATGAGAAAGATGATGAAAGCGACTTTCTTGCCGTACAATTATCAATCTCTTATGTATCAACGTTTGCAGAATTTGAGACAAGGGACGAAGACAGTGAATGACTATGTAGATGAATTCTATCAATTGATTACAAGGAATGATATTATGGAAACCGAGGAACAACTAATGTTTAGATATGTTTGAGGGTTACGGATGCAAATTCAAGACATGGTTAATATGTTTAATCCAATGTCTATTGCTGAAGCACATCAGAAAGCTCTAGCTTTGGAGAAACAAGGGAGACGAGGAAGTGGTGTGTTTACGGGTTCTAACCACCAGAATAAGGGTGCTAGTAGCAGTGCTAATGTTTCCAAGGCAGTCAATAAACCAATTATCAATGAAGCCGCTAAAGCAAAGGTCAATAACAGTATCAAGTGCTATAATTGTCAGGAGTTTGGCCATAAGAGTAATGAATGTACAAAGGCAAAGAAGAAAGCATTAGTTGCAGAGGAATGTGAGTACGAGGATGTGGAAGCTGAAATTGATTATTCTCAACCATCGAAGTTTGATGAAGATGAAGAAGTTGTGTCAGGAGACGAAGGGTGTAACTTGATGATAAGGAGGTCTTGTTTAGTGCCAAAGCATGAGAATGATTCTAGTTGGCTGAGAAGCAATATCTTTCAGTCTACATGTACTATCTTGGGAAAGGTTTGTCGATTTGTTATTGATGCGGGAAGCTGCGATAACATTATTTCTGAAGAAGCCGTCAAGAAGTTAGGGTTGAAGACTGAAAAACACCCTAGACCTTATAAACTGGCATGGCTAAAGAAAGGTGGAGAAGTGACCATGCGAAGACGAGCATTTGTTACATTTTCTATTGGGAAGAAGTATAAAGATGATATATGGTGTGATGTTGTCGATATGGATGTGTGTCATCTACTATTAGGAAGACCATAGCAATATGATAGAGCTGTACAACATAATGGTCGCACCAACAGCTACAGTTTAATGTTCGAAGGTACCCAAATTACTTTAGTTCCTAAGAAGCGTGAACAAAGTGAAAGCAAGTCAGAGAAGAATGTGGAATCAACTAGTCTATTATCTACGAGAGAATTTGTTGAAGAAGTGGAAGATAGTGTTGAATTGTTTATGTTGATTGGGTATGAAACATGTGAAGATCTTGAAATTCCTACGGAGTTTAGACCGTTGTTAAATGAATTTGAAGATGTCTTTCCTGTGGAATTACCCAAGGAATTACCGCCACCGAGGGATATACAACATCAAATTGATCTAGTGCCAGGTGCTGTTTTATCGCATAGGCCACATTATCGTATGAGTCCAGAAGAGCATGAAGAGTTGAGGAGACAGGTTGAGGAGTTGCTTAAGCAAGGACGTGTTCGAGAGAGTCTCAGTCCTTGCGCTGTACCAGCTCTGTTGGTACCGAAGAAAGATGGTTCATGGAGAATGTGTACAGACAGCAGGGCACTCAACAAAATAACTGTCAGATATAGATTTCCTATGCCAAGACTTGATGATCTATTGGATCAACTCAGTGGGTCTGTAATTTTTTCTAAGATCGACCTTAAGAGTGGTTATAATCATATTCGCATAAGACCAGGTGATGGATGGAAGACAACATTCAAGACTCGGGAAGGATTATATGAATGGCTGGTCATGCCATTTGGTCTATCTAATGCACCAAGCACATTTATAAGGGTGATGAATCAAATTTTTAGACCTTACATCGGGAAGTTTGTTGTAGTCTACTTTGATGATATCTTGATATATAGTGCTAGCACAGAGGAGCACATTCAACACTTGCAAAAGGTGTTGACTATTCTTCGTCAAGAACAGTTCTATGCAGCGATGAAGAAATGCGTGTTCATGATGCCAAGTGTTTTATTTCTGGGTTATGGCGTGTCTAAGGAAGGGATACAAGTGGACCAGAGTAAAGTAGCCGCAATCAGAAATTGGCCACAGCCTAAAACTATAACAGAAAGCAGGAGTTTCCATGGGTTAACTTCATTTTATCGAAGATTTAAACCGCACTTTAGTAGTGTAATGACTCCTATTACTGATTGTATGAAAGGAAAGCAGTTTTAATGGACAAAAGAGGTAGGATCTGCTTTTGAACAAATCAAGGAACTTTTAACCTCAGCACCGATTCTAGTGTTGCCAGATTTTCAGTTAGTATTTGAGTTACATACAGATGCTTCCAAAGTTGGAATTGGAGGAGTGTTGAGTCAGAAGGGACGTCCAATTGCCTATTTTAGTGAAAAACTTTTTGGAGCAAAAATGAGTTACAGCACTTATGACGTGGAGTTTTATGCTATTGTGCAGGCCATGAAGCATTGGAGACATTACTTGTTCCATAAAAATTTTTATTTATATACAGATCATGAAGCATTGAAACATTTATAAGGGCAGAATAAAATTATAGCTAGGCATGCATCGTGGATAGCTTATTTGCAGCAATTTACATTCGTCATAAAGCACAAGTCTGGAGTAACTAATCGCGTAGCCGATGCATTGAGGCGGAGGAATAATTTACTAACAATCATGCGAATAGAGGTGATGGGTTTTGACTTACTTCCAGATCTTCTTACTTCAGATTCATATTTTTTCGAAATCCTAGACAAAGTCAAGCAGGGAAGCATGGATGGATATACGCTGGTTAAAGGTTTTATATTCAAAGGAAATAAGTTGTGTATTCCAGATTGCAGTCTACGAATGAAAATCATCAAAGAATTACATGAAGAAGGACACGTGGGCCACGACCGTACTATGCAGTTGATCCCAAAGTCTTATTTTTGGCCGTCAATGAGGAAGGAGTTTGAAAAGTTCATTCAGAGGGGTCATATTTGTCAAGTTTCAAAGGGGACCGCAACAAATGCAGGTTTATATATACCGTTGCCTATACCTACTAAACCATGGGTGGATGTCAGCATGGACTTTGTATTGGGCTTGCCGAGGACGCAACGTGGCAATGATTCTATCTACGTGGTGGTTGATCGGTTTTCAAAAATGGTACATTTTATCGCATCCAAGAAGACTGCAGATGCAGTTAATGTCGCACAGTTATACTTCAGAGAGATCTATCGCCTTCACGGGTTGCCTGAATCTATTGTATCGGATAGAGAAACTCGTTTTCTGAGTCATTTTTGGATGAGTCTATGGAGAATGGTCTGGACAAAGCTGAAATTTAGTAGTGCTTATCATCCACAGACGGATGGACATACAGAAGTTGTGAATAGATCCCTAGGTAATCTATTGAGATGCCTCGTGAATGACAATTTGAAGAGTTGGGATTCCAACCTGTGTCAAGCTGAGTTTGCACACAACCATGTAGTTAATCGTAGCACTGGGTTTAGTCCATTCCAAATCGTTTACTCAACAATCCTTAAGGGGCGATTAGATTTATCTAAGTACCGCAGCAGAAAGGAGTGATCAAACGAGCTAGTGATTTTGTGAATGAATTGCAAGAGTGCCACAAGGTTGTGCAAGAACAATTGCTTAAGGCGAATGAGAAATATAAGCAATCCGTAGATATTAAACGATGAAATGTTGAGTTCAAAGAAGGAGATTTTGTATATGCAGTATTCACTAAGGATCGATTTCCTATTGGTACTTACAACAAACTAGCTGCTAGAAAGATTAGCCCTTTGGAAATCGTAAAAAAGATTAATGAGAATGCTTATCGGTTAAAATTGCCGGATCATATCCACACTGCCAACGTTTTCAACGTCAAACACTTGATTCCATATCATGATAATAAATATGTCGAAGAAGTGGAAAGTGTAAATTCGGGGTCGAATTCTTTTCAACCAGGGGAGGATGATGCAGCGCATCATGATAAGCGAGTTAAGCCGCTCAACCTTAAGTCGCTCAACCATCTTATGTCGCCTACCTTAAGTCGCATGCCATGAGTCGCATGCCTTATAAGATAACGACTCAAGAAATCAAGCCGCATTTCTATAGGTCGTTCACTTATGCCGCATTTCTATAGGTCGTTCACTTATGCCGCATTTCTATAAGTCGCTCAGTCATGTCGCATGAAGCTTATGTCGCTTAAGTCGTTCCTGAAGCTTATGTCGCTTAAGTCGCTTATGTCGCTCAAGTCGCTTAAGTCACTTATGTTGCTTAAGTCGTTCCTGAAGCTGATGTCGTTTAAGTCGTTCCCGAAGCTTATGTCGCTTAAGTCGTTCCTGAAGCTGTGCTATCTTCTTAAGTCACAAGTTCTCATGTCGCATTGTTGTTAGGTCGTGTGTTGTATTGTTAAGTCGCATGTGTGTTGTATTTTTAAGTCGCATGTGTGTGTTGTATTTTTAAGTCGCATGTGTGTTGTATTGTTAAGTCGCATGTTTGTTGTATTGTTAAGTTGTGTGATGTTGTAACTCGTATGTGTTAGGTCGTGAGTCGTACGATGTTAAGTCGCATGTGTGTGTTGTAATTTCCTATAAATAGGGGTGTGTTGTCATTTGTAAGGGTAGTTGATTTTGAAATAAATTTGTGCGTGATCTTTGGCCACCATTGTTGGAAGTTGAGTGTGCTCTCCTTCTTCTTTCCATCTTCGGGTTATTCGTGAGCGAATCAACGAATTTGAAGCCAATTCTCGGTATCACTTACGAGTAATCAACGATCGAATTGTAGATCTTTCAACACGTCATCTTGCGATATCAACGGGTTGGAGATAGCTAGATTCCGGCATCATCACGATCAACAGAACTAAGCATTTATCGTTCTATCGGTTTATTTGACACAAAATCATCATTTCGTGAGGAAGATCCTGGATAGGTTGTGACAATTTGGTATCTAAACTGTTCGAGCCTAGTCAAAGCTACGTCAATAGCCCTTGCACTCTAAATCACCATCTCGAACCTATAAGTACTATCTCCGTCAAACTGGTCACGGAATTACCCATAGAGTTATACTGACGAATAGTCCTTACACCTCGAGTCTTCACAAAGCTCCACTTGGATTTACGATCTAATGTTTAATTGGAATCGATGTGGTTTTCGGATTATCCAAATATGGAAACCCGATACCGGTCTCATCGAAACCAAATGCCATTTTAATGTCCAAGTTGTTTTAAGGGTTTTAAACAGTTAAAACTTACATACAAGATGATATAAACAGATAGATGAATTACATTATCACAACAGATAATTCATAACAATCATTCATCTCACAAGCAGTATATCACATATCATAGATATCCAAATCATCCAGTTATCAACCAAACACCCAATATCAATCATCCAATAGTAATCAATTATCCAGTATCAATCCATCACCTAATACTAATCGTCCAATATCAATCAATCATTCAAAAGCAGAATTGATTAACTCCTAACCAATTGGATTACCTAAATCCTTCTTCATTTATTTATTCCAAATAAATAAATTAATCATCTCTTAATAATCTTCCTTAATTAATCTTCCTTGATTAATTACATTCAAGTAATTATTCCTTAACCATGTACAGTAATTAAACTTTTAATTACTATCATTAATTACAAAATTAATGCTCCTTCATTTGCTTCCATTAATTAACTATAATTAATTACATTAAACCTTAATTAATTACAATTAATTAATCACACTTAGATTAATCACTTTATTAATCAATCTTGATTAATAACATAATGATCCTTATTAATTGATAATTCCTTAAATTAATTAAATAATTAACTTGTAATTAATCATCTTATTAATCATAAACAGTAATTAATAACTTATAATTACTTATCTAAATTAATTAACTTCTTAATTAATTATATTAACCCTTGATTAATTAATCTAATTAATCAACCTTTAATTACTTCATTAAGTAATTATTAATCAATTAAATTAATAAATAAATCCTTACTTAATTACTTCAATAATTAATTACATTTCAATTAATTACACTTAGCAATTAATCTTAAATTAACGACATTCATTAATTAATTAATCACATTAAATAATTATCTAAATTGATTAAGTAATTAACCTTTAATTACTTACATAAGTAATTATCATCAAATTACTTTCATTAATTACTTAACAAATAATTAATTCCATCATTAAATGATCATTGATTCTTTAATTAATTAATTACTCCATAATTAATTAACTTAAAACAATTATATTAATTCAATTCCTTAATTGATAACAACAAGTGATTACCCATTAATCACTTCCATTTAATTACTCCCATGAGTAATTTCCTCTAATTACTTCCATAAGTAATTGCCATTCTTAATTACATTCAATTATTAAACATTGATGACTTCATTAAGTAATCACACTTAATTAATCCATAATTAAATGATTATTTAAAATTAAATAATAAATTAACTAATTATTTAAAATTAATTAAATAATTAATTAACATCTTATATTTAAAATCCTTAATTAATTAAGAAAGCATTAATCTTAATTAAACTTTACTTATTAACAAATCATATTTAATTAAGTATTCTTAAATTCATAACAAAATAATTATTTATCTTCATAAATAAATTATTTGAATTAAATCAAATTTTAATAACTTAAAACAAATTATTCAATTTGGTTCTCAAAATCATAATAATAACTTTATTTGAAAATAACATATTTAGAAATAAATTTGAAATTAAAAAATATTAATTTTCTAAGTTAAACTTATTCATTTTAAATAAAATTTAAAAACTTTGTTATTAAAATATTAATTTAAAACTTTGATTAAATAATTGAATTCAAAGCATTATTTTAAATTGAAATCCAAAATTTAAATTAAGATAATTACTTTTAAAAACAATCATCTTAAACCTTTTTAAATTTGAAAATAGATTCAATTAACATTTATAAAGTTTGATTTACATTTATTTTAAAACAACAAGTTTTTAACTCTTGTTTCTTTTATAAAAATTGTTTATAATTTAATGCTTGATCTATATTTGTTCAAACTCAAGTTAACATTAATAACTTATCAATTATATCGTACTTAACATTACAGTACTAACCAACACAAACAACCCAAGATACTCGAGCAAAACACAGCAACCATCACGAGCCAACCCCGAGCTAAAACCCAAGCATGTCTGCTTCGAGTCGACCTTCGGAATACACGAGTGCTTCTTCGCGTCACAATTCGTCTTCCCCAACTCTCAAAATACCCAGTTGCGTAGCGTACACGTGTGTACGTGCGCGATCACTTCCGGCCATGGTAAGTCGTCATGACCACTGTCGACGATCACTCGATCGCATGCGACCCTTCCCAATCACTTAGATCGAAGAATGCTCGATCGAATCAAAATTCGAGCATACGGACCAAAATACTGCAGAAACAACGACCCCTAAACCTCCCCTTTACCGACCACCAAAACGCTGATGATCCATGCCGACCACTCCATCGTGATGCCACAACCAAGGTCGTCAACTTCCCCAAATGCGATCAAACTCGGTCAAAAATTCAAGACGCAAAAGCTTCTACAGTTCGACCGAAACCAAACAACTCTAAAACCCTAATTGATTCAAATTCGAACAATATATCCATTGGAAAAATTCATCTGTATTTTTCCCAAAATCTACCGCCTAAGAACAAGCCATGATAAAAAATTCGACTATAATTATTGTATAGATCATCGGAAATTCATAAATTTGCCGATGTCGTTCAGCTTAAGATTCCCGATCGATTATCACTTTAAAAATTATGAAATTCATGTTAAAAATCATTATTTTTAACAACTAATTCATTTATATAACCCATAGCAAGAATTTAGGAAATCAATTTTCTGACATGAATCAAGTTTCACTGTGTTTCCATTCTAAACACTATTTGTAATTTTGATTTTACAGAAATTATTTTTAAAATTACCTTCAACATTAACATAAAATATTTCATTCAATCACCAAGACCAAACATTAATGTTTAGTGAGAGATTCAAATTTTGAAAGAATTCAGGCCTGAAAACAATAGATAACAGAGGTTTTGAATATACAGTTTACTTACTTATATAAACATATCAGCAAATTCAGTAATATAAACACTGGAAGATTCTTATACAACACACAGATCATCACATGCATTTAAATTGGACAAGGTAAATCTATTTTTTTTTTAAAATTACTCAGCTTAAAAATTTCAGAGCACAACAGAATTTTGAATCACTTTCCAGGCCTGAACATAAATTTGAAAAATGCATTTGCTTTACTAAAGAAATTTGTCCCATGCATGCTTACAGATTGATGATTTTAAACTTGCAATTAAACTTGATTCTTTGAAATGCAGGTTGATGCTTTTTGATTGAATATAGATTGAATTTGTAGGTTTGAAATGTTGTGAAAAACTTTGTTTGCAGGTTGAGATTTGAAGTGGAATATCCATTCGAATTTACATGTTGAAGGTTGCAGCAAATTTCGAATTGCAAGTTTTACCTTTTTCTTTGGGTTTAATTTCAGATTTGAAAAAGGGTTTTCTGTTTGCCATTAATTTTTAAAGGAACGAAGGAAAAAGAAGTTTGAGAAGAAGGAAGATTTGAAAAAAAATGAAAGAGAAAACAAATCTTCTTTATGCACCTATGACGACTCGACTTTTCAACCACAGAAAAGTCGTATCATCATGAAGAAAGAAAGGGATAGAGAAGAGAAAAGAAAGAGAAGAAAGACGAATCAACATCAGAATCTCAACAGCAGAACGAATAAATTATATTAATAACATAAGTATTACATAGTATATAACACAAATCAGAGTTACACAGAATATACATCACATACTAGATAGTTACAAACACCTGTCTAGTTATACAACTCAATACAAGAGATACAAACACAGAGAACACATAGCGGAACTATATATCTAACGTCGAAGCTTCCTGCTCCATTGCTCCTCCATAATTCGTCAAAAGCTGACCTGAATCCCTTGGCTACTCGTAAAAATTTGAGTACCCTAGAGTTTAAGAAAACAGAAGATAAACTCTGGGTTAGACATGGGTCTGGTGTGAGTAACATAATAAAGTTGCTTAACTTTGAAAAACCTTTGAAAAGAAAAAGTATCACGTAAGACTTCCCACACATAAACATGGAAAAAAATTTACCTTACGCTAACCAAAACATTTGATAGGAAATCCAGTGATATTATAATAGGTCTAGGGTTTTCAAGTAAATAAGAAATAGCCGAAATTGTTACATGATTAAATTCTAGCTACTAGCCACAAAAGTGGGTAATACAACCGTTGGCACTTACTGGATTTTGTATTCCATCAATGGCTGGGCTACTGGGGTACCGCCCGTCACAGTACGTGGCCTAGATCAACGTACCGAGGAGTACGCCCGCTCCCCTACAACACAACACCGGAACCAGTCCTTACTGAATAGTCCCGAACAAGACAACACCGCAGTTGGCTTACGTTCCAACCGCCCATACAGCCGAAATAAAAAGGGACCTCTATACAGGGGAAAATCTCGTCCTACTTGGGCATGACCCACTTAGCCTTGCTGCACCTCCCATGTTTTAGCCATTCCCGGTTGATGAGGCTTAAGGCTACGATTACCTTTAGAGAACACATCTCTTAGAATGCTCATCGTCCACCTGACGATGTTCTGAAAGCATTCAATCCATACAAGTTCATTCCGGGTTCGAACGAAACTAAAGGCATTATCTCGTTACACTCATTTTGGAATCACCCTCAGAGTTAACGACGATAACCCTTGCACTCTGAATCACCATCTCGAACCTATAAGAACTATCTCCGTAACACTCATCACGGAATCACCCCCAGAGTTATACTGACGTATAGATCTTACATCTAGAGTCTTCACTCTTCACAAGAGATTCACGATCTATCATTAATTTGGATCGACGTGGTTTTCGGATATCCAAATATGGAAACCCGATCCCGGTCTCATCGAAATCCAAAGCGTGTCTTTTAAGGCCAAGTTGTTTTAAAGGTTTAAAACAATACAATTCTATATACACAGATAGATAAATCACAGATTCACAATAGATAATCAATATTATCATCACAACAGATAATCCATATCATCATTAAAAGGTAATCCAAATCATCATCACAATGCAACCAATGCATCCATATCATTCAATATTACTTATCTCATATTCTGAGATTCAAACCATTCAAGGCAAACAACATCATCCATCTATATAAGCAATGATTAACCACACCAAATATAATTAATTTAAAATTAATTAAATTAATTACATCTTTCTAATTAATTTAAAATGAATTAAATTAATTACATCACCAATATAAATCTTGCTTACATCACTATTAATTAATTATCAATCAATTAATTAATCATCAATCAATTATTCATTTTAATTAATCATCTCTGATTAATTAACCTTTAATTACATTTAAGTAATTATCCACTAATTAATTTCTCAAATTAATTATACTTAACCAAATACAGTAATTAATCTTTAATTACTTCCTTAATTAATTAACTATAAATTAATTACATTAATCCTTAATTAATTACATTAATTAATCCCTTTATTTATTAATTATTTCTAAATAAATCCATTCTTAATTACATCATTAATTATAATAATTAATGATCTCTATTTTCTTATTTAAATTAATTACATTAATTAATCTACAATTAAACCATAATTGTTAATCACCCTTGATTAACTCCATTCAGTAATTAACTACACTTAATTACTTCACAAAATAAATTAATTACTCGTTAATTAATTATCTCTAATTAATCCCTTGATTAATTTACAAAGTAATTATAATCAAATTACTTTCATAATCAAATCACTTCAATTAATTACATACAATAATTACCCATAAATTACTTCTCTAAGTAATTTCTCTTTATTTAATTACATTAAGTAATTATACTTCACAAATCAACAAATGATTATTTTAAATTAATTAAACTCAATTAATTACAATAAGTCATCAATTCCCTAATTACTTCCATAAGTAATTATACATAACAATTTACAAAATGATCATCTTTAAATTAATTAATCTAATTAATAATTAAAATTAATCACATTAATTAATTATTTAATAATCCTTAGTTAATGACCTTCATTAACTATTTAACAATTCATTAATTATTTTTCTAAAATAATTTACTTATTTTAAATCATTATTAATTAATTAATCATCAATAACCATTTAATTAACCCCTAATTATTTAATTAATTAAGTGTTAACTATAACTTAAATAATTCTTTATTACTTAATTAATTAATCATTAATTAAAAACTAATCTTATTTAATTAATGATTCTAAAATTACAAGTTAATTATTCTAAGAATAATTAATCTTGATCCTTTAAGATTAAACCCATAATTACTTTGAGTAATTATTTATTTCATTAATTTATTAAATAAATTAATTTTTCATTTAATTACCCTAATAATTAAATGAAATACAAATCATTAAATTATAATTTAACTCCAACAAGTTTTAAAATCAATTTAAAACCTTTAAATTTACATGATAAATAAAACGTTTCTTATAAAAGAAATTCTACAAAAGTTAAAACAAATTACTTTTTAAATTCAAACCTCTAAATTTTACTTATCATTCAAAATTGTTAAACATTTAAATTTATAAAACTTAAATTTAATTTCTAAACCAAAGATTCAAATTCAGATTTGAATCAAATTTAAATTTTAAAACTTATTGATTTCCAGCTATGATTCAAATTAAAACTTGAATTCATAATTTAAAATTAGCTTTAAAACTCATTTTAAATCTTTGCTTAACACTTAAAAATTCAGTTTAAAAATTTGAAAAACATAACATGTTTTCTAACCTGTACAAAATTAACTCAAGCTAACAATTAAACTATTCGAGCCGAACCTATTCTAGCTTGAACAAACACTAAAATAAACTCGAGTAACAATTTCCATTTAAATTCATCTTAAAATCATTAAAATACAACACTGACGGGTTTAATGTATAAACCTGTAACACTATTCTCCCCTGAACCGATAAGTAAACTACTTCGAGACAATCATTCCCAAGCTTCGAGCAAAAACACGATGCAACCCGATACACACACGAGTTCCCCTCTTTCTCAAAAACAACTGACATTCCAAGTTCACCGTGCACCAGCACCAACCCCGCCGCCACCTCCGGCCTCTCGCGACCTCACGAGCAAGTCGACGGCCATCTCCTAATTCGATCCCGACCCTCAAATTGAATGCAGAACCCCTAATTCAAAAATGAGCATCGAAGCTTCAAAACAGTAGCAATGTCGCGATAGGAATTTGCCTCAATCACCAAATTCTGACCTCTAGGGAAGCTCCACCTCTGGCCACTTCTTCATCCACACCTCATCTATCACCAACTCAAATCAGGGCAAGCTCGATCACTTATTTTGATCGCGGTGATCAATTTTTCTTGCTCACAGAAAACTAGGGTTAAAAAAATAATCCCAAATTAATTCTGCAAAAAATAATCCCAAATTAATTCTGCCTCAGTGCATAATCCCTCCTCCCTATATTTTTCCCTGCATCATAGATCATCATTCCATCACTAGGAAAAACAATGGCCACCCCGACCTCTCAAATTGACAGAACCACTCCAAAACTCCATTTCCAGACAAACCAGAAATGCTCTTTCAATTTTAAACTAGATTTTCTGATTTTTGCTTTAGAATTGAAGTATTTGATTAAGTAATCGGTTTATATACCTGAATCAAAGAATCTGTATAATTAAATTCTTACTTTCACAAGTTTACTCTGTTGTACTTTATGTTTCAGAGATACTACAGTTTTTTTCTTTTATTATTTTATTTTATTTTTAAATAATGCTTGAATTTATATATAAGAATTTAAAATACAAATTACAAATGATCTTAATTTGTTTATATTCTCTTCTATAAATTATTTAAATTGGTTTAATTTGTTATTTTCAAATAGTAATTATAATACTTAGTTTTCATAATCATAACTAGATTGTTAGAAATAGGATTTCTTATTTTTAATTTTAATAAGAGTTATATATGCATACATATATAACTTGATTTTTAAAATTTGATTTGATAAATTAATTGAAAATTTGGATTTAATGTTTTGAAATTTAATAGAATATCCTCTATTTTCAAAAATATTTTCTATATTTTCAATAAAATTATTTTCAAAGTATTTTCATTGGGTGTTGAAAATGGGTCTGCTAAGTACTTAAAGATTTTCAGTCGTACGCCTGATCAACGTATGACCGAATTTCTATGAGAACAAGGATTCACTGGTTGAGACATCGAGTTATAAAAAGTATTTTTATAAAACTGATTTGTAATATTATATAGATTTTTAAAAGTGTTTTAAATTGATCGAAGAATATTTTAACCGGTTTTAAAATATTTAATAAATTCTGGCTTCGTTCCTTTTCGAGGACGAAAAGATTCAAAGGGGGGAGGAATGTGATAACCCGAATTTTAGAATACCTGTAATTTATAGATTAACTAAATTTAATTAATGGAAATACTGATTTATAAGTTAAACAAATAATTCTGGTAATGAAAGTATATATCTGAAAAAGTATTGGTTTAATAATCTTTCTAGTATAATTAATTAAATTGGCAAAATTGATGTTTTCAAACAAATAATAATGATTTTTTTTGTATATACATAGATATAAATAGATTTTATAGGAATAAAATTGTTATTTTTTTTTAAATCGAATAAGTAGTTATGTATGTATATATGTATATATGTATAAATTGATTTGTAAATTGGATTTTAGAATTTAATTTGAATTTGAACTCGAATTTAAAGTTTTGAAATTCAAAGGATGGATATTTTGAAATATTTGAATTGAAAGATATTTGGATAAGCTTTTATTCATAATTTGTTTTATTACATTTTCTTTACATAAGAAATTCACACATGTAGTACATAAGAATAAACAAATTAAGTAAAACCTTTATTAACATATAAAATAAAAAGAAAATAATACAAAGACAAGTGTTATCATATTAAAACTTAATATAACATGTGTTAACTAATGAATAAAGGTTTATGACAAGTGTCATACATTACAACAAGTGGCACTTTTAGATTTAATTTTCTTTTATTTCTGTTAAATAATTTTCAGCCTAAAAACATATACTTCTCTCTATCTATTTTTTTTCTTTTCTTGAAAATTCAAAAGCTAAGAAACAAAATTTGAACTCAAACAGTCTATCAAAACAAATCTGAAATGCAACCCTGTAAATCAATTATCCTCAAACCTGAAGTCATTTTCAAAAGCTCAAACTCAAAGTTAAAAATCCTACATCCATTTTCTGTTTTAAGAACAAGTCTGTAACCATTTTGTAAGTTAGACCAAAGCCTGCAACAATATTTATTTTCAAGTGCAACCTGAAGTAAATTAAAACTTACAAAGTTTCCAGTTCAAAGAGACCATGGTTTCGAATTTTTCAAGCACCCCAGTTTTAAAGTATGAAAGCAAATTCAATTTCAAATTTCCAGTTTTTCAAGCTCTGTTCAACTGCTTTAGCTTCTCTGCTCATCATATCGGTGAGTAAACATTTACATTAAAAAAGCTTTAGTAAGTGTAGTTATTGAATGTGAATTACTGTGTTGGAAAAACGCTTTGCAAGTGTGTGTATAAGTAAATCTATGTGTGTATGCATTTGAGGGGAGTGCGCATGTGGGTTGCCTGAGTATCCCTCTGTTCATAAGTTCAGAGTTTAAAGTTTTATATAAATTTTTTTTTCAAATCTTCCCATCTGCTCTTGTGTCAGATTTTGGAATTTGGACAAGAATGATTTGTTTAAACTTATCTAAGATTTGAAATTTTAATTAAGTAGGAAAGCTAGAGTATCACCTGAAAAAAAGTAAATAATAGTAAATTTTTTGATAAATGTTAAAATTCAAACTCAACAACCTTCTGATTTCCTTTATATCCTGAATCGTTGACTTAAATTATGATTTTTAAGAGTAAATTCATAAATTTTAGTCTTGGATTGAATGTGTTATTCTGGATTAACCAGAATATGGATTTTTAAGGTTTTCGTGTAGCTGTAGGGGTTCTGGTGGTCGAGGCCATTACTGGAGGAGGTCGGGGTATTGAGGTGATCGGCAAAAATGGCTGAAAGGTGATTAATCCACCAAGGCGTTGGGAATTGCTCGGTTTAGTTATTAAGGCTAGTTCTTTCGAAGTTAGGAAAATTTATCACTGTGGCTTCATTGGTAAATCGAGCTGCGGTGCTTCTACGAAAAGATGGCATGGGGACTTACGAGGCTGTGGACGGAGTTTGGTGAACTCTTGTGAACGGCGACCACTGTAACGGTCTAGGCTTTGCAACCATCGACATCAGCTAATAACCGACGTGGCTTACAGTGATACCTCATATTTGCTTTTATGGCCAGCCTCTCGACCATAAGCACCTAGCAAACCAACCCGAAAAGGCCTTATACTACCCCCCGGGACATGTAGGAGTAAGAGTCTCTTGCTCGCCACCAAATAGAAAGCGAGAAGCCCCTATCAATTAAGTTAGTTAATTACCGAATGTGATTAATCTGGAATGATTAATAATAGTGGTTAATTACTTAAGGTAATTAATTTAAGAAGGTAATTAATTAAATTAAGGATCATTAATTATTATAATTAATGATGTAATTAAAGTTGATTAATTATGATTATTAATCAATGATAAATAATTAAAGGTAATTAATTAATGTAAATAATTAAGGATTAAGGTAATTAATAATAGTTAACTAATTAATTGAAGTAATTAAAGGTTAATTACTGTTTTTGTTTGAGAATAATTAATTTGTGAAATTAATTAAGGATAATTAATTGAATGTAATTAAGGGTAATTAATCAAGGGTGATTAGTTAAGGTGATTATTTTATATAATTAATTAATTGATTGTAATCAATTAAACGATTGAGTAAGCAATATTTATATTGGTGAAGTAATTAATTTAATTTATTTTAAATTAATTAAAGATGAAGAATTAATTTAGTTCACTTTAAATTAATTAGAGATGGAGGTAATTAATTTAATTCATTTTAAATTAATTATATTGTGATGATTAAATCATTGCTTACATATGAATGGATGATATTGATTGCCTTGAATGGTTGTGATCTTAGAAATGAGATAAGTGATGTTGTGTGGTATGAATGCTTGGTTGCATTGTGATGGTAATATGGATTACCTATTATGATATGGATCATCTGTTTATTTTGATAATGTTGATTATCAATTGTGATTTGTGAGTTATCTATCTGTGTATATATAGATAATTGAATTTTTTAAACTTTAAAACAACTTGGACCTAAAAGACACGTTTTGGATTTCGATGAGACCGGTATCGGGTTTCCATATTTGGATATCCGAAAACCACATCGATCGAAATTAACGGTAGGTCGTGAATCTCAAGTGAAGATGAAGATTCAGAGTGCAAGGGTTATCGTCGTTAACTCTGAGGGTGATTCCAAAATGAGTGTAACGAGATAATTCCTTCGGTTTCGTTCGAAACCGGAACGAACTTGTATGGATTGAATGCTTTCAGAACATCGTCAGGTTGACGATGAGCATTCTAAGTGATGTGTTCACTAAAGATAATCGTAGCCTCAAGCCTCATCAACGGAGAATGGCTAAAACAGGGGAGGTGCAGCAAGGTTAAGTGGGTCATGCCTAAGTAGGACGACATTTTCCCCTGTCCAGAGGTCCCTTTTATTTCGGTTGTGTGGACGTTTGTGAGCTCCAACTGTCGGTGTTTCTTGTTTGGAAATGTTCAGTAAGGAATGGTTCCGGCCTTGTGTTGCAGGGGAGCGGGCGTACTCCTCGATACGGTGATCTAGACCACGTACTCTGACGGGTGGTACCTCAGTAGCCCTGCCATTGTATGGAATCCAAAATCCAATAAGTGCCATCTAATTTGATTGTATTACCCACTTTTGTGGTTAGTAGCTGGAATTTAATAAATGTAACAATTTCGGTTATTTCATATTTATTTGAAAACCCTAGACCTATTATAATGTCACTGGATTTCCTATCAATTTTTTTGGTTAGCGTAAGGTAAAAACTTTTCCATGTTTATGTGTGGGAAGTCTTACGCGATACCTTTTTTTTTCAAGAGGGTTTTGAAAATTAAGCAACCTTAACCTGTTACTCACACCAGACCCATGTCTGACCCGGAGTTTATTCTGTTTTTCTTAAACTCTTGGGTACTCAAATTTTTACGAGTAGCTAAGGGATTAAGGTTAGCTTTGACGAATATTGGAGGAGTAATGGAGCAGGAGGCTTCTGCGTATAGATATATAGTATTCCGCTGTGTTGGTTTCTTTGAGTCGTTCTCTTGTATTGTTTTGAGTTGTATAACTAGACAGGTGTTTATAACTGTCTAGTATGTGATGTGTAATCTGTGTAACTCTGATAGTGGTTGTAAACTATGTAATATTTATTTTATCAATATAATTTATTCGTTCTGCTGTTTAGATTCTGATGTTGTTTCTTCTTTCTCTTCTTTCTTTTCTCTTTTCTATCCCTTTCTTTCTTATTAATGATGCGTCATTCTGTGGAGACGGATGGCGGGTCATTACAGTGGTATCAGAGCGTTAGGTCGAGTGAATACCTGGGCTCTGAAGTGGTGTCTATCTTGAGAGAGCGTATTTGAAATTCTAAATATAGATATATATATATACACACACACATATACATACATACATACATACATACATATATATATATATATATATATATATATATATATATATATATTCTACCTATCTGTTGGGTTACCTGTTTGGGTTTTCCAATCTAAGTTATAAAGGTAGATGGGGTAGTAGTGTGTATAACACGACTACCATTGGTTGGAGTTTGAATGTTTGAGGTTGGAAGTGTATTTGTCGAGACTGTAGACCTAATACCGTCTCGAGTGAGTTTTGTAGTGATGAAGGACTTCATTGATCTCTGAAGGAAACCTGTTAAGGTTCGGAGTTCATCTTTGAAGTGTAAGTTTGATCGCGCTCGTATGATCGGATTTTTGAGAACATGAATCTGTTGGCTAGGCAGAAGCGAGTGATGGTATTTTGGATACCTCAGGAAGTAGTAGCTGCGTGATGAGATGCAGTGACTATGGATGTCTCCGAAGATGTTTTCTTTGGAACAAGTTTAAGGAAGTAGGTCTGCATCAGTGTTGGGCTGTGTTCAGCTGGTATTTTTTTTGGTTTGAGGTCCGAGTCTCTCGAAGAGCTTTGGATTAGGAGATCTTTGGCATATGTGGCAACAGTGCAGCTTGGAGTGTACTGTGTGTTGGCAAGAGTCTTCTGGCTTAGCAATTTTCTGAAGTGGAGTCCAGAAACAGTAGAGTGGACACGTTTCTTCGATGGATTGGCTAGTTAAGTGTAAGCTGTTCTGTTTGATAAAGGGGGAACAGTTTTCCTTGGATTTGGTTTGGATTGATCGCAAAAGTGACTTGCGATTGTTTGAGTGTTCTCTTGGCTTATCAGAGTTTTTCCGGATGTCTTCAGATAAGTCAGAGTTTTGTCCGCATCTGGAGATTGAGTATCCTTATCGACTAGGATTCCAGGAGTACTACAGGTGGTTCAGCTTAACGGAAGGATGATTCCAAGAGATAGTGTTTGATGAAGCAGCTCAGGTTTTGGAGAAGCTTCTGAGTTTTTTTATGGATCTGATGAACCATATCTCTGGGTGTGTTGATTGAGTTGTGCTCGTGTTCTTCTTCAGCATTCTCTTCTACATCGAATCAGAGTTGTGCAGCGGAAGCAGTTTGGAAGTGTGTCTGCTTTTCTTTTCCGATCAGGAGAAGTTGTTGTCTTCTGATGTTTGAGGAGTAGAGTTTGTGTTCCTAGATCTGGGTTGATCTTGAGGAGATCATTTTGTTGAGTTGATTGGTCTAGTTTGTTCCTAGAAGCATCAGCAAAAGTTGAGCTGATCAGTAAGGTTGTAGGCAGCCCAGGAACATCTGGAAATTTTTGTGGATAAGAGACGGAGGAATTTGGATTCCAGAGTCGGAGATTTGATCTTGGATAAGTTTTACCCGATCGTAAAGGAGCTATAAGATTGGGTAAGGCTGGGAAGCTAGCTCTAAGGTGTTTTGGATCTTTTTGTGATCTTGGAGGTTAAGTGTTTGATCTATAGAATTGAATTGCCAGTTTGGATAACTGGAATTCGATGAGTTTCACGTTTCTCTAAGGGAGTACGTGTATGATCTATCTCTGATTGTGGAACCAGCAGTTCTTGAGTTTTGACTATTGAGTCAGACTCGTCTTTAGTCTGATATCTTGTCTAGTGTTGTAGATATAGATGAATAGGAGCTTTTATAGCTTCATAATTTTGATTTTTTGGATTCTGTAGGGCGAGTATCCTTGTAACGACCCGTATTTTACGTGTTGATATATTGTAGAATTTACAGGTCGTTAGTGTTGTTTATGTCGTTCATAACCTAAGTCGTGTGGGGAGTTAACTCGTGGATAGTTTGGACCGACTTAAGAGGTTTACGACCTTAGGGAGTTAGCTTAGGTCGTGAGCGAGTTAGCTTAGGTCGTGTGAGCAAGTTATGGGTTTCTGACCGACCTATAGTTATGTAGTGGACGACTTAAGGTGGTTGGACGAGTTAAGGTGTTAGCATGTTACGACCTAGTGGTTTGGACGACCTAAGAAGTAGACGAGTTAGAAGGCAACGACTTAAGAAAGTTGTCGGGTTACGACCTATAGGTTTGAACCGAGTCAGGGTAGTAAGCGACTCATAGGTAACGACTCAAGGAAGGTGACCGACCTAAGTGATTGACCGGGTTAAGATGTTAGCGGTCTAAGGATTGGGACGGGTTATGGTATAAGTCGTGGGTCGGCCATACTGTTGAGTCGATAGGTCGGCAGGGGATAGGTCGGCAGCGACCTAAGTTAGGTCGGAGGCTTTTATATCGTGTATAGTTGTTAGGTCGTATGGCCCGTGTTATTGTTAGGTCGGCAGGAAGAAGTTTGCGACTTAGTGGTTAGGTCGCATGAGTCTTGGGTTGGCCATGTCTTTAGGTCGGCTGTGTTGTGTTGGTTAGGTCGTAGGTCGGGTTGGTTGAGACGCTAAGTTGCAAACGACCTAAGGCTTAGGTCGTTAAGTCGTGAAACGACTTATGGTTAGGTCGGTGACGACCTAAGGGGCGGACGACCTAAGGGAAATTCAGCCTATAAATAGAGGGGTTTGGCTCACTTTTTGGCACCGGTTTTTGAAGCGACGAAGTGCTGCCATTTTGGGAACTCGACTACAACATTTCTTCATCTTCTTTTCTCCATTCCAATCTAGTTCTAACATCCATCCAAGATCGAAGATCGAAATTGAAGATCCAAGAGCCAAAGTTGAAGATCTTCATCCAACGAAGCTAGATTTCATCGTTTTAAGCGAGATTTCGCCGGATCAAGCCTTGATCTTCGCTGTCCAGATCTGAAGTGTTTAGTTTTTGAGGTGTTTGGGTGATTTGGTGAGTGGTAGTTATCTCTCACGCGGATCCAAAGGAGTATATTGGATTGGTGGCATGTTTGGATGTTAAAGTTAGAGATTTCATGCATTTTTCTTAGATCTAAGTGTAGATCCATGGTTTTTGAAGATGTTTACTTATGCAAGTTTATTTAATAAGTGTTAGAGACAAATCCCATGTTTTATAATTGATAGATCTATGCTAAAAACCATGATTTCACATATGTTGGACTTTTGCTCGTTTATTTACGAAATTCCCATTATAGTTGATATTGCTTAAATTGCTTAATAGATCTTGTTTGAATGATTGATTATTTGAATGTATGATTGATTTGATTGTTTCCAAGTTAGCTAGTAGTTGATTTGGAACAAGATGATGAAAGAGGATTCAAAAGCTATGGAAGAAGGCTCTTGAATGGTGAAAGCTGCTTAAGGCATATGTAGCGGATGTTGAAGCTCATATGTATAGATTGGATGATGTTGAGATGGGACTTTGCCATGATTTGATGAGGCAAACCATGTTGTTGAGTTGAGACTTTGCTTTGATGCGATGAAGCGAAGTATGATGTGAGTCTTGGCTTAATCCAAGCAGGGATCATTCCAAGCATGTTGATAACTTGAAGAGTAGTTCAAGTTGGTTGATAATGGATCGTTCAAGAGGTAGCTTGAGCTTGTATGAGGATAGTCGTCAAGAAGGATGGCTAGGAGGCTTGGATCTCGTCGTTGTTGAAGGTTCTAGCATGCTCAAAAGCAAGAGTACATGGGGCGCCCATAACGACTACAGGTAGGTAGTCGGGACACCCAAAAGACTACAGGTAGGTAGTTGAGTACTCTGGGCAAAGTAGATAAGTCCTAGGCACAAGGCAGTGTGCGGAGTTATGGTTAGAACCGGGGTTACCATTAGCCCTTGACAGATGGTCGTTCAACTAACGGTGAAATCGAGGCAAGGATAACAGTGATAGCCAGAGTCATGGATGTTTGGTTGTATTATCATTCGGCTTCAAGAGCGGTGTTTTCTGGGTGCTTATCTGATCTTGGTTTAGGCCTTGGGGGTTTGTATTTGGAAAACATCGTCCTTGACTCGAGTGGTATTCGCTTTACCTTAATTGTCTATGTTGTTATGCTTGCTTCTCCTTAGTGTATGTCTGGGGCTATCACTGTAGAAAGAGGTGGAGTGGGATGGTTTGGTTCCTATTCCTTTTATCCTTTATGCTCTTTTGGTATGTTTGATAGTTAATTTACTGCTCACTAAGACTTTGTCTGACTCAAGGTTTTATGTCTCCTCTTATTACCTTGGGCTGTTCATCCATGTTTGGGATGGGCAGACTAGGTAGCAGGTGACAGGTGCTGTGCTAGGAGTTCTACGCTGAAGATGACGAAGACGAGCAGGAGGCTTTGCATATTAGTTTTCTTACTATATGTACTGGGTATCCGCTGCTGTATTTGGTTGAGTGATTTGTAGTGAGGCTTCCATGTATGGATTTGAGTAGATGATTGTATGAAACTACTGTGATGCTTATATGATGATGTTCTGTTCTATGGAGCTTCACTATATTATATTTCTCTATTGTATTTTATCCATGCGCTGTGAGTTATGCGATAGAGATTCTTCTGTTTTGTTTTACCCTGACTATCGTCCATGGCTGCCTGGCACGCCTTTCAGCGCATTATTTCCTTGTTTTGGTGCGGGAGTCATGGGCGGTCGTCACATTTGGTATCAGAGCTTTGGTTAATCGATTTCAGCCAACGCTCGCTGACGTAACTACGTATGAGAGACGTAATTGTATTTTGATGGATGATTACTATATATAATATAGTAGCCTAGAAGGATTTGAACTCCTTATGCAGTTGTTTCTTAAGGTGTTCTAATCATTCTTATTACAGATATTAAGGATGAGTCGAAGAGGGAGACCAGCTGCAAGGGAAAGCCGTGTTGATGAAGGAGCTGTTGATTATGGAACTATGTTCGAAGCGATGATGACTTCGATCATGAGAAGGATACCAGCTTCAGGATCATCAGTGGATGTGGGAGTTCAAGTTCAAGCTCCGAGACCGGTAGATTTTGCTAAGCTTTGCAAGGATTATACTTCTCTTGGAGGAAAAGCTTTCTTGGGGACGGAGTCGACTATTGAGGTGCAGAGATGGATTGATGCATGTCGAAGGATCTTTGGTGACTTAGGGATTGAGGATGCAACTAAGAGAAAGCTTGCATCGAGACAGCTTCAGGGAAGAGCTGCTGATTGGTGGAATTCTATCACCATTGATACCCCAGAAGAAGAGATTACTTGGGAGCAATTCCAAGTTAGATTTGAAGCCAAGTTCATCTCTACTTCCCAGAAATCTGTCTTGTTTAAGAGGTTTGTGGAGCTCAAGCAAGGGGGAAGGCCTGTTCTTGAGTACATTTCTGAGTTTGAAGCCTTATCTAAGTATGCCAGATCGTATATTGATTCTCCCTACCAGAAGAATGAAAAGTTTGTGACTGGTCTGGATGCTTATCTTGGGAGGCAGTTGGTGGATCATCTGGACGATCCGTTTGAGAAGCTTGTGGAAAAAGCTCTTAGGCACGAGAGTCTGTTCCCTAAGGAAGTATCTGTTGTTGCTGTAACCAGGGAAGGATCTAAACCACAGCAGAGTGGCAATAAGAAGAGGAAACAACAGCAACAGAGGGGTAGGGATGGCCAGAAGAAGCCGAAGAGTGAAGTGACTTGCTATAACTGCCAGCAGAAGGGCCATCTTTACAAAGATTGTAAGAATCCCAAAGTGCCGGGAAAGTGTTACAACTGTGATAAGCTGGGACATATCAAGAAGGATTGTCCAGAACCGAGGAAAGATAGGCAGGTTGTGCAAGCCTATGCTTTGGGGGCTGTTCCATCGTCTTCGAAAGCTCCTACTGCTGAAGAGAAGGGGAAGAGTGTGGTTGTTCAAGGTACTCTTTCTATTTGTGGTGTTCCAGTTAGAGTGTTGTTTGATACTGGAGCGTCGCATTCTTTTGTTTGTGATGATTTGGTAAGCCGGTTAGGTATGAAACCGGATATTGTTGATAGGCCATTGGTTGTGACTAATCCGGTAGGGGGTTCGTCATGTTTGTGTATGTTATGTCGTGGTCTAGTTGTGTCGAGTCATGATTGCTCGTTTGTTTGTGATTGCTTTGTTCTGAACTTTGCGGGGTTCGGAATTATTTTGGGTATGGACTGGCTTAGGAAGTATGCGGCTAGGATTGATTGTGAGAGGCTTGAGGTGACAGTCGGGAATGTGGAAGGGCGAAAGGTTGTGATACGATGTAAGCATGAAGAAGGCGTCTTCATGAGCTTCATGTATTCGCTAGTTGTTCCACGGGATGGACTGTCATCGGTGCCTATTGTGAATGAGTTTGAGAATGTCTTTGAGGAAGTCAAAGGGTTGCCGCCGCATAGGGAGATCGAGTTTCGTATCGATCTAGTTGAGGGAGCCAGACCTGTTGTGATGCCTCTTAGGCGGATGGCACCGAGGGAGCAGCAAGAGCTGAAGGTGCAAGTTGATGACCTTTTGCGGAAAGGATTCATTCGGAGAAGTGTGTCCGAATGGGGTGCGCCCGTTGTGTTCGCAACCAAAACGGATGGATCGTTGAGGTTGTGTGTTGATTATCGTGAGCTGAATAAGGTGACTAGGAAGAACAAGTATCCATTGCCGAGAATAGATGACTTGTTTGATCAGCTTCACGAGGCTAAGGTGTTTTCTCAGATGGATTTGGCAACGGGATTTCACCAGTTGAGAGTGGCGAAGGATAGTGTGCCGAAGACTGCTTTCAGGACACCATCCGGGTTTTATGAGTGGCTGGTAATGCCGTTTGGGTTGACTAACGCGCCAGCATATTTTGTGGATCTTATGAATAGAGTGTTCAGAGATCAGTTGAATAAGTTCGTGCTTGTGTTCGTGGATGATATTCTGATTTATTCCAGAACTGAGGGAGAGCACAAGACGCACTTGAGGATTGTTTTGGGAATCTTACGGAAACATCAGCTGAAGGCTAAGTTTTCGAAGTGTCACTTCTGGAAGAATGAAGTGAGGTTCTTAGGTCATGTTATTTCTGGAAATGGAATAGCGGTTGATCCCGCTAAGGTGGCAGCGATCCAGGATTGGGTTAGGCCTAAGAATGCATCTGATGTGAGAAGTTTTCTTGGATTAGCAGGATATTATCGTCGGTTTATCAAAGACTTTTCCAAGATAGCTGCACCGTTGACAGGATTGACGAAAAAGAACCAAGTGTTCAAGTGGGATGATAAGTGTGAGCAAGCTTTCGTAATCTTGAAAGAGCGACTGACGAGTGCTCCTGTTTTGACTATTCCAAGTGGGAATGATGAGATGGTGGTTTACACCGATGCATGTGGCACTGGACTAGGAGCGGTGCTAATGCAGAAGCATAAAGTTGTTGCGTATGCTAGTCGACAACTAAAGCCGCATGAAAGGAATTATCCGACTCATGATTTGGAGTTAGCGGCGATTGTGTTTGCTTTGAAGATGTGGAGACACTATCTATTGGGAGTTAGATTCGAGCTGCTTACAGATCATAAGTCGTTGAAGTATCTGTTCTCCCAAAAGGATTTAAATCTTCGGCAGCAACGATGGCTAGAGTTCCTAGCATCTTATGATTTTGGTATAGCCTATACTCCAGGAAAAGGTAACGTAGTGGCAGATGCGTTAAGTCGAAGACATGCAGGTTTGGGAGCCATGTTTTCGGAATGGAAGAGTCTTGAGTATTTGGCTGGATTTGACTTCAGGCCTAGATGTGAATTGGAACCTAAGATGTTGGCAAACTTATCGATAAGGCCTACTCTTGTGGAAAGGGTTGGCGAGAGCCAAAAGGGAGATGATAAGCTTGTCAAGATTATCTGTGATTTGGAATCTGGATTGGACCCGGAGAAGGATAAGGGATTCGAGGTCGATCGAGAGGGTTGGCTTCGAAAGCAAGGGCGACTAGTTGTTCCCGATGTAGATGGATTGAGAGATGAAGTTCTGAGGGAGAGTCATCACTCGAAGTTGACAATTCATCCAGGTGGAAATAAGATGTATCGGGATATGAAGAGAACCTACTACTGGGAAGGTATGAAGAAGGATGTTGGAAATTTTATTTCCAAGTGTATGAATTGCCAGTTGGTGAAAGCTGAGCAGAAGAAGCCCAGTGGATTGCTTCAGCCATTGGAGGTTCCTACATGGAAGTGGGAGCAAGTGTCGATGGACTTTATCGATGGTCTACCTAGGACAAGAGCAGGGAATGAAGGGATTTGGGTCATAGTAGATCGTTTGACCAAGAGTGCAAGGTTCATTCCTGTTCGATCGACTAGGACTGCATCGAAGTTGGTTGAATTATATGTGAAGTGGATAGTTCGTTTCCATGGTGTTCCGAAGAGTATAGTGAGCGATCGAGATCCATTGTTCACTAGTAGATTTTGGAAGAGCTTCCAGGAAGTTTTGGGAACTGAGTTGTGTTTGAGTACAGCTTATCACCCTCAAACAGATGGTCAGACTGAGAGAGTCAACCGAGTTTTGGAAGATCTTCTTAGAGCATGTGTTTTGGACTTCGGAGGATCATGGGAAGATCACCTTCATTTGGTGGAGTTTGCTTATAATAACAGTTATCAGTCGAGTATCGGTATGGCACCATATGAGGCATTATATGGAAGACCGTGTAACTCTCCGACATGTTGGTTGGAAACTGGAGAAAAGCTGATACTTGGGCCAGAGATGATTCGACAGACTTCGGATTGTATAGAGATCATTCGGCAAAGAATGAAGGCAGCCCAAGATCGTCAGAAAAGTTATGCCGATAACCGTCGTAAGGATTTGGAATTCGACGTGGGTGATATGGTATTTGTGAAGATTTCTCCTCTGAAGAGTGTCATTAGATTCGGGAAGAAAGGAAAGTTAACTCCGAGATTTGTTGGACCATTCCCGATTATCGAGCGAATTGGAAAGCTTGCTTATAGGTTGGAGTTACCGGAAAAGATGGCGGGTGTGCACAATGTTTTTCATGTATCTTATCTACGGAAGTATGTGCATGACCCAAGTACGGTGGTTTCTGCTGATAGCTGTGGAGATTTAGAGGTTGATCCAGTGGTTTCGAGACCTCGTAAGCCGCTTCGTATTGTTGAAACCGATACAAAACAGCTTAGGAGGAAGACGATTACGTTGCTCAAGGTACAATGGAGTGATGATGTTAACGACTGTACGTGGGAAGAGGAAGAGAGGATGAAGGCAGCTCATCCCGGACTCTTCGAGGTTTGGCCCTAAAGTGTCGTGACATCTCATGAATTTGTAGCTTGTTCTAAGCCTTAGAATTCTGCATGCTAGGCTAGAATTGGATGCATGGTTTGTTGATTGCTATGGATGGTAGGCATGCGGATTATCTTTGATTGCTGTTGTTTGCTTGGAATTTCGGGGGCGAAATTCCTAAGGGGGAGAGAATGTAACGACCCGTATTTTACGTGTTGATATATTGTAGAATTTACAGGTCGTTAGTGTTGTTTATGTCGTTCATAACCTAAGTCGTGTGGGGAGTTAACTCGTGGATAGTTTGGACCGACTTAAGAGGTTTACGACCTTAGGGAGTTAGCTTAGGTCGTGAGCGAGTTAGCTTAGGTCGTGTGAGCAAGTTATGGGTTTCTGACCGACCTATAGTTATGTAGTGGACGACTTAAGGTGGTTGGACGAGTTAAGGTGTTAGCATGTTACGACCTAGTGGTTTGGACGACCTAAGAAGTAGACGAGTTAGAAGGCAACGACTTAAGAAAGTTGTCGGGTTACGACCTATAGGTTTGAACCGAGTCAGGGTAGTAAGCGACTCATAGGTAACGACTCAAGGAAGGTGACCGACCTAAGTGATTGACCGGGTTAAGATGTTAGCGGTCTAAGGATTGGGACGGGTTATGGTATAAGTCGTGGGTCGGCCATACTGTTGAGTCGATAGGTCGGCAGGGGATAGGTCGGCAGCGACCTAAGTTAGGTCGGAGGCTTTTATATCGTGTATAGTTGTTAGGTCGTATGGCCCGTGTTATTGTTAGGTCGGCAGGAAGAAGTTTGCGACTTAGTGGTTAGGTCGCATGAGTCTTGGGTTGGCCATGTCTTTAGGTCGGCTGTGTTGTGTTGGTTAGGTCGTAGGTCGGGTTGGTTGAGACGCTAAGTTGCAAACGACCTAAGGCTTAGGTCGTTAAGTCGTGAAACGACTTATGGTTAGGTCGGTGACGACCTAAGGGGCGGACGACCTAAGGGAAATTCAGCCTATAAATAGAGGGGTTTGGCTCACTTTTTGGCACCGGTTTTTGAAGCGACGAAGTGCTGCCATTTTGGGAACTCGACTACAACATTTCTTCATCTTCTTTTCTCCATTCCAATCTAGTTCTAACATCCATCCAAGATCGAAGATCGAAATTGAAGATCCAAGAGCCAAAGTTGAAGATCTTCATCCAACGAAGCTAGATTTCATCGTTTTAAGCGAGATTTCGCCGGATCAAGCCTTGATCTTCGCTGTCCAGATCTGAAGTGTTTAGTTTTTGAGGTGTTTGGGTGATTTGGTGAGTGGTAGTTATCTCTCACGCGGATCCAAAGGAGTATATTGGATTGGTGGCATGTTTGGATGTTAAAGTTAGAGATTTCATGCATTTTTCTTAGATCTAAGTGTAGATCCATGGTTTTTGAAGATGTTTACTTATGCAAGTTTATTTAATAAGTGTTAGAGACAAATCCCATGTTTTATAATTGATAGATCTATGCTAAAAACCATGATTTCACATATGTTGGACTTTTGCTCGTTTATTTACGAAATTCCCATTATAGTTGATATTGCTTAAATTGCTTAATAGATCTTGTTTGAATGATTGATTATTTGAATGTATGATTGATTTGATTGTTTCCAAGTTAGCTAGTAGTTGATTTGGAACAAGATGATGAAAGAGGATTCAAAAGCTATGGAAGAAGGCTCTTGAATGGTGAAAGCTGCTTAAGGCATATGTAGCGGATGTTGAAGCTCATATGTATAGATTGGATGATGTTGAGATGGGACTTTGCCATGATTTGATGAGGCAAACCATGTTGTTGAGTTGAGACTTTGCTTTGATGCGATGAAGCGAAGTATGATGTGAGTCTTGGCTTAATCCAAGCAGGGATCATTCCAAGCATGTTGATAACTTGAAGAGTAGTTCAAGTTGGTTGATAATGGATCGTTCAAGAGGTAGCTTGAGCTTGTATGAGGATAGTCGTCAAGAAGGATGGCTAGGAGGCTTGGATCTCGTCGTTGTTGAAGGTTCTAGCATGCTCAAAAGCAAGAGTACATGGGGCGCCCATAACGACTACAGGTAGGTAGTCGGGACACCCAAAAGACTACAGGTAGGTAGTTGAGTACTCTGGGCAAAGTAGATAAGTCCTAGGCACAAGGCAGTGTGCGGAGTTATGGTTAGAACCGGGGTTACCATTAGCCCTTGACAGATGGTCGTTCAACTAACGGTGAAATCGAGGCAAGGATAACAGTGATAGCCAGAGTCATGGATGTTTGGTTGTATTATCATTCGGCTTCAAGAGCGGTGTTTTCTGGGTGCTTATCTGATCTTGGTTTAGGCCTTGGGGGTTTGTATTTGGAAAACATCGTCCTTGACTCGAGTGGTATTCGCTTTACCTTAATTGTCTATGTTGTTATGCTTGCTTCTCCTTAGTGTATGTCTGGGGCTATCACTGTAGAAAGAGGTGGAGTGGGATGGTTTGGTTCCTATTCCTTTTATCCTTTATGCTCTTTTGGTATGTTTGATAGTTAATTTACTGCTCACTAAGACTTTGTCTGACTCAAGGTTTTATGTCTCCTCTTATTACCTTGGGCTGTTCATCCATGTTTGGGATGGGCAGACTAGGTAGCAGGTGACAGGTGCTGTGCTAGGAGTTCTACGCTGAAGATGACGAAGACGAGCAGGAGGCTTTGCATATTAGTTTTCTTACTATATGTACTGGGTATCCGCTGCTGTATTTGGTTGAGTGATTTGTAGTGAGGCTTCCATGTATGGATTTGAGTAGATGATTGTATGAAACTACTGTGATGCTTATATGATGATGTTCTGTTCTATGGAGCTTCACTATATTATATTTCTCTATTGTATTTTATCCATGCGCTGTGAGTTATGCGATAGAGATTCTTCTGTTTTGTTTTACCCTGACTATCGTCCATGGCTGCCTGGCACGCCTTTCAGCGCATTATTTCCTTGTTTTGGTGCGGGAGTCATGGGCGGTCGTCACAATCCTGGTATATATACACTTGGGGAAACTCGAAGAAATTTTATCCAGAACTTTGTTTGGATAATTAGATTAGTTTGATTGGTTGAATTGGTTGTTTTGATTGTTAGCACATGTTTGATATAAGCTTGAGTTTTAAAATAAAATCTTTAATGAGATTATTAAATTATCTTTGTTTTAAATTTCGGGGACGAAATTCTTTTGAGGGGGGAGGATTGTAACATCTCGGAATTTTTAACAATATCAATTTAATGATCTGTATTAAATATTAAATTGATATTGATATTTTGTTAATAATAATTCAAATATATTTAATAATCTTCTTCAATAAATATTTAAATTGGTTATTTTATCTTTTAAAACTAATAATAAATTGGTTTCTATTTATAATATAAATATGTAGTTCATGTTGTGAATAGATTTGCTTTGTTTTAATTTTAATAAATAAAGCATATTTTCCTAATTCTAATATTTAAGTAATTTGGAAAATTTGTGTTTATTTAATATATAAAGTTTTTCAAAGTTATTAATTAAATAATCTTGATTTTAACTTAATAAATGAATCATGATTTAAAACTAGAATATATACATTAATAATTTGGAAATTTTGATTTTTATTTAATATTAAGTTTTCAAAGCTATTTAATAAATAAATATATGATTTTAAAATTGATAAGAAAAATATTTAAATGTTTAAAATAATTTGGCTTGAGTTTTAAATTTAAATGAACTAACAAACAAAAAGTTTTATGGCTTAATAAAATAGATAATTTATCAATAAAAATATAATTTCTTTTAAAATGATTTTAATTTAATAATGAGATATTTTTATAAATAATATTAATAGTGTATTGTCTTTATAAATAGATTTTAAATAAAATTTGCAATTGTTATTTCAAACTAAATTTATATATATAACTTGATTTTTAAATAATTGATTTTGAATTTGATTTGAATTTAAAATTCCAAAGTATAGATTTTAATTCTTTTAATTTTTAAATGTATAAGTTTTATTTATAAACATGATTTTTTTTATTTCTTTTTATAAATTTATATACATATTGAATATTAACTAACAAATTAAATTAGGCTTAATATACATATTAAGTTGAGAATTAAATACTAATCACTTTAATTAGGACAAGTGTTGATTTCCTAAGCAACATATAAACAAGTGTTATAAGATTAACATAACAATTTGACAAATGTTAAAATAAGTTTACAAGTGTCAAATTGTTTTAATTTTTTTGTTTTATTTGATAAATCTGAAATTTACACTTGTATAAGCCTACATCTTCATCTCTTTATCTCTTTTCTTATCTCAATTCAAAAGACAAAGAAACTTAAACCTATCTCATGCAGATCTGAAAAACATGAAACCCAAATTCAAGTTTTTTTTCAAAAATCTGTAAGTTCATGATAAAATGCAGATCTGCAAATCTACAATTACATGCACCTTCAAAACCAAATTCTAAGCTTTGTCAAAAATCAGTAAGTCACTTCAAAATCAAACTTATATCTTCAAACAAACCTGCACTTGCTATCTTTAAAAAAAAAAGAGTCTACATTCTTATTTCTGCATGCACTTGGAAATGAAGCATATCTGCATCATCTTTTTCTCTGCAATCTGGAAGTGCAGTAGTGTTAAATCAAGCCTGTGCATTTTCTTTTCAAACTAAAGCAAGCATGCAGTCCTTAATCAAAGCATTTTATTCAAGCACTCAAGTTTTAGAGCAAAAGGGCATTTCAGTTTAAAGAGATTCAAAGGGTTTCAAAAATTTGAAGCTCTGTTTTGCATCTCCAACAGAATTGTTGAGTAACTCTTTAAACTTAAAATATAAATAAGAAATAAAATGGTTGCATGCTTGGATACTGAAATAAATAAGTTTTGCACGTGTGATTGTTGATGTGAACTTGTATTTGTATGTATGATATTTAAATGTCCTCTGTTATATATTTTTTCAAGTAACCTTGTTTGTCTTAAATACATATTCCTTTTGATCCAAATTCTGTTAGGATCTAGATTATAGACAATCATTGTTTGTTTAAGTTTTAAAGCAAGTTTAAAATTGAATTAAGCTAATAATAAACTGGTATTGGCTCTGAAAAAAAACAAATGATTGAGCAAGTTCAAAGACAACTGGAAATTTAATTATCATGTTTTCTGGATTCTTGAATATAGATTGAATACTAAAATCATAATGTGATTTTTAAAACAAAAACTATAATTTTTAGTGGAAGGGTTAAGGAGCAGTTAGGGTATGAACTGCATATGAACTTTGGGATTGTTCTGGTGATGCATGCATCTGTTGGGAATGGGGTTCTGCATGATGAAGGAGGGCTGATTAGGGATGCTAGGAAAAATATAGGATGATGTTGAAATTCAGTGAGGAAGTTGTGATATTGAATTTCTTTTTTTAACCCTAGTTTTACTGTGAGTTAAGAATTTGATCACTACAGCTAGTGTAGTTGATCGAGTGATTGGATACTGTGGGAATCGATAGATTGATTGTGGTTGAAGTTGAGGCCGGAGGGGCTAGTAGTTAGGTGGTCGGAGTGGCGTGTTTTTGCCGTTGACAGGTTTGAAGCAGAAACCTGTTTTTCTGTCTCCAGGTTTGTAGCGGGTGTTCGATTTTTGACTTCGAGGTGGTAGCTTGAATTGATGGTTGTGGGAGGTTGCTGGGTTTGTTTCTGGTGAGCAGCGATCATCTCTGATGATCAGAGGTGGCTGTAGTCGCGGTGCATATGCACGGTGATGAATTTCTGATGTAGTGTGGCTGATGATGTATGGGTTAGTTGGTAACAGGGGTGTTGCTTGAAGTTGCTCGAAGTAGATGGGTTGTTGACTCGGGGAAATCAGGCTGTAGAATCGAAGCAAATTTTTGATGCCTCGGGTTGAACTGTGCTTTACAGGTTTTACTGAAACCTGGGATTTCTGTTTTAAATTTTTAAAATCTGAAGTTTTAAAATGTAGAGAAAGATTTAAACCTAGTTTAAATTCAAGTTTAAATTGAAACCAAGTTTAAAATCTAAAATCTCAATTTTAATAAAATGAAGTTTTAAAAATTGAACTTAACTAACTACTTTATTTTGATAAAATAGTTTGAACTTTTTAAAAATGAAGTTTTGTTAAAATATGAGCAAGTTTAAAATGAAGTTTAAATTTAGGAAATTTAAAATGTATTTCAGTTTTTGAAATTAAAAGACGGTTTAAATTTGAAAGATTTTAACAAAATATAAATTGAAAATTTTGAAATTTTGAAGTGAATTTAGTTTCAAAATTTTTATGAAATTCATTTCTAAGACAAACACTAGTTTGTCTTGCGATTTAAAAAGTTTTAAATTGTTTAAACTTTGATTAAGTTTAAATTATTCCTTTTAAATCTTGTATTTGAAATGAATTTTAAAGGTAATTTCAAAAGTAATTTGTTTTCAAATAAATTTGTTTTTAAACATAATTTAGAAATTTTTTATCTTAAAATTAATTATGATTAATGTTTTGAAATTAATTTAATTAATGGAGTAATTAAGGAATGATTAATTAATTTAATTAATTAATAATTTGGAATTTATGAATATTGATTAGGGGTTAATCAATTTGAAATTAAGATCATTAATTAGATTATTAATTAATGATTAAAGAATTATTAATTAAGTAACTAAGCTTTAATCAAGGTTAATTAATTAAATAATTAGACTTTAATTAATGGATGATTAAAGATAATTAAATTTGTAATTAATCACAGTTAATTACTAAATAAAATAATTAGAGAATGGTTAAGGAAGGTCATTAACCAGGATTATTTAATAATTAATTAATGTGGTTAATTTTCTATAATTAATTAGATTAATTAATTTAATAATAATCACGTGTGAATGGTTTAAGTATAATTACTTAATGAAGTAATTAAGAAATTAATTACTTAAGGTAATTAATTGAATAAATGTGATTGTTTAATTTAATTAATTAAGTTTAATTAATTTTAAACACTTGAAGTTTGAAAGATAATTACTTAATGTAATTAATGGATTGGAAATTACTCAGTGAAGTAATTGATTGATAATTACAGGTTGTAATTAATTGAAGATGTTTAAGAATGAAGTAATTTGGAGTATAATTACTTAGAAATTAATCAAGGGATTAATTAAGGAATCGATTAAGGAATAATTGATTTATTTTAATGAGGTAATTAAGTTAGTTAATTACTGAATGTGATTAATCTGGAATGATTAATAGTAGTGGTTAATTACTTAAGGCAATTAATTTAAGAAGGTAATTAATTAAATTAAGGATCATTAATTATTATAATTAATGATGTAATTAAAGTTGATTAATTATGATTAATTAATTAATGATAAATAGATCAAGATAATTAATTAATGTAATTAATTAAGGATTAAGGTAATTAATTATAGTTAATTAATTAATTGAAGTAATTTAAGGTTAATTACTGTTTTTGTTCGAGAATAATTAATTTATGAAATTAATTAAGGATGATTACTTGAATGTAATTAAGGGTAATTAATCAAGGGTGATTAATTAAGGTGGTTATTTTGTATAATTAATTAATTGATTGTAATCAATTAAATGATTGAGTAAGCAATATTTATATTGGTGAAGTAATTAATTTAATTTATTTTAAATTAATTAATGATGAAGAATTAATTTAGTTCACTTTAAATTAATTAGAGATGGAGGTAATTAATTTAATCCATTTTAAATTAATTATATTGTGATGATTAAATCATTGCTTATATATGAATGGATGATATTTATTGCCTTGAATGGTTGTGATCTCAGAAATGATATAAGTGATGTTGTGTGGTATGAATGCTTGGTCGCATTGTGATGATAAAATAGATTATCTATATTGATGATGATATGGATTACCTATTATGATATGGATCATCTGTTTATGTTGATAATGTTGATTATCAATTGTGATTTGTGAGTTACCTATCTGTGTGTATATAGATAATTGAATTGTTTTAAACTTTAAAACAACTTGGACCTAAAAGACACGTTTTGGATTTCGATGAGACCGGGATCGGGTTTCCATATTTGGATATCCAAAAACCACATCGATCCAAATTAACGGTAGGTCGTGAATCTCAAGTGAAGATGAAGATTCAGAGTGCAAGGATTATCGTCGTTAACACCGAGGGTGATTCCAAAATGAGTGTAACGAGATAATGCCTTCGGTTTCGTTCGAACCCGGAACGAACTTGTATGGATTGAATGCTTTCAGAACATCGTCAGGTGGACGATGAGCATTCTAAGTGATGTGTTCACTAAAGGTAATCGTAGCCTCAAGCCTCATCAACCGGGAATGGCTAAAAAAGGGGAGGTGCAGCAAGGTTAAGTGGGTCATGCCCAAGTAGGACGAGATTTTCCCCTGTATAGAGGTCCCTTTTATTTTGGCTGTGTGGACGGTTGTGAGATCCAACTGTCGGGGTTGTCTTGTTCGGAACTGTTCAGTAAGGAATGGTTCCAGCCTTATGTTGCAGGGGAGCGGGCGTACTCCTCGTTATGGTGATTTAGGCCACGTACTGTGACGGGTGGTACCCTAGTAGCCCTGCCATTGTATGGAATCCACAATCCAATAAGTGCTATCGGATTTGATTATATTGCCCACTTTTGTAGCTAGTAGCTGGAATTTAATAAATGTAACAATTACAGTTATTTCATATTTACATGAAAACCCTAGACCTATTATAATGGGACGCCCCACCTCTATGCTCACAATAACAAAGAGTATTAAAAGAAATACTGTCTGTTATTACGAAGAATAAGGCTGGATAGGAGCGGCCATCCGTAGTTAGGCCTTACACTAGTATTAGTTATCTTGATAGGAGTGATATATATTTTTATTTTTCATCTCTTATATATTTACTCCCATCAACATACCCAATTCCAGTATAAAACGAACTACGATGGTTCATAATAGTTTAGGACAATATATATAATAATAACACAGATAAACTAATGCGGAACATAGATAACAAAAGTCTCATATATATATAACTGATGTCAGTTACAATACATGTGATACGGTACATATGATACAACTACAACTGTCGACTCTGGAAATTACATATACAAGCACATTATCGTGAATAATATACATGAATATATATCATCCTATACAAATACACTGACTACTATGAAATGACGACGACTACTACAAAAGATATGAAAAGACTTCATAGATCAAGCAGCAACCCAAAGCAAGATATCTACAACATGTAATAACTCGGTCTGACCCGAGTATTACATTCAAAAGAAAATAATACACTGGTCAGTCTAATTCAAACTCAGTTATTAATGCACGGAAGCAATGATAATAAATAACAAATAGACGATAATCAAAATAAATCTCTTCTATCCAATCCTTTAACAAGGAAATCGGATAACGGTAAATATAACACGTAACAGTGTTAAACAACAAATCAGCAGATTCAAATCATCAACAAAGATAAGTGAAAAGATTATCAATGAAGATAATTTAGGAAACCTCAGAATTGCCTAAACGGCAATTAACAAAAAAATCGAATTATTAAATAAATAATTTGAAACTCATAATCTAATTATTTAGAAGATAATTAGATAACAACAAAATGATCAAATCAAACCAAATCGAAATATAATTTCAAAATATTGAATTGGACATACAAAACAATTCAAACGATTGAAATGTCACTTAAAACATCAATACAGATTGGCTGCAGTACACGCACGCGTGCATTGCCTTGCCAATACCGTAATGAAATACCCAAAAGCTCAATAAATCAAAACAAAATAGAATATCAATAAAATCCATACCGTGTGGCTGCAGTACACGCTTGCGTGCACTGCCTTTCCACTACAGTGTTGATGTACACAAAATCTCAATGGAAATTCACAACCGAGCACATGGTCAAACCCAAAAAAAGTCAGGTTCAACTCAAATGCAATACAAATAAAATCACAACACGAGCAAAAGGTCAAACCGAGCTACAAACTGGATTCAACTCAAGTGTAATTAGAAAAACAAATCCAAAGAAGCAAACAGAGATATGGCTAGAAACAAACAGCACCTCAAGGCACAGTGCAATAGTGTAAATAGCACCATGAACAAGCAGTGGTAAAGAATACAAAGGTAGTGCCAACACGGAATAGTGACCAGGCAGCAAGCATTTTGCAATCTGGGCATCTCAACGATTACATGAACCCAAGCAATCAAACTACAACAAGGACAAATAGAGGTGGCAACATGAAACTGCAAAAGATACGACATGTATGCAATAGGGCAACTGGTCAGTGCAATCTTCACAAATATCAGACCCCATTACATTTTCAGGAATGCACAGAGAGTATGCAACCTAACTCGAAGCAGGTGAATGAATATATGATGCTATATAAAGTGTTCTCTGGTGGGGATGGGATATACCGTGAAAACATGATGCAACAGTGGAAAAACTATATGGATATTGAAACAGGCAGTGGCAACTGATGGTATACAAGTAGTGCAGAATAAACATGCACACTTGTGTACATATATACCATCAACATGAAGTGCAGACCAATTGAACACAGTGAAGTACTACCCAAGGCAACAACATGAATGGTCACAGGCATGACCACACACACATATATATGCATTTGTAAAACAGGGTAATGCTGGTTAATGACATGAACGGTGCATAAAGGCTACAACAGTGTACCTGAAATGTGAACAAGCCTCGACCAAATCAAAATGTATTAATGCAACATGAAATAGGACAGTGCAAGCTTCAAAAATATCAGACTCGAGTATACTGCGGTTAAGTGAACAAGTAAAGAACATTTGTTTATATGTGTAAATATGTATACCATATGTTCCAGCTGCAGGTTTCACAAACTCACAATATTTTTAACTAGCCAAAGTCAACCACTAACTCATAATGAACTACATGATGGACATGTATGCAGTAACCATAAAAATGCAAGGTCGAATTCAGGTGCTTACATGAAACAATGAACCAGACAAGGCACAAAAAAAATTCAAGTAAAGCAATAGTCAGCAGAGATTTCAAAACCAAAATAGTTCAAGTGGCCGAAGTCATGGAACGGTAATAAAAATTCACAATGAGTCACGTATGCTATAGGTTGTAAATAACCAGAGAAAGTAAATACAAATGGCCAAAGTTGAACAATCTCAAGCATCAGCAAAAATCAAGTCAAGGCCGAAGTTTAGCATTAATACAGCGTTGAGGTGGTAAAGGCTAAAATCGAACAGAGATAGCGGTAGTAGTTTCAAAAGCCAATGGAGGATTCGAAGCAACTGTTAAATTTCGAAGTCATACTAGCAGCAAGTAAAATCGAACATAGGTGACGGTTCTACTAGAGGCGGTAAAAAAATATCGCCAAAGTCGAATAAAAATGACTTCGTCAAACTCAATCGAAAATCATCAAAGCTGGAAATTCAAACAAAAATCAATTCCGTCTCAGTCTAGAAATCAGAAATATACAAAATTGATAAAGCCAGAATATATCTCCAGCATCCAAGCAACATCGACCGACCGAGCAAGGTAAATTGATAAAATCAAATGATTGAGTTTGAATTAGATGTGAGTGATGAACACTCACCTTTCCTTCGAAGAACCAAATCCACCTGATCGAAGAATTTAAAGTCGGCATCTTCAATTTCATGAAAGCCCTAAATTTTTTTAGAACAAAGAAGAACGAACGAGCAGGCCGCCATTTATTTTTATTTTTTTCATTTGAACTAGGGTTTCGAAGTGAATGAAAGGAGAGGGGGTATCGGGTATTAACTCCATAACATAACACCAAGAAAAATATGGGCCGATATAAATTTTAAAGCCCGTAATCCCTTAACAAATTTTTAAACGAATTTCTACCTGAATTAAAAACTCCAAATAGCAATTTGCTAGAAAAATTAATCGTCTAATGGCGACAATTTACCGGTGCAAAACCCCGGGTTGTTACAGACTCTCCTCCTTATAAAAATTGCGTCCCCGTAATTTTCATAATTAAAGGTGTCAATAACAATTATTTTTCTAACATAAACCGGTTATGCTAGTAAAATAAAGGTCAAGAACACAAACACTAAAGAAATCTTTTAATTTCATAAAAGAAATTCACAAATTCTCAACAAAATCTAACTATCAAAAGATAATCAGAAAACAATAAAACCGAATAAATGCAATTATCAACAATATTCAATTATCAATAAGATAATTAGAATACAGAAATCACAAAACAACAATATCTAATTATCGATAATTAGAAAACAGCAAAATCTAATTATCAACAAAGACAATTAAGAAACACAAAATCACAAATCGCAAAACCGCAAACATTTAGTTATCAACCAGATAATTTGAAAATAACAATTATCTAATCACCAAAAACGATGACCAGAAATCTCAAATCAACAAATATCCAATTAGCAAAAACGATAATCAGAAATCTCAAATCAAGAAATATCCAATTATCAAAAACGATAATCATAAATCTCAAATCAACAAATATCTAATTATCAAAAACGATAATCATAAATCTCAATCAACAAATATCCAATTATCAAAAACGATAATCAGAAATCTCAAATCAACAAATATCCAATTATCAAAAACGATAATCAGAAATCTCAAATCAACAAATATCTAATTATCACAAACGATAATCAAAAATCTCAAATCAACAAATATCTAATTATCACAAATGATAATCAGAAATCTCAAATCAACAAATATCTAATTATCACAAACGATAATCAAAAATCTCAAATCATCAAATATCCAATTATCAAAAACGATAATAAAAAACAACAAATATTTGATTATCAAAACCGATAATCAGAAACAACAAATATCCGATTATCACAAACGATAATCAGAAACAACAAATATCTAATTATCACAAATGATAATCAGAAACAACAAATATCCGATTATCCAAAACGATAATCAGAAACAACAAATATCCGATTATCAAAAACGATAATCAGAAACAACAAATATCCGATTATCAAAAACGTTAATCAGAAACAACAAATATCCATTATCAAAAACGATAATCAGAAACAACAAATATCCGATTATCAAAGATGATAATCAGAAACAACAAATATCCGATTATCAAAAACGATAATCATAAACAACAAATATCTAATTATAAACAAAGATAATTAGAACTCATATCAACAAATATCCAATTACCTGCAGATAATTGGAAACAACAAATATCTAGAAATCAATTAAGATAATCTAGAAAATCAACATAAAAGGTTGGTTCGATCCCATCAAATGGCGAGTTTTTAAGCTACGCCGCACTTGCATCAACAAATGGCCGAAGCCTACCAAGTACTATAAATTTTGGCGCCCATCAGATGACCCGAAGGTCCGTAGTGTGACCCGAAGGTCTAGTACTGGTATTTGACCCGAAGGTCCGCAGAGTGGCCCGAAAGCCCAAAAAATGACCCGAAGGTCCAGCAGAGTGGCCCGAAAGACCAACAAATGACCCGAAGGTCCAACATATGACCCGAAGGTCCATCATAGGGGCTCGAAAGCGCACAAAATCATCAAAATCATCAAACAACAAATATTTTAATTAACGAGTCTGGAATTAACCAAAATAGCAAACACACATGTCCCATAACCACGATTTTACTAAATCTTTTAATTCTCTTCATCGTTTCCTTGAAAGTGCAAAATTGTGTATTACAAAAATAACATTTCACATTCTCAAACGGACAAGTCCGGAATTAAGCGAATCAGTAAAAGAAAGGGGTCATAGTCCTCAATTTTGCTGAAACGTTTAAATCGTTTCCTCATTCTTTTGAAAGCGCAAACTGCAAAATTTCTGAAAACAATTTCATTTATTTTATAAAAGTAATAATTTACATTCTCAAACAAACAAGTCCGGAATTAAGCAAATCAGTAAAAGAAAGGGGTCATAGTCCTCGATTTTACGGAAATGTTTAAATCGCTTCCTCATTCTTCTGAAAGCGTAAACTATAAAAATTTTGAAAACAATTTTATTTTGAAACAATTTTTAAAACACTTGATTAAAACAACAACATCAGTAGAAACTTCGACAAGGAAATTAGACTTCCCAAAATACCGTAAAACGGACAAAAAAATTAGCATTGCGGGATAACCGCTTGAAAATCCACTTTAAAAATTTGACGGTTACTGATGTCAAAGCGACAATAATTTTAAACATCAAAATCTCATCAAAATAATTTGCATCAAAATATAATACCGGTGAATTTTCACTCATTAAGAAGGTCAACAAAACACTGTGCTTCAAAAACTTAGCATTGGTGTAAAAATCCCGTTATAAAAATAACGGCAACAAAATACGTTAAAAACCAAACATCGATTTTACGTAAAATTAACGCAGTAACGTACAACTCAGATTTGCACGTATAATACAAAGTGAATAAAGAAATCATTCAAATATATCTTCAATGAAGATAATTTAAAACAGCAAAAATCTCAACAAAATCACATATCTGCAATCGCTTCGGATCCTTAAATCGGATTCGAGATTTTCAAAGAAAATAAATTAAACACAGCTATGTGAACTACAAATGAAATTTATTTCAATTTCATATCTTGATTTTTAAATCAAAAGGGTTATCAGCTGTACCCAGCGAAGACAGACTCACTGTTTCCGTTGCGCACTCTGATAAACAAAACACAAATTATTCAATTACCAAAACACAAATTCTCTTTTATTGTTAAATAAAGATATTTAAAAAAATTCATCATAATTTCAAAACTTTAGTTTTGACTCAAAGCATAATAAAACATCGGCAAATAGTTGTAACACATGTTCCATCTAAGTTATGTTTTATATTATGTACATAAACCCAAGCTTTGATCCAACTGTGACGCCCCACCTCTATGCTCACAATAAGAAAGAGTATTAAAATAAATACCGTCTGTTATTACGAAAAATAAGGCTGGATAGGAGCGGCCATCCATAGTTAGGCCTTACACTAGTATTATTTATCTCGATAGGAGTGGTATATATTTTTATTTTTCATCTCTTATTTATTTACTCCCATCAACATACCCAATTCCAGTATAAAATGAACTACGATGGTTCATAATAGTTTAGGACAATATATATAATAATAACACAGATAAACTAATGCGGAACACAGATAACAAAAGTCTCATATATATATATATATATATATATATATAACTAATGTCAGTTACAATACATGTGATACAGTACATATGATGCAACTACAACTGTCGACTCTGGAAATTACATATACAAGTATATTATCGTGAATAATATACATGAATATATATCATCCTATACAAATACACTGACTACTATGAAATGACGACGACTACTCCAAAAGATATGAAAAGACTTCATAGATTAAGCAGCAACCCAAAGCAAGATATCTACAACCTGTAATAACTCGGTCTGACCCGAGTATTACATTCAAAAGAAAATAATACAAGGGTCAGTCCAATTCAAACTCAGTTATTAATGCACGGAAGCAATGATAATAAATAACAAATAGACGACAGTCAAAATAAATCTCGTATATCCAATCCTTTAACAAGGAAATCGGATAACGGTAAATATAACACGTAACAGTGTTAAACAACAAATCAGCAGATTCAAATCGTCAGCAAAGATAAGTGAAAAGATTATCAATGAAGATAATTTAGAAAACCTCAGAATTGCCTAAACGGAAATTAACAAAAAAATCCAATTATTAAATAAATAATTAGAAACTCATAATCTAATTATCTAGAAGATAATTAGATAACAACAAAATAATCAAATCAAACCAAATCGAAATATAATTTCAATATATTGAATTGGACACACAAAACAATTCAAACGATTGAAATGTCACTTGAAACATCAATACAGATTGGCTGCAGTACACGCACGCGTGCACTGCTTCGCCAATATCGTAATGAAATACCCAAAAGCTCAATAAATCAAAACAAAATAGAATATCAATAAAAGCCATACCGTGTGGCTGCAGTACACGCTTCCATGCACTGCCTTTCCACTACAGTGATGATGTACACAAAATCTCAATGGAAATTCACAACCGAGCACATGGTCAAACCCAAAGAAAAGTCAGGTTCAACTCAAATGCTATACAAATAAAATCACAACACGAGCACAAGGTCAAACCCGAGCTACAAACTGGATTCAACTCAAGTGTAATTAGAAAACAAATCCAAAGAAGCAAACAGAGATATGGCTAGAACCAAACAGCACCTCAAGGCACAATGCACTAGTGTAAATAGCACCATGAACAAGCATTGGTACAGACTACAAAGGTAGTGTCAACACGGAATAGTGACCAGGCAGCAAGCATTTTGCAACCTGGGCATCTCAACGATTACATGAACCCGAGCAATCAAACTACAACAAGGACAAATAGAGGTGGCAACATGAAACTGCAAAAGATACGACATGTATGCAATAGGGCAACTGGTCAGTGCAAGCTTCACAAATATCAGACCCCATTACACTTTCAGGAATGCACAGAGAGTATGCAACCTGACTCGAAGCAGGTGAATGAATATATGATGCTATATAAAGTGTTCTCTGGTGGGGATGGGATATACAGTGACAACATAATGCAACAGTGGAAAAACTATATGGATATTGAAACAAGCAGTGGCAACTGATGGTATACAAGTAGTGCAGAATAAACATGCACACTTGTGTACATATATACCATCAACATGATGTGCAGACCAATTGAACACATTGAAGTACTACCCAAGGCAACAACATGAATGGTCACAGGCATGACCACACACACATATGTGCATTTGTAAAACAGGGTAATGTTGGTTAATGACATGAACGGTGCATAAAGGCGACAACAGTGTACCAGAAATGTAAACAAGCCTCGACCAAATCAAAATGTATTAATGCAACATGAAATACGACAGTGCAAGATTCAAAAATACCAGACTCGAGTATACTGTAGTTAAGTGAACAAGTAAAGCACATTTGTTTATATGTGTAAATATGTATATCACAAGTTCCAACAGCAGGTTTCACAAACTCACAATATTTTCAACTAGCCAAAGTCAACCACTAACTCGTAATGAACTACATAATGGACATGTATGCAGTAACCATAAAAATGCAAGGTCGAAGTCAGGTGCTTACATGAAACAATGAACCAGATAAGGCACAAAGAAAATTTAAGTAAAGCAATAGTCACCAGATATTTCAAAACCAAAATAGATCAAGTGGCCGAAGTCATGAAACAGTAATGAAAATTCACAACGAGTCACGTATGCTATAGGTTGTAAATAACCAGAGACAGTAAATACAAATGGCCAAAGTCGAACAATCTCAAGCATCGACAAAAATCAAGTCAAGGCCGAAGTTTAGCATTAATACAGCGCCGAGGTGGTAAAGGCTAAAATCGAACAGAGAGAGCGGTAGTAGTTTCAAAACCCAACAGAGGATTCAAAGCAACTGTTAAATGTCGAAGTCATACTAGCAGCAAGTAAAATCGAACAAGGGTGACAGTGCTACCAGAGGCGGTAAAAAATATCTCCAAAGTCGAACAAAAACGACTTCGTCAAACTCCATCAAAAATCATCAAGGCTGGAAATTCAAACAAAAATCAACTCTGTGTCAGTCTAGAAATCAGAAATATATGAAATTGATAAAGCCAGAATATATCTCTAGCATCCAAGCAAAATCGACCGACCGAGCAAGGTAAATTGATAAAATCAAACGATTGAGTTTGAATCAGATGTGAGTGATGAAAACTCACCTTTGCTTCGAAGAACCAAATCCACCTGATCGAAGAATTTAAAGTCGGCATCTTCAATTTCACGAAAGCCCTAAAAAAATTTTGAACGAAGAAGAATGAACGAGTAGGCCGCCATATTTTTTTTCATTTGAACTAGGGTTTCGAAGAGAATGAAAGGAGAGGGGGTATCGGGTATTAACTCCATAACACAACACCAAGAAAGACATGGGCCGATATAAATTTTAAAGCCTGTAATCCCTTAACAAATTTTTAAACGAATTTCTACCTGAATTAAAAACTCCAAATAGAAATTTGCTAGGAAAATTAATCGTCTAATGACGACAATTTATCGGTGCAAAACCCCGGGTTGTTATATATAATATCACCGGATTTCCTATCAAATGCTTTGGTTAGCGTAAGGTAAATTTTTTCCATGTTTATGTTGGGAAGTCTTACGTGATACCTTTCTTTTCAAACGGGTTTTGAAAATTAAGCAACCTTAACCTGTTACCCACACCTGACCCATGTCTGACCCGAAGTTTATTATGTTTTTCTTAAACTCTTGGGTACTTAAATTTTTACGAGTAGCCAAGGGATTTAGGTTAGCTTTGACGAATATTGGGGGAGCAATGGAGTAGGAGGCTTCTGCGTGTAGATATATAATATTCCGCTGTGTTGGTTTCTCTGAGTCGTTCTCTTGTATTGTTTTGAGTTGTATAACTAGATAGGTGTTTATAACTGTCAAGTATGTGTTGTATTATCTGTGTAACTCTGATAGTGGTTGTAAACTATGTTATATTTATGTTATCAATATAATTTATTCGTTCCGCTGTTTAGATTCTGATGTTGTTTCTTCTTTCTCTTCTTTCTTTTCTCTTTTCTATCACTTTCTTTCTTATTAATGATGCGTCATTCTATGGAGATGGATGGCGGGTCATTACAAACCAATATCCAATTGGAGCAAATTTTGAACTTCCATTAAAGCTTTTGTAGTTTTACTGGAAATTCAAAATGAAAGAATGACGAAGGTTACTTTTCTTTTCCAATATGTGAACAAGTCAAAGCAAATGTGTGCTGGCAAGAATTATACATTTGCATTTATGGTGAGACGTGCACCAAAGAAAGAAAAGGACACACTTGCACTAAAGATAATGGTGACACCAAAGTGTTCAAACTTTTCCTTAAAAAAAGGACCTATTCTTATACACGTGAAGGCAAATTTGCAATTCCTCTCAACGTGCAACCACTTAAGTGTTCAACTGACTTTGCAATGGATTTGCATTTTTTTTCTTTTTAATTTTATATTTCTATCTTAAATTTTTATTTCGTCGGTAATCCAGAAACCAGGATTGTTACAATCATATAAAATGATATAAAATATATATACTAATGTTTAGCCAAGTTATAGTATATAATATATAATATTATGCATTTGTTGATTCGAAGACTATACAGTATAAAGACTCAAGAAGATAGACATGAAGACTCGTAAGTATAAAGACTAAGATATGAAGATCTCAAGATTATAATTTAGTGAATAGAGTCATAGCTAGCTTATATTTTTGAAGTCCTTGATATCAATCTTTGATCTTTGTCTCCTATTTTCTATCTTTATATTTTTAACAAAATAAAATTTCAAAACATATTTCATAATAATTCAAAAGATTTTCAATTTTAAAATGTTTATAAACTATGTTCAAACTATTTTACAATGTATCAAATTATTTTACAAAGTATACGATTTTCAGAACATTTTAAAAGAAATAAGTTTCAAAATATACATGCATATGTCGATATACAGGCAGATGGTATGTCGACATACATGACCCAAAAACCATAAAACATCAACCCACCACCTTGCGTGCTAGGCCAGGACCCTTCCCCTTTACCAACATGCTCACAAACATGCCTTTGAAGAAATGATTGTTCATGGCCTAAGTGGTAAAAAGGAGTTTGGCGACAAAGTTTGTATCTTTGAGGTGTAGAGAGTATTATCTATAGTATTCAAGGCTTGTTCAAGTGTTTAGAGGAGAAAAAGAGGCGTTTTGATTTAGGAAAGTCAAGAGAGAAGAGAAGAGGGTAAAGAAGAGGAAGAAAATACGAAATGAAAGTGGAAATGAAAAGTGAAAAGGAGACCGAAGTATGCCCCTTTTATAGAATTTGAAAAGGTTGTAAGTGAATTCACTTATCCTTTTAGCAAATTACTCCTTTTTTAACGATCTCGGTTTTGAGTCAAATTTAATTTGATAATTAATATAAAATTTTGGATTAAATTGTGAATTAATTTGAAAATTTTCAAAATTAATAAAGATATGTGTTGTTATATATATATATATATTATAAATTGAATTTTGAATTTGTAATTCAAAAATAAATATTTTGAAAAATAAATTGGATTTGAAATACTCTATATTTTAAGATAAATAAAATTTATCTTCTAATTATGATATATATATATATATATATGTATGTAGTATATATATTTGGGAGTTATGATTTAAATTTAATATAAGGATTTCCAAAAGCTATTTAAAGGTTTAAATATTAATATAATGTATATGTGTACAAAACACAACTAAGTATAATTTATACATATATATATACATACATATATATATATATAATATGTGTGTTCATTTATTAATATGTAAATAATTTTAAAAATTAATTTCTTTAAAGCTGTAAATATTTATAAAAAGGAATGCATTAATTTAATAATAGAAAATGCAAACATTCATACATCTAAAAGTGTAATAAACTAAGTTTAAAATAGTACTGGTCATAAAGATTAGAACATTTTCTTTTAAAAATATAGTTTGTAAATATATAAAAGTTTAAACATATGTAAAAATAAAATAGATAATCTACATAAATAAATAAAAGTTCAACAAAGGTTTTAAACATAAAAATGTTTTTTTAAAAAAGTGTAATATAATTAAGACGTGTAATTGACATTTTGTAAAATAAATTTTAACAAGTGTTCATGCTTATTTACAAGTGTTAACATATAATAACAAGTGGCAAGTTATGTTTTTTTTTAAATCAAATTATATATATCGATAAGTAATTTGAGAAAACCTGGTTCTTTCATTCATCAGTTTAAAAATTCATCATCGTCTCTAAATAAAAACAAAACCAGAGAAAAGAAAATGGAAAAAAAATAAGAGAACAAAATAAAATCAATATTCAAGTTTTCAACCTGAAGCAAACAAAGATTCAGGCAAATCAGACTCAAGTGCAGATCTAAATAGAAAAACCAGATCAAAACAAGAGCCTGAGATCAAATAAAAATGAATCAAACAGGTTCAATTTTTAAAGCTAGCAATAAGTCCAAATTTGAGTAGTAGATTCAATCTGAGGCATTTCAACCTGAGCAACATCAAATCAACTAAATATTTAAAAAGCAAAGATTCAACTTAAATAAAGCAAGTTCAAATCAAGTTTCATATTTAAGATTAAAGTCAAAATCAATTTCCAGGCTCTGTTCTTCTCTGTTCCAAAAAAAGGTAAGTAAACTTAACATTTCAAAGTTAAAAACCTTTACTACTCGATCCATGTGATAGATCTATGAAGTGATAATGTATATGTGGTTGTTATAGTATTATTTTTTTGATTATAGTGAAGCTCTCTGTGTATAAGCTTGTGCATGCCTGTGAATGTAAACATATATGCTCTGTTGTAGTAACAAGCTCAATTTCATCATGGAAAAATTGATATCTTCCACTACAGACGATCTTAGGCTAGGATTTATAGATGAAATGTTATTATAACAGGGTGATATAAATTTTAAAAATAGTTTCAAGTAATTAAATTGTGAAATTATTTCAAGAATAAGAAATAACAGTAGAAAATAGAATATAAGTCAAAATTTGATTATATGGAAAACATGTTTAGATTTTACCATCTGATTCGTATTTCAATTTAATGATTTTTGAAAATCAATTCATGATTTTTAAGTTGGTATTTGTTAAGAAATCCTAAGTTGATCGATTTTGGGTTTATCATTGATTGTCAATGATCGATAATGAGTTAAAGTTCTAGCTGGTGGTTTAGGGTAGCTTGCAAGTTGTTGATCATCAGAAAAATGATCACTTGATTTATAGATCGACGAGGAGTTTGGGCGAAGTCGAACTAGGGTTAGGATTGTTGTTTTGGTTGACGTTGTATTTAAGGTTCGTACGGCGTCGTTAGACCACCAAAGGTGATCGCTTATGGGGGAATCGACATAGGGTTTCGCGACGCAACTCTGGTGAGATCAGCGAGGCCTCAGTCGAACGTGGGCGGCGCTGCAAGACGATATTCTGGTGATCTGGTGTGGGTTCGAGTGATTCGATAGCGCGATTTTCAATTTCGGTCGAGGTGGACGGAACTGGGTGGTCTGAAGGTTTGTGGTGTCGTTGGTGAGTTGCCGGGGATCGTAGCCGTGGTCGGAGTAGGGTGGGTGTGGCGTACACGTGCATGCGTGTGCACTAGTATCTGGTATGGTTGATGTTTGGAAAGAAGGGTGTAACTCGAAGTCATGCCCGGGGTTTTATTTTGTTTGCTCGAGATCGCTACTGGGTTGTTCGCATGAGTATATATGTTTTAACGGTTAAAACACATAAACATAGAAAAAAAGGGAAGGTGACCCAAAGTTTTGCTCGGGAAAAACTGCTTTGGGCTCGGGTAGACACCCGAAGTAACCTCGGATCTGGGTGTTTGTGACGACTTGGAAATTTTTAACATTTGAAATAGAATATTTAGTTGATTTTAAATATTTGGAGGTTAGTTTAACTTGAATTTCAAAATTTACTATGAATTTGGCAATTTAATTATTGAATTTATTTATTGAAGTTGGATAAAAATTTGAATCTTCAGTTTTAAGCTGATTAAAAATGTTTTCAAGGCTTAGAAAATTTATATTGATGATACTAAAGGTAATGGAAGCTTCAGAATTGAATTTGAAAATGCTTTGTTCAGTTTTGAAATTATATGATTAAAATTGATATTTAAAAATAGCCTTCCAAAGTACATTCTCGAAATTCGGCGAAACCAGATCCATTAGGTCCGTAATAGTGTATTATTATCGAATTTCAAGTTTCGTATTATTTGGGGTTATTGTTTGGCCATACGGGTTAGAAACACACTGAAATTTAAAATCGAAATTTAATATAAAAATTGGGTTCAAAAAGTAAACTTCTCCATACGATCGAATTAGGGCTTGAAACCTTTTCCGTTGCATTTGGAATAGGGGTATAACATTATAAATGCCTTGCGGCACGCCTCGATAGGAGTTTAGAATTTTAGTTATGTAAAATGAGATATTTTGATTAAAATGTTATATATATATATATAGTTGAAATGTCAAACTCAATCTATCGTATACTTGAATCCACCTACTCTTTTATATTTTAACTCGTGAATTCCATCCTTCAGTTTAAAAACAACAAAAGAAAATCAAGTTCGAGAAGAAAAAGGGGGAAAGCACCAAGACGTTATCACCGAACTCTCTACTTCGAATTCGAGAAAAAGGGGGCGGCTTTCCCCTTCGAGTTCGAATGGCCACGGTGGTTTTGGGTTCGCCATGATAGTTAGGGCTCGGGTTCTATTTGAGGCTGCAAGTGGTGTTCGAGGCAAAAGTGGAGGCGATTCGTTCTTCTCGAGTTAGAGCGAACATTGAAGGCTCGACAACCTCAGCCAGGAAGTGGCGCACGAAGCTCGCGCGTGCGATGGGGTCGGCTCGACTGGTGGCTGCGAGTTCAAGCGATGGTGACTTCAAATCGCTCGTTGCCACGGAATATGGGGAAGCACGAGCTCTCGCACGTGATTGCTTGGGATCGATAGGCGAAGCAGCGACTTCATCGCGATGTCAGGCTCGGGTGGCGTCGTGGTTGAGACTCGAAGCTAGGTCGCGGTAGTAATGGGTGTTCGATGATTGGTGGTGTGGTCGGTCAGGGAAGTGCCATTGTTTTTTGTTCGTGCTTAGGTAATTTTAAAATTTTGAAAATGTTTTAATTTAAATGTTTAAACATGTTTAATCTTGAAAATAATTATTAATTATTATCATTTGTCAGAAATTAGCAGTAGGTTATAATACAATTTTGTTTTCAAAACATTCACCTATATATATATATATATATATATATATATATAAAGTAGAAGGTATATTATTTCAGTTATCAGATAATGACTGAAAGTAGCATAGATATAGATTAAGGAAATGGAAAATACATGTATATACAGTAGAAAGAAAATGTTGAACATGAAATTTATTTTTAAAATTAAATAGTTAGTTAACTTAAATCTGTTAAATGGAAATTAATTATTCAATTAGTCCAAATATTAATGAATTGTTTAAATTATTTATAAAAGGACAAAAGACAAGATAACGAGTCAAGATGGATTGGAAATGAATTGCATGCATAGCAAAGGTGAGATCTTCTCACTCAATCAATTATTTTTCCGGTTTAAATTTTGAATATTGGATTTAAAATTGATTGTGCTTGGATGATTGATTTATAATTAGTTATATTAGTTTAGACCTTATGCGCCGCATAAAAGCGGATGATATTATATTTAATCCCATATACCTTGATATTCCACCTTGAAGTGGAATTGGTATTTAATTGTTGTACTAACGTTTGTGGATGCAGGGAAATAGGTTGGAAGGATCCAACTGGATTCCTCAAACATTTGGATTTGTTTCATATGTTGTGTGTTTAATTATTTATAATCTGTGTGTGATTATATTGTGATTTAAATCGTTGAGGACTATAATTTAGCCGTGTATATTTTTGGTATCGTAGGATACCAGAAATAGATAAAATTGGATTTTTGAAATTTAGTAGAAAATTTATATTAAATTAATTTTAGAAAATTGAATAAATTTAAAAGAAGGAATTTGTTTCAAAAGATAATAAATTTGGTGTTTAAAAATAAACCTTTGGGATATTTATATGAAAATTGATTTATCGGTTGAAATAAATTTTGAAACCAATTTGGAATTGGATTTGGTAATTGAAACAAATTTAGAAATCAATTTGAAAATTTGATTTATTATTTAAAGTAAATACATGGGAATCGATTTGAAAATCGTAAATTAGTGGATATTTAAAAATTTAAATCCAAAATGGGAATTTCATAAAAGAAAGTGAAATTTGTTTTAAAAATAAATATTGTTTTATTTTTTTAAAAGTGTGGAAAGGAATTTACAGATTTGGGACATAAATTTAAAATAAATCCAGAAAGATTTATAAATAGATGTGAATGAACCAATTTAGAATGGAATGTGTACTTTCCCCTGAAAGCCGAGAATGTTTTCAATATAGTTTATAAATATAGATTGAAGTTGTAAAGATGGTTTTAAGGATAGAATGTTTGAAAAAGAAAATTTATTTACATAGATTATTTTGAAAATCTTTAATGTAAAATATATTTTAAACTATTATAGAAGTGATTATTTAAAGTTTAAAATTGATATTTATTTTAGAAATTGGATATCTAAATGGTTATATCCTATCTACTAATTTTATTTTAAAATTAGTTTTGGCTTGAATTTTTACATGAGATATTAGTATAATATTTTCATAACTAATATTTAAGCAAGTGTTTCAAAATAGATTTATTTTAAAATATCTCTAAGTATATTTTGATAAGCATTTTAAATTATTTTAAAATATATGAACTCGGCAGACTTTCAGTGGAAATAAATAATATCGGGAATCTTATTCCGCGAGTGAAAAGTGATTTGAAATTTGTTTTCAAATGGTTGAATTGTTAAAATATATATCTTGCGAAGATATTTCAAAAATAATAATTGGGAAATTATTTAAATATGATGATTGTTGTGAATGTTGATTGATAGTTAAATAACCGACTATCAATATTTGCCTTTAGATGACATTTGAATTTCGATGCGACCGGGGGTCGGATTCCAAGTGGATATCCGAAAACCACATCGAACCTTTGTGACTGTGATGGATCTTTAATTTAAAACATCAAAGTGGAAATTTGTTGTAATTTGTTTGAAATCTGAATGTAACACTTATTTTAAAAATAAGCGCTCGTTATTCGGATTAGCCGGGAGAGGACTTTGTGTCATAAAACCCATTCGGAATAATGATACGAAGAAACGGGATTGCATTTGAAGATGGTGTTGAAGAACGGGTATTTTCGAAAACGAAAGGATTCCTGTCGAATGTCTCTGCGCTAGGTTGCTCCGGTATAGATATTTTATCACCCTTTGTGATGGGGATTCCAGAGGTGATTAGTGAATATTCGGATTTGCAAGGGCTTTTTGAAGTGCCTTCAATTCCGTGCGATCCCGGAACGGACTTGTATGGATGTGTGTCTGACGTTACACTTTGAGACGTAAAGCTGGTTTCTATCAAATACATTTCTGCTGGTGGCGGAGAATTTATTCCCTTAGCTTAACACCCTTCTCTGAGACGTACAAGCTCAGAGGTTATGTAGTTGATGGTTACTAGTGATATATTCCCAGATTGGCAACGTGGCATAAGAAGTGCTGCTGTTCATTTTTTGATCAAAGCACGACTTCGTGAAATGTGTAGCTTTGTGGACGAGACTTCGTCGGACCTTACACCCCGGCAAGAAGGATGCGGCAAGGTTATTTGGAGGTAGCACCCCTTGAGGGTATGTCATTTCCTTCTGGGAAAGAGTAGTATCATGTCATGGAGCCAGGATATTTTACCTATGTTGATGGTGCAAATTTATTATACTTTGTGGTTGTTGCTTTGTAGATGAGGATCCTCGGATAAAGGTCGCAAACGACCGAGGGATGGCATACTCGTGTAGTAGTTACCTAGTTACAGAGGTAACCCGGCCTTGTGTTGGCAGAGATCCAGTTAGGTTCTTGGGGCATCCCTCCAGAGGCGTACCCATGTGGCAGTAGAAAATTCCTTAGCCTAGCCATTTGTTGGAAATCCAAAGAAACACTACGAGCCCTTTACGATTGCAATTGTATAACCTACCTCCTCAGGAGGTAGCTATAGCAGGCATAATATAATGGTACCTATGCTGGCTAAGATTAATATTATACTTTCGAAATGTTTTCCACACTATGCACTAATGATAATATTAAAAAGATTTTTGCGTATTAAGCATGTTTGACTATCATAAGGAGAATTCTCCTCCAAGTCTGCGATTGCATTGTGTGTGTGCCGGGAGGCCTTATGGTAGTTTCATTTTCCAAGAAAAGCATAGCGGGTTTCTTTTCCTTTCTTTGTGGAAATAACTGTTTTTAAGATCTCACACCAGTCCCACGAATGACCTGGAGTTTATTGTTCCCTTTCTAAACTCTGGGTGCCCATAATTTTCTACACGTTTAGCCTAGAATCAGGTTATCAGTTATTCGGGATAAGAAGTTGCTATGGAGATCTGGAGGCAAGCTGGATAGCGAAGCGTATCACTTATATATGTAATATTCTTTTTCCGCTGTTTGTTGTTGTAAACTCTGATGAGGTATGTATAAACTAATATAGTGCTTTTGTTTTAAAGATTATTCATTTTTCTATTATATTTGTTCTGCTGTGAAATGTGAGATTCTGTTATTGTTTCTGTCTTCTTCTTCTACCTCTTTCTTCTTTAACCCGGAGACTCGTACATTTGTTCCACTTTGGGCTGAATTGTTGTGGGGTTTTACAAGCTCAAAAGGGGTACAGATTTACGGGCCTTCACAAGTGGTATCAGAGCATTTGGTTAAGCGACAACCCTGACTCTGTTGGGTGTTACTCATTAGAGATAGAGTTAGTGGTACTCTAGAATGAGTTTGAGTGTAATAATAGATATGAGCGCATATTTGTTAGTGAATATAAAATTTTGTTTTATATTGTGATGATTGGTTTGTTGAGTGGTATATGGATTCTGGTCGGTATAGTCTATACAACTTTATCGATATGGATCTCTAAACACTCGTACAGAACAATTCGGCACGATATTGTCTTAAAATAGGGTGAATGAAATAATTTTACCCAAACTATTTTCGTAGATAAAGGAAATAATCTTTGTAGATTATTATAGTATATGGTTGCTTGATTGTTAGGAAGTGATAATATTATTCATTGAATATGAAATTGAAATTGTAGCTCCAACGTTAACAAATAAATTCACATACAATTGGAATTTGAGAATATAAATTGTAAATGTAATTTGTAATTTGAAATGGAATTCCAGAGAAATTTTTTGAAAAGAATTTGAAAATTTTGGAGATTTTGAAAGTTTAAATTCCTTTTGGTTTGAAAATAATTTTCAAAAGTTTTGGAAAAGTGTTTTGAAGGGATAAAAGCTCTAAACTCTTTTCGGTCGCTGGAAAATAATTTCGATGATGATCGCGACATCATCGGTGTTTATTTTCGAATTTCCAAAAGAGGAATTGCTGCCAATTTTTTTTTAAATGGAAGTTTTTTGGGAAATTTGGGTTTGGTTTTGAAATTCAAAGAATAATTTGAATTGTTTTCAATAATGGTTTTGGAAAAGGTGGAAAGACTCTGGAATTTGACTAAAAATAGTTATGGAATACTAAGTTTGAAAACTTAGGAAATTCAGATCTAAACTAAAATTGACTTGAGTTAATTTGAATAAAGGTGAATTTTAAAAGCCTAATAGACTAAAATGATTAGAATAAAATTATTAATATGGAAAATAAATTATGAATGATTAAATAAATTCACAATTGCAAGTAAATGAAAGGGAAATTGAATGTTGAAATTCATTTCGAATTTGTAAGTAAATAGAACTGGAATTGGAATTGAATTTGATTTGTGATAAACAAAGCGTAGTATTGAAATGAAATTATTAAGTGAAATTAATTGAACAAATGACAAATTAATATTGTTTGAAATGAATTGAATTCAATAATTATAAATAAAAGGTAAATTAAATTCATATGGAATTTGAAATCCAGTTTAATATAAGTGGTTATAAGCCAGAATAGTGAATTGAAAATAACTTTTTGGGAATGAACAAAAAAAACTGGAATTGAAATTAAATATTTAAAACCAATTTGAATTGTGTGAAATAAAATGAAGTTGTAAAATTAGTTCGAAGTGAACTAAAGAGAATAACGGTGAAATAAAGAAAGAGATAAAATGAATTGGAATTTGTAATGAATTAGTACATGAAACTAATTTAAAATTGTGCTGTTGTGAATGAAAGATAAATTGAATCCAAATAGAATTGAAAGTGTAAATCGAATTCAAAGGAAATTGAAAATGCAAGATTGAATGATAATGGATATATAACTTCAATAATGAAGTAAAAATGGTATAAGAGATAAGTATTCAAACCTTTGTAAAGAAATGTGCAAAATGATTTTTGAATGTTGAAATTGGACATTATGGATATCAGGATATACAAGTATGTTACAGGAAAAAGAAAAATTGGAATTGGGATTTTGAAGATAAAATTGAATTGCTCGACAAAAAGGCATGTATCTAAATTTCAGTATGAAATTTGATGATTTTCTTGTCCAGCCACTTGGCTTTTCATTTTCTTTTTGAAATCTGGGGGCCGTGGTGCCATTTTTGTAGTCGTACCGAGCTAGCCGTGCAAAGGAGACGCTGACGAAATTTTCCGAAAATTTAGGGAGCTAGAAATTTTTGGAGAAAGTTTTGAAAATTTAAAATTTTAATTTGAATTTTAATTTGAATTGTTAAAGAAAATAATATTGTTTAAAACTTATGATTAAGTTTTGGAAGTTAATAAGAGGGCTAATATGTCTTTGATAAAAAGATTGGTTTTGGTAATTGATAAAACTGTTTGGTTTTGGAAAAATAGCAAATGGGTTAAGGATCAATCTTCTTAACTAGAAATTTTGGGACGAAATTCTTTTAATGAGGGAAGGATGTGACGACTCAGAAATTTTTAACATTTGAAATGGAATATTTAATTGATTTTAAATATTTGGAGGCTAGTTTAACTTGAATTTCAAAATTTACTATGAATTTGGCAATTTAATTATTGAATTTATTTATTGAAGTTGGATAAAAATTTGAATCTTCAGTTTTAAACTGATTAAAAATATTTTCAAGGCTTAGAAAATTTATGTTGATGATACTAAAGGTAATGGAAGCTTCAGAATCGAATTTGGAAATGCTTTGTTCAGTTTTGAAATTGTATGATTTAAATTGATATTTAAAAATAGCCTTCCGAGGCACAGTCTCGAAATTCGACGAAACCAGTTCCATTAGGTCTGTAATAGTGCATTATTATCGAATATCAAGTTTCGTAGTATTTGGAGTTATCATTTGGCCATAAGGGTTAGAAACACACTGAAATTTAAAATCGAAATTCAATATAAAAATTTGGTTCAAAAAGTAAACTTCTCAATACGATCGAATTAGGGCTTAAAACCTTTTCCGTTGCATTTGGAATAGGGGTATAACATTATAAATGCCTAGCAGCACGCCTCGATAGGAGTTCAGAATTTTAGTTATGTAAAATGAGATATTTTGATTAAAATGTTATATATATATAAATAGTGAAAAGTCAAACTCAATATATCGTATACCTGAAGCCACCTTCTCCTTTATATTTTAACTCGTGAATTCCTTCCTTCAGTTGAAAAAACAATGAAAATCAAGTTAGAAAAGAAAAGGGGGAAACCAAGAAGGCGTTATTACCGTACTCTCTACTTCGAATTCGAGAAAAATAGGGCGGCTTTCCCCTTCGAGTTCAAATGGCCACGGTGGTTTTGGGTTTGCCGTGATAGTTAGGGCTCGGGTTCGATTTGAGGCTGCAAGTGGTGTTCGAGGCAAAAGTGGAGGCGATTCATTCTTCTCGAGTAAGAGCGAACATTGAAGGCTCGATAACCTCAGCCATAAAGTGGCGCGCGAAGCTCGCGCGTGCGATGGGGTCGACTCGACTGGTGGCCGCGAGGACAAGCGATGGTGGTTCAAATCTCTCGTGGCCGCGGAATATAGGGAAGCACGCGCTCACGCACGCGAGGGATTGATAGGCGAAGCAACGACTTCATCACGATCTTAGGCTCGCGTGGCGTCGTGGTTGAGACTCGAAGCTGGGTTGCGGCAGTAATGAGGGTACGATGATTGGTGGTGTGGTCGATCGGGGAAGTGCCGTTGTTTCTTGTTCGTGTTTAGGTAATTTCAAAATTTTGAAAATGTTTTAATTTAAATGTTTAAACATGTTTAAGCTTGAAAATAATTATTGATTATTATCATTATCAATAATTAGCAGTAGGGTATAATACAGTTTTGTTTTGAAAACATTTAGCCATATATATATAAAGCAGAAGGTATATTATTTCACTTATCAGATAATGACTGAAAGTAGTATAGATATAGATTAAGAAAATGGAAAATATATGTATATACAGTAGAAAGAAAATGTCGAACAGGAAATTTATTTTTAAAATTAAATAGTTAGTTAATTTAAATCTATTAAATGGGAATTAATTATTCAATTAGTCCAAATATTAATGAATTGTATAGATTATTTATACATGGACAAAAGACATGAAAATGAGTCAAGATGGATTGGAAATGAATTGCATGCAAAGAAAAGGTGAGATCTTCTCACTCAATCGATTATTTTTCTGGTTTAAATTTTGAATAGTTGGATTTAAAATTGATTGTGCTTGGATGATTGATTTATAATTAGTTATATTAGTTTAGACCCTATGCGCCGCATAATAGCGGATGATATTATATTTAATCCCATAAAACACGATATTCCACCTCGAAGTGGAATTTGTATTTAATTGTTGTACTAACGTCTACGGATGTACGGAAACGGGTTAGAAGGATCCAACTGGATTCCTCAAACATTTGATTTTGTTTCATATGTTGTGTGTTTATTTATTTATAATCTGTGTGATTATATTGTGATTTAAATCGTTGAGGGCTATAATTTAGCCAAATATATTTTTGGTATCGTATGATACCAGAAATAGATAAAATTGGATTTTTGAAATTTGGTAGAAAATTTATAGTAAATTAATTTTAGAAAATTGAATAAATTTAAAAGAAGGAATTTTTTTCAAAAGATAATAAATTTGGTGTTTAAAAATAAACCATTGGGAAATTGATATGAAAATTGATTTATCGGTTGAAATAAATTTTGAAACCAATTTGGAATTGGATTTGGTAATTGAAATAAATTTAGAAATAAATTTGAAAAATTGATTTGGAATTGAAAGTAAATACTTAGGAATCGATTTGAAAATCGTAAATTAGTGGATATTTAAAAATTTAAATCCAAAATGGGAATTTTATAACAGAAAGGGAAATTTGTTTTAAAAATAAATATTGTTTTATTTTTTTAAAGTGTGGAAAGGAATTTTCAGATTTGGGACGTTAATTAAAAATAAATCCAAAAAGATTTATAAATTGATGTGAGTGAACCATTTTATAATGGAATGTGTACTTTTCCCTGAAAGCCGAGAATATTTTCAATGTAGTTTATAAATATAGATTGAATTTGTAAAGATGGTTTTAAGGATGGAATGTTTGAAAAAGAAAAATTATTTACATAGGTTATTTTGAAAATCTTTAACGTAAAATATATTTTAAACTATTATAGAAGTGATTATTTAAAGTTTAAAATTGATATTTATTTTAGAAATTGGATATCTAAATGGTTATATCCTATCTACTAAATTTATTTTAAAATTAGTTTTGACTTGAATTTTTACCTGAGATATTAGTATAATATTTTCATAACTAATATATAAGCAAGTGTTTCAAAATAGCTTTATTTTAAAATATCTCTAAGTATATTTTGATAAGCATTTTAAATTATTTTAAAATATATGAACTTGGTAGACTTTCAGTGGAAATAAATAATATCGGGAATCTTATTCCGCGAGTATAAAGTGATTTGAAATTTGTTTTCAAATGGTTGAAGTGTTAAAATATATATCTTGCGAAGATATTTCAAAAATAATAATTGGGAAATTATTTAAATATGATGTTTGTTGGGAATGTTGATTGATAGTTAAATAACCGACTATCAATATTTGCCTTTAAACGACATTTGAATTTCGATGCGACCGTGGGTCGGAATCCAAGTGGATATCCGAAAACCACATCGAACCTTTGTGATTGTGATGGATCTTTTATTTAAAAGGTCAAAGTGGAAATTTTTTGTAATTTGTTTGAAATCTGAATGTAACACTTATTTTAAAAATAAGCGCTCGTTATTCGGATTAGCCGGGAGAGGACTTTGTGTCATAAAACCCATTCTGAATAATGTTACGACGAAATGGGATTGCATTTGAAGATGGTGTTGAAGACCGGGTATTTTCGAAAATGAAAGGATTACCTGTCGAATGTCTCTGCACCGGGTTGCTCCGGTATAGAGATTTTATCACCCTTTGTGATGGGGATTCCGAACGTGATTAGTGAATATCCGGATTTGCAAGGGCTTCTTTGAAGTGCCTTCGGTTACGTTTATCCTGGAACGGACTTGTATAGATGTGTATCTGACGTTATACTTTGAGATGTAAAGCTGGTTTCTATCAAATACATTTCTATTGGTGGCGGAGAATTTATTCTCTTAGCTTAACACGCTTCTCTGAGACGTACGAGCTCAAAGGTTATGTAGTTGATGGTTACTAGTGATATATTCCCAGATTGGTAACGAGGCATACAAAGTGCTACTGATCATTTGTTGATCAAAGCATGACTTTGTGAAAAGTGTAGCTTTGTGGACGAGACTTCGTCGGACCTCACACGCCGGAAATGGTCGAAACAGGAAGGATGCGGCAAGGTTATTTGGGGGTAGCACCCCCTGAGGGTATGTCATTTCCTTCTGAAAAATGGTAGTATCATGCTATGGAGCCCAGATATTTTACCTATGTCGATGCTGCAATTTTATTATACGTTGTGGTTGAGGATCCTCGGATAAAGGTCGCAAACGACCGGGGGATGGCATACTCGTGTAGTAGTTACCTAGCTACAGAGGTAACCCGACCTTGTGTTGACAGAGATCCGGTTAGGTTCTCAGGGGGTCCCTCCAGTGGCACACCCATGTGGCAGTAGGAAGTTCCTTAGCCTGACATTTGTAGGAAATCCAAAGAAACAATACGAGCCCTTTACGATTGCAATTGTGTAACCTACCTCCTAAGGAGGTAGCTATAACAGGCATAATATAATGGTACCTATGCTGGCTAAGATTAATATTATACTTTCGAAATGTTTTCCACACTATGCACTAATGATAATATTAAAAAGATTTTTGCGTACTAAGCATGTTTGACTATTATAAGGAGAAATCTCCTCCAAGTCTGCGATTGCATTGTGTGTGTGCTGAGAGGCCTTATGGTAGTTTCATTTTTCAAAAAAAGCATAGCGTAATTGTAACAACCCGCATATTTATCGGGTGTGTATATATATTTTATTTAAATATAGCGTCGTTAGTCGGATTTTGAGTCCGAAATGTTACTTTTTGCAAATGGTCGAATTGGGACTCAAGACCACTTCCATTGAGTTCAAAATGTCGTTTGCGATCTTTTTGAGTATAATCTTTGATATGTTTGTAGTAAGTTGAATTTCGCTACTTTTTCTATTGGGTTTAGGGTTTGGGTTCAGCCCACTAGCTTAACTAATACCCCAACTCAGCCCTCTCCTCTCCATTCACTCATTCCCACTCCTCAAACTCAAGCTCCAACTGAAAATGGTGGAAAGGAAAGGGAATTAGAAACTCCAAGCCCTAGTTTCTTCTTTGCAAACTTGATTCTTGCTCCAATATCAAAGAGAAGACATAGGTAAGCTCTTCTTCATCTTGTCTATCTCTTTCTCTCTTCAATCTCAGAAATTCCTAAACCTAAACTTAGGAAATATTTGTTTGATCTTAGATTGAAGCTAGTAGAGTTGAAGTAGAGAGTGGTTGGCCTTGTTCCTTTGCATTTGAGCTTCTTCTTCTTGTTCTTGAGTTAAAAAGTTGAGTTTTGAACTCACATCTACTTCTCTTGATTTCTTTGATGTTGGGTATGAATTTCCTAGCACTTGTTCATATGCTCTTGCTTTTGGTTTGGATTGAATTGGTGAATATCCAAATTTTTAGTGTTTGGGTTCAATTCTTTAAAGATCCTAACTTTGATGTTTGAATATGTTTGGTTGCGAATAGGAGAGCTAATGGAGCTGGGGTATATATTGGTTAAAGCTCCTTAGGTCCATTGCTTGAATGGTCGCGATTTGGAAGAAATTGCATTTCATTGATATAGGGTAGGAATTGCAAATTCATCAGGTTCGGCCGACCGAGCCCTGTAGCCGATCAACCGACCTGCTACCCCGAGTCATGTCTTATTTCCTGCATCTGGCCAGCCGACCGAGCCCTGCGACCAGTCGACCGACCTTCTCCTATTTTGCTGTTTGCCTATTTTTTTGCTTACTTTGATTTGTTTTCCAAATTTTATGGATTCAAGTTGCTTTTTAGTGGTTGTCATTGCATCTTTGGCTTTGATAACTTATCTTTGACTTCATTCACGGGTTTTCATAAATAATCCCTCTAAATCGTATTAAAAGTTTCCTTCTCAAATTCTTAAATTCTATTTAAAACGCACATACACAATTTCGCACTTCGAGCGAAGTGGAAGGGTGATTAAATGGTTGGGCAAAACACGGACCATGAATCTGTGCGTTTATCCTTTTGATTAATCCCCGACCTATTCAATTGATCGTTTTGACCTTCAGGTTTGGTTTATCGATGATATGAGGTAAACTTTGTACTGCTTTGAGTGTGAAAGTGACTGACGGATAATAAACCATTCAGTGCGAACGAGTGGTTATGGGATGCACGTTAACACTTTTCGGATTCCTTTTCGAGAGTTGTGACACATTTCGCCAGTTAGTGGTGTCCAGTACTGGGCCTCCGGACCTTCACCACTACGGCTTGTCGCCCTATAGTATCGCTTTCTATGTTGGTCGTTATGAGCCGCATGGGTGATATTGGGTTTGTTGCCTTCAGTATCGCTTTTGGAGTTGGTCCTTTGCCCCAGCTCGAGAGATATTTGGGATTGTCTGTTGCCTTTGGGATAGTGTCATCGGCTGTCTCCTTCTGGCTTGTTGCTTTTAGTAGCGCTTTCGTAGTGGTTTCTTCACCACCGCTCGAGAGATATTGGAGTGGTTTCTTCACCACCGCTCATGAGATATTTAGGTTTGTTGCAATTGGAATTTTCTGATGTTTCACAGATATGATTATATTTCCTTGGTATCGTCCATCGGTGTTGGTCTTTTTGAGCCGCACGATATATAGCGATTACCTTGTGGAACTTGTATACCTTATGGGTAATTGTTATTTGCCCTTTGGCTTGCTTTGGGATATTCTTATCCTTTGTTTATCTATGTTGCCGATGATATGAGGCTTGTTTTATGATGTTCATCTTTTGTTAGATGATTTTGTTATCTCCCTTAGAGATATTTGTTATACTATATGATCTTGCAGGTTCATTATCGTTCAGTGTATCTAACTGATTTGTTTAGCTAGACTGGCCCGTGTATTTTATACTCGGGTCAGACCGAGATGTTTCAGGTTAGGTGCTTTTGGACTTAGCCTCTTTTTCTTCCGCATGGACTATTCCGCTAGTTTCTTATTTGTCATAGCTTTTGTGTAGTCCTCTTCTGTTGTAACTCTGATATGTATTATTGACTCATCTGTATATTGTGGTTTGCTATACCACTTGTGATGTATCGTTTTGTATACTCTGTTATGTATCAGTATATGTGCATGTGATGATTTACTGTTCTGTGATGTATATTACATTTGAGTTGTTATATTTTGTTCTGATAGATCCTCCAACCACTTATGGTTTTGTTTTAAGTATTCATTGGACATGTCGATCTGCTAGGTAAGGACAATTGTCGATGTATTCAATAGATAGTTAAAGCAAGGCTATAGATGGTCGCTCCTATCCAGCCTTATTCTCCGTATTAGCAGATGGTATTATCTCATAATACTCTTTGCTAATGTGGGCATGGAGGTGGGGCGTTACAGTATTTCTTTACCTTTTTCTGTAGAAATAACTGTTTTTAAGATTTCACACCAGTCCCACGATTGACCTGGAGTTTATTGTTCCTTTTCTAAACTCTGGTTGCCCACAATTTTCTACACGGGTAGCCTAGAGTCAAGTTATCAGTTATTCGGGAGCAAAGTCAAGAGGTTGCTATGGAGATCTGGAGGCAAGTTGGATGGAGAAGCGTATCACTTATATATGTAATATTCCTTTTCCGTTGTTTGTTGTTGTAAACTCTGATGAGGTATGTATAAACTAATGTAGTGCTTTTGTTTTAAAGATTATTCATTTATTTATTATATTTGTTCTGCTGCGAAATGTGAGATTCTGTTATTGTTTCTGTCTTCTTCTTCTACCTCTTTCTTCTTTAACCCGAAGACTCGTACATTTGTTCCACTTTGGGCTGAATTGTTGTGGGGTTTTGCCAGCTCAAAAGGGGTACAGATTTGCGGGCCTTCACAGTGTTTGAGAGCAAAAACAGTTTTGAACTTTTAAAACAAAACCAAGTTTTATTTAAAACAACTTGTGTAAAAAAAACAAATGTTTATCCAAGTTTTAAATTGGTTAAAAAGTTTTTAAATAAAACTATTTCAGTTAACTAAGTTTTAAAAGTGTTTAAGATACATATAACTTTTATTTTAAAGTTATTTTAAATAAACGTAATATCGTAATTAAGTGGGTAATTAAGAAATGAAATGATTTTAAAGATTAATTAATTAATAAAAGTAATTAAGGGATAATTACTTAAAGAATAATTACTTAATTAAAGATTAAGTAAGGTTAATTAATTTTTAAAAAAAGTTAATTGAGTAATTAAAGGTTAATTAATTAAAGTGATTAATTAAAGGATAATTAACCAAGGTAATTTATTAATTAATAAGATTAATTAAAGGTTGATTAATTAATGTTTGTAATTAAAGTATTAATTACTTAAAGAATAATTAGTTAATGCAATTAATTAATTAATGATCAAAGGATAATTAATGTGATTTAATTAAGGACATAATTTTGTAATTAAGGGTTAATTAATTAATGTAATTAACTTAAGATTAATTAATTTATGTGAAGAATAACTAATTAAGGATAATTAATTAAATGGTAATTAATTAGGGATTAATTAATTAGTGTGATTAATTAAGGAATGGTTAATTAAGTTTAATTAATTGAGTTGAATGATTAAGGATGATTAATTAATGTCATTAATTAATTAATTAAAAATGGTTTAATCAATTAATGATAATTAATCAGGATTAGAAATTTATTCATAAGTAATTAATCTGGTTTAAATTAATCAGGTGATTAATTGATTTTGCTTATAGATGTTTGGATTGTATTGAATTCTTTGAATTGGTTGATATCTCTGACGTGTATTGCTCTATGATGTGAATTGTGTGAATCGAGCTATGAACTGTGAATTTATTTATCTGTGATGAATTTGCATATTTAATTGTGAATCTTTGAATGAAGATAAGTGTTATAGAAGTATACCGCTTATCTATATTATTGTGCTTGAATTGATAATGGTTGTGATATGTTATTGTTGTGTGTTAAAACCCTAGACTACACCACACACAAAAATATGGATTTCATGAGGAAATTGGTTAAGTCACAGATATTTTCAATTTAATATTATTTTATTCAAATAGGAATAGCTTAATTGAATTTTGAATCCAAAGGGTTTTGGAAATGGAATTGGGTTAAATATGAAAAGTTTTTGGAAAGGAAGTTTGAAAATGAAATTTAATTTGAATATAATATATCTTGTTTATGTTTTGAAATTAATTTGGAAACTATGGTTTGAAAGGATTATAATATATATATATATATATATATATATATATATGGATTCAAACCCATTTTTAAATAAATTGTTTTGGTAATTTGAATTTAATTCAAATAGAAATTGTTGATGATACGGCAGTTCGCTGATTTTCTGGTTTATACTTTTAAAGGTTATAACTTGTGTATATTTGATCGGATTTTCCCGAAACAAAAAGTATTTATTTTGAAATCATAATGGCTTTCATATAAAAAAAGAAGTTCCAGTTTTGTTGAAAGATTTCAAGTTTTAAATGGAAATTATTTTGAAAGCTATGAATCAATCTTTGTTAAAGATTTGGTGAACTTTGTTTCAAATTGAAGAGGATCTTCAAGGATAAATCTTTTGTTTAAAAGATTAAAGTGGATTTTGTTTAAACCATTTGAAGGAAAGGTTTTGGGCTTAAAGTGGTGACTTAACTAAGGTTCCAATATATCCATATGTTTTTAAAATTAGCGCTCATTATTCATTTTAGCCGGGAGAGGACTTTATGTCATATAACCCATTCCGAATTTATGATATGATGAAATGGTTTGCATTTGAAGACCGATGGTGAAGACCGAGTATTTTCGAGAACAAAAGGATTACCTATCGAATGACTCTGCACTGAGTTGCTCCGGTATAGAGATCTCCATAAGTGATAGGGAGTCCGATCGGGAATGTGAATACCCGGTTTTGCAAGGGCTTCTTCGTGAAGTGCCTTCGGTTCTGTTCGAACCCAGAATGGACTTGTATGGTTGTATGTCTGACATTACACTTTGGGATGTAAAGCTGATTTCTATCAAATACATTTCTGTTGGTGACAGTGAATTTATTCTCTTAGCTTAACACCCTTCTCTGAGACGTATGAGCTCAGAGGTTATATAGTTGATGGTTATTAGTGATATACTCCCAATTTTCTAGTGTGGCATTCTGAGTGCTGCTGATCATTTGTCGATCGAAGCATGGCTTTTGTGAAAAGCGTAGCTTTGTAGACGAGATTTTTTCAAACCGCGAAACTCGAAAATGGTCGAAACAAGAAGAATGTGGCAAGGATATGAGGATCGCTCCCTTTAGGCTATGTGCGTTTCCTTCTGAATAAAAGGTGGTATCGTGGTATGGATCCCAGATATTTAACCTATGTGGTTGTTGGAATTTGTTGGTGTAGAGGAACCTCGGATAATGTTCGGTGACGACCGAGGGATAGCATACTCTTGTCAGTGGTTACCTAGTTACAGAGGTAACACAGCCTTGTGTTGGCAGAGAGCTGGATAACTTCCTGGCGCGTCCCTCCAGAAGCGTTCCTATTTGGTGGGGAAGTTCCTTAGCCCGATCATTTGTTGGAAATCCAATCACCCCATACGAGCCTTTTACGATTGCAGTTGTATAACCTTTCATTTTAAATGGTAGCTATAGCAGGCATAATATAATGGTACCTATGCTGCCTAAGTTTAATATTGTACTTTCGAAATGTTTTCTGAACTATGCACTAATAATAATATCGAAAGGATTTTGTGTATCAAGCATGTTTGACTATCATAAGGAGAAATCTCCCCCAAGTGTGCGATTGCATTGTGTGTGTGCCGAGAGGCCTTATGGTAGTTTCATTTTCCAAAAAGCATTGCGAATTTCTTTATATTTCCTTTTGTTTGTTTTAGACAAACAGTTTTTGTTTGCTCACACCAGCCCCATGACTGACCTGGAGTTTATTGTTCCCTTTCTAAACTCTGGGTGCCCATAATTTTTCACACGGACAGCCTAGAGTCAGGTTTTTAGTAGAATCTGAAGCTAGTTCAGTTGGGGATCTAGAAGTCTTTGGATGAGAATCGCATTTGCTTCATCACAACATATTAGAGTTTGAGCTTTTAGATTTGGAAGTCTTTGAGCTTTTGAGTTGAGCTATTTGGTTTTGAAGCATTGGAGATGGAGTTGCAGTATGGATGTTGGATTCTTTTGGAGCCTATGTTAGTGCTATACTTCCGCTGTTGTTGCCGCTGTTGTGCATTTTTGGCTCTGATAGTGTCGGGCATCTGTTTATCATATTGTATCAGATATTGTACCCATTGTTGTATCAATGATATTCATTACTTTTTCCACTGTGTTGTTGTAATTAATGTGTTATAAGCTCCGGCGATACGGACTTGGATGTTTAAATCTGCGACATACGGTAATGTATTGGGTGTCATTTTTGAAGAATGGAGTGCGGGTCGTTACACCTTCAACTTTCCTTACCCTTCCACGGTAAGTTTTCTCCATGTGTCTGAGTAATTTCCATCACATCTCAAAAAGAAGCACATAAATTTACTAAATTTAGCACTTAAAATAAGAAAGAAAAGTTTTCCATAATTTATTACCTTAATTAATTATTATTTTAAACATTTTAGTTACACTTACTTTTGCTGATTATTTTTTCTTTATTAAACCACTTATTGTATGTATAAGTGTATGTATCAAAAGTGTGCATATTTGTGCAACAATGTTGTAACAACTTACTTTCGATAAAAAGTCGAAAATCCGAAAAACAATTTTTGGTCACATTTATAATTTTTCATCGAACTATTTATTTTTGTAAAAAAACTTTTAAAATGAGTTCACCATTACTATTTATTAAATAAAAATGTTTATTTGACCATTAAAAACCATTAATTAAATATTTAAAATTAATTTGATATTCACAAATCAAAGCGGTAAAATTCTGGGTCGTTACATTCTTCCTCCTTTAAAAATTTCCAACCCTAAAATTTCGTTACAAATAAACAACCCAAAAACAAGACATACTAACTTAACATTTCCTAAAATTTTAAATGACTAACAAATAAACTTAATATTTGTCCAGGTTTACAACAGTCTCATCACATAAGGACGATGATCAATTTACTAAGCGTACCTCATGCTCAATAGCTAATGATCATTACTCAATCGATTATTCACACCACCTATGTAACAACTTGTATTTTTAAAGATGATATTTTAATTGATTAAAATATTTAATCATTAATTAAATAATGGTGCAAAAATATGATTTTTCACATAAGGTCGATCAAGATTTGAGACCACATCTATTGAGTTCGTATTGACATTGCAAATTAAAATGAGTATAATGATCACTATATTTGGAGATTGGATGATCTGATGGCCGAAAATATCTCAAAATACATGAAATCGGCATCGTAGGGCACAGTCTCAAATAGCAACGAGATTTATACCATTGAACCTCGAAAAATGAAATGTTGTACGCAGACGAATGTTGTTGCAATCGGATGCATCATGTGGCCACACAGACTCTAAATGTACAACCATTTATTTGAGTGAATATATAAATGAAAGAAAATAATAATATAAATGCTATTCAAATTCTCTCTTCCCTCTAATATCATTATCCACTTTACTGTTCTATTAGAAATTAATTGCTGGTCAACAAATATCATTTAAAAAGTAAATTCGATCAATCTGCTTAATAATAAATTATGAAACCAAATCTGCTGAGATCGTATGGATGGGAGCTTCGCGATGATCGTGGTGGAGTTTTGATCGATGGTGATTGGCAAATCCCAACATCAAAGGCCACGGCTAGGGCACGAGATCACTGGAGCTATGAGTAATGATAGGCGAAACGGAAATCACCATTGACTTTATCTTACTGATCTTTATTCCTTCCATGAATTTTGGATCGACCAATTATAACTAGTCACATTTGATGTTTTTGAGCCATTGATTTGTATACTCTATCATGTATTAATGAGAGAGGTCAAAGGGGATGATTATGGTATCAATAGGTCAAGCATTTGAAGAGAAATACGATGGAGCAAACGACACTCGATTTCATGGTGCATGCTCTATATCACCCCAAATTCTTGCACATTTGAGTAGGTTTGGTGATTTCATGCATACATGGACTAGCTATGTAAAGGAAGAAGGTTAAGATAATTGGCATTTTAATTATTTAACTAATTTTTAATTAATATTGATTCTTATACTAGCCAAATCTTTTGCATACGAGGTCCATTTTAGATGATGTTTCTTGCATTAGGATCGTGATGGATGAATCTACGCTTGGAAACTGTTTGGGAAAATTTTATGATGGTGAGTGATATTGTCTGTCACCATACTATGATTGGTTTTATAGTATTAGATCAATGTTTCAGAATGATTTTTGGTTTTAAAATGTGATTTTCCTATACGTATATACCTACTAGATTTTTATAAAATAAAATAAATGTAATTTAAAATGATTTATATTAAATATCATATATTTCCATCGACGTGTCATTATTAGGAAACTATTAGATTTGGGCTATTTTTGATATGATCTCCCCATTGGTTGATATGGATGAATTATACCTATTGTATTTATGTTGTTTGGATGTATGTATGGATGTTGGTAGCATGGTTGCTTATTTGGTTGTGGGGCTATTTTTGGTTAAAAACAAAAATTAGTGGTGATTGGGTGTTAGGACAATATCTTGTAAATTAGGGTTCCACACATGTGAAAAACAAACAAGTGAGATAAGTTGTAGAGTAGTGTTAGGATACATGCCGACGGATTTGAAGGTGGAAGATGCGGCTTCATATTTCAGTATGGATGTCGGGCATTTCCATTTGGTTTGTCAGAATATAGTATGAACTGCATCGAACCAAGTACCATCAACTCCTACTAGCAAGATCTATAAGCATCTACAGATAATGGAATTGATATACCCTCAATGTTTAGCTAAAGCTGAGATTGTACATCTCACTTGTGTTTAGCCATTCCTGACATCGAAGTCACATTCGGCATCTCTCTCACGAGTCTTCATCATTCAAACAAAACATGAGTCCCAAAATGGATATCATCTTCTCAAATAGACCACGTATCGCTATATAGATTCGAGCATCTTGAACAGATCACCAATCTCCACATAGATTCCCAGATAAGTCCTTCGACGAATGCTAACGCTTTCCTCTCTCTTGGAATACTCCTTAAGATTGACAGTTCCACACAATATCGTCGTTTGAAATGTTAAAGCTAACTTCTCCTTTGGACTTAACCTTAGGTTTGATAGTTCAACTATGTTAACCCTATCTCGGTTACGACTCAGCAGGTCTAGTACGTGGAGATGGCGCCGACTCAAGAGATGCCGACTCAGAAGAGTTGCCGACCTAACAACCCAAAGACTTTGCCGACCTAACCAATTAACAAGGTGGCCGACTTAGTTCGGTGCCGACCTAACAACCCAAAGACTTTGCCGACCTAACCAATTAACAAGGTGGCCGACTTAGTTCGGTGCCGACCTAATTGGATTCCGACTTAACTGGTAAAGAAAGGGTACCGACTAAACGCTGCATGGAGATTCCGACCTAAGGCTTGAAGGGATGCCGGTCTAACAAGGCTATGCCGACTTAAGACTTAAAGAGGTTCCGACTTAGGACTTACGAAGGGGTACCGACCTAGTGGGTACCGACCTAGTATCTTAATATGGGAGACCGACTTAACTGCATAAGGCAGAAAAGGGTTGCCGACCTAAAAGTCTAAATAGGTTGCCGACCTAAGGTTTGAATCAGTTGCCGACCTAAAGCTTAAAGAAAGTTTGCCGACTTAATGATCAGTAGTAAGTTCCGACCTAGTGTGTGTGCCGATCTAGCGACTCAAGATAATTACCGACTTATAGTAAGCCGTAACCGATCTAACTTGAGTACCGGTCTAGTTATCTAAAGGAGCTGCCGACCTACTTGATGAGGACATGGAAAGGTACACGACTCATACTTAAGCCGGGGCATGTTAACTCGGCTACGACTTAGAACTGGTGATTTAAGTCCGGAGAAGCATGCTTGCCCCATTAAAAGCATGAGCCATGCATAAGAGAAAGGGGGACCTACGACCTAGCTTATCTCGGCAACAACTCAATTCAGACAAGCTTGCTTCCATTAAGTCGTGGGCTTGGCTCGTTAGATCGGCGATGGGATAAGTTAAGTCGGCCACGACTTATACTAAGTCGGTCGCGACTTAGAACTTGGCAAAAATTCCAGACCAGAACTCTCTATAAATAGACGACCACTTCCAACGTTCAAGGGACCTTTTGGCTCATTCTCTTCAAGCGCCGTTACTCTGCCGAATCCCAGACGACTTCAAAGCTTTTTAGATCCAACAAACTTCTAAAGGAACTCCATGAAGGAATCATCCACATTCACCATGGATTTGAAGATGATTGTCAACATCAAAGCTTGAGCTACTTGTTTCATATACCCTATCACTTGAAGTGTGTTGTAATTGAAAGATCTTGTAAAGAATTGTAATCAAACTAGTGATAAAAAGATTAAAGTGGACGTAGGCTGGATTATAAGCCGAACCACTATAAATACTGTGTCTCTTACCGTTTTTCTACATACTTTCTGCTTATTTCTGTTTCCCGTACAAACGGGTGGTGCTTTCACAATCACATCTTATACACCAGGGTGTTAGCGTTCAAATTTAAGCGTTAACATTTTGGTGCTTTCACTGAGAATTGAACTCAGGACATCTATCATCATTGTTTCAGAAAGATTTGTAGATAGAGTTTCTTTAAGAACCAGAAGTCTATCCGAAATCATGGCTCCTGGAAGGAAAAGTAAATCTGTGAGATCTGCAAACATTCGAGAGGGAACCTCCACTTCCCCAACACCAAATCAAGCCACTCCAGCTGTTGGAGTTTCAAAAGCGGAATTGGACGCTGCTATCTTTGGGTTGAATCAGCAAATAAATGCCCAGAACGCGCAATTGGAAGCTCAGAATGCTCAGAATGCTCTGATTCTGAATAGGTTAAACGATCTGCTCGGGGCAAACCGTCAACCTGCGAATAATGAAAGGAACTTTGTCGGTAATGTCCATGATGCTGAAACTAGAAACATTCCCGAAAGGGCTGCTAGCCCCTTTGAACAGACATTGCCTGAGGCTGGAGGATCCAGAAATAGGAATGACGAAGAATATCTTTCTGGTATGGTTCGACAGATTATGAAAGAAAGTATGCAAAGGGTCGAAGATGAGAAAGAGTGGGGTTTCGCTCCGAGCAAGACTCCGTTTACTGAAAAGATCCTAAAAGCTGAATTCCCAAGGAAGTTCGTCCCTCCGACCATTCCAGCTTACAAAGGGACAAGTGATCCAAATGAGTTCCTGTACAAATATGATTGGCACATGACAGGTGCCAGAGCTTCTGACGAGATAAAATGCCGCTATTTTCCTGTGTATTTGGAAGGGGTAGCTCTGCTTTGGTTCACAAAACTACCTGTCCGGTCCATCGATCAGTTTTCAGACCTAACCAGGAAATTTAAAGAGCAATTTAGGCTATATGCTTCAAAGGCAAAAGACATCATGTCGTTATCCGGTTTGGAACAGAATCCGGGGGAAACTATCAAGTCTTTTTTAAATCGCTTTAATATAGCGTTAGCTGAGGTGGATAATGCAGAACCCCGCATGGTCTTGACCTATTTGATGAGAGCTATTGATAAGTCAAGTGAATTCGGAAAGTGGCTGAACATGAAGGAGCCAAATTCTCTGGAAAAGTTCTACAAAAAGGCGGATGAATTCATGCGTTTGGAAAGCCGTCCTGTCCCGGCAAAGGCAACAGTAGAGAAAGCTGAAGACAACACTGCTGCGCCACGTAAGAATGGATCTGTGGGACAGAAAAGAGAAAATAATGATGGAAGGAAACAACACAATTCAAAGAAGCCTCGATCCTTCAAGCCATCAGAATATACTCCTTTGTTAGAGACACCAGAGCGCATCTACCTGGCTACAAAAGATTCTTTTGAGTATCCCAAACCTCCTGTTCTCAGAACCGGAAGAAAAGCTGTGCAAAGTGGGAAGTTCTGTCGCTTCCATAATCAGCCTGGTCATGACACAGACGACTGCCGTCAATTGAAAAATATAATCGAAGAATTGCTAAGAGAAAATAAGCTGCAGCAATTTGTGAAGAAGAGTAGTAATGATCCTGCTTCGTCAAGTCAGGGCCAACAAGCTCTTGCTCATCAGCCCAGGACAAATGAGAAGGCCGCAGGACATGAATCTGGAAGGCCAGTTATTAATGTCATCACAGGAGGACCCCACCCAGCAGGCAGAAGCTGGGGTGAAATGGAGAGGTACACTCGAGCTCTGAAACATATGCCAACTGAAGAGAATGTCTTTGTTTTAGAGGACTCTACACCCCTGAAACAACAAAAGACTTTTAATGATGATATTGTGTTCAGGGCTAGAGATTCCACGGGCATTGAGGCCCCTACTTTGGACCCGTTAGTCATCTCGGCCGGTATTGGACCGGCTATTGTCAGAAGAGTTCTTATTGATTGCGGCGCATCTTGCAACATCCTCTTCAAGAAAACGTTTGACCAGATGAGAATCCCGATGGCGGATGTGCAAGCCTCATCTCAGAAGATTGTTGGCTTCACTGGGGAGCCAAAGCAACCAGTAGGAACCATTGACTTGCTTGTGGAACTCGGAGAAGGAGAAAGAAAAGTAGCTCGCAAGCAGACTTTTGTGATAGTAGATGAATTTTCTGCTTATAATGCTTTCTTTGGTCGACCTATTCTTGCTGCATTCAAAGCTGTCCTTGCCCCATGGTGTCTTACTATTAAATTCCCTACAGACAATGGGGTAGGAGTTATTAAAGGAGACCAGAACGCTGGGCGAGAATGTTATATGACAGAGCTGCGAGAAACAAGGAAGAGAGAAATGGGGAAAGATGCGGCAACCCCAATCCGCATCAAAACACCAACCCTATAGCAACTACAGGGCGGACCCTGCACTGGCGAGCATAGCGGGGCACGAAAAGTGATGGATCCTAGAAAGGCCAGTGCGGGGGAGAGTAGGGTGGTACCAGCAGAAACAACGATACCGGTGCCCGTTGATCTGAAGAACCCAAACAAGGTGCTGAATGTGGGTTCACAACTTAATGTGTCAGTTCAGAATGCCTTGATATCTTTTTTGAAAGCAAACCTGGATGTTTTCGCTTGGACCCATGCCGATATGTGCGGAATATCCCCAGAAGTTGCGGTACATGCTCTGAATATTGACCCAAAGTTCACGCCAGTAAAGCAGAAAAGAAGAATCCAAGGTCTAGAAAGGTCGACAGCATTGAAAGAGGAAGTTGACCGGCTCATGGAGAATAATTTCATCAGAGAATCTACCTATCCAAATTGGGTTTCAAATCCAGTGCTAGTTAAGAAAGCCAATGGTAAATGGAGAGTGTGCATCGACTTTTCAGATCTAAACAAGGCCTGTCCCAAGGACTGCTTCCCATTACCCAGGATCGATCAACTGGTAGATGGAACAGCGGGTCATGAATTGTTGTCTTTTATGGATGCCTACTCCGGATATAATCAGATCATGATGCATGAGCCAGATCAGGAGGACACAAGCTTTATCACCGATGTCGGTCTTTACTGTTACAGAGTTATGCCCTTTGGGTTGAAGAATGCGGGGGCAACATACCAAAGACTGGTAAATGCTATGTTCAAACCGCAGTTGGGAAAGACTATGGAAGTTTACGTTGATGACATGCTAGTAAAATCTAAGAAAGCAGTGGATCACATCGAACACTTAGCAGAAATGTTCGCAATTCTCCGAAGATACGGAATGAAGCTTAACCCTTTAAAATGTTCTTTCGGGGTAGAATCTGGGAAGTTCTTGGGTTTCATCGTGAGCGCTAGGGGCATTGAAGCTAGTCTAGCTCAAATCACTGCTCTAAAAGAAGTCAAAGCTCCTAAAACAAAGAGGGAATTGCAAAGTCTCAATGGAAAAATTGCCGCCTTAAGTCGGTTCATATCCAAAGCTACTGATAAATGCATTCCATTCTTCGACGCTCTAAAGAAAGGAAAGAAAAACTTTGACTGGACTCCCGAATGCCAGAAAGCTTTTGAAGAATTGACTCAACATATGGAAACGCCTCCAATACTTTCCAGGCCCGGCAATGGCGAGGATCTTCTTATATACTTGGCAGTTTCATCTCATGCTTTAAGTGCAGCGCTGGTACGGGAAGACAAAAGGATTCAACATCCAGTTTACTATATCAGCAAAAGACTCACTGGGGCAGAAATGAATTACTCCAAGTTGGAAAAACTCGCCTATTGTCTATTGATTGCCTCAAGAAAGTTGAGGCAATATTTCCAGGCTCATCCTATCAAAGTCCTCACTGATCAACCTTTAAAGCAAGTCTTGTTTCGCCCTGAGACTTCGGGCCGCCTTTTAAAGTGGAATATTGAATTGAGCCAATATGACATCACTTATCATCCTAGAAAAGCGATCAACGGACAAGCTTTGGCAGATTTTATTGCAGAATTTACAGACAAGGGTAACAGCGAGGAAGAAACAATCGAGAACTCCCCAACCCAATGGAAGTTATTTGTAGATGGCGCAAGGAATGATTACTGTTCAGGTGCTGGAATTGTTCTTGAAACTCCTGAAGGCCGGTCATTATGCTATGCGCTAAGATTAGAATTTCCTTCAACAAACAATGAAGCAGAATATGAAGCTCTGATCGCTGGTTTGAAAATTGCTAAAGAACTAAACATTCGAGCGTTACAGATCTTCAGTGATTCGCAGCTTATAGTATGTCAAGTCAAGAAGGAGTTTCAAACGAAAGGAGGAAATCTGCCCGCTTATGTGTCAAAGGCTTGGGAACTTTTATGTGAATTCGACCATTACACGATAAGTCATATTCCTCGAGAAGAAAACATGAAAGCAGATTCTCTCGCAAAATACTCAAGTTCTGGCGAAGCCCAATCCTTAGGGTTAGTTCCAGTGGAAGTTTTGTCAAATCCGAGCATTGATGAAATGGATATCGATTGGGTTATGAGTATGTCGCAAGAGCAAGAATCATGGATGACTCCAGTAACAAAGTATCTACTCAATGGCTCTTTACCAGAAAACTCTAAAGAACGACAAAAGCTACTGAGAAAAGCTTCTCGATATATAATCCAGGATGGTCAATTATACAGACGAGGATTCTCAATGCCATTGCTTCGATGTGTATCCAAAGAAGAAGCCAAAATAATCCTATCAGAGGTACATGGAGGAGAATGTGGGGATCATTCAGGTGGTCAAACTTTAGCAAAGAAAATTCTCCGATATGGATATTTTTGGCCGGAAATTAATCGAGATGCTGCAGATTACTCTCGAAAATGTGACAGATGTCAAAGATTTGCCAAAATTCCTAGAGCACCTTCTACTGAGCTCACACAAATGACCAGTCCGTGGCCATTTGCGATTTGGGGAATAGATTTGATCGGACCTTTACCAACCGCCAAATCTGGAATCAAATATGCCATTGTTGCTGTAGATTATTTCACTAAATGGGCTGAAGCTGAACCATTGGCAACTATCACCTCCAAAAAGATGATAAATTTTGTGACTAAGAATATCATTTGCAGATACGGTGTGCCTCAGAAAATAATCACAGACAATGGTACTCAGTTTGAAAGCGAGGAATTCCAGGATTTTTGCAAGCGATTCAAAATCCAGAAAAGCTTTTCGGCAGTAGCTCATCCGCAGGCAAACGGGCAAGTGGAAGCAGTGAACAAGATCATCAAATCAACCATCAAAAAGCAACTCGAAAGAGCAAAAGGTGGTTGGGTCGATAAACTACCGCTTGCACTATGGGCATACAGAACTACTCACAAAACTGCAACTGGGCATACTCCTTTTTCGTTAGCATACGGATCGGAAGCAATGATCCCGGTTGAAACAGAGGTCCCTTCACACAGAAGAATCCATTTCAATCAAGCAGAAAATGAAAAGCTGCAACTTGAAGCGCTGGATCTCCTTGATGAAAAAAGAGATGAAGCTAACCTCAGAGTTGCAGCTCATCAGCAAAGGATAGCCAGACATTTCAATTCCAAAGTTCGTCAACGCAGCTTTGAAATTGGAGATCTAGTCCTAAAAAGAATTATGACAGCGACAGGTGCGTTTGGGCCAAATTGGGAAGGACCGTATGTGATAGGTCAGAAACTTCTTGACGGCACATTCAAGCTCACCACAGTTGATGGAGATCAAATTCCAAGAGCATGGAACAGCAATCACTTGCGTCCATACTTTACTTGAAAATTTTGTTGAAACATTGTAAAAAGAATTATGAATGTATGATTCCTGTAATTGAAAGCAATTGTGAAACTGATGCAAGTAAATAATGAAAGAATATAAAGTGGATGTAGGCCCAATTTCATGGCCGAACCACTATAAATCTTGTGTTCCTTATTATCATTATATGTTTGCTTTGTTTTCGATATAAAAATACACAAAATGTATTGCTGAAATATCGATTTAAATTTTTGCAGACAGTGGAGATGAAACTTGCGCATAATAAGACCGAGCGATTCTCACCATCATTCAACAAACAAATTTCAAGTCACAAAGACCCCGAATTCAAATCCTAGATAGGAAATGCTTCAATTGAACGGCTAATGATTTCGATAGGAACGAGCCCTTGCTGATAAATTGAGATTGTTTAAACAAACAAACATCCAATTAGGAAGCTAGTGCCCGTTCTCACGAACTTGCCTGGCAATGAAGTACACTTCCTTGGATTAAACAAGCCACTTGTGAAAAAAAAAGGGGATCGCTGAAAAGGCATAAGCAAGTGAACAGAGGAACAACCAAAGCTACCATCAGCGCCACAAGTCCTCTTCGGAGGCACAACTCTTCGGATAATAAAAGACCTCTAATGGGTCATATGCCACAAAAAAGAAAGTTCTCTACTCAACAAAAAAGATTGGAGGAGTCATGACCCTCCAACCATGAGAGAGTAACTTCCAGGCGATGAAAACCCTCTCTGAGGCCCATTTCACCAGGAGTTGAAGTGTTATAACCGCTCTTCGGGATTTCACTTCACCAGAGTTGAAATGTAAACAAAATAAAAGCCCTCTTCGGAGGCCCATTTCACCAGGAGTTGAAGTGTTATAACCGCTCTTCGGGATTTCACTTCACCAGAGTTGAAATGTAAACAAAATAAAAGCCCTCTTCGGAGGCCCATTTCACCAGGAGTTGAAGTGTTATAACCGCTCTTCGGGATTTCACTTCACCAGAGTTGAAATGTAAACAAAATAAAAGCCCTCTTCGGAGGCCCATTTCACCAGGAGTTGAAGTGTTATAACCGCTCTTCGGGATTTCACTTCACCAGAGTTGAAATGTAAACAAAATAAAAGCCCTCTTCGGAGGCCCATTTCGCCAGGAGTTGAAGTGTAGCAGCCGCTCTTCGGAATTTCACTTCACCAAAGTTGAAATGTAAAAACAAAGACCTTCTTGAAAGCACACGTTTCACCGAGATTGAAATAAAACTTCCAAGTGTTGAAACGTGAAAAGGCTTTCTTCAAAGGCACAACTCTTTGGGGGTACACGTTTCACCAAGATTGAAATAAAACTTCCAAGTGTTGGAACGTGAGAAATCCCTCCTCAGAGGTACAACCCCCTCCCGGGAACACAATTAAGAAAAAAGACCTCTTTGGAAACCCACGTTTCACCGAGATTGAAATAAAACTTCCAAGTGTTGAAACGTGAAAAGGATTTCTAAAGCATAACTCTTTGGAGGTACACGTTTCACCGAGATTGAAATAAAACTTCCAAGTGTTGAAACGTAAAAAAATCCCTCCTCAGAGGTACAACTTTCTATAAAAAAAAAAAATCCTCATCAAAAGCGTACTTTAACTTTCAAAGGAAAAGTAATTTGCCTACTGTGGGAAATGATCGTAAAAAGAAAAGAAGTTAAAGTACCCTTCAGAGGTCCGCTTTACCACATAGAGGAATTCACTTGATGAGATATGCACATAAGCAAAAGAAAAAAGTGATTTCTTCGAACGACCAAGCGTAAAAACTTATACGAAGGGAGTTGTACTCTATAAAATTTTCTTTAAAGAATAAAATAATTATTCTTTAGCAAATAAGAGTGTAAGTCCCCTCGAGGTATAGAATATTGCAGCATACTTATGGAATGGGGGCAATATAGTATAATTACACACAATATGGTATAACTAAACCAGCAAAAGGTAACGCTCAAGTAACATACCATAAGCTCGCTGCAATATCAAATAAACTCATGCCAAAACAAATAACAAATGTATTCTTTAATTCAAACAAAAGTTTGTACAAACGAGGAATCATTTTATTCAAGGAATCATTTTATTCAATTACAACGCAGGTACAGGTTTCAAAATAAAGAAAAGCGGGGGCCGGTACCCGCACAATTCTCGGCCAGTACATGCAAAACACAAAAAAACTAGAAACTGAAGATCTTCACTTCTTTTTGCTGCCTTTAGACCCTTTACCCGGCCGAATGATCAGCTTTTCAGGTCGACCAGTGGGTATAAGGGAGGAAGGAGAGGTAGGCGCAGCTGGCCCAACTTCTGGCTCCTCTTCAGTGGCAGTGATTATCTTCCCTCTCCTCCTTGATGCTCCTTGCTTCCTTCTCCTCTTTGAGGAAGACTCACTTCCTGGAGTGGCAAGTTTAGATAAAGTTATATCGTCAGAAGGAGTCCGCTCCGGAGATATGTCACCTCCCTCAAGTCCCTCATCTTTTTGCTCTTGCGAAGCAACGGGATCATCCAGGCCATGGAGAGCTTCTATTTGTTCTTCTTGTGACCCAGGTTGAGAAGCAGAGGGAGGCGCCACTTGAAGAGATGGAGGAAGGATCACCGGGGGAGAAGAAGCTTGAGTTTGACTCGGTGCTTTCTCTACAAAGGAGAAAAAACTTAAAATATCAGTATCTTTCGAAAAGAGAGGGGATGACGGCTCATCAAAAGTCGGGAATTCATTGACATTTGAAAAATAATCAAGAAGATCGTCAAGTTCACAAGGAGCGAACGAGCAGTTCACCACTTGAGCTGGTCCGGTGTCAAGTTTACCTGGGGTAGTTGGATCTCTGAGGCTGATTTCATATCGCTGTGCTCCGTTGCTTTCACCACCTTCATCCCCGCCTTGTGCACTTGTAGTTTCAGTTACTGTCTTAGTTGCAGGCGGAGTAGAGGAGCTAGAACCCGTGATGTCAACCACAGGAGAAACTGGAGGATGGACAGAGGAAATAAGCGTTAATTCCTTTCCAGAACATTCCTCTTCCGCCATTCCAGTTCTCATCCTGGCAAGTTGTTCTCGCCCCTTCGCAAGAGCAGCGCGAGCTCCCTCATCCAGGTAACGCGCCTCAAAATCTTCATCGCCATACCCGGCGTCTTTAAACATGTTAAGAGCAGCTTCCCACACCTCGGCCAGGGTGATTTCATACTTAGGACCAAGAAAAGAGAGGCTGCCGCGTCCCAAGACACAATGTAAATAAAAATCGAATAAAGTCGAATTGATATCGTTTTCCATGGTCTGAGCAGTTTCTTCGGCTGCAATTTTGCCAGCCATGGCCTCATCTCGATCTTTTTCGGTCTGAGCAAGTTGGGCTTTTAGCGCTTCAATCTCCATGTCCCGGGCGCTCAGTTTATTCTGCAGCTGGGTGACATCAGTGCGGTGGTTCTCTACAGCTTGTTCCAACCTCTCAGCTTTAGCTTCAGCGTCCCTCTGGCTGGCGTGCGCATCTCGCACTTGTTTTTGCAATACCTCTTCTCTTTGGGTGTAAGTATTAGTAGAAGAGGCAAGATCATCTTTGAGCTGCTTTACTTCAGCTTCGAGTTTTTCATTGTATTCGGCTATCTCCTTCATCTCAGTGTTGTGTTGATCAAGAATCTTCTGCCATTCTGATTTGTCATTTTCCATGGTCAGCATTGCTTCGATGTTAGCCCGATTAACTCTTTGAAGTTCATCAACCAGCTTTTGCCATCCAGACATTCTATCGATATCAAGCTTGACAGCATCGAGATTTCTGTACATAGCTTCTTTGTCGATGGGGACCAAATCAAGGTCGAAGCGTACCCCCCTCAAACACCAGTTCGGGAATCGGCTCTGCAAAGTCGGGGGGCCCCTTTCAACATGGTATGAAGGCCTGTTGAGAAGTGTTTGGATGGCACTTCCTTCAAGAGCAGGAGATTTGGAAGGGATGTCAATAGAAACTGAGGCACCAGGTCTCTCAGATGTCACGGGCACGTGCTCCTCGCCAAGTTTGGTCCGCTTTCTCGAATCCTCAATATGGCTCTTCCCCCTATCATCGTGCGTTTTACGTTTATGGGAATCATCATCCCTTGGGAAAGATTCATGTCGCGTGCCCGCTCCCTCATGACGTTCTTCATACCTTCTCCTCTCCTCAGCTTTTCGCGCAGCTCTCTGCTCATTGGTCTCTCTGGGATCGGTATAGTATTGCTTGTAATCATAGCTGCCACGCCCTCCATAGCGTCGAAAGTCTTTGTAATAAGAACCGCTGCCGCTGCGCCCCATAGAGGAATCTGAAAAGGCAAAAATAGCAAGTCTTAGAAACTTCCGGAGAAAAGAAGTTAAATGTGAACAAATGCCAAAAAATCCTAAGTGTTGTGTGATGTGCAAGCTACGCGCATTAAGCTACAAACCACTCATTGGTGTAGAGGTGATGATAGCTTGGGTATGAGGAGTTGGTGTTTGTGTTGGTGTTAGTCGAAGAAGGGACGTCGCCTCAACTATAGGAGAGATAGTTTTAGACACGTCATTTCTAAAAAGCTCCTGTGAGGTCACTATTATGTCGCTCAACCCATCATAAACGTCGTCACCATCATGCTCGGTGAGACTTGTTTTCTCAGTTCCTACATCAGCTAATCCCCCGAGAGGCTGTGAAGGTTCTTCTTCTTCCTCAATCGGGGCAAGTGCCGTCTTACTAGATGACCCCATAATGTCGGTAGGGGTGGAACATTTCACCAATGAAGCTTCGATGTTAGACTCTTTTGATGAGGGTTGTTCGATAGTAACGGGGGCATCCGATGCTTCAGTCGGGGAATCGGGAACTTCAGTCGGAGCTTCACAAAGTTGAGTATAGCGAGAAGGGTGGAGAAGTTCGTATTGATGTAGAAATTCGTCGCTTAGTAGAAACTTGATACTTCTCTCTTCTGCGGCTACAGCGCTCAGTCTATCAAAAGTCTGCCTATGTATCGGATCTCTAGAGGGAAGGGGAAGTGCTAAAAAAAAGCAAAGAATGAGATTAGCAATTTGGACCCCGAAAAGAGTTAAGAAAGAAAGTGGAAAGACGGAAATAAATGATCTTACTTCCTACTCTCCAAGAAGCATAAAACTCTGGGGGACTGCGAGCAAAGAAAAATTGGTTTAAAAATCCATGGACACTTTCAGTAAGATCAAGGATGAGCTTGCGGTTTCTTGCACTTCTCACAATGATAAGAGAAGGATGGTCTTTGCTCTTTGCAAACGAGCATAAGTAGCGAATTTCTTCGAAGCTCGGCAGTCGGTCAAGATGTCTTCTGAACAAAACAGCCAACCCCATCAAGATAGCGTAACCATTAGGATGAAGTTGGAACGGAGAAATTGACATCCGGAGAAGAAGAATTCGAAGAAAGTCATTGAAAGGTGGGATCGCCCCACTTAAGCACATTTGACGATTAACCGCGACAAAACCATAGGGAGGTCTGTCAGCAGTATCATTTGGTCCGGGAAATATGACATCATCTTCAGCAAAGCCGAATTGAGTACGCAACTGAATAAATGTTCTCGAAGATAGAATAGTCGAAGTTCTTTCCGGAGGATTCTCTATAGGAGCAGTTACCGGGAAAGTTTCTTCTTCTTGACTTGCTACTTCTTCTCTTTGATGGGAAGTCATTCTACACAAGCAATTGGATATTCAAACATGAAGGTGCACGTTTCCTAAAGTGTGTGAAGTGTTGTACAAGTATCAATCAAACAATAAGCAAAGGTAACTGGAATAAAACCTAGCAAACATTTGTTAGTTATAAAAACCAGGAATCTTTGTTTTGAGTTTGAATATGCAAATACAATGTTGATGCAAGCAAATCAGTTCAAATTGTTGATACTTTGCATTAATATTCTACTTTAGTCAATTGATTCACAACATTTCATGCAATATGTTCATATCTTTTATCTTGTCTTAACTAATCTGTCATTTGATATGGGCAGTCAATGGCAGTATGTGCGCCTTGGTTTTCTTTGTTTGTATGTTATTCTCAACAGGTTTGCGGCTCAAAAGTGAGAATGATCTGTGAAGTAATACAATGACGTTCAAACAAATTTAAAGTTGGGGCAGTACAAAGTTTGATCACAATTCAAAGTTTATTCAGCTTAGTCCGGTAGTCAAAGTCAAAATGCATAAAGTGGGTATATGCTCCTAAACGTCAAAGCCTAAGTACTAACCCGGCTACGTTCTAAAAATCTTTTACGGGATAAGGTTAGATCGGTAGCGGGTCAAGGTCAAGATGATTTAACTTGGCAACTCGTTCACTAGGTCGCAAGTTCTGGTTCAAAAGGCAGGAATTTCTCAAGTGTTAGCTCGGTCACGACTTAAGCTTTAAAGTTTGAGTCGGTAAACTTCTTTCTGGCATTATCTCGGTCACGGTTTAAATCTTAGATCGGCAGAATGGTAGGTCGGTGGGTTTCCCACATGCATTAACACGGCCACGATTTAAGGATTGAATCGGCCAAAAGCTAAGTCGCCTGAAATCAACGGGTCGCATCAAAATGAATACTTCGATCCACTCAAACCGTTAGCTACCCCCTCGAATCAAAAAACCCACACTTCATTCCTATTAGTTCATACTTCCAGATCGTCCAATGCACCAATTCAAAACCTTGCAATCCTAGCACACATCAAAATCCACTAGCCTGCATCGGTGAACCATCTTCATCGTCTCATCGGACAGTTAAAATCGAACCTAGCAACCTAAACTCCATCAGCCGTGAACATAATGGGATTCGCGATAAAGCGTCATGTCAGGGAGTGATTTAGATGGTGAAATTCACGAACTAACAGTGATCTATAATCGAAGAAGAGGATTCACTTACGTAATGGATAGCAGAGGATGTCAGTGATTAGTTGGAATCGAATCGCCTTTTGAAGCTTGAAGAAATTTTTTAATGGCGGAGTCAAGAGAGTAAGTAATGAGAAAGAAGAAGGGGATATGATTTATACCTCGTAGTGAAAGGAACTGAAGCGGCAATTCGCCGGCTTAACATTTGGACCGTGCCCGATCTAATAACGTGCCGACTCAGTGAAGGGCCGAGATAAGAGATGTTTCGAAGCACACGACTTAAGCCTAAGGCGTATACTTCGAGGGGCAAATGTTAACCCTATCTCGGTTACGACTCAGCAGGTCTAGTACGTGGAGATGGCGCCGACTCAAGAGATGCCGACTCAGAAGAGTTGCCGACCTAACAACCCAAAGACTTTGCCGACCTAACCAATTAACAAGGTGGCCGACTTAGTTCGGTGCCGACCTAACAACCCAAAGACTTTGCCGACCTAACCAATTAACAAGGTGGCCGACTTAGTTCGGTGCCGACCTAATTGGATTCCGACTTAACTGGTAAAGAAAGGGTACCGACTAAACGCTGCATGGAGATTCCGACCTAAGGCTTGAAGGGATGCCGGTCTAACAAGGCTATGCCGACTTAAGACTTAAAGAGGTTCCGACTTAGGACTTACGAAGGGGTACCGACCTAGTGGGTACCGACCTAGTATCTTAATATGGGAGACCGACTTAACTGCATAAGGCAGAAAAGGGTTGCCGACCTAAAAGTCTAAATAGGTTGCCGACCTAAGGTTTGAATCAGTTGCCGACCTAAAGCTTAAAGAAAGTTTGCCGACTTAATGATCAGTAGTAAGTTCCGACCTAGTGTGTGTGCCGATCTAGCGACTCAAGATAATTACCGACTTATAGTAAGCCGTAACCGATCTAACTTGAGTACCGGTCTAGTTATCTAAAGGAGCTGCCGACCTACTTGATGAGGACATGGAAAGGTACACGACTCATACTTAAGCCGGGGCATGTTAACTCGGCTACGACTTAGAACTGGTGATTTAAGTCCGGAGAAGCATGCTTGCCCCATTAAAAGCATGAGCCATGCATAAGAGAAAGGGGGACCTACGACCTAGCTTATCTCGGCAACAACTCAATTCAGACAAGCTTGCTTCCATTAAGTCGTGGGCTTGGCTCGTTAGATCGGCGATGGGATAAGTTAAGTCGGCCACGACTTATACTAAGTCGGTCGCGACTTAGAACTTGGCAAAAATTCCAGACCAGAACTCTCTATAAATAGACGACCACTTCCAACGTTCAAGGGACCTTTTGGCTCATTCTCTTCAAGCGCCGTTACTCTGCCGAATCCCAGACGACTTCAAAGCTTTTTAGATCCAACAAACTTCTAAAGGAACTCCATGAAGGAATCATCCACATTCACCATGGATTTGAAGATGATTGTCAACATCAAAGCTTGAGCTACTTGTTTCATATACCCTATCACTTGAAGTGTGTTGTAATTGAAAGATCTTGTAAAGAATTGTAATCAAACTAGTGATAAAAAGATTAAAGTGGACGTAGGCTGGATTATAAGCCGAACCACTATAAATACTGTGTCTCTTACCGTTTTTCTACATACTTTCTGCTTATTTCTGTTTCCCGTACAAACGGGTGGTGCTTTCACAATCACATCTTATACACCAGGGTGTTAGCGTTCAAATTTAAGCGTTAACAAACTATATAACATTTCACTACACAACTGCTTCTAAAACATAGAACCTATATGCTAGATTTGAAGTGGTATTCGATAAGTAAAACACTTATTGATCCCGGTCTCTTCAAAACCAATTTGATGAATTTTCGGTAAACTCAACTCAAGTTCTTTTAAAGGTAAGCAAAAGTTGGAGATGTTTCTTACCAATGCTCCTTCTCAAAGTTTCTCATTGGTATGAAATCGTAAAGCTTTTATATGCTTCCTAAGTTAATTTTAGGTCAAGTTCGTCGATTAATCGACTATCTGGTTAAGAAAAGGCTTATGCAAATCAATATTTGTACACATAACTCATTTTCGACATTCCAACTTAACTATTCCTCATCCAAAAGTGATTACAGGTAAGTTAAAGCATTGGTTGCATATTAAAGCCTTACCATGACACTTCATTCTTAAATCTCAATAATAAATAAGTCTACCACGTCAGCTTTTAGTGTTAAGTATAGTATTAATGATTTCAATAAACAAGTAAGAAATCGATGTGATTAACACATTTTCGATGTTTTCGACTTGACTATTCCTCGATCAAGAGGGAAGTTAGTTGTTAACCCACTTTTTAGCAAAGCAGATTTCATTTGGACTCAAAAGATTCAGATGACAATGAGATGACTTGAAATCTCAAAGGCACGCTCAAATGAACTAAGGAAATAACTTTAGAAAATCTTAGCCAAAAGTAGGCTAAGGGGATAAGTTAGTACCGACCTATGCCTATAACTCCGTACCTAGTAATCCTACTCCATAACCAACCTCTCAAACTTCACACTACTTATTCTCTAGCTCTTTTGTGCATGACCAAGAGATTTCATAGAGTTCTAGACCACCTATCTTAAGAATTTAAGAGAATCATTAGTAAATCGAGTTACGAAGGAAAGATCATCAAAATAAGTCATCGATCTATGATAACACAAGAGGCATCCCAAAATGAAATGCGAAGCATAATCCAATGGAAAATAATGAGTTTCCTCTAAAGGAAATAAATCGGTACCGAGTAATAGGGTACTAAGCATATAGTTATAGCCTTAAACTCATGTGCTTCTTAACTTTTTAGATTACTTCGGACTGATATCTAGACTTCCTTGGAAGTTGGTTTCTGACCTAATGACTACCACCCTTATAAATACAAACCATAAAGCAATCAATAAAGGATATCTGGATTCTACGACTCTGTATGTAAAGATCCATCAATTTTAGTGGTTTTGTTAATATAATCAATTGAATTTTTGTAAAATTTAAATAATAAAATTTTGCATTGAAAATTTAATATTTGGAATTCGTATAATTAAACATAGCAAATGGTAAATTTTCATCAGATAATATGAAAGTTCATTTTATTGTGTAATTTTATTTCAATTCAAATCAGTAAATATTTGATGATAATAAAATATCTTCCAAACTTGAATATTTTTATATAATAAATTTGTAAGTCATCTTTTGACTGAGACATCATATTTCATTTCTTAAAATTTGGACTGCTATTGTTCCGTTTATCTTAATTTCGGTGTAGTGGCAGCATTTTTGATACTGATTATCGACTTTTGATATGACGGTCGTACTACTACTGTTTCGATCATCTTGTCATGCTAATCTCTACGTTATATTCGATTGTCAATTTCGTAATTCGTGTGCGGTGCAATCTGCGAAATGTCTAGGGTATTGGATTCGTATTTGAACCTTTTGGCTTTCTTTGTCCTTTCAGTGTCAATCGGGTAAAGTAAATAGCTGTTGACTATTAATATTCACAGCTTTCCATATCTAACTTTTGCTATTCCTACTTTCAATTTATAGCACTACTAGTTCGTGACTTTTATTTTTCCCTGTAGCGTTTCAGTGTTCTGCAATCTTCTTGAAAGAAATTATATATGAAATATATTGCTTCTATTCCTCGTTTACCTGTCCATTTCTTTTGACTCCATGCGAAAAAAATATTTTCAAACTCCTGCATTCCTTTGTAGCCAGTTAGGTATATATTCATGTACCGTGTCGTAAAAGGCTTACATTCCTTTGTTTTGTCCTGTAGCTTGCAATTTGAATTGTTTTTATGAATGACACCTACAACTACCATCTCCATCGTTTCCAACAAACCGACCCATTTCCTCGCACACATCTCCCCTCTTGTCGAAACGTCGGGCCTTCTAACAGCCGTGTCCATCACCTCGAGAAACCAATGGCCGCAGCTCCTCCCTGCCTTATATCTCTTTCCCGTCCCATGCTAACACATATCGCAGCCAAGCCTAGCCCATCAACCGATGCAGCAGCCTCCGCCCCTTCTAGCACCGGTCTCCGCCAATATCGCCTAACCTTCCGTCCCCGTACTCCTCCGTAGCCACCTCGACTGTGTACTCCCTCTTTTGCGTAAGTATATATTATATATTATATATGAGCTTATAGTATATTATAATATGGAAGAAGAAGTATTATTCAACTTTTATATTTCGTTTACTAATATAATATGTTAATATATACATGTATCGTTTTGCTAATGCCTAGTTACAATAGATTTAATTTTAAAAGAGATATTATATATTGTTTTACAGTTATATTCATACAGTAATATATATGTATAAAAAATTTATAACTTGTTGTTGTGGATAAATACGTGTATAATATATGTTGTATACATAAGCAGATATGAGTTTTTATATGAATTTTTATATACAAAGTAAGTTTATAGTGATTTTGTAGTCATTTTGATATTATATTTTGATTTTGGTAATATATACGTCACGTATTTGTTATACTTTTGGTCTGTATATATAAGAGGTCAAAGAGAATTATATGTATTACAACATATATTTACACATTTGCGTTAATACTTATATACAAAGAATGTTGAGCCCAAATTGAGATAAATTTGACATTTCCCATAGCTCATGTATATAAAAATATACTTATATATATATAAGATTTGTTATATATAAGAAGTTTCTAGAACATTTTATATTATATGTTTAATATAGCAGCTTATATATATTACAGGTATATTGTTGTTTATACATTATTTTATAAATATATATATATATATATGCGCACGTCAGCTACCTATGAAGTTTTATTTAAGTTATATTATGTTGTAGAATATGTTATTTTTGTGTTGTATACATATTTCCACCTGCTTAATGTATAGTTTTATATAAAAGTTTATGTAGTATGTTTGTTAGGATATAAAACATCTGTTTACATATTTATGTAAGTATATTTGGGTCTTAATTGGTTTTAGATATAATGAGTTGAATCATATACATACATACATATATATATATATATTTTATTTTTAATATTTGTCGTACTGATTTTAATATTTAATAATAATAATATAATATACATTTGCTAATGTGATATCAAATTGATTTTGGTTCTTGATTTTCGATTTTTCAGCTTGTTTGTCGAACTCGTGTCCATTGTGCTTTTCTTTAAGATTCATGCTTAGATTCGTAACTCATCTCATTGTCTTTTCTCTAGCCTCGAAAGGTGGGCAATCACTCACGATTAACATTCTTATATTTATTAAATTTGATTTCAATTGAACAACAATTGAAATATGCTGCTGTTAGTTATTTACTTTGCTATATATATGTTATTATTTGTATCTGTTCACCTGTGACATTTGAGACCAATATCTGTTATTTATATTGATGATATATGCCTGTTAAATTTTTATTTATTATCACTCTACATGTCCCTGTTAGTTTAGAATTCTGTAACAACCCGATATTTTCAACCATTCGCATCCACACATGTCGGACTTGAATTGCTCAAAATACCGCATTGTAAATAAATTTGGAGCAAAGAAAAATAATCATAGAATCACAGACACAGAAATATCAGAATAAATCACGACAGAAATTAAAATACCATAGTAATTCATGAAGCTACTATAACAAAATATCAAAAAAATACGTAATGTCATTTTGGAAAACATATACAATAGAAATCTCAAACACATAGAAGTTTGTAAATACCAAAACTGAAATAGAACAACTAAAACTGAAAGGGAATAGATAACTCGACAAGCAGAATCTCCAACGATTCCTAGCTCAATAAAAGAAATCCAAAGCTAAGTTGTAAATACTCAGGCTGACCCGAGCGTAAAGTAAAACACAAAACACTCGAGTCCGGACATACATACTTATATAATGCAAACCAACTCAAGTGAACTTTAGTAGTAATGTACCATAACTTAAAGGATGCTTGGGATCACCCATCCTCTAAGGATCAGTTAAACAGTATATTAAATACATCCCGTAGTTAAAATTCCAAAATGGTATTTTATACCTCGTAAATCAAAAATCATTTCAAAATTTAGTATCATTTCAAATTCATTTTAATATCAAAATAACATATTATTCCGAAACCACATTCATTTTTATTTAATTTAAATACCATTTCAAATCACATTTCAAAATGGTTTTTATATCAAAGCAAATATTCCAATTAAACCAATTAAATATTCCAATTAAACCAATTAAATATTCCAATTGAACCAATTAAATATTTCATTTAAATCATTTAAAAGTGAAGTTATTATATTTAATAATCAAATATAAAATCCTCAAAATTTTACCATTTTCGGAATTCATTTATTTACTTCAATTTATTAAAACAGTGAAATTTCAACTTTCGCAGCATTTATAAATTACTACGGTAAGTTTACATTTGAAAACAATTCATTTTAACAAAGATAGCATTTACAGAAATATTATAATAGGTTTAGTTTAGATTCAACAACTACAGCACACATAAAGTGCTATAATATCCCTTAGTTCAATTTAATCTTTTCTTTTAGTTTATTTATAACAATTATAGCATTTACAAAATGCTGTAATATCTTTTACTTCAGAAATGATAGCATTTCGAAAATGCTGTTAATTAAATTCCAAGTTTTCAATAAAATTTCATAAACAATAAATTTTTTATTTAAACAAATTTTAACTTATAAAAATCATATTTTCACACTTTAAAAATGATCATTTAAATACTTTTTTATTTATGATTTTTTAAAGTGAAATTTCACAAATAACTATCAAATTTTAATAATTCACTTATAAAAATCAATATACCATTTTATATAATTTCATTTACTTTAAATTTAAATTTAATTTACCATTTCATAAATTTAATTTAAATTCCATTTTATTTCCTTAAGTTAACTTTTATTTTTAGAACACATTTCACATTTTCTAAGTTAAGTTATATTCAAATTTCAATTTTAAACATTTATTTACTTAACTATTTCTAATTTATAGAAAAATCAATAACACTTTACAAAATCATTTTTAAATTCAAATTTAAATAAAATTATCATATTTTATTACTTAATTTAAACTACATTTATAAACAAAATCATAAACTCCAAAATTTACTTATATTTCAAATTCTACTTTACCATTTATTTATTTCACTTATTTAACTTGTAAAAAATCACTAATATTTTATAAAAATAATTTTTAAATTAAATTTAAATCAAAATGTCATAATACATTCATTTTTATAATATTTTATAAATTCTAGAAAAATATATATTAACCATGGGTCTGCATACAATTATCTAACCTAAGTCAAATAATACAGATAATATATCATTTCAATCCCTAATTTACAAAGGAAAAATCCGGATTCTATCATTTCAAATCCGCAATCCAAGTAAAAGAAATAAATAAAAATCGCTCGGGCCTATCATTTTAGCCCATAACGATTTTTCCCTATTCTAAAGTCCCTTCGGACATGTATCATTTCCACCATAGTGATTCTATTCTACAGGAAACTTGCAGTTTGATAAACTGATATAAATAAACAGAATAGCATTAAATAATAGTAATAGATTATATGATAGGTTTATAAAAGGGTGAACATCATATGATCATAGCATAAGCAGGTATAACATGATAATGTAATTCTACAGATTCACAGGGTGTCAGTTTACTAATTATATAAGCACAAAATGTCTGGTGAGAAATACTCACCTCTACAAGCTGGAGATAACAGATTCTTGCGCATAAACAAATTCCAGAAGGCACGATAGCACGACTATAGATTTGAGTGGAGTGGAGAACTTGGTTGTGAAGAGAACCAAGCTTTTATCTTGTGCACAACCCATAAAACAAGACAAGTATAAATATGATTTCAAACCAAATATACATATTGAAACAATTTGAAAATGAAAGCAACTATGAAAGGAATGACTTGACGATTGCCTTCATCATTGAAGTGCTCGGCCTATGGTCAGGTGTGAATGACCAAAGTGTTGCATAGGGCTAAGGTATGGGTTCATGAAGGCAAGGCTATAAGGGGATGAAGGGTGGAGGTTACATCACAAGAATACAAAGTGTTTAAGGCAAATGAATGTGTTTTTGGTGCATCTATGGGTTCGGCCAGAGGACACCTGAGCTCGGCCTTGGCATGTGATGGTCAAGTGGTGGTTGGGTTGTTGGCCAGAGGTGGTGAAGGGACTGGTGGCGGCGGCTATGGAGGTTGCAAGGTGGAAAATTGAAGGTTATGGCATTAAGGAGTTCGGCTATGCAATATTCAAGGTGATTTTGCAACTTATGGTGATAATAGCTTCAAGGGTGCTCATGGCTGGGTCAAGTTAGAGGGAAAGGATGGTGGAGTGGCCATGGATAGTGGTGGTGCTGGACGGTGGAGGTGGTGGAGGAGTATGGCCAAGTGAATGCAAGAAGAGGCAAGGCAAAGGAAAAAATCAATAAAAATGAAGAGAGAAGAGTAGAAAAATTATAAGAGCCATTACCTTCACTTCAGATCAAAAAATTTCATGAAAAGATGAGGTGAGAAACATGTGTTACGTGAATGACAAAAGAAAACTCACGGCAATAGGTTTGGGAAAGGACGGCCCAAAGATTGAAGGGGTGGAAAATCAAAAGTCATAAGTTGAAGGGTCGAAGTCTCTTGATATTTCTCTTTTCTTTATTCAAATAAAAAAAAACCATATAAATAAAATAAAAATGAATACCAGATAAAGTGAAAATAAAATGAATAATTTTTTTATAAAATTATAGAAAAATATAAGAAAATAATTAATTATATGTAAACCAGTATTGATAATTGAAAACAAAATATAACTAGTTTTGGAAAAATAACAACTACACTAAAAAAATGTTTTAAAAATAAAAAATAAACATGACATGACATATTACACACAGATACACAAATTTAAACAAGATATGACAAATAAAAATATTATTTATATAAATTAAAATAAACAATATTGTTAAATAAATCAATGTACACACAATATTGTAAAAAGCATAACTTTCACAATATAAATCAGATTTCAACGAAACAAAAAGCAGTATTCTTAAAATTTAATATATTTTCATAATAAAAAATAAAATTAAAATATTTAAATATTTAAAGTTTAAATTTTAAAGTCAAAGTTTGACCAGATTGACCAAAATCCACATTTTCTGGAAATATTCTGTTTATTCAGGTTTGAAATTATAATTCACACAAAAATCAAAATATACTTTTGAAATAACAAAATTTATCCATTTTAAGAAATATAATAAAGTTTTTAAATTAGCAGTTTCAATTTAAATAATTAAAATAAACAATTAAAATAAATCACAAAATTCAGGGTTGTTACACTCTCCCCCACTCAAATCTTTTCGTCCCCGAAAAGAATGAACAAGCAAAATAAGGAAAAGAAAGGCATAAAAAGCAAATAGTACCTGAAAAAAACAGTTCTCGATTTGAAGCATGAATGCTCTCCTCCGTTTTCTAGGTACAATCTCGATCACTAGTACTTCACAGTACTTTGATCAAACAAACAGATTTCCTTTTTAGCTGCTTCATACTTCTATCGACAATACGAAGTGGTTTACTCTCGACAGTCAGATTAGGCTCAATATCCAACCCATCAAGAGCAGAAGGCTGAACAAAAGAGATGGGTCAAGAAGATACCAGAGAAGATGTGAGACGTGGAATACATCAAGCACTCCAGAAAGCTTCTTGGAAAGATCCAAACGATAAGCCAAAGAACCAACTCTTTCCACAATGCAGAAAGGACCCTCAAGCAGGAAGAAGGTAGAAATAGCTAGAAGGAAAAGTAGGTTGAAAGACAAGGATGAAGCATTATTTTAAAACCATATAAATTTCAATTTAAAATTTTTATTTATAACATTTTATAATATTATGAATAGTCATTTGATTCAAATTTGTTAGTTCGAAGTGAACACTATTTAAAACATTTTAAGTTATTTAGACAAGTAGAATAAATGATCAAAACATCGTTTATGTAATACTTTATCAAAATACTTTTATAACTCGATGTCTTAACAAGTTTACTTTCGTTCCTGTAGACTCTGGCCATGCGTTGATCACGCGCAAAGCTAGAATTCTCCAGGTACATAGTAGACTTGTTTCAACACCCAGTGAAAATACTGGAAAACCTTTAGAAAAACAGATATGGAAAGTATAATCCAAACAAAACAACCAAACCAAAACATGTCGATCATGGATTGCGGATACACAATGGTTACGCCTGGATCCCCCAGGAAACATCCATACCCTTAGGCTTTCGCAGCCCCTACGGATTACGCTACCAAGCGACCCAATAGATCGTAGATACACAATGGTTACGCCTGGATCCCCCAGGAAACATCCATACCCGTAGGCTCTCACAGCCCCTGCGAATAACGCTATGCAGTCGCACTCATAAAACCATGGAGACCGCCATGGAATTCGATGGACACTCGAGTATCATATCCGAAAAATCCAAATCAGAGAGAACAATATCGATAGAATGAATCCACAGTTTGGCCACAAAGCGGATATCAAGCAGAAGGCACTTTCCATATCTTTACTTCGAAAATATGTATCATATAGTATCTTTGAAAATCACTTTCAATATCATATTTATATAAAGTCCATTATATATAAGATTTCATTTCAAATCGAATAATTTCCAAAATCAATAGTATATTAAATCATACTCATATAGACTTCGATTATATAAGATTTCACTTTACAAATTCAGTACCTTCAATTCAATAGTTTTCAAGTCAACTTCATACTTATACAAATCAATTTTATATAAGTTCGATAACTCCCAAATCAAAGTATTTAATAAAATAAGGTTCTCAATTTTAATTCTTTTCAATGACATTTCAGTTTCAAAATCATATATGATTTCGCCAAATCATTTCTTCCAATTTTACATATATTCAATCTTAAAGTTTCCAAAATAATAAGTTTAGAAAATACTCCAAATTTCCAAATCAACAAAATTTAGATCAAATAAATTCATTTCCAAAACATCATATTGGGTTTTACTATCCGATTTATTTTCAAAACCAAATATTTTCCTCAAAATCAATTATAACCAAAATGATTTCCAAGTTTAATCCCTTTAAAACCTTTAAACTATTTATTTCTATTCAAAAGATCAATTTACCCTTTTCAAACTATTTAAAACTAAATTTTATTCAAAACATTCCAAACTAAATTCCATATCAGTAAAATTCAAAATAGTCTTATTCATTTACTTAACAAAACAGTTCCAACTCATTTACCTAATCGAATGATTTATATTTTTCCAGGATTACTTAGCTTTGAAAATTAAACTTTGATTTGGAAGTGCTCGAACTTTAAAAAGAGTCGAAGAAATCATATTTAAAAATCCAAAAGTTGGAAATCAATAACAAATCAGTAAACCAATCGTAATAGATAATGTTGCACTAAAACAAATCTGAAACTTGAGAATTGAACACCGACTTACTTTGAATCATTTCAAATACACACACACACACACACACACACACACACACACACATATATATATACATATACCTTTCGAAAATCAAATCATACTTCAAAATCTGAGATTAAAATTGGTTTCACAAAATCACTCACATAGCAAAGCTACAAGAGTGACCTCTCTCCCACTTAGAAACTCGAAAATCAATGTCGATGATGCATGCATTCATCACTGAAATTATTTTCCAATGACATAAGTGAGTTCTGGACTTTTATTTTCTTGAATAGAATACATTTGAAACATTTTTATTCGGAAAAATATCTTAAAATCATATTATCATTATATATTTTCCAAAATCATAAAACCGATTTGAAAACAACGGAGTTCGATTCCTCGAAATTCAAATTCAAAACCCCTAAGTTATAAATCATTTTTATATAAATCAAATTTCTTATAAATTTTCAAAATTTCAAATCCTTTTGAAACGTCAAATTCTCATTTTAAAAGGTATATAATCCTTATCAGAAAAATTTCACTTTTAAATATAAATGTGATCATCCCTATCAAAGTATTAATTTCGATGTATGCACAATTTCCAAACACAAATTTCTGAAGGATGATTCAAGGATAGATTTCAAATAAACAGAGATTCAAATTTAAAGGAACTCGAATCAAATAGAATTCAAATTTGAAAATAAACTCGAACGAAGATGAGATAATATAATAACCCAATAGGAGATGAATAAGCCTATATAAATCACGGGCGACCCTAACCGATCAACCGTGACTTCAGGAGTATAATCAATGTGGAAATCTATGGCAAATCGACATTCAATCGCCAGAGATAGAATCCAGGTACAAAAGAAGATAGAAAGCATCGTAAACCGAGGATACAGAAATCTCTGGTGAATCAATGTTAATTGTAAAGGAGTTTCACCCCTTTACAAATCATTCAAAGATTTGCAGAATCATTGATCTTATAGAGGTCATTCAGAGTGGAGTTATGGATGCCCTAAAATCAAAAGGATAAAATAGGTAAGACAAGACTGGATTTCATAACAAGGGGAAGCGTTCCAAAATTCAAGGAATCCTAATCGATAAGAATCCTAACCAAGAGATTTCTAACAAGGTGGATATAGAAGGAATGAAGTTTAGAAAATCTTGGGTTCAAAATAAGAAATTTTTTATACTAATATAATCTTTGAAAATACTTTAAAAATCATTTGGAAATCATTTTATACTTCGAAAATACGTTCTCTCACGAAGAAAGGATTCTGAGATTGATTTCACTCATTCTATGATATTTCTACCCTATCACTAATGAGTTTTGGCTATGTAGGCTATGGTTTGCCTAAAAACCAAAGCTCGGATACCAACTGTAACAACCTGATATTTTCAGCCATTCGCATCCACACATGTCAGACTTGAATTGCTCAAAATACTGCATTGTAAATAAATTTGGAGCAAATAAAAAAATCACAGAATCATAGACACAGAAATATCAGAATAACTCATGGTGGAAATTAAAATACCATAGTAGTTTGTGAAGCTACTATAACAAAATCTCAAAACAAATACATAATATTAGTGTTGAAAACATATACAATAGAAATCTCAAATACGTAGAATTTTATAAATACCAGAACTGAAGTAGAACAGCTGAAACTGAGAGGGAATAGATAACAAGACAAGTAGAATCTCCAGCGATTCCTAGCTCTAGAAAAGAAATCCAAAGCAAGTTGTAAATACTCAGGTTGACCTGAGCGTAAAGTAAAACACAAAAAACTCGAGTCGGGACATACATACTTATATAATGTAAACCAACTCAAGTGAATTGTAGTAGTAATGCACCATAACTTAAAGGATGCTTGGGATCGCCTATCCTCTAAGGATCAGTTAAACTGTAACGACCATGATTTTTGAACTACTGTCGTAATAAATATTTTAAAAATCAATAAGGACCGTGAGTTTTGAATTACAGTAGGAGCAACATTTTAAAATAGAAATTTTAAATTGAAAAATAAATTTTTGAAAAAAACAAATCCATTTCTAAATCAGTAAATTCTTTCCAATGGTGCATGTATGAAATGTGTGGCAACATGCCTTCACGTGTGTAAATAAATTGGACAATTCAAAAAGAAAAAGTGAACACATTGACAAAGTGGAACATCACTTTATGCTTGGCTGTCACACACAAAGTTGTAAAGCAAATTGTGTAAAACACATGAACACTTTGCATGTATTCTTGCATCATTTTTTTTGTCTTGATGTCATACTCATTCTATAAAACAATGTATGAACATTTTTACATGCTGTCACACACCCTTATTTCGTAAAACAAAGTGAATACAGCTGCTCCCTCCATCATTTTATATGCTAGCAGTATGTCCTTTCTTTCCAGATGCACGTTACACTTAATGCTTGTGTACTAAAATGTTTGCTAGTATATTCTTTATTTGACTTGTATACACAAATCGGAAAGGAAAAGGTATGTTTTCACTCATTTTCCAAGAGCCTGCATCACTTCTTTTTTTTGTTCCACCATTTTCCAGTAGCCTTCAATTCATTTTTCTTTCTCTCATTTTGGTGAAGCTCGGCATGTATGTTAATGGCAGAACTAATGGTTACTTTCTTCTCAGTTGCTAGTGTTTTTGAACCCAAATCCAAGGTGAGTTTTAAACTCACATTTCAAATTTAAATACAACTGCTGCCTGTTTTGATTTCTGCAAAGTTTTTTTATTAGCGCAATATTATAGTTCATTTGCGTACTGGTTGTTGTGTCTAGCTTTTTTTCTATGCAAACATTTTTACAGTTTAAACGGCTACACTGTTAAGCCTAGTTTCACTTTACATTTTCATTAACGTGCATGCTGAGATGTGTTTAGGTGTATACTTGAATCAATCTGTGCGTACATGATATATTCCAAATTCAGGTCCAGGTTATTTTCATTTTAAGTGGACACGTGTTTTCCCTTAGTATGCTCACGTTGTAGCTCTTGTTATAAAGCAAACTTTGCACTAAATTTCCATCCTCATATTTTAGCCTGTTATGTGATTCCTTGAAGTTGTAAAAGGATGTTGCATGAAAAACTTAATCCAGAGGGTAGTGAAATATGTGTCTGATAATATGTAGTTTATGTGCATTAACATTTTGAACCATGGTATAACATTTGTTGTGTGCGAAAATATGTTGCCAGGTCATTTTTTTCTAATGTAATCTTTGCGCACAATATCATTCATTTATGGGTATGCATATATTGCATGAATATAGGGTGCACGAAAGTTGTTTCTTTTGCATGGTTTCAATGTGTACTGGTAACATTCAGTGCACTTGTTTCAGATTGCAAAATGCATGCACAAGGAAGTCATGAAAATAGTGACCCGGACTTTATTTCATCCATGCGTGCAAAGGATTAGACCATTGCTTCGCATTTTTTTCATCACGTATATACATAGATGTCAGTCCATGTTGTTTTAAAATTTTACAAGCGTGCACATACCTTCAGTTTTACATATTGTCAGGTCATTTTTCTTTTTATAGAAAGAGTTCCAGACATCTAAGGCATGCAGACAAATTAAGGCATGCGTGAGCTATTGCAGTAACCACATGGGGTTGTCTAATTGATAAGTAATTTAACTAATTGATCAGATGTCATTGGTTCGAACATCACATCCGGTAGCTATCACTACTCATCCCGTGATTTACCGAAAGTGTGTGTTGGTTGGAAGTTCAATGCATACTTCATTAGAAGCATAAGCTTGGTTCTATGAGATTTTCATTTTTAAGTTAGCTATGCAGAATAGATCACCCAATCCTTTCTCTCTTGTGCAATTTTATATGGTTAAAACTTTGGATATTTCCTACAATGGGATATTTCCACAATAAGTTTCATTGCATTCTTCTTTTGGTGTCATTGTATGACATAAAATGCGGACCAATGTTCCTGTATGTAATCCACATATAGTTTCGAATTTTCCCTGATACTTCAATGGCTCTTAGTAATCATTATGCTTAACTAGTTGTATTTTTCCTTTTCATTTTCGGTTCATGCATACGTGTAAGACGCTGCCAAGCCACCATTTTGTTTTATTAATTTCATTTTCATGCAATGTAGCGTGTGTGTTTATTTGTACGTGCATGCACGAAAATTATTCCCAGACAGTGTCATATTTGATGCATATAGTGGTGAAATTTTTGATGAAAATATAGTGGTGCAGTCCAATATTTAATTTGCGTTGAACCGGTGTTACATTTTAAAACATATTTTGTTGCCGTTATTTTTATAGCAGAATTTTTACACCGGTATTATATTTTTGAAGCGTGTTGTTTTGGCGACATTTTTGACGAATAAAAATTACTGTTGTTTTGACTTCAGTAACCGTCAATTTAAAGTGAATTTTTAAGTGGTTATCCCGCAATGCTGATTTGGTATCTGTTTTTACGGTGTTTTGTGAAGCGCAATTTCCTTGTCGAAATTGCTATAGATGTTGCTGTTTTAATCACGTGTTTTAAAAATTATTTAAAATAAAATTGTTTCCAAAATTTTTACAGTTTACGCTTTCAAAAGAATGAAGAAGCGATTTAAAAGTTTCAGCAAAATTAAGGACTATAAACCCTTACTTTTACTGATTCGGTTAATTCCGGACTTGGGCGTTTGAGAACGTAAAATGTTGTTTATATAAAATATACAATTTTGCACTTTCAAGGAAACGATGAAGAGATTTAAACGATTTAGAAAAAGTGCAGAGTATGGAACCACACTTTTACTATTTCGGTTAATTCTGGACTATTTAATAGAAATATTTTGCTGTTTGATGATTTTATTTGGCTTTTGATCCACTCTGCTGGACCTTCGGGTCATATGGTGGACCTTCGGGTCAATTACCAGTACTAGACCTTCGGGTCATATGTTGGACCTTCGGGTAATTTGTTGGACCTTCGGGTCATTTGTTGGGCGCCAAAAATTATAGTACTAGGTAGGCTTCGGCCATATGAGATGCACGTGCGACGTAGATAAAACTCGCCATCTGCTTGGATCGATCCATCTTTTATGTTGATTTTCTAGTTATCTTATTTTGATTTCTAGATTCTGCGTATTGTTATTTTGAATTCAATTGTGAATTTGGAAGTTGATTTTGATGATGTTCAATAGGATTTCTTCCTTTAAACTATGCTGATTACTATGTTGTATAGTCTCACCCGAGACTATAACTTTGTGTATATTCTCATTCGTGATTATAATTTTGTGTATAGTCTCATCCGAGAGTATAAATTTGTGTAATGCTGTTTGGAATTCAATTGGGAATTTAAAAGCCGATTTTGATGGAGTTTAAATTGAGATTTCTTTATTTAAAATATGGTGATTATTTATGTTGAATAGTCTCATTCGAGACTATTGATTTTGATGGAGTTTAAATCCCGATTTCTTTATTTGAACTATGTTGGTTATCTATGTTGTATAATCTCATTCGAGATTATAATTATTTACTTAAGTGTTGTTTATCATACACTTATTTCTGAAGTTTAAATTAGACTGATTCGTTTATTATTATTTTTTAAATAATACTCGGGTCAGACTGAGTATTTCAGGATAATCGATATCTCTGATTCAGTTGCTGCTTCAGCTTTTGGGATTTCACCTCATCTTTTGTGTAGCCTTTGAGGTACTTTTGGAGTGTTGACTCTCATCTCATGTGTATATGTATATTTGGTTCATGTGAACTATCGATTGTTGTAGCATGTATTCCAGACTTGTCTTCCGCTATATATTTGATATTTCTGTTCTGATGTGATTATACTATCTGTGTTGTTGTTATTATGAGTTGTTCTGGATTTTTCTTTAGCCACCAAAGTTTCGTTTTATATTTGGATTGAATTTATATTTTTGGGAGTAATTTACAAAATTCCTATCGATGTAATCAATACTCGTTTAAGGCATAACTTATGGATGGTCGCTTCTAACAAGCCTTATTCTTTGCAATAGCGGACGTTATTCCTTATAATAACCTTTGTTATTGTGAGCATAGAGGTGGGGCATTACAGCTTGTTATCAGAGCTGAGATTCAAAACAAATTATAATAAACACAGAACAGAAGCAGAATGGAACATGTGTTACAACTATTCGGGGGTTTTTATTCGTGCCTCCCTAATCCATCCCTTCGTTGTTCTTAAACTTTTAGCCTCTCTAACGAGTTGGAATATGTCTAGGGATAAATTTCATATCCCCGTAGTATTCCATTTGTTAAATTCCCTATCAATCTTGTTTGTAGTTTCCTTGAGTTAAAACAAGGAAAGTCCCCTGTTTCCGATTGTTTAATTGCTCCTAAGGGTTTCAAATCTAGGAAGCTTAATGTTGCTAAATCTTCTGGAGATTCTTTTCAGTCCAAAAGTATTCTTCCTTCTATTTTGGAAGGTTTTATTTTATTTCATTGCCATTCTATTAGAGTTCTTTTCGATATGGGTGCATCGTATTCATTCGTGTCGAAGGAGCTTGCTGATGTTATTCCTTTGGATGTTGTTACTCTTTGCGACCCTTTGAAGAGTGAAAATCCTATTGGTGGATCCGCTACTCTTGGTTTGTTATGTGTTGATGTTGAGATTATTCTTTGTGGTTTCTCCTTTCATGCGAATCTGCATGTTATGGATCATCTTGATTTTGATATGGTTTCGGGAATGGGTTGGCTCGTCCGTTATGAAGTTCAATTCTATGTCCCGAAAGAACTTTATATCTCAAGCATCCCGATGCTATCGAGCAGTTATCTATCATATTTTGAAGTATGGACCATCCTTCGAATGCTATCATTTCTTCCTTCGAATCGGAGGCTGTTATAGCTAAATATTCCAGTTGTTTGTGATTTTCTGACCTTTGAGCCTATTTCAAGTTTGCCGCCGAATAGGGAAATTGAGTTCCGTATTGATCTTATCTCTGGTGCTCATCCTGTCAGTCGTCCTCCCACGAGGATGTCTGCTAAGGAAAATAAGGAACTCAAGCAACAATTATCTAAGTTGGAAGCCAAACAATTTATTCGTTCTAGCTCTTCTCCCAACTCGATCTTGCTACCGGTTTTCATCAGTTATGAGTTGCGGAAGTTAGCATTCCACTTACTATATTCCACACTCGTTATGATTCTTATGAATGGCTTATTATGTCATTCAGTTTGCCTAGCTTATTTCTTCCATTTTGTGAATCGAGTATTCTACGAATATCTCGATGACTCCATCTATGTATTTATTGATTTTTGATGAAAACAGCAATTTAAAATTTTGCAAATCTTTTTCATAGGATTTATTTATAGGTATAATTGGATTTGTGTTTATCATATAGAAGATGATTTTGTGATTGTATTGCCCATTGAGTGCTTTAAGAATTCCGGTCAATGCGCTTGATCAACGTTATCGATATGAATCTCCTAAACGCTTTGATGAGACAATTTAACACACCAAATTGACCTATAAAAAGTAAATTTTTCTAGAAAATGATTTCATAAAGATAGTTGTAATTTTGGAAGTTTTCGCTTTTCAGGAAAGAAGATAAATTGAAAGAACTCTTTTCCGATACTCTTATCCTTGTGATTCCCGAAAGGAACCAATTGTACCAATACTAGCCGTATTGGTTTCGGTGCCGTTCTCATGAGAAAAGATAGTAGTTGCCTATGCTTCTTGTGACGACCCAGAATTTCTAACGATTTAAAATTTGAATAGGTAATTGATTTTAAAATATTTAAAAGTTAATTTTAACTTGAATTCAAGATATCAATACTTACTTGATAATTAAATCATTAAATTATATACTTTAAATATTGAATTTAATAATTGAAATTGGGTAAATTGTTGAATCTGAAATTTCTAAGCCTGTTTAAAATAATTTGAAGGCTTATAAAATTTATAATGATGATACCGAAGATAAATATAATGGTTGAAATTTAATTTAAAGGTGATTTGTTCAATTTTAATAATATATCGTTTAAATTGAATTTAAAAATAGCCTTCCGAGGCACAGTCTCGGAATTCAACGAAATCGGTTCCATTGGATCTGTAATAATTAGTTATTATCTGATTTCAATTTTCGTAGCGTTTGGATTTATCATTTGCACGTACGGGTGAGAAACGCGTCAAAATTAAAATCGATAATTTAATATCTTAAACCAATTTAAAAAGCTAACTTCCACATACAATCAAATTAGCCTCCGAAACACATTCCATTGTATTCGAAACGCGGGTAAAACCTTATAATTGCCTAACGGCAGGCCTCGATGGTGGTTAGAAGTTTCGAGCGGGGTAAAGTGAGATATTTATAATTAAAAATTTAATTCTGTTAAATCAAAACCTTGGCTTCTCCTATACGCCGTTTCCTCAATTTTATATCCCACGTCTACCTATTCTTCCTCTAATTGAAATCAAACGAAATTGTTTGTTTTATACAAAAATAAAATAAAAAAATAAAAGGGGGAAATACGAATCGAAGGAAAATGTGCGACATCCTCATAGTTCTTCTCGAATCGAGCACGTGGAAGGAAGGGGCGATGCGAGGGGGTGGTTCACGGCCTAGAGTTGGGTCGCGATCGATTGTAGAAGGCGACGCGGCCCGCGCGCGCCGCTATGAGGGAAGAGGGGAAACACTAAGCAGTGGTGGCTCAGTTCGTGGAGGAGCGAGCGTGGCGATCGATGGAAGGGAGAAGTTTCGCGAGGGTTAGGGGTGGCGCGAGGCTGCGGCGACGTGATTTCTGGTTGAGCTTATGCTCGAAGGCGATGCTCGCGATGGGAAGTGATGGCAGAGTTGTCGGCATGACGTCAAGTTCGAGAAGTTGGAGTCGTTTTGACAACTGGGTTCTCTGACAGATGAGATTCTTTCGAGGTTGCACGTATTGTTGTGGTTAATTCAAATAAATTAAATGTTTGAATTTGTGATGTTAAAAAAGAAAAAAAATAATCGTTAAATTAGATCAAATTATTAATAAATTATAAAATGTTTATACAAGGTCATAAACTGAAAAGAAGCAAGCAGGTTTGGAAGTGGGTTGCAAAACAGGAATCAAAGGTGAGTTAATCTAGCACTTCTGGATTTTTATTTAAATTTAAGTGGTTAAATTTAAATGATTTTGGTTTAATGGTTGAAATTGAATTGATGTGCTATATATATAGTATATACTGGAATGATTGATATTCTGTGATGAATATTTTTGGTAATTGGAATGCTGAATGCTGTGGTTTGCTTGAATATTTCGGTATCCTGAGCTATCGAAATATATAAATTGGATTTTTAAAAGAAATACAAGGGTGAATTTTGAAAGTGAAATAATTATAGAGTAAAAGTAAGAATGTATTGGAAAGAAATGAAAGTGATATTTAAAAACTGAAGCTAAATTGTAAAGTAGAGATTTAAAAACAAGTTTTAAATCAAAGTTAAATATGATATTTGGGTTTGTGAATCTCAGATTTGAAAATAAATAAAGTTTTAAATATTGAGTGTTTTAAACAAATCGAATTTTAAAGTGCATTTATAAATTGATTAGAATATAAAAATCAATTTGGGGTTAAATTCCTTAAGCTTCTATTATAAGATAAAATGAGTAATTAATTTATTGAATGAAGTAAATAAAAAGATAATTAATTACAGGTTGAGATAAATCGAGAATGATTAATATTATGGTTAACTAAAGTAATTAATTTAGATTAGAACAAATTAAAATATAAATTGGAAATCATTAATTTATATAATTAACGATGTAACTAAAGATTGATTGGTTAATATAAGTGACTTATGAGAAGTTAATTAATATAAGTAATCAAGGAATTATGTAATTAACTATAGTTAATGAATTTATGAAATAATTAAGATTACTTATTGACTTTGGTTAAGAATAATTAATATTGTGAAATTAATTAAATTTAATTAAGTGAATGTAATTGAAGGATATTTAATCCAGGGTGATAAATTAAGATGATCAGTTAAAGGATGATTGATTAATTGATTTGAAATTAATTAGTGACAAGTGAAGAAATCTAAGTGGTTGGGGTTAGTAATTCAATCACGATTAATTAAAATTAATTTGTATGTGATTAAGCTTTTTATGGATGTTTGAATTGTATTGAATGCTTTGAATGAGTTAATATCTCTGGTATTGAATGTTGTGAATTTCATTTGGATAACTTGGGTTAGGATGACATGAGACTCGAAGAGACTGGGTTCGGGTATTAGGAGATACCCGAAACTACTTCGAATTTTTATAGATTGATATGTAAAATCTATATGCTGGAGTGAAGTGATTTGGAGGAATTGGACTAATTTAAATCTAAATCTTTGGTATTTAGAAACTTATATGTGAAATAAGTGATGTCTATAATAAATTGTGGCTTTGTGAATTGATATGAGTTACTTGGGTTCTTTATAAGTTGTATGCTTGGTGTTTCATGTTGGATGGGTTTACTCACGCTGGTTTCCAGCCTGACCCGGGTGTTACTTTGATGTAATTCTCAGGTCAGACCGAGTATTACAGATTTTCAGGTTGGTACGTTCTGGAGCTCAGGGGGCAAGCTGGATGGCAAGAGCGTATAGAGTATTACCGCTGTATAATATTGTTGTGTATCCGTGACATGATAATTGAGTATATTCAATGTCTATAAATATGTGACTCTGATGTATTTAAATGTAATCGACAGATATAGTATTCTTCTGTAAACTGTTATTATTTATTAATATATTTTTTCCGCTGCGAACGTGAGATGTTGTTTCTGATCTTCTTCATCTTCTTCTTCTTCTTCTTTTTTAATCTCTTTCTTCTTTTTCATAACTATCTGGAATTTTCGGGATCGAAAATTTCGGGTTGTTACAGTTGGTATCAGAGCTGAAAGGTTAAGTGAGAACCTTGGCTCTGGTGGGGATTACTCCTAAAATAGAATTCGTAGTACTCTAGGATGAGTTGAGTGTGTCCATATATATATATATATATATATATATATATATATATATGAGAGAGTTATAAAGGTTTTAAATGATTTTATATAAAAGTATATTTTGATATATATGGCAATATTTCCTTCTAATAAATATTAAGTGTAACGACCCGCCATCCGTCTCCACAGAATGACGCATCATTTATAAGAAAGAAAGGGATAGAAAAGAGAAAGAAAGAGAAGAAAGAAGAAACAACACATCAGAATATAAACAGCGGAACAAATAAATTATATTAACAACATTAGTATTACATAGTATACAACAATTATCAGAGACACACAGCTTATACAACTCTAACTAGACAGTTATAAACACCTGTCTACTTATTACAACTCAGAGACAACACAGAGAACACACAGCTGTAACTATATATCTAACGTTGAAGCCTCCTGCTCCATTGCTCCTCCATAGTTCGTCAAAGCTAACCTGAATCCCTTGGCTACTCGTAAAAAAAATTGAGTACCCAAGAGTTTATGAAAAACAAAATAAACTCCGGGTCAGACATGGGTCTGGTGTGAGTAACATGTTAAAGTTGCTTAACTTTTGAAAAACCTTTGGAAAGAAAGGTGTCACGTAAGACTTCCCACACATAAACATGGAAAATTTTTTACCTTACGCTAACCAAAACATTTGATAGGAAATCCAATGATATTATAATAGTGTCTAGGGTTTTCAAGTAAAATACAGAAATAGCCGAATGCTTACATCTCACATTCCAACATAGTTGGGCACAACTAATACGTACGGCACTTATTGGATTTCGGATACCATACAATGGCTAGGCTACTGGGGTACCTCCTCTCACAGTACGTGGCCTAATCACCGTACCGAGGAGTACGCCCGCTCCCCTGTAACACAAGGACGGTACCATCCCTTACTGGACAGTCCCGAACAAGACAACCCCGCAGTTGGTGCGCATATCCAACCGCCCACTAAGCCGAATAAAAAGGGACCTCTAAACAGGGGAAAATCTCGTCCTACTTGGGAATGACCCACTTAGCCTTGCTGCACCTCCCCTGTTTTAGCCATTCCCGATTGATGAGGCTTGAGGCTACGGTCACCTTTATCGGACACATCACTTAGAATGCTCAACGTCCACCTGACGATGTTCTGAAAGCATTCAATCCATACAAGTTCGTTCCGGGTTCGAACGAAACCGAAGACATTATCTCGTTACACTCATTTTGGAATCACCCTCAGAGTTAACGACGATAATCCTTGCACTCTGAATCTTCATCTCGAATATGAAAGTACTATCTTCGTCAAACTCATCTCGAAATCACCCTCAGAGTTATTCCGACAAATAGTCCTTACACCTCGAGTCTTCACTCTTCACATAAGATTCACGACCTATCGTTAATTTGGATCGATGTAGTTTTCGGATATCCAAATATGGAAACCTGATCCGGTCTCATCGAAATCCAAAGCATGTCTTTTTGGTCCAAGTTGTTTAAGAGTTTAAAACAATTCAATTATATTATCTATATACACACAGATAGAAAATTCACAGATTCACAACAGATAATTATCATTATCATAACCATAGATAATACACATTATCATTATCAAAAGATAATCCATATCATCATCACAATGCAACCAATGCATCCATATCACTCAACATTACTAATCTCATAGTTGAGATTTCAACCATTCAAGGCAACCAATATCATCTATTCATAAGCAATGATCTATAATCATACCATCTATAATTAATTTAAAATGAATTAAATTAATTACATCATCTCTAATTAATTTAAAGTGAATTAAATTAATTACTACATTAATATAAATCTTGCTTACATTACCATTAATTAATTACAAATTAATTAATTAATTAATTAATCTCTAATTTATCATCTTAATTAATCACCCCTGATTAATTATACTTTAATTAATTTCACAAAATTAATTACTCTAAACCAAATACATTAATTAACCTTTAATTACTTCATTAATTAATTAACTATAATTAATTACATTTAACCTTTATTAATTACAAATAATTAATTTCACTTAATCACTTATTATTAATTAATTAATCTTAATTAATTAATCTTAATTAATCAATCTTAATTACATCATTAATTATATTAATTAATGATCCTTAATTATATTTAATTAATTATCTTATTTAAATTAATTACATTCAGTAATTAATCTCAATTAAACCATAATTATTAATCACCTTTGATTAATCACATTCACTAATTAACTACCATTAATTACTTATCAAATTAATTATTCCTTAATTAATTTCTTTAATTAATCCCTTGATTAATTATACAAAGGAATATAATCCCAATTACTTTCAACATTCCATCATTATCCACTAATTACATCAAGTAATTTTCTTTTAATTACTTAATTGAGTAATTGTACTTCATTAATTACATCACGTAATTATTATCAAATCCAGTGTTTAAAATTAATTAAACTTAATTAATTAATTTAAACCAATCACAATAAACTCCATTAATTACATTAAGTAATTAATGTCTTAATTACTTTCATTTAATAATTAAACTTAAATAATTTTCACAATTGATTATCATTAAATTAATTAATCTAATTAATTAATTAAAAATTAATCATATTAATTAATAGCTAATAATTCTTAGTTAATGACCTTCATTAACTATTAATCATTCTTTAATTACTTTTCTTAATTTACTTCTTAGCTATAAACTAATCTAAATTATTAATTTATACATTAAATAAATAAGACATTCCTTAATTATCTTATTCATATGATCATTTTAATACTTTAATAATCTCTAAGAAAATCCATTTCCTATTAATGATTTGTATATATTAAATTGTACATAGAACATTACATTTTTAAATTTAAATTCAAATTCCATTTTAAATCTAAAATTCAAAATGATATTTATTTAAACATTAACCAAATTTGAATTCCATTTATAATCCTTTAAAATAAATGTAAATAATATTTATTACTTACATTTAAAACTTATATAAGATAAGCCTTAATTTACTTAATTTTATTTAAAAATTAAGTTTTTAAGTACATTACTATTATATTTGCAAATTCAAGTTATCAAATCATTTAACTTTCATTTATAAAACTTTTATAAAGACTTATTCAAAAGAATCAAGTTTAAATATTTGTTTGAAAACAAATTTACCTTTAACAAGCTATTTAAATTTAAACTTGTTTTGAAAACATTCAAAAAATTTAGAACTTATTCAAATATCCAGATTTTGAATTCAAGATACTTGAATCCATTATTTACTTAAAACATTTGATTTAATACTTGAATTAAACTTTGTTTTAAACCTTGATTTAAACCTTTTTTTAGTTAAACCCAAATTTCATTTTTAAAACTTGAAGATTCAAAAGTCTTTGAACAAAACCGAACTTAATCTTTAAATTCAAACTGCTGTTTTAAATTAGGTTTCAGGTTTTTAAAATAAAATTCCAATTTCCAGAAACTCTTAGGTTTCTTCTTTTTTAAAAAAAACCGAAAAACCACTTTCAAAATTTAAAAAAAAAACTATAAGATTCAAAACCATTTGAAACTATAATACATACTAGATTTAAACTTGTTTTAAATCTTATCATTACAACTTTGAAATTCATTTAAATTTGATTAAATTAAAAAAAAAATCAGACAGTTTATAGAAAAATTGAAATAACTACATTGACCAGAGCCAACCTAACTATGCTTCGAGTCAAAACCCAAAGTGCTTCGGGCAAAGCACTTGAATTCTCGTGAAACAACTCGAGACAATCTGCAGCTCAAACTAATGACCAACAGCATCCACACAACGGTACCGTGCACCTGCACACTATTCTTGATCGATTTCGTTCAACGTCGACGATCTTTCCCCATCGCTGAACAACACTTCACTCCATTTCGATCATCACACTGCCCACAAACAACTCGAATTTTGAATTCGAGTTCAAATTTTAAACCTGGAACCAGAAAAACCAAAACCCCATCAAAACCTATTAGCACTTCCTCCACGTCACTCCGTGCACCAGAGAACTTCCACCACCCGCCACAGCTTCGCCTACGCTTCAACAACTTCCTCCCAAAAGCCCATGACACTTGATCATCCCTAAAGGTTGTGTTGACCACTACAAATTGCTCAGATAAAATTAGGGCTTTAGATGATAAATCATCACCACTACTTCCATGCTGATTTGCATCACCTTCACTTATTTTTCCCAGCTTCCATGATTACTCCTCTACCTACAAGATGAATCCAGATCCTCCAGTTTGCAGAGATCACCCAAAAATCCCCTATTTCCATTTTCTGTTCAACACAGAACTGCACCCTTCTTCCCAATATATAAATTATGATTTTAGTGTTGAAATTCATGTTTTTCTTTGTGTTTTCGTTTTATAATACAGAATTCATAAATTATACAGTTTGAATTTTTACATATTTTAACATGAACTGATGATTTTATACTTCCAGTGAGGTTTCAAATTGAATTTATCTTAAACAAAATTTTTAAATCTTCTCCATGACATAATAACAAGTTATTTAAAATACTAAGTACTAACATCAATAGGTTCAAGAGAATGCGAATTTTGAATCAAGTCTTAAGCTTGAAAGCTGGTAATAGAGATGACAATGGATGATATACATATATCTACACACCCATATAAATATACAGAAAATCATCACATATAAATATTTATTCAACACACATTCATTCCAGACCACAGCATGCAACCAATTTATTTAATTTTAATTTTTTTTAAAGTTACTCACATGTTTATATTGGAAGACAAAGCCTTTGAAAACTTCCCTTCTTTTAATCTCGAATTGCTTTGCTTAAATTTTGATATGCTTCTTAATTTTTGTAAACTTTTAATCTGTTTGCATTTGCTCCCTAACTTTTGAAAGAAGGAAATCCAGGTTTTTTTTGCATGATTTACTGAATTACAAGAATTTGCTTCCAGGCTTTGCATGATTGAACAGGGCATTTGAAGATGATTATAGGGAAAAATGATTTGCATTTGATTTTGGTGGAGGTATTTTGAGAAAGTGTTTTCAGGGAGTAAATGGATCTGCATGCTTGGTTATAGAGGTCACAGGATTTTGAAGATGACTTAAATTTTGTTGAGATTACAGGATTTGTTGGAGATGATTTCAGAATTTCGGTTTTAAGAGAAGTGTTTATTTTATTTACAGATTTGTTTTAATTGTCTTCTTGGCTTTAGATTTAGGGAAATAGAAAAGAGACGGGTTAAGGAAATAAAGAGTTTTATATAAATAAACATGTGATTTTAAAAATAAAGAAAAATTAAAGTTTTAAAATGACACTTGTCATAAATTTAACATTTGTCATAAACCTTACTTTATTATTTAACATGTGTTATTATAAAGGCTAAGAAGATTACACATGTCTTTAAATTTAATTAGTTATATTTAAATGTTAATTAGTTATATTTAAATGTTAATTAGTTATATTGTTAATATGTTAATATAAGATAAATGTGAATCTTTGTTTAATTAATTAGTTAATATCTACTTATTTACATGTAGATAATTTTAAAATGAATAAATACAATTTTATTTATAGAATAAAGTTTATACAAATATTTTAAAAATCGAAATAAATTAAAAATATTTATACTTTAAATTTAAAAGCTTTGAATTCAATTTCAAATCAAGTTATATATACACATATATAACTACACAATTAAATTTTGAAAAACAATGATTTTTATTAAAAATCTATTTGTTAAAAAGAATGTATTATTATATTTTAAAAATAAAAAAATTGATAAGTATATAAAATTTATAAAAGAAATTTTCTTCGTTATTAATAAATTATTTATTTTATCCAATTATATTTAAAAGAAAATCAAAATAAACCTTATTGTAAATTTTTATTTAAATTTAAACTTGAGTTAAAACATATGTTAAACCATTTCAATATTTACCTTATGTATTTAAAATCATGAAGTTATTTATTATATACTTTTAAAAAAGTTAATATCAGTTAAACAAATTTAAACAAATTAAATTATTATCTTATCAATATAAAACCATATTTTATTTATTAAATAACTTTTAAAAGGTTTTTTAAATAAAATCAAAATTCCCAATTTTTACTAAAGATATATATATATATATATATTTAGAAAAGAAGATTTATTTATTTATTTATTAAATTAAAAACAATATCTATTTACAATATATACATATTTTATATACATTATAAATAGAAACAATTTATTAGATTTAAAAAGATAAAATCTATCAATTAAATATTTATTTTAGTTGGATTATTAAATTAATTCAAATCTTATCACAAAGATTATCAAATCAAATTTAATTTTAAATTCTGATTATTAAATTGATATTTCTTAAAGATTCCGGGTCATCACATTCCTTCCCCCTTAAAAGAATTTCGTCCCTGAAATTTAAAAAAAAGGCAATTTAATAATCTCATCAAAGATTTTAATTTTAAAACACAAGCATATACCAATGATTTGCTAACAACCATAGCAATCAATTCATTCAATCAAACAAATCTAATTATCCAGAAGAAAAAAATTCTGGATAGAACTTCCACGAGTTTCCCCAGTATAAATATCGGGATACTCGCTCTATAGATTCTAAACAATCAATATTACTAAGCTACAGAGCTCCTACTCATCTAGATCTATAGAACTAGACAGCATATCAGACTACAGACGAGTCTGGTTCAACAACCACTCTCCTGAACAGCTGGTTCCAAAACCAGAGATAGACCATGCACGTACTCCCTCGAAGATACGTGAAACATATCAAATCCCAGTTATCCAAACTGGCAATTCAATCCTGAAAACCAAACACTGATCCAACCAAAACACAGAAAAGATCCAAACATCTCGGAGTTGGCTTTCCAGCTTTACCCCATCTTATAGCTCCTTGGATCGAAGAAAACTCCAACAACAACGAAGTCTCCAACTTCGAATTCCAAATTCCTCCATCTCCTATCCACAAAAGTCTTCAGACAATCTGGCTGCCAACATCCAAACCGATCAGCTTAACCCTTGCTGACGCCTCCAGAAACAAATTAGACCAAAAACAACCTAACCCAATGATCTCCTCAAGATCAATCCAAAACCAAAAACATAACTCTACTCCATAAACAATAGAAGACAACAAACTTCTCCTAATCCGGAAAAGACTAACAGAAACACTTCCAAACTGCTTCCGCTGCACAACTCTTATCCGAAGTAGATAAGAATATGCTGATGAAGAACACAAGCACAAACTGGACAACACATCCCAGAAATATAATTCAACGGATCCATAAAGAAAACTCAGAAATTCCTCCGAAAACTGAGTTGCTTCATCAAACTCTATCTCTAGGAACCATCCTTCAACAAAACTGAACCACTGGTTCCACTCCCGGAATATAAGACAATAAGAAACTCAATCTCCAGATGCGGACAAACCTCTGTCTTCCCAGAAGACATCAAGAAAAGTCTCTGATAACACAAGAGAACACTCAAACTATCGCAAGTCACTTTTGCAATCAACCCAGATCAATTTCTAAAGAAAACTGTCCTTTCTTTACCCAACAGAACAGCTTACACTTATCTTGCCAATCCATCAGAGAAATGGATCCACACTGCTGCTTCTGAACTCCACCTTCAGAAAAACTACTCAGCCAGAAACTTCTTGCCAACACAGAACACTCCGAGCTGCATTGCCGACACCGATGCCAAACTTCCTGATCCAAAGCTCTTCGAGAACTCGGACTTCAAAGCTAACCACAACATCCTGCTGCACCGAAGCAGATCTACTTCCTAAAACTTGTTCCAAAAAAATATCTTCGGACACATCCATGGTCACTGCATCTCATCACGCAGTTACAACTTCCTGAGGTATCAAGATACCATCACTTGCTTCTGCCCAAATGACAGATCCAAACTCTACTCATCCATTTTCAACGATAGACTCGGAACCTTAACAGGTTTCCTTCAGAGATCGATGAAATATCTACACTCTGCACAACTAACTCGAGACAGCATTAGGTCTACAGTCTCGACAGATACACTTCCAACCTCAACATACAAACTCCAACCAATGGTAGTCGTCGTGTTACACACACCACTACCTTATCTACCTTTATAACCTATATTGGAAAACCCGAACAGGTAACCCAACAGATAGGTAGAAATGGATAAATATATATGTATTTAAAATTACAAATACACTCTCTCAAGATAGACACCAATTCAGAGCCTAGGTATTCGCTCAACCTGGCTCTGATACCACTGTGACGACCTGCCATCCGTCTCCACAGAATGACGCATCATTTACAAGAAAGAAAGGGATATAAAGGAGAAAGAAAGAGAAGAAAGAAGAAACAACACATCAGAATGTAAACAGCGGAACAAATAAATTATATTAATAACATAAGTATTACATAGTATACAACAATTATCAGAGATACAAAGCTTATACAACACATACTAGACAGTTATAAACACTTGTCTCGTTATTACAACTCAATACAACTCAGAGACAACACAGAGAACACACATCGGAAACTATATATCTAACGTTGAAGCCTCCTGCTCCATTGCTCCTCCATAGTTCGTCAAAGCTAACCTGAATCCCTTGGCTACTCGTAAAAAAAATTTGAGTACCCAAGAGTTTATGAAAAACAAAATAAACTCCAGATCAGACATGGATCTAGTGTGAGTAACAGGTTAAAGTTGCTTAACTTTTGAAAAACCTTTGGAAAGGAAGGTATCACGTAAGACTTCCCACACATAAACATAGAAAAGTTTTTACCTTATGCTAACCAATAGGAAATCCGATGATATTATAATAGTGTCTAGTGTTTTCAAGTAAAATACAGAAATAGCTGGAATGCTTACATCTCACGTTCCAACATATTTGGGCACAACTAATACTTACGGCACTTATTGGATTTTGGATTCCATACAATGGTTGGGCTACTAGGGTACCGCCCGTCACAGTACGTGGCCTAGATCACCGTACCGAGGAGTACGCCCGCTCACCTGCAACACAAGGCCGGAACCATCCCTTACTGGACAGTCCCGAACAAGACAACCCCGCAGTTGGTGCACATATCCAACCGCCCACTAAGACGAATAAAAAGGGACCTCCAGACAGGGGAAAATCTCATCCTACTTAGGCATGACCCACTTAGCCTTGTTGCACCTCCCCTATTTTAGCCATTCTCGGTTGATGAGGCTTGAGGCTACGATTACCTTTATAGGACATATCACTTAGAATGCTCATCGTCCACGTGACGATGTTCTGAAAGCATTCAATCCATACAAGTTCATTCCGGGTTCGAACGAAACCGAAGGCATTATCTCGTTACACTCATTTTGGAATCACCCTCAGAGTTAACGACGATAACCCTTGCACTCTGAATCTTTATTTCGAATCTGAAAGTACTATCTCCGTCAAACTCATCTCGGAATCACCCTTAGAGTTATACTGACGAATAGTCCTTACACCTCGAGTCTTCACTCTTAACTTAAGATTCACGACCTATCATTAATTTGGATCAATGTGGTTTTCGAATATCCAAATATGGAAACCCGATCCCTGTCTCATAGAAATCCAAAGTGTGTCTTTTAGGTCCAAGTTGTTTAAGAGTTTAAAACAATTCAATTACATTATCTATATGCACACAGATAGATAATTCACAGATTCACAACAGATAATTATCATTATCATAACCACAGGTAATACACATTATCATTATCAGAAGATAATCCATATCATCATCACAATGCAACCAATGCATCCATATCACTCAACGTTACTAATCTCATAGTTGATATTTCAACCATTCAAGGAAACCAGTGTCATCCATTCATAAGCAATGATCTATAATCATACTATCTATAATTAATTAAAAACGAATTAAATTAATTACATCATCTCTAATTAATTTAAAGTGAATTAAATTAATTACTACATCAATATAAATCTTGCTTACATAACCATTAATTAATTACAAATTAATTAATTAATTAACCTCTAATTATCATCTTAATTAATCACCCCTCATTAATTATACTTTAATTAATTTCACAAAATTAATTACACTAAACTAAATACAGTAATTAACCTTTAATTACTTCAATAATTAATTAACTATATTTAATTACATTTAACCTTAATTAATTACAATTAATTAATTACACTTAATCACTTATTATTGATTAATTAATCTTAATTAATCAATCTTAATTACATCATTAATTATATTAATTAATGATCTTTAATTATATTTAATTAATTATCTTATTTAAATTAATTACATTCAGTAATTAATCTCAATTGAACCATAATTATTAATCACCTTTGATTAATCACATTCAGTAATTAACTACCCTTAAGTACTTGTCAAATTAATTATTCCTTAATTAATTTCTTTAATTAATCCCCTGATTAATTGTATAAAGTAATATAATCGCAATTACTTTCACCATTCCATCATTATCCACTAATTACATCCAGTTATTTTCTTTTAATTACTTAACTTAGTAATTGTACTTCATTAATTACATTAAGTAATTATTATCAAATCTAGTGTTTAAAATTAATTAAACTTAATTAATTAATTTAAACCAATCACAATAAATCCATTAATTACATTAAGTAATTAATGTCTTAATTACTTTCATTTAATAATTAAACTTACGTAATTTTCACAATTGATTATCATTAAATTAATTAATCTAATTAATTAATTGAAAATTAATCATATTAATTAATAGTTAAATAATTCTTAGTTAATGTCCTTCATTAACTATTAATCATTTTTTAATTACTTTTCTTAATTTACTTCTTAATTATAAACTAATCTAAATTATTAATTTATACATCAAAAAATAAGACATTCCTTAATTATCTTATTCATATGATCATTTTAATACTTTAATAATCTCTAAGAAAATCCATTTCTTATTAATGATTTATAAATATTAAAAGGTACTTAGAACATTGCATTTTTAAATTCAAATTCAAATTCCATTTTAAATCTAAAATTCAAAATGATATTTATTTAAACATTAACCAAATTTACTTCCATTTATAATCCTTTAAAATAAATGTAAATAACATTTATTACTTACATTTAAAACTTATATAAGATAAGCCTTAATTTACTTAATTTTATTTAAAAATTAAGTTTTTAAGTACATTACTATTATATTTGCAAATTCAAGTTATCAAGTCATTTAACTTTTATTTATAAAACTTTTATAAAGACTTATTCAAAAGAATCATGTTTAAATGTTTGTTTGAAAACAAATTTACCTTTTACAAGCTATTTAAATTTACACTTGTTTTGAAAACATTCAAAAATTATTAAACTTATTCAAATATCCAGATTTTGAATTCAAGTACTTGAATCCATTATTTATTTAAAACGTTTGATTTAAAACTTGAAGTAAACTTTGTTTTAAACCTTGATTTTAAACCCTTTTTTATTAAACCGAAATTTCATTTTTAAAACCTGAAGATTCAAAAGTCTTTGAACAAAACCGAACTTAATCTTTAAATTCAAACTGCTGTTTTAAATTAGGTTTCAGGTTCTTAAAATAAAATTCCAATTTCCAGAAACTATCAGTTTTTTTTTAAAGAACTGAAAAACCACTTTCAAAATTTAAAAAAAACCCTATAAGATTCAAAACCATTTGAAACTATAATACATACTAGATTTAAACTTGTTTTAAATCTTATCATTACAACTTCGAAATTCATTTAAATTTGATTAAATTTAAAAAAAATTCAGACAGTTTACAGAAAAACTGAAATAACTACATTGACCCGAGCCAACCTAGTTATGCTTCGAGTCAAAACCCAAAGTGCTTCGGGCAAAGCACTTGAATTCTCGTTAAACAACTCGAGACAATCTGCAGCTCAAACTAATGACCAACAGCATCCACACATGGGTACCGTGCACCTGCACACTATTCTTGATCTATTCCGATCAACGTAGACGATCTTTCCCCATCGCTAAACAACACTTCACTCCATTCTGATCATCACACTGCCCACAAACAACTCAAATTTTGAATTCGAGTTCAAATTTTAAACTTGGTACCAGAAATACCAAAACCCCATTAAAACCTGTCAGCACTTCCCGCACGGCACTCCGTCCACCAGAGAACTTCCACCACCGGCCACAGCTTCGCCTACGCTTTAGCAACCACCTCCCAAAAGCCCATGACCCCAGATCATTCCTAAAGGTTGTATTGACCACAACAAATTTCTCAGATAAAACTAGGGCTTTAGATTATAAATCAACACCACTTCTTCCATGGTGATTTGCATCACCTTCACTTATTTTTCCCAGCTTCCATGATTAATCCTCTACCTACAAGATGAATCGCGATCCTCCAGTTTGCAGAGATCACCCAAAAATCCCCTATTTCCATTTTCTATTCAACATAGAACTGCACCCTTCTTCCCAATCTATAAATTATGATTTTAGTGTTGAAATTCGTGTTTTGCTTTGTGTTTTCGTTTTATAATACTGAATTGATACATTATACAGTTTGAGTTTTTACATATTTTAACATGCACTGATGATTTTATACTTCCAGTGAGGTTTCAAATTGAATTTAACTTAAACAAAAACTTTAAACCTTCTCCATGACATAACAACAAGTTATTTAAAATTCTAAGTACTAACATCAATAGGTTCAAGAGAATGCGAATTTTGAATCAAGTCTTAAGCTTGAAAAATGGTAACAGAGATGACAATTCATCATATACGTATATCTACACACCTACATAAATATACAGAAAATCATCACATATAAATATTTATTCAACACACATTCATTCCAGACCTCGGCATGCAACCAATTTATTTAATTTTAATTTTTTTAAAAGTTACTCACTATTTATATTGGAAGACAGAGCCTTTGAAAACTTCCCTTCTTTCAATCTCGAATTGCTTTGCTTAAATTTTGATCTGCTTCTTAATTTTTGTAAACTCTAAATCTGTTTGCATTTGCTCCTTGACTTTTGAAAGAAGGAAATGCAGGTTTTGTTTTCATGATTTACTGAATTATAGTAATTTGCTTACAGGCTTTGCATTATTGAATAGGGCATTTGAAGATGATTACAGGGAAAAATGATTTGCATTTGATTTTGGTGGAGGGATTTTGAGAAAGTGTTTTCAGGGAGTAAATGGATCTGCATGCTTCGTTATAGAGGTTACAGGATTTTGAAGATGACTTAAATTTTGTTGAGATTACAGGATTTGTTGGAGATGATTTCAGAATTTTGGATTTAAGAGAAGTGTTTATTTTATTTTCAGATTTGTTTTAATTGTCTTCTTGGCTTTAGATTTACGGAAATTGAAAAGAGATGGGTTAAGAAAATAAAGAGTTTTATATAAATGAACACGTGATTTTAAAAATAAAGAAAAATTAAAGTTTTAAAATGACACTTGTCATAAATTTAACATTTGTCATAAACCTTACTTTATTATTTAACGTGTGTTATTATAAAGCCTAAGAAGATTAGACATGTCTTTAAATTTAATTAGTTATTATTAAATGTTAATTAGTTATATTTAAATGTTAGTTAGTTATATTTAAATGTTAATTAGTTATATGTAAATGTTAATTAGTTATATAGTTAATATGTTAATATAAGATAAATGTGAATCTTTATTTAATTAATTAGTTAATATCTACTTATTTACATGTAGATAATTTTAAAATGAATAAATCCAATTTTATTTATAAAATAAAGTTTATACAAACATTTTAAAAATCAAAACAAATTAAAAATATTTATACTTTAAATTTAAAAGCTTTGAATTCAATTTCAAATCTGGTTATATATATACAAATATACAAATATAACTACACAATTAAATTTTGAAAAACAATAATTTTTATTAAAAATCTATTTGTTAAAAAGCAATGTATTATTATATTTTAAAAATAACAAAATTGATAACTATAAAAAATTTATAAAAGAAATTGTCTTCTTTATTAATAAATTATTTATTTTATCCAATTATATTTAAAAGAAAATCAAAATAAACCTTACTGTAAATTTTTATTTAAATTTAAACTTGAGTTAAAACAAATGTTAAACCATTTCAATATTTACCTTGTGTATTTAAAATCATGAAGTTATTTATTATATACTTTTAAAAAAGTTAATATCAAATAAACCAATTTAAACAAATTAAATTTTTATCTTATCAATTTAAAACCATATTTTATTTATTAAACAACTTTTAAAAATTTAACTTTTAAGTAAAATCAAAATTCCCAATTTTTACTAAAGATATATATATATATATATATGTTATTTAGAAAACAAGATTTATTTATTTATTAAATTAAAAACTATACCTATTTGCAATATATACATATTCTATATACATTATAAATAGAAACAATTTATTAGATTTAAAAAGATAAAATATATCAATTAAATATTTATTTTAATTGGATTACTAAATTAATTCAAATCTTATCACAAAGATTATCAAATCAATTTAATTTTTAATTCAGATTATTAAATTGATATTGCTTAAAGATTTCGGGTCATCACATTAAGGTGATGGGATGTTAAATAAATGGAATTAAATTAAGAAGTAATATAATACAACCAAATTTAAATCTTGAATTGGAATTAAATTAAGTAAAAACAGAAATATAACCAAATTAAAAATTAAATAAAGGTACGTTTGAAATAGATTCAAACTGAAATTTAATTTTGAATTTATAGAAGTAAGAATAATGTAAAAAGGAATTGGTATCTAGATATGATAACCTTGGGTACTATCATAAATAGTTATTGTGTTTAATAATGATATATTTGTTATTAAGTATGCCAAATGAAGTAAATTTATAAGATGAGTATAACTTCAAAATTAAAGTAGGTTTTAAAATTGTGAAGTTTTAAAACCTAGGTCTAGAAATAATCAACTGTTTCAAAGAGTTAAAGAAAATAACAATAATAAAATTCAGACTATTTTGAATATAGTATTATTTGAAAATAAGAAATGTTTGGAAGATTTTTTTTAAAGGATTTGTTTTGAAATTAAACCAAGGGTGGTTTAAAATTAAAAGTGGCCTGGTGTAAAGGAAATAAATATGAAATAAACTCTAAGGTTGAGTTTTGAATTTTCGTTGTAATGTGATGTGAAACCCAAAGTGAAGCAAGTTTCAAACTTAAGTGGAAAGGTTATTAATCTAAAGGTTTAAAATTTGAATGGGAATTGGGATTAAATTCAAGCAGGAATTGAAATGATTTGAAATTGAAGCGGATTCAATTTCAAATTAGTCCAAAGTTATTTGAATAATTTGGAACTATAAATAAAGTTGAATAAGTAAAAATCAAAAGGAATTTGATTTAAATTGGGGAAGAAATCAGGATTGATTCAACTTGAATTGGGGTTAAATAAATTTCAATGGAAATTGAAGTTTTTCAAATTGGAATTGAGTCAATTTAAATGGAAATGGAAATTTAAATTGAATTGTTGGGGAAGTGAACAATTTGACTCTGGACTATTTTCAATATAAATTGTTTAATATAAATTTATTCTTCCAAGCTATTTAATAAATACAACCTTTCTTTTTAAAGCCAATTATTTTATATTTGTTTTATGATTATTTTGGAACTATTTAACAATTTTTCAACCGTTTTATAAACTAATTACTATTTTTCAACTATTGTATAAATTAATTACTATTTTACAACTATTTTATAATTATCTAAAATTTCTGAGACTGTTTAATTATTTTCCAACTATTTTACAATTAGTTGACTATTTTATAGTTATTTTGCAAACTAATAATTATTTTTCAACTACTTATCTATTTTTAAAATTTTCAAGCTATTTTCTAAAAATAAACTGGTCGGAGTCCAAACTGTTATCGATTAGATACCCAACTGAGATGAGGATTGAAGTGATAATTCAATGGAATTGAGGCAATTGTAAATAAGTGAATGAATATTTAGGTGAATGTGAATAGAAAGGAAATTGATTTGGCTAATAATCAACGAGAACAAATACGTAGGATGTACCTATATTATTATATTCGCATAGTGATTTGATCCAGATTCGAGCATAGAATTTCGAGATAGTTATACCGATCCGAGTGGGATTTTTCACTCGATTTCGACGGCGAACCTGAATATGGATTGTTGATTGGTTCTGGATATTCTCTATCATAGTTATGGCTATGCAAGGAGAATGACGGTTTCTGATCAAGAAACTAGATCTGTGTTCGCGCTAGGAAGTCTGGTGGACGATACTAGTTCGGAAGTGAATTTGTGTGATCGTGTGAGCGATCAGATTGGTATCGCGTATGGATGATAAGTGTACATCGTACAGTTTTGAATGAAATTGATATTGGAAGAGTAATTAAAATTTGAATATTTGTTTGAATAAACAAAGCCATATATCTTTGGTATATAAGATAAATCTCCCTTTCATGAATCTATTACTGAAAGAAAAGGATTTTTGAAAGTGTTTGAAGTATAAAAGGAATTTTATACAAGTTTGAAACGATCCAAAGTTTTAAAAGTTATATATATCTATATATATATATATATATATATATATATAAAGGATCTTATGAGGGTTTTGGAAAAAGGTTTTGGGAACCTTTGGATTTGGAAAGGATTTTGATTTTTGAGCAAAATCAATATTGAAATTTGAAAAGCCTAGTTTGAGAATTATCGATTTTGGGATAACCGATTTTGTGTAAAGGAGCCTTATATGAGATCATACTAGGTGTATGATTTGAAAGATACTATATGTGCATAGTATAAAGTGTTTTGATGATGGCTCTGGAGAAAAAGGCGCTCCCTTAAAATGAACTTCTCAGGAGTGCCACTGGATGGTGCTGCCTTGAGCCCCAAGGGGGGTTTCTAAAGTTGATCTTGTGAGGAGTCCGGACAAAACTAGTTTCTGGGGATTATGAGTAGTGTGTACCATAGCGAAAGTCGTGTGTGCCGCTGAGAACCAACAGTCTGCGTTTGATTTTATATCGGTAGACTGCGACCTATGGTAACATAGCAAAAGTCATGTGTGCTGCTGAGAGCCAACAGTCTGCGTTTGATTTTATATCGGTAGACTGCGACCTATGTAGGAGTGGAGAAGTTTCATTTTGACAGCAAAAATCGTGTGTGCTACTGAGAGCCAACAATTACATGGACTTTTGCTGTGATGGCAACGTAACCCTAGGATGTAACTACGATCCGTTGTGGATTCCATGGCGTAATCGAGAGGCCGCGGAGAGCCTACAGTTACATGGACTTTTGCTGTGATGGCAACGTAACCCTGAAATGTAACTGCGACCATGGATGGAAGTGATGATTTCCAGAGCATTCTCACAAAGAAATTTCCTCTATTTTCAAAAACTGTTTTCTATATTTTCAATAAAATTATTTTCACAAGTACTTTCACTTGATGTTGAAAACGGGTTTACCAAATACTCATAGATTTTCAATCCTATGCCTGATCAACGTATGACTGAATTTCTATGAGAACAAGGATGGACTGTTTGAGACATCGAGTTATAAGAAGTATTTTTACAAAAAGGCTATTTTAAAAACATGATGTGAATTTAAAAGCATTCCTAAAATTTTATACTAAAAGTGATGGAATTTGGGAAAATGAAAGAAGATTCAAATTGGAATTATGAAAAATTTTGAATTCAGGAAAAATTTAAAAAGGTGATTTTTTGTAATAAAATCGAATATTGATATAAAAGTTGGAGGTAAGCTAATTAGCTAAATAATTATTTGATAACGTATGTTAATAAAATTTAACCCGGTTAAATAAAATGGATTGTAAATTAATAATGGAGTTTGGAAATGAATTCGAATTGTAAATAGAATTCGAGATTTGATAATGAATTGAATAAGTGGAGATGCTATAAAAATAGAAATAAAATAGAGTGGGATCTAAATAGTGATGGGATGAATTATAAATAAAATTCAAGTGTGATATGAATAATATTTAATGAAATTTGCAAGTAAATTAGATATAATGGAAGTGTTGTCGAACGAAATGAAAATGAATTATAATAAACAGGGTTTGAATTACAAACAAAACCCAGGTAAGTAGAAATAAATTGAGAATGGCTTTGTATTAATAAAATAAATTCGAAAATGAATTACATAAGTGAATTAAAAATTTAAATATGGGGTGGATAAATGGGTTACTCGAATTAAATAATAAATAGATGAAGTCTGCTTGAATAAAAATTAAATCAAAGTTTTAGTTGGTATTGGATTATTAGAATGGAAGGTTATTAAATAAAAGGTTTGGGTTAAATTTATTTTTGGGAAATGGATATTAGTTTAAGCATTGAATGTTGACAAGCTCAATGAAAAAGTTTTAATATGAAACCAACACGGAGATGAATGAAATGCAATGTTTTGTTGGTGAATAAATTGGAAATAAAGTGGAATTAAATACAGAATGAGTAGAAAATCAATTTAAAGTAGTTATAAACTGAAATAGATACTCTATTAAGCGAGTATCCTCGAACTTGCATAAAAACAGTTGTCATTGTTGTAAACAAAGGTAATTAGAATTATATGGGTTGACAGAAGTTAAAAAAAATTGATTTTGAATCAATTGAATTGAATATGAGCTTGTTTGGATTAAAAATCAATCGGATGTAAGAAATTGAGTTGCAAACCATTAAAACTGAATGAAATGGCTTATGAATTGATTCAAAGCAATTGAATTAGCTTTAAAGTTATATAAATCGCTTATGGAAAGTGTTTTGGTGCTTGTTGCATATGATATACATGTGTTGAGCTATTGAATATAAGTGAAATGCTAATAGATTTTCTATATATGGCACTTACATATTCAAATTGAGTAAGTACAGGTACCTGAAGGCCGTTTGGCTGGATTTGGATTGCGCTAATTGCTTAAATAATAAGCCATTTTCTTAAAAATGCTAAATAAAGGTACGCCTACGCAATAAAAAAAAGGAAATATGAACCGTTTTTGCTTTTTCCGACCGTGTGGGTCGATGTATATATATTTATATCTCTTGTCAAATTGCAAAATCTCCTCTGTACAAAGGAGACTCCGCCAAAAAATTTCGAAAATTTTGGGAGTTAGAAAATTTTTGAGAAAATTTTTGTTAACGACAATACGATTTCAAATTGGAAATTAAAGTAAATTAGTAAATAAAACTAATATAAATCAGTTATAAATGAAAGATAAAATTTAATATTCATAATTGAAAACAAATCGAAATCATATGGAAATGGGAAAAACTAATTTGAAACAGATATGAAACCTATGTAAGGAAATGTATAAAATGATTAAAAAGGTTACGATTGGATATTATTGCTAAGTAAGATATGCATGTATTAAAGGGAAAAGAAAATTGGATTTGATTCAAAAAGATAAATTTGAATTGCCCGACAAAAAGGTATGTATTTAAATTTCTGTATGAAATTGAATTGGGTTTTTGATCTAGCCACTTGGCTTTCTGTTTTCTTTTGGAATTTAAGAGCCCGTAGAGGCCTTTTGTAGTTGTACCGAGCTAGCTGCGCAAAGGAGACGCTGTCAAAAAATTTCGAAAATTTAGAGAGTTAGAAATTTTTTGATAATTCAAAATTTGGTTTTAAATTGAAATTTAAACGATTGAGCAAAAGGATATTGTTTGAAAACTATAGAAGGTTTTGGGAAGTTGGTTGAGGTGATAGTGGGTCTTTAATAAAAGATAGTTGGTAGGACGTTGAATTGTGAGTTTTGGTAAAGGTAAACGGGTGTTGGACCATTCTTCCTAACTAGTAATTTCGGGGACGAAATTCTTTTAAGGGGGGAGGAATGTGACGACCCGGAATTTCTAACAATTTAAAATTTGAATAGGTAATTGATTTTAAAATATTTAAAAGTTAATTTTAACTTGAATTCAAGATATCAATATTTACTCGTTAATTAAATCATTAAATTATATAGTTTAAATATTGAATAAATTGTTGAATCTGAAATTTCTAAGCCTGTTTAAAATAATCTGAAGGCTTATAAAATTTATAATGATGATACTGAAGATAAATATAATGGTTGGAATTTAATTTAAAGGTGATTTGTTCAATTTTAGAAATATATCGTTTAAATTGAATTTAAAAATAGCCTTCCGAAGCACAGTCTCGGAATTCGACGAAACCAGTTCCATTGGATCCGTAATAGTTAGTTATTATCGGATTTCAATTTTCATAGCGTTTGGATTTACCGTTTGGACGTACGGGTGAGAAACGCGTCGAAATTAAAATCGATAATTTAATATTTTAAACCAATTTAAAAAGTTAACTCCCACGTACGATCAAATTAGCCTCCGAAACACGTTCCATTGTCTTCGGAACGCGGGTAAAACCTTATAATCGTCTAGCGGCACGCCTCGATGGTGGTTTGAAGTTTCGTGCGGGGTAAAGTGAGATATTTATAATTAAATATTTTAATCTGTTAAATCAAAACCTTGGCTTCTCCTATACGCCGTTTCCTCAATTTTATATCCCACGTCTACCTATTCTTCCTCTAATTGAAATCAAACGAAATTGTTTGTTTTATACAAAAATAAAATAAAAAAATAAAAGGGGAAATACGAATCGAAGGAAAATGTGCGACATCCTCATAGTTCTTCTCGAATCGAGCACGGTGAAGGAAGGGGCGATGCGAGGGGGTGGTTCGCGGCCTAGAGTTGGGTCACGATCGATTGTGGAAGGCGACGCGGCCCGCGTGCGCCGCTATGAGGGAAGAGGGGAAACGCTAAGAAGTGGTGGCTCAGTTCGTGGAGGAGCGAGCGTGGCGATCGATGGAAGGGAGAAGTTTCGCGAGGGTTAGGGGTGGCGCGAGGCTGCGGCGACGTGATTTCTGGTTGAGCTTATGCTCGAAGGCGATGCTCGCGATGGGAAGTGATGGCAGAGTTGTCGGCATGACGTCAAGTTCGAGAAGTTGGAGTCGTTTTGACAACTGGGTTCTTTGACAGATGAGATTCTTTCGAGGTTGCAGGTATCATTGTGGTTAATTCAAATAAATTAAATGTTTGAATTTGTGCTGTTAAAAAGGAAAAAAAATAAAATAATAATAATAATAATAATAATTGTTAAATAATATCAAATTATTAATAAATTATAAAACGTTTATACAAGGTCATAAACTGATAAGAAGCGAGCAGGTTTGGAAGTGGGTTGCAAAAAAGGAATCAAAGGTGAGTTAATCTCACACTTCTGGATTTTTATTTAAATTAAAGTGGTTAAATTTAAATGATTGGTTGAATGGTTGAAATTGAATTGATGTGCTATATATTAGTATATACTGGAATGATTGATATTCTATGATGAATATTTTTGGTAATTGGAATGCCGAATGTTGTGGTTTGCTTGAATATTCCGGTACCCTGAGTTATCGAAATATATAATTGAGTTTTTGAAAGAAATATGAGGGTGAATATTGAAAGTGAAATAATTATAGAGTAAAAATAAGAATGTATTGGGAAGAAATGAAAGTGGTATTTAAAAACTGAAGCTAAAATGTAAAGTAGAGATTTAAAAACAAGTTTTAAATCTAAGTTAAATCTGATATTTGAGTTAGTGAATCTTAGATTTTAAAACAAATAAAGTTTTAAATATTGAGTGTTTTAAACAACTCGATTGTTAAAGTGCATTTGTAAATTGATTAGAATATAAAAATAAATTCGGGTTTAAATTCCTTAAGCTTCTATTATAAGATAAAATGAGTAATTAATTTACTGAATGAAGTAAATAAAATGATAATTAATTACAGGTTGAGATAAATCGAGAATGATTAATATTATGGTTAATTAAAGTAATTAATTTAGATTAGAAAAAATTAAAATATAAATTGGAAATCATTAATTTATATAATTGACGATGTAACTAAAGATTGATTAATTAATATAAGTGACTTACGAGAAGTTAATTAATATAAGTAATCACGGATTTATGTAATTAACTATAGTGAATGAATTTATGAAATAATTAAGATTACTTATTGACTTTGGTTAAGAATAATTAATATTGTGAAATTAATTAAAGTTAATTACGTGAATGTAATTGAAGGATAATTAATCCAGGGTGATAAATTAAGACGATTAATTAAAGGATGATTGATTAATTGATTTGAAATTAATTAATGACAAGTGAAGAAATCTATGTGGTTGGTGTTAGTAATTCAATCAGGATTAATTAAAATTAATTTCTATGTGATTAAGCTTTGCTTATGGATGTTTGAATGGTATTGAATGCTTTGAATGAGTTAATAACTCTGATATTGAATGTTGTGAATTTCATTTGGATAACTTGGGTTAGGATGACATGAGACTCGAAGAGACCGGGTTCGGGTATTAGGAAATACCCCGAACTACTTCGAATTTTTATAGATTGATATGCAAAATCTATATGTTGGAGTGAAGTGATTTGGTGGAATTGGACTATTTTAAATCTAAATCTTTGGTATTTAGAAACTTATATGTGAAATAAGTGATGTCTATAATAAATTGTGGCTTTGTAAATTGATATGAGTTACCCGGGTTCTTTATAAGTTGTATGCTTGGTGTTTCGTGTTGGATGGGTTTACTCACGCTGGTTTCCAGCCTGACCCGGGTGTTACTTTGATGTAATGTTCGGGTCAGATCGAGTATTACAGATTTTCAGGTGGGTACGTTCTGGAGCTCGGGGGCGAGCTGGATGGCAAGAGAGTATAGAGTATTACCGCTATATAATATTGTTGTGTATCTGTGACATGATAATTGAGCATATTCAATGTCTGTAAATATGTGACTCTGATGTATTCAAATGTAATCGACAGATATAATATTCTTCTGTAAATTGTTATTATTTATTATTATATTTTATCCGCTGTGAATGTGAGATGTTGTTTCTGATCTTCTTATTCTTCTTCTTCTATTTTTTAATCTCTTTCTTCTTTTTCATAACTATATGGAATTTTTAGGATCGAAAATTTTGGGTTGTTACACTTCTAGACAACTAAAGCCTAACAAAATTCGTTATGCTACCTATGATTTGGAATAGCCGCTATAGTCTTTGCTTTAAAGATTTGGAGACATTATTTATTGGGCGAGCATTTTGTTCTCTTCACTGACCAAAATCTCTAAAATATCTATTCAATCAGAAAGAACTTAATATGAGGCAACAGCATTGGCTCGAATTTCTCGCTTCATATGATTTCGATATTTAGTATATCCTTGGCAAGGGTAATCGAGTTTCTGATGCGCTTAGTCGCAAGCAGCAAGTTGTTGTTTCCATGATGCTAGCGGAGTGGAATATTTTGGAATCTTTATCTCATTGTGATATTAGAGACCGTCCTTCAGTTTCCGATTCTCCCGTGCTTTTATTTAGCATGGAAGCTCGTCCTAGTTTGTTGGATCGTGTTACCGATGCCCAAAAACAAGATCCACATATTTCTTATCTTATTTAGAGTTGTAAATCGGAATCCCGAAGTGATGATCTAATGGATTTCAATATTGATATTCATGGTTGTATTCGGACAAAGGGTAGGTTGATCGTGCCTAATGTTCTCAATCTTAGAAATGATATTCTTAAAGGCTATCATCGTTCTAAGTATACTATCCATCCGGGTAGTAGTATGATGTATGCTGATATGAAACGCTTATACTTTTGGGAGGGTATAAAGTGTGATGTTGCAAGTTATGTGAGTCGTTTCATGACTTCTCAACTTATTACAGCAGCACACCATCGTCCTGGTGGTCTATTGCAGCCTCTTGAGATTCCATTATGGAAATGGGATCAAATTTCTATGGACTTCATTGATGGTCTACCTCGTTCGAGGTCGGGCCATACTAGTGTTTGGGTGATTGTTGATCGATTGACCAAATCGGCCCATTTTATTCCTATCAAGTCCAATCGGACTGCTTCTTGACTTTGGTGGTAGTTAGGAAGACTAATTATCTCTTGTTGAATTTTCTTATTACAACAGTTTTCAATCCAATATCGGTATGTCTCCTTTCGAAGCCCTTTACGGAAGGCCATGTCGATCATCATCTTGTTGGTTGGAATCGGAGGAAAAGTTAGTTCTCGGCCCCGATTATATTCGTAGATCTATTGAGAGGATTGATATTATTGGGCTGAGAATGAAGGAGACTCGGAATAGGCAAAAATCTTATGCCGATCATCGTAGGAAGCCTTTGGAATTTTCGGTTGGCGATCTCATATTCATTCGTGTTTCTCCAATGAAGGGTGTGGTGCGTTTTTGTTGCTCCGAGAAATTGGTTCCTCGATATATTGGACCGTTTCCTATTACGGAACACATTAGCCCTGTTGCTTATCATGTATCGCTACCTATTCAGTTTTCGGGAATTCATGACGTATTTCCTATATCCCTGCTTCGTCGATGCCTTCGAGATTCAGATTCTATTATTGATCCTCTTGTGTTGAAATATTTTAAGATCTCACCCGACTTGTCTATGGTACAAAATCCTATTCGTATGCTAGCTTCGGAGGTTAAACGCCTTCGGAATAAAGAAGTCCTGCTTGAGAAATTTCAATGGTCTGCAGACCCCAAGGATTGCACTTGGAAAATCAAAGAATTCATCGAACGTTCTTATCCCGGTTTTCTCTCCTTTTCGGGTGGGGGTGAGCGTTCTTTATTCATCTTTTCTATTTTGAATCTTTGTTGTGATGAATAATTTGTGTTATACACAACTTCTAGTATGAAAATTGCGGGGATGCAATTTGTATAACGGGGGAGTCTGTAAGGACCGTGATTTTTGAATAACTGATAAATATTTTAAAAATCTGTAACGACCGTGATTTTTGAATTACTGTCGAAGCGAAAATTTAAAATAGAAATTTAAAATAAATTTTTGCAAAAAACAAATCCATTTCTAAATCAGTAAATTCTTTCCAGTGGTGCATGTATGAAATGTGTGGCAACATGTCTTCACGTGCGTAAATAAATTGGACAATTCAATAAGCAAAAGTGAACACATTGACAAAGTGGAACATCACTTTATGCTTGGCTATCACACACAAAGTTGTAAAGCCAATTGTATAAAACACATGAACACTTTGCATATATTCTTGCAGTCTTACTGTCACACTCATTTTATAAAACAATGTATGAACATTTTTACGTGCTGTCACACACCCTTATTTTGTAAAACAAAGTGAACATAGTTGCTCCCTCCATCATTTTATATGCTAGCAGTATGTCCTTTCTTTCCTGATGCACGTTACACTTAAAGCTTGTGTACTAAATTGTTTGCTAATATATTCTTTATTTGACTTTTATGCACAAACGGGAAAGGAAAAAGTATGTTTTCACTCATTTTCCAAGAGCCTGCATCACTTCTTTTTTTTTGTTCCATCATTTTCCAGTAGCCTTCAATTCATTTTTCTTTCGCTCATTTTGGTGAAGCTCGGCATGTATTTTAATGGCAGAACTAACGGTTACTTTCTTCTCAGTTGCTAGTGTTTTTGAACCCAAATCCAAGGTGAGTTTTAGAATCACATTTCAAATTTAAATACAATTGCTGCCTGTTTTGATTTCTGCAAAGTTTTTTTTATTAACGTGATATTATAGTTTATTTGCGTACTGGTTGTTGTGTCTAGCTTTTTTCTATACAAACATTTTTACAGTTTACACGGCTACACGGTTAAGCTTAGTTTCACTTTACATTTTCATTAACGTGCATGTTGAGATGTGTTTAGGTGCATACTTGAGTCAATCTGTGCATACATGATATATTCAAAATTCAAGTCCAGGTTATTTTCATTTTAAGTGGACACGTGTTTTCCCTTAGTATGCTCATGTTGTAGCCCTTGTTATAAAGCAAACTTTGCACTAAATTTCCCTCCTCATATTTTAGCCTGTTATGTGATTCCTTGAAGTTCTAAAAGGATGTTGCATGAAAAACTTAATCAAGAGGGTAGTGAAATATGCGTCTGATAATATGTAGTTTATGTGCATTAACATTTTGAACCATGGTAGAATGTTTGTTGTGGGCGAAAATAAGCTGCTAGGTCATTTTTTTTCAAATGTAATCTTTTCGCACAGTATCATTCATTTATGGATATGTTATCCCGCTTTTTGGCAAAGCAGTGATACCAAAAGATTGGTCGAAAGCAAAAGACAGTTCGTCTCAGAGATTGGTTGCACTTCCCTTCACTATGGATATCGATGAATTTTTTCCAAGCCTGGATCAAGCTACAATTGATAGGACATGACAAGCAAATCCATGAGAGCCAGTGTTCCAAATTTCAGGTTAATTGGAGTACGTATGAACGAGATATGATCGATGCAAGTTAGCTAAAGTACACAGTTCGTACCCATCAAACTATTGAGAAGGTGTCCATTTCGAACCGATGGGTTCGAATCCATCAATGATTGCCCTGTTCGAATCCATCAGGATCCACACAATTCGAAACGATCGAGTTCGAATCGATCAGCACTCTTGATCACTTCGAATCGATCAGTTTCGAATCGATCAGATGGACGTCGTCTCAGCATGTTCGTATCCATCGGCTTCGTATCGATCGCCTAACATCAACTTCGCATTCATCAGAGACTCGTTGCTTCGTCTCCATCCCAAGGCCGTGTTCGAATCCATGAACAGAGGCTCGTTCGTATCTATCATGAATCTTGGATGACGTGTCCTCCAACGATACGAACAAGGCGAAATCTACAGATTCGAAACGGTTAACTCGGAGTGTAAACCGGATCGAGGCGAAGTGTGCGCGCCACGTCTTCACATGACCACGTGAGGTGATCGATTCGAAGGAGTCGATTCGAACTGATGGATTCGAAATGGACAGCCGAACGAAAATCATCAACTCGAATCGATCATATCTCCCATACCACCGAACCAAATGCAATGAAATTTTCGTAGTAGCTTCCATACAAGGTAAAGATTGTTGCTGCCAAATTTCAGCTCGATTGGATCATTTTTGATGGATTCAAAATCACTTCGAATCGATCTCAGATCGAGACGAAACTAGGTGGGGTCGGTCGCGTGGGCCCACTCATGTGCCAGAAAAAGTTTCCCGAAGTTTGAGCGAGATCTGGGCCTCCTACGCCTATAAATAGCACCCTGAAGCCTTCAGAAAAGGGGATCTTCTGCCATTGAACATCCAGACTCTGCCGGATTCAATTCCATACTCCATTATCGCTGTTGTAATCAGATTTGAAAGCTATGATCAGTTGTAATTCGCTGTAGTCGATCGAAATCATCAAGAGAATATCAATAAAGTCACCTACTTCAAAGTGGACGTAGGCACGATCGCCGAACCACTATAAATCCTGTGTTGTTTATTGTTATTTGGGATTTGCTGCATTTACAATCACTTAGATCTGAGTTCCGTGTTAGTCATTGCTGATCTGTGTTGGTAAACGGGTTCTTTCACGATATTGGGTGTTTGTGGCCAATTTTGGCGCAAACATTTTGGTGCTTTTGCTGAGAGAGGCTAATTTAGGAGTTCTACTAATTAGAAGTTGATTCAGAAAGTTTGGAAGTTCAGATTTGAGAAACTATGACGAGACAATCGAGCAGAAGGCCAAGGCCAGAGCAAAGTAAGCATGAAGGGAGTCAAGAGGCTTCTTCAGGTGCAAACCAAGCTTCAAACTTCATCACTAGGGACGAGATGGAGACAATGATGAAGAAACAGGAGGAGTTGATCTAGAGTTTGTTTCAACAGATAGGACAACTTGGAGCGCAGAATCAAGGAGTAACCGGACTTCAGAACGGAGCAGGACCATCCGGCGTAGCACCTGCAGTAGGGGTCACACATATGGATAATGTTGACCCAATCCCAAAGAGATAGAGGGGAACATCTGTACAACCTGGGAGTAGCAGACGAGTGAACGCTCAGTCAAGGGGGCAGATCCCAGAATTCCCTCGTGAACTCAGGGGGCAGGTTGAAAGTAATGAACGAAGATTGCATCTCGGAGACGATGATAGATTGGCGGAGATGGTTAGAAGAGCTATGAGAGGCGGTTTGGTAAACAAAGATTTGGAGGATGTTAACAGGAGTCCTTTTACTCCAGCAATCAGGCGAGCTAGGAACCAACGGATTTCAAGTTGCCATCGTTGGACATGTATGACGGGAGAACGGACCCCACGGTTCATCTAACGAAGTATATGAGACATGTGGAAGTGCTGGGGGCATCAGAGGAAGTTATGGCCCGGTGCTTTCCATTGTACTTGGCGGATATTGCGGCGTTGTGGTTTAGACCACTAGAGAGTGGATCCATCGGAACATGGAATAATTCGGTTGAGAGATTTATGAAGCAATTCAGGGTTCACATCACAAGACCCAAGAATGTGATGACTTTGGCAACTTTAAAACAGAAGGCTGGAGAGACGTTGAGGAGTTTTCTGACGCGGTTCAATGCGGCAGCAGCTTCGGTGGATCGACCAGATCCATCCATGGTTATGATGGCGGCTGTGTCCGGGATAGCTGATGGAACGGAGTTCAAAAATTCATTAACTAAGGATCCAACCGTGGATCTAGGAGAATTCTATCATGAGGCAGAAAAGTTTTTACGATTAGAGGATGCGAATGCAGAAAGAGAAGAAGGAGAGGGGATAGAAGTTTATGCGCTTAAAGACAAAAAGCCTCTCGAAAAGTACTCGGACAAGGATAAAGGTAAAAGAAAGTCTGAGAATGACGGGGACAGATCAACGGAGGGAGCCACGATTCACCACATACACTGAGCTGAATGAGAGCTTGGAATGAATTTATTAGGATACCAAAGAGCAGTTTCCGTATCGTAGGCCAATGCGAAGGGATCCAACCTCTGACGAAAGGAAATCAGATAAGTTTTGTTTATTCCATGAATTAAACGGTCATAACACTAATGATTGTAGGCATCTGAAGGACGAGGTGGAAGGGAATATCAGGAACGGTATGCTCCTTGAGTATGTAAGGAGGCGAACTCCAGCGGCGGAACCAGAGCGACCACCGTCCACATCAGTTAGAGGCAACCCTGAATCAAGGCATCGTTTGGTTATCAATTGATTGAAATAACGATGAACAAGTCATAAGCTTCCACTAACACAATTAAATCATTTACACATGTGCGAGAGCGCAGACGATCTCCATGCATGCTCTGAATGGTCATTGACTGTTTCGCAGTGGGAACTTACACTTTGACATCTTTTCTTTGCATTTGTTTTGTTTTGATTTGGGCATTTGAACTTGGTTTGTTTGAACATTTCTATTTTAAAACTCATCTGTTGAATAGATATTTGATTCTGATAATTCTGAAATGGCTAAGCTACTTACACATGCATGGGGTCGCGAACGTCCCTTAGGCATGCCCTGAGATGGCAATAAACCGCCCTGACAAACGATCCAGGGACCCACGCGAACGTGAGCCTGGCATCGATAATACCAAGCCCTCCCGGGCACACTGTCTCGCCTCGAACGGCACCCGACCGCGAACGGTCACAACTCGCCCCGAACGGCACAACTCGCCCCGAACGGCAAATGGCTCGATCACGAACGGTCGTCACTTGAGGTCCGCCACCCGACCTCGAACGGTCACAAATTCGCCTCGAACGGGACACGATCGCGAACGATCACCATTTGCCTCGAACGGCACCCGACCGCGAACGGTCACGATTCACTTATTATGTCCGACCTCGAACGGTCATAATCAGCCTTGAACGACACTCGATCGCGAGAGGTCGATACCCGCTGCAAACGGCGTTCGACCGCGAACGGTCCCATCTCTTCATTCGCCGCGAACGGCATCGACCGCGAACGGTCCCACTCCATCCTTTGCCACGAACGACATTGACCGCGAACGGTCCCGATTCACCTCAAATGGCACACGATCCCGAACGGTCGCCAATCGAGGTCATATGAAATTATCAAGTTCTTTACAGGTTGTTGACATGATATGAACATCGAGCCCATGGCATTGCAAAACACGCCTTCCTACCGCAAGGCATATTTTGGGGGGCAAATGTTATCCCGCTTTTTGGCAAAGCCGTGATACCAAAAGATTGGTCGAAAGCAAAAGACAGTTCGTCACAGAGATTGGCTGCACTTCCCTTCACTATGGATATCGATGAATTTTGTCCAAGCCCGGATCAAGCTACAATTGATAGGACATGACAAGCAAAGCCATGAGAGCCAGTGTTCCAAATTTCCGGTTAATCGGAGTTCGTGTGAGCGAGATATGATCGATGCAAGTTAGCTAAAGTACACAGTTCGTACCCATCAAAATGTTGAGAAGGTGTCCATTTCGAACCGATGGGTTCGAATCCATCAATGCTTTCCCTGTTCGAATCCATCAGGATCCATACAATTCGAAACGATCGAGTTCGAATCGATCAGCACTCTTGATCACTTCGAATCGATCAGTTTCGAATCGATCAGATGGACGTTGTCTCAGCATGTTCGTATCCATCGGCTTCGTATCGATCACCTAACATCAACTTCGCATCCATCAGAGACTCGCTACTTCATCTCCATCCCAAGGCCATGTTCGAATCCATGAACAGAGGCTCGTTCGTATCCATCATGAATCTTGGATGACGCGTCCTCCAACGATACGAACAAGGCGAAATCTACGGATTCGAAACGGTCAACTCGGAGTGTAAACCGGATCGAGGCGAAGTGTGCGTGCCACGTCTTCACAAGACCACGTGAGGTGATCGATTCGAAGGAGTCGATTCGAACCGATGGATTTGAAATGGACAGCCGAACGAAAATCATCAACTCGAATCGATCATATCTCCCATACCGCTGAACCAAATGCGATGAAATTTTCACAGTAGCTTCCATATAAGGTAAAGATTGTTCCTGCCAAGTTTCAACTCGATTGGATCATTTTTTGATGGATTCGAAATCACTTCGAATCGATCTCAGATCGAGACGAAACTTGGTGGGGTCGGTCGCGTGGGCCCACTCACGTGCTAGAAAAAGTCTCCCGAAGTTTGAGCGAGATCTGGGCCTCCTACGCCTATAAATAGCACCCTGAAGCCTTCAGAAAAGGGGATCTTCCGCCATTGAACCTCCAGACTCTGCCGGATTCAATTCCATACTTCATTATCGCTGTTGTAATCAGATTTGAAAGCTATCATCAGTTGTAATTAGCTGTAATCGATCGAAATCATCAAGAGAATATCAATAAAGTCACCAACTTCAAAGTGGACGTAGGCACGATCGCCGAACCACTATAAATCCTGTGTTGTTTATTGTTATTTGGGATTTGCTGCATTTACTATCTCTTAGATCTGAGTTCTGTGTTAATCATTGCTGATCTGTGTTGGTAAACGGGTGCTTTCACGATATTGGGTGTTTGTGGCCAATTTTGCGCAAACAGGGTATGCATATATTGCATGAATATAGGGTGCACGAAAGTTGTTTCTTTTGCATGGTTTCACTGTGTACAGGTAACATTCGATGCACTTGTTTTAGATTGCAAAATGCGTGCACAAGGAAGTCATGAAAGTATTATCCATGACTATATTTTATCCATGCGTACAAAGGATTAGACCATTGCTTCGCATTTTTTTCATCACGTATATACATAGATGTCAGTCCAGGTTGTTTTAAAATTTTACAAGCGTGCACGTACCTTAAGCTTTGCACGTTGTCAGGTCATTTTTCTTTTTACAGAAAGAGTTCCAGAATCTAAGGCTTGCAGACAAATTAAGGCATGCGTGAGCTATTGCAGTAACCACATGGGGTTGTCTAATTGATAAGTAATTTAACTAATTGATCAGATGTCATAGGTTCGAACATCACACCGGTAGCTTTCACTACTCATCCCGTGATTTATCGAAAGTGTGTGTTGGATGGAAGTTCAATGCATACTTCATCAGAAGCATAAGCTTGGTTCTATGAGATTTTCATTTTAAAGTTAGCTATGCAGAATAGATCACCCAACCCTTTCTCTCTTGTGCAATTTTATATGGTTAAAACTTTGGATATTTCCTATAATGGGATATTTCCACAATAAGTTTCATTGCATTCTGCTTTTGATGTCATTGTATGACATAAAATGCGGACCAATGTTCCTGTATGTAATCCACATATAGTTTTGAATTTTCCCTGATACTCCAATGGCTCTTAGTGATCATTTTGCTTAACATGTTGTAATTTTCCTTTTCATTTTTGGTTCATGCATACGTGTAGGATGCTGCTAAGCCACCATTTTGTTTTATTAATTTCATTTTCATGCAATGTAGCGTGTGTGTTTATTTGTACGTGCATGCATGAAAATTATTCCCAAACAGTGTCATATTTGATGCATATAGTAGTGAAATTTTTGATGAAAATATAGTGGTGCGGTCCACTATTTAATTTGCGTTGAACCGGTGTTACGTTTTAAAACGTATTTTGTTGCTATTATTTTTGTAACAGAACGTTTATGCTGGTATTATATTTTTGAAGCGTGTTGTTTTGGCGATATTTTTGACGAATAAAAATTACTGTTGTTTTGACTTCAGTAACCATCAATCTAAAGTGAATTTTTAAGTGGTTATCCTGCAACACTGATTTGGTATCCGTTATTACGGTGTTTTGTGAAGCGCAATTTCGTTGTCGAAATTACTACAGATGTTGCTGTTTAATCACGTGTTTTAAAAATCATTAAAATTAAAAATTGTTTCCAAATTTTTTATAGTTTACGCTTTCAAAAGAATGAGTAAGCAATTTAAATGTTTCAGCAAAATTTAGGACAATGAACCCTTACTTTTACTAATTCGGTTAATTCCGGACTTGTCCGTTTGAGAACGTAAAATGTTATTTATATAAAATACACAATTTTGCACTTTCAAGGAAACGATGAAGATATTTAAACGTTTAGCGAAAGTGCGGAGTATAGAGCCACACTTTTACTATTTCGGTTAATTCCGGACTCGTTAATTGAAATATTTTGTTGTTTGATGATTTTGATGATTTTATTTGGTTTTCGAGCCACTCTGCCGGACCTTCGGGTCATATGATGGACCTTCGGGTCAATTACCAGTACTAGACCTTTGGCTCATCTGTTGGACCTTCGGGTCATTTTGTGACGACCCGCCATTCTACGCCCAGAAAGACGTATCGTCTTGAAGAAAGAAAGGGATGAGAAAATAGAAAGATAGAAAAGAAAGAACAACAACATCAGAATCTCACAGCGGAATGGAACAAAATATAATAGATCACATAACTATTACATAATTTTACATATATCAGAGTTATACAGTCAATACATCTCATACTAGACAGTTATAAACACCTGTCTAGTTAATACAACACAACTCAACAAATAACCCAAAGATACCAACTCAGCGGAACTATAAATATCTATCTACAACACTGAAGCCTCCTGCTCCATTGCTACTCCAGAATTCGTCAAATCTAACCTAAATCCCTTGGCTACCCGTAAAAATTTGGGTACCCGAGAGTTTATGAAAAACAAAAATAAACTCCGGGTCAGACATGGGTCTGGTATGAGTAACAGGTTAAAGTTGCTTAACTTTGAAAGACATTTGAAAACAAAAGGTATCATGTAAGACTCCCCACAAATAAACATGAGTAAGTTTTTACCTTACGCTAACCAAAACATTTTATAGGAAATTCTGTGATATTATAATAGGTCTAGGGTTTTCAAGTAAATAGAAAATAGCCGAAATTGTTACATTCATTAAATTTCAGCTACTAGCTACCGAAGTGGGTAATACAATCAAAACCGTTGGCACTTATTGGATTTTGGATTCCATACAATGGCAGGGCTACTGGGGTACCGCCCGTCACAGTACGGGGCCTAGATCACCGTACCGAGGATTACTCCCTTCATCCCCTGCAACACAAGGCCGGAACCATTCCTTACTGAACAGTCCCGAACAAGACAACCCCGATAGTTGGAGCTCACAACTGTCCGCACAGCCGAAAAAAAAGGGACATCTAGACAGGGGAAAATCTTGTCCGGCTTGGGCATGACCCACCTAACCTTGCTGCACCTCCCCTGTTTTAGCCATTCCCGGTTGATGAGGCTTGAGGCTGCGATTACCTTTAGAAAACATATTTCTTAGAATGCTCATCGCCCGCCTGACGATGTGTTGAAAGCATTCAATCCATACAAGTTCGTTCCGGGTTCGAATGAAACCGAAGGCATTATCTCGTTACACTCATTTTGGAATCACCCTCAGAGTTAACGGCGATAACCCTTGCACTCTGAAACTTCATCTTCACTTCAGATTCACGACCTACCGTTAATTTGGAATCGATGTGGTTTTCGAATGTTCCTAATGCGGAAAAACCGATCCCGGTGTCATCGAAATCCAAAACGTGTCTTTTAGGGCCAAGTTGTCTATTTAGTCTTAACAGTTTAATTCAAAATAATTCAATACACACACAGATAGATAATTCACAATATCATAATAGATAGTCAACACCAACATAAATAGATAATCATTGTTATCACTACAAACAGATAATGCATATCATCATAACAGATAATTCATACTTAAATCAAGCATCCATATCATATAGCATCAATATCACATAACATCAATTCTCATATCTGAGATCTTAAATTATTCAAAGTAAGCAATTTCATCCATCCATATATAAGCAATCATATAAGCTATAATTAATTTAAAATGAATTAAATTAATTATATCATCTCTAATTAATTTAAAGTAAATTAAATTAATTACTTCACTTGCTTACACAATTATTAATCAATCTCCAATCAATTAATAAATCATTCACTAATTACTCATTTCAATTAATCATACTTGATTAATTTAATTATATTCAAGTAATCATTCTTAAATTATTTTCTCAAATTAATTATCTTATCTAAATATAGAAATTAACCTCAAATTACAAACATTACATTACTTCTGAAATACACTAATTAATTACTCTTTAATTTCTTATTATTGATTAATTAATCTAAATTTATCATCCTATCATTAATTATATCAATTAATGATTTCTAATTACATTTTAATTAATTCCCTGTTTGAAATTAATTACTTTAAGTAATTAATCTTCAATTAAACCGCATTTATTAATCACCTCTGTTAATACCATTCAGTAATTAACTATCTCTAATTACTCATCAAATAAATTAATTACTCCTTAATTAATTTCTCTAATTAATCCCCCGATTAATTATACAAAGTAATTATATTCCAATTACTTTCATTATTAAATCACCCTCAGTTAATTACATCCAGTAATTATTATCAATTACTTCCCTAAGTAATTATACTTATCTCATCATCAAAATGGTTGTCTAAATTAATTAAACTTAATTAATTAACTTAAACAATTCATAGAATTAATTACAATAAGTAATTAATTTCTTAATTACTTTCGTTAAGTAAGTATACTTAACAATTCACAATTGCTTATCTTAAATAAATAATTTAATTAATTATTAAAAATAATCCCATTAATTTAGTATTTCATAATTTTTAGTTAATGACCTTCATTAACTAATTATAATCCTTTAATTACTTTTCTAAAGCAATTAACTTACCTTTGAGTTAGTCTTAATAACTCATTAATTCTTTATTAACTTATTAATTTATTACTAATCATTAATTTTAATATTAAACCAATGATTTCCTAATTACCACTTAATCTACCTTAACTTATATCTTATTTAAATAAATTTAACTCTTCATTTATGAGTTAATTTATTCTAGTCATTAATTTTCCACTTAGTTAATTTAATAATTACAAGCCTTAAGTTTTAAAACTCTTATTCTATTTAATGACCGATTTATCATTTATAAGCTATTTAATCCATTTAATGTAAATTTACATTCAAATTTGTTTAAAACAAATTTTAAACTTAAAAATGTTATTTATTTAAAAGCTGAGATTCAAACTACGTTTTGAATCCAATCTTATCTTGTTTTAAACTTTGTTTAAAATACATATATTTTCCATTTAAAAGCCCGTTTTAAAACTTTTATAAAACATACATGATTAAAACCCGTAGCTAAAAATACCCGAGACAAACAATTATTTTTACGAGCAAAATCCCACTTTTCTTCGAGTCCTACACTCGAATCACTCGAGTGAAACTCGAGCAACATTTCCTCTTTTTAAAGTGTTTTCAAATAATTTAAAATTTTAAACTTATTTTATTTTAAACTGAAATTCAAATTTCTTTCGGGTCCAAACTTTTCTTTTATTTACATAACTATGTTAAACATTTATTTCATTTTAAAACCCAGTTTAAAGCATTTTAAACTTTACAGGTTTTAAAAAAAATAACCTGTTCAACTTACCCAGGCTTCCCCTTCCCACATTACTCCGAGTCAATCACGAGCTCGCTTCGAGTCGCGCGATGTATTATCCCGAGTTGAAACACTTAAAACCCCGAGTACCCCCTACCTTTTTGTGTCAACCATTCCAGGCACCACAGTGCACCGTGCATATGCACGGTGCCGATGGTCGACGTAGACCGTCATTGACGATCTGACCACACCATCTATCACCCCAACACCCCCTCGCAACCATCAACAAGTCCAATCCAACACGAAATCGAAAAAGAAGGTTCGAGCTCCCACCTGAAAACACTGATAACCCACATCCAAACCTGAAAGTACGCCGCTCTTGCCACCTCGTCCACCAGAGATGCCACAATTCCGGCCATCACCACGTCTATGTCCCCTTCACCTCCCCTCAAAAGCACGGAACACTCGATCGCACCAATAGGGAGAACGAGTCGAAGTTTTCAACATGACAAAAATTAGGGTTCTAGAAGAAAATCCCCTACTGTGAATTCCCTGGTGAATTTTATCAACATCCACCATTTTTACACAAAACTCCATTCATACTTCTTCCTCCAGAAAGAAACTCGAATCCTAAATTCACATAGATCATCCCAAAATCACAGATTCACTTATCATATACAACCTCGAACTAAACCTTAAATACTTAACTAAAAATAGTCATTCTGGTTTTAAAAATCAAATTTTTGTTTTAGCATTTGATTCATATGCCTGAAACTATGATTTAAAAGAATTGGGTTTTAGCTTATTTTACCTTTCCACTGTAAAACTATATTTTCCAGAACCATTTCAATACTATTTTCTTTAAACCAATTTCAGACTCAAGTCAATGTTATAACAACATTATATGTTCAAAACTTAAGACTTGTTAAAGTTTAAATTAAGAATAATAGAAATTTTCTTACCTGAAATCAAAACATAGAAAGATACACAGTAATACATTATCACATATCCACACCTTAACACAGAAATGTATTTGCAAAAGATACTCACAAATAACTAAGCTTCAGAGAGAACATATAGCAGAACAATTATACTCACATATTTATAGATGTGTTGTTACTCACCTGGTTTAGAGTGAATGAACAGAACACTGTTCTTTAAAACTGGAAAAAATATCTCTTTTTGTTTTTGATTTCCTGCTAACATCATGCTTTAGATTAGAGAATTAGTTTAAGTTTGTAAAAATGGAAACTTACTTATGTTTTCTGTTTACCCAGTTTATCTTGCTACAGATTAACTTGAGACATGAGTGCTTGTATTCCAGAAACTTGTAGTATAATGATGTTTAGGTTTGCAAATAAAAACTTTCTTATGTTTCTGGTTTGCCAAGTTTTGAGAAAAAAAAATGAACGAAGGCACTGCATATATAAGGAGACAGGTTAAAGTATAAGGGTAGGTGTTATCTGGAACAAGTTTTGCTATAGGTCAGAGATATTTTCCTATATGGGGGCTGAGATGATTTCCTTCCTTGCTTGGCCAGATTCTTGTACAAACTGAAATGATTTTCAAACATTTCGAATTGACCAAAATTTTGTGTTGAGATGATGTTAATTAATGCCTGGTTCCTTATCTTGTTTACAGGCTTGTTACAACTTAATAATTTTTTTATTTTTATTTTTTTATTTTTGACTTATTTCATTTCAAATCCTGTTCTTGCCTGGTTTGCATTCTTTTTATATAAAGTTGTTTATTTCTATTATACTTTGTTTATTTTTATGCTTCATGTACCAATATAAAGTTGGTTTAGTTAACTTGTTAAAATTTTCTAACTTAAGTGTTTAGTTCTATTTCCTATTTTTACTTTTCTTATATTTTAAACTTAAACTATTAAACACTTAATTTACTTATTATTTCTTTTTATACTTATGATAATATCATAGATGTTTATGTATTTATACTCATTTTAAAAACCATACATTTAATTTATGTTTGTGTTTAATATATTTTAAGACTTGTTTTATTTTAAAACATGTTTGAAAGATGTTGTTTCTAATTTACAAATCATTACTTCTTATGTTAATGTATTCAAATAAATTTTGAAATAGTCATTTCTATCTATATTAAAATCCATTTTGTAAGAATATTACATTATTAATATTGTTAAATATAACTCATTATTAAATTAAAATAATTCACAAATGAATTTGTCTTCTTATTCAATACATTACTTATTTTATTAGCTACATTAAAAATAAATAAATCTATTTATTTAAATTTAAACTTAAACTAAAATCAATTTTAAATAATTAAGTTTTTAGTTTGGGTATTAAAATTATATGGTTATTTATTTAGTAGCTTAATATCAATTTGAAACCTATTTTAATTTACCAAAAATGTTAGAATAAGAAAACAGGCCTATATATATATTTAATTTAAAACAAAGATTTATCTAGTTATAATATATACAGATATGTACACATTACAAATATAAAACAATTTATTTGCCTTTAAAAATAGATTATCAGTTTAAATATTTATTTTAAAGAAGATTATTAATTTAATTCAAATTTATTATTAACAATATGATCAATTAAATTAATTTTTGACATAAATTATTAAATTGTTATTGTCAAAATTTCCGGGATATCATACATTTGTTGGACCTTCGGGTCATTTGTTGGGTGCCAAAAATTATAGTGCTTGGTAGGCTTCGACCATATGAGATGCACGTGCGGCGTAGCTAAAACTCGCCATTTGCTGGGATCAATCCATCTTTTATGTTGATTTTCTAATTATCTTATTTTGATTTCTAGATTCTGCGTATTGTTGTTTTGAATTCAATTGTGAATTTGAAAGTTGATTTTGATGATGTTTAACGGGATTTCTTCCTTTTGAACTATGCTGATTACTATGTTGTATAGTCTCACCCAAGATTATAATTTTGTGTATATTCTCATCTGTGATTATAATTTTGTGTATAATCTCATCCGAGAGTATAAATTTGTGTAATGTTGTTTGGAATTCAATTGGGAATTTAAAAGCTGATTTTGATGGAGTTTAAATTGAGATTTCTTTATTTAAACTATGGTGATTATTTATGTTGAATAGTTTCATTCGAGACTTTTGATTTTGATGGAGTTTAAATTGCGATTTCTTTATATGAACTATTGATTATCTATGTTTTATAATCTCATTCGAGATTTTAATTATTTGCTTAAGTGTTGTTTATCATACACTTATTTTTTAAGTTTAAATTAGACTGACCCGTTTATTATTTTCTTTTAAATAATACTCGTTTCAGACCGAGTTATTTCAGGATAATCGATATCTATGATTTAGTTGCTTCTTCAGCTTTTGGGATTTCACCTCATCTTTTGTGTAGCCTTCGAGGTGTACTTTTGGAGTGTTGACTCTCATTTCATGTATGATGGTATGTTTGTATATGTATATTTGGTTCGTGTGAACTATCGATTGTTGTAGCATGTATTCCAGACTTGTCTTCCGCTATATATCTGATATTTCTGTTCTGATGTGATTATACTATCTGTGTTGTTGTTATTATGAGTTGTTCTGGATTTTTCTTTAGCCACCGTAGTTTCGTTTTAGATTTGGATTGAATTTATATCTTTGGGAGTAATTTACAAAATTCCTATCGATGTAATTAATACTCGTCTAAGGCATAACTTACGGATGGTCGCTTCTAACAAGCCTTATTCTTCGCAATAGCAGATGTTATTCCTTATAATAACCTTTGTTATTATGAGCATAGAGGTGGGGCGTCACATAAACCATAAATTAAATACATCCCGTGGTTAAAATTCCAAAATGGTATTTTATACTTCGTAAATCAAAAATCATTTCAAAATTCAATACCATTTCAAATTCATTTTAATATCAAATGTAACAACCAGGTATTTTCAAACATTCGCATCCATTATAAGTGTATAGGTAGACACTCATGCCGGAATTGAATTGCTCAAAATACTGCGTTGTAAATAAAAATTTGGCAAATTTCAGAATATGCAGTAAATAAAAATCACAGATCACAGACACAGAGTAATAATAATGCAGCGGAAGTAAAAGAGATAGTAGTTCACGAAGCTACTATATAAATATATTAGAGTTACATAAGATACAATAGAAGAAATAAAGTACAACAGAAGTTTAAATAAGATAACCAAGTACAAGTTGAATAGAACAACCGAACTGAAAAGATGAAATTTGACAAGTAGATAATCTCCAGCGATTCCAATCTCCAGAAAGTGGAAATCCAAATCTGTGAATAACTCAGGCTGACCCGAGCATAAATAAAAATACAAACACTCGAGTCAGGACATACATACTTATACAGTGTAAACCAACTCAAGTGAACTGTAGCAAAGGTATAAGTAACTTAGAAGATGCTTTGGACTGCCCATCCTCTAAGTATCCGTTAAACTATTTACTATGTAGTAATATACGCTATATACAGTAGTGTCTAATCGGTAAAGTATAGTCATATAGAAAATAGCGTTAAGGGGATGGTGAACCTTAACGCGGTCGGATCTTTAAAACCAAAATCGCAGTGGGCTCGCTATAAGGAGATGACACGGCACGCGAGGCAATGCTAGGGTGGATACACCGTTTGCACTCCCGGACCGGTGGTGACGGCAAGCCAGCAGCTTCCGCCCACCTCGAACAATACCCCCGAATCAAAGTGGCGCCACATATCGAATCACAAAAGTAATAGAATGGTTTCTGATGGAGCATGCTCGATGAAAGGGTGCGACCCTTTGTGTAGTCCGGTATAGCTCCTGTTTTAGTCATTTATGCCAACTCACGGGAGTTGGGTCCATGTAATATACCTCAAGAACGTCGCCACCATCCTACTTCATTTTGGAATCTCCACCGCGTACACAGTTGTTAAAGTGGTTTTCGGTATTGTCCGGCTATAAGACAGTATCCGATCCCAGTCTCTTTAACAACCAATCGTTATTATAACCCGTAGTTATAACTTTAAAACAATGTTTTATACTTCAAAAATAAAATGTGACGCCCCACCTCAATACCCATGCTAGCCAAGAACACTACGGTGTAGTGCTGTCAACTAGCGCGGAGAATAAGGCTGTTGAGGAGCGACCATCCATGTAATTTCTTATCACACGGTGGCTATAAAATGATCTTCGGAAACAAATATAGAAGTAAGCATAACACGCGAATCAATCACAGATATCCATATCACAAAGGCGGAAAGAGATATGAATATATATCACATAAAAGTGTACATCAGAGTAGTGGTCTAGAAAGATCCACGATAATACAAAAGAATAGCAACGCGTGCTATACAAAAGAATACAACTATGAGTCTATATCTCAAGTGTAAACAACAAAAGCTGCTAATCTAAACAAGTAGCCAAAAGTCTGAGTAGTGAATCACTGGGGGAGGAGTCAAGCAGTAGCACCTGTAACATCTCGGCCTGACCCGAGTATTATTTATAAGAAAATAATAAACGGATCAGTCTAGCTATAAATATCAGATGACATGATATAAAATAAAAGATATGGCATAAACATAAAATATCCATACTGACATACTACTATAAGTATGCAAATAATGATCAACAGGAGATCAACCGATAAGAGATAAATCAATATCACGAGAATCTTCTCAAAGTTCCAAAGAGGGCATCATACCCTAAACTTGTACTCATGATAAGTCAAAGAGATAAATTCCAGAAATCAACACAAGAAATCCAGAAATCATAAAAAGGGAAAGAGGCCTATCACATGACGGTCCGAAGACCATGGGGAGCTACCCCGCATGTGTGAATGGAATCACACAGATTGAGGTCAAGACTAACCAAAAAGCAGAAAGGTATGTGTGAATGGAATCACACAAGTGGTGTCTAGTCTAACCTTGCAATGAAAGAGACATCGCGCAATTGCTAGTCTAATTCATAAAGCGATCATCAAGATCAACGAGAAGTGTCAATTACACTAAGCTAGTAAATATAGAAGTTTAGCTTCATGTCCCATAACCACTTGCTTAACTTAAATATTTACGAACAAACTGTAAATCTTCACTAATAAAATTGTCACAAGAGGTTCAATCGAACAAGTCCAAGAATTAACCGACGAAGTGAACGCAAGCGTTTCATACCACTTGTTTTACTAAGTCGTTTAATTAGATTTCTCATCCGAGTGAGGTAAAGGCTTGTATATACTAATAGATTGGAAAACGGTTTAAGAAAAGAGCTTTGTTATTAAAAATAGAGTTGAAATTGTTTGTTAAAAGAGTTTTGATATTTACTACTAGTATTGAAACCTTTATATTATAAAGTGACAAAACACAGAAGCAATTGTAGAAACAATCAGTCACAAAAATCGCATACGGAGATGTGAATAAAATCCAAGGAAATCAGCTCAATGTTTTTCAGATAAGATCCCCTACGGAGGGGGGGTCCAGGGGGGGTGGCCATCCCCCAAGGTGGGGGTGCGGGGGCAACGCCACCGCTTACGGGGTTCGACCTGCCCGGTCAGGTCGCGGGGGTCCAGGGGGCAGCGCCCCCGGCGGGGTGCGGGGTGCGGGGCAGCGCCCCGTCCAAAATGGTACGACCTAGTGAAGACAAGCAACCTAGTGAAGCCAAGCGACCTAAGGGGCCATGCGACCTAATGGGTCATGCGACCTAAGTTTAAAAAGGTGGGCGACTTAACAAAGTGGCCGAGCGACCTAACTGGAGCAAGTGGCCATAGGTCATGCGACCTAAAGGTAAGCGACCTATCACGGTCACGCGACTTAAGGGATAGGACCGACCGACCTAACGACCTAGGCAAGGTCGACCGACTTAATAGTTGCGAACTAAAAATACAACAGGGTCGAGCGACCTAGTGGGGTGCGCGACCTAAGAAGGTACTCGAGCTAAGGGTGAGCGACCTAACAAGGTCGTGCGACCTAAGTGGTCACAATGCCAAGCGACCTAAGGACTTAAATACTCGCGACCTAGCGCGTGCATCGGCCGAGCGACCTAAGGGTTTAACACGTGAGCGACTTAAGGTTTTAACACACGAGCGACTTAAGGTTTTAACACGCGAGCGACCTAAAGTGATGCGCGACCTACGACCTAGCAGGATCGAGCGACCTAGAGCCGCCTTGTGATATAAGGTCGAAAACGACCTAATTCCGAGGCTAACGACCTAACGCTGCAGGGGGGATTTAAGGCAAGAAACGACCTACGACCTAAAGTGAAACGACCTAACTCCGAAGTGAAGATTCAAGGCAGTGCGACCTAGCGCGATAACACGCGAGCGACCTAAAGTGATGCGCGACCTACGACCTAGCAGGATCGAGCGACCTAGAGCCGCCTTGTGATATAAGGTCGAAAACGACCTAATTCCGAGGCTAACGACCTAACGCTGCAGGGGGGATTTAAGGCCAGAAACGACCTACGACCTAAAGTGAAACGACCTAACTCCGAAGTGAAGATTCAAGGCAGTGCGACCTAGCGCGATAACACGCGAGCGACCTAAGGGTTAGGTCGCGAGCGACCTATACGCTAACGACCTAAAGTCCAACGACCTACGACCTAAATCCGAGGCGAACAAAATATGCAGGCCGTGACTTTTCCACGCACGCGAGCTAATGATTCCGAGCGACCTAACCTAGGCAGAGCGACCTAAGCTCAGGAAATTCACCAAACAACTAAAAAATGGAGTTTTTCGCCAATCCAATCCAAATCAAATGCAAATGTACATGCTAAAGTGATGGGGAATCATTCCTAACAGTCCAATATAGTTATAGACTAGAATTGTGAGATAAAAATCTCACCTTTGCTCCAAAACCCAATGAAAATGAAGAACAAAGCTTGAAGGCAAATGGAGAAGTAACCACAAGCTTGAATCCGATGTCTTCTTCTTGAATTTGGAGTTGAATGTTGGAGTTGCAATAAAACAAAGACTTTGGAGTTTTAATTTCGCATTCCATTCACACTTTTTGTTGAAGCTTTAGTGTTAGGAAATGAAGTGAAGCAATGAAGAAGAAGGGGGGTGGAACTTGGGCCTAATGGGCTAAAAGTCCAAACCAAAGGCTCGAGTGAAAAAGTGGTGAAATTCCACTAACCCCAAACATATCAATGTTTATACTTAGAAGATTGCAAACGACGTTTCGAACTCAATAGAAGTGGTCTCGAGTCCTAGTTTGACCGTTTGCAAAAAAATAGCTTCGGACCAAAATCCGATTAACGATAAAATATTTAAATAAAATATTTAAATATAAAAATCGATAAATATGCGGGTTGTTACAGACTCCCCTCCTTAAAGAAATTGCGTCCTCGCAATATATAAGGTGGAAATAAGAAGTAACAACCATAAAAGCATATTAATACTAAAGAAATTTGATATTAGAAGTTCACCTCAAAGAGCATGAGTAAGCAAGTCCGGATGTGTTCGCTCGATGAATTCTCTGGATTCCCAAGAGCAATTCTTAGGATTTGTGGACCATTGAACCCTCACAAGCGGAACATCTTTATTTCGAAGCCGTTTACCCTCCGAAGCAATAATTCGAATAGGATGCTGCTCATAAGTTAAATTCGGCGAAACTTCAATTTCTTCCACAACAGCAGGCTCAAGAATGGAATCGGAATCCCGAAGGCATTTCCGTAATTGAGAAACGTGAAACATGTCGTGCATAGCAGAAAACTGAGCCGGTAATGCAAGGCGACAAGCCATGGAATCTATACGTACGATGATAGGGAATGACCCTATATATTGAGGCGCTAATCTTTCCCTGTCAACGGGAACGTACAACACCTATCATAGGTGAAACACGAGTAAAATTCTGGACCTAAAACCAGCTTCTCACCGACCTTAAGCCAACAAGAAGGAGATTGGCATAGCATTCCCTAGAGCGCCTCGAAGAATGCCATACCAATACTAGATTGGAAGCTATGATTATAGGAAAATTCAATAAGAGAAATATGATTTTCCCAACTTCCACAAAAATCAAGCACACAACACGAAGAAGGTCTTCCAGAGTTTGGTTCACACGCTCTACTTGTCCATCGGACTGGGGTAATAAGCGGTGCTTAAATTAAGCTTCGTTTCTAAAGCTTTTTGAAGACACTTCCAAAAATCCACTAGTAAACAATGGATCACTATCGCTATCGATAGAAGTAGGAACTCCATGTAATTTAACATCTCCTTTAACAAAGAGTTTGGGCCAAAAGAGGAACGGTTCGGTTAATCCGAACGGGGAATAAAATGGACGGATTTAGTAAGTCTATTTACTATAACCCACACGTTATCATGAACCGAACGGGAACGGGGAAAGACATCTATAAAATCCATGGGGATTTGGTCTTACTTCCAAACTGGAATTTCTAAAGGTTGCATTAACCCACCAGGCCTTTAGTGTAGGGCCTTGACAAGATGGCGAGTCATACAACACTTAACAAAGTTAGCGATATCAGATTTCATTCACCCCAAATAATTAAGTCGCTTCATATCTACGTACACTTTACTACTTCTAGGATGAATGGTGATTTTGGAACGATGTGAATCTTCTAAAATATATTGACGAAGATCACAAATATTTGGTACGATAAGTCTACCAAACTTTTAAAGGTCGCCACGAAAATCAATACCGAAGTCTTTCTAACTTTCAATAATAATTTTATCCCTACAACATTGGCTAAGAAAAGCCAATTCAGAATCTTGCCCTTTGAGCTACAAGGATGCAGTCTAAAAAGAATAAAGAACCTCTAGACTACATAAAACAAGGGATGCATATAAATCGAATTTCGCGATCTCGAATCTCTCAAGTGAATAGAATCTCGAGATCGTTCCATTCGGATATCACCAAAGAAAACAACTACTTGTTGCTTACGACTAGTGCATTGGCAACAAGATTTCCCCTTTCAGGGAGTATATAGAATATCAAGATCATAAGATGCAAGAAATTCGAGCCAACATGGTTGACGCAACTTAATTATGAGAAATAGATATCCCAATGATTTATAATTGAGGTAGAGAACAAATTTCTCCACCAAAGACGATAATGCCAAATATTGAAAGCAAAATCAATAGCCGCGAGTACCAGATCATAAGTGGCATTCCAAGTCTCGATCGGCCTTAAAGATTTAGAAGCAAAAGTGATTGCACGTTCTCTTCGGGAATCACAAGAATAAGAATATTGAAAAGAAGGAATTTTGTCCTCTTTCCCAAAAAGCTAAAACTTTAAAAATCACAATTACCTTTATAGAAAAATTTATATTTTACAAGTCAATTTATTGTGTCTGATTGTCTCATCAAAGCGTTTAGGAAATCCCTATCGATAGCGTTGATCAAGTGCATCGACCAGAAATCTTAAAACACTAAATGGGCAATACAACACAAAATTACCTTTTTATAGGAATTTAAAATATCTTCTTAAAAGATTTGTAAAATTTTAAATTTCTATTTTCATCCAAAATTAATAAATACAAGATTGGAATTATTGAGATATCCATAGAATACTTGATTTATAAAATGGATGAAATAAACTGGATAAACTGAATGACACAATATGTCATTCATATAAATCATAATGAGTGCGGAATGCGGTATGTGGAAGGCTAACTTCCGCAACTCGTAGTGATTGAAATTCGGTAGCAAGGTCAAACTAGAAAGACCTTAACACCACTTAAAAGGTTGATTAGGTAACGATCCTAAGACAAACTCAAAAATATCGGAGAATTCTCAACCGATATGAATGAGAGAGATATCTCTTTATTCAACATGTGAGCTTAAAGAATAAAATGATGCCATCGATTTGAAATCGAAATCACAAAGGAAAAATATGAATATGCTTAACAGATTGAAAATGTCGAAAAAGGAATTGTCCATTCGGAACAATTGGATATGGGCTTCAAAGTGATTAAGCCAACCCTTACACGCAAATCAATTCCGAAACCTAAGCAATGCACAATACGCAAATCAGTTCGGAAAGAAAAATCACATGTAATAATTTCGACATCAATAATAAGCAAATTGAGTGTTGCGAATCCTCTGATTCGGATCCACAATCCTCAAAGAAGTCATCAAGCCCAAAATATAAAAATAAAGAGAATCAACAAGTTCTTCTGATAAATAAAAATGATGAGGGAAACCCATATCAAAAAGAACTCGAATCGGATAATCGCAAACAAATGAAATCAAGGATTAAATAAGGAATACCTTGACCCAGAGAAGTTTCGTTAGAAGCTTTTAGCTTTCCTTCTCTCTTACTAGGTCGTGTGGGACATGTAGACAAGTAATGGCCCGAGCCCTTGCAATAGCGGCAATAGAGGGGTTCCGGGCACTTGGTTACATAATGGTCCGAGGAACCACAATTGTAGCATCGTTTACGACTAGAGGTAGATGGCTTGGCTACCGAAGTTTCTGGTCCCACCTTCTTCTTACTTAGAAGTATGGGGCAGACAGAAATACGATGACTGGAATCTTTGCAGTAACGACAAAAGAGTGGTTCCGGACACTCCTTCGCATAGTCGTCCCTAGAACCACAGTTGTAGCATTTTCCACAATTAAGGATTGGAGTCTTTGCTCCAAAAATAGGTTGCTTCACCTTCTTATCGGGATGAGGGCTTTTGAATTTAATACGCCTCTTCTTGGAAATCCCAATATCACTATCAATTCCTTTATCAGCCTCTTCCTCTTGTAGAGTGATATCTACAAGCTGGTCGAAAGGAACTTCTAGTTTCAAAGGTAAGATCTTTGTGGTATTCTTAATCAAAGCACAGACAAACTCTTGATTCTTTACAAGATCCAAAAGTTGTTGGGCAGACATGAATGCGCCATCCAGAGAAGGACTACTGGATTGACCAACGCTAGGACTGCTAGAACTAACCATTTCTCTTCCTTAAGAAAGAAAGAAGGAAGAAGAAGAAGGTTATTCACAAAATGAATATCAAGCAATCTTGATAGGTAAAACAAGGAATCATAAAGGAAATAGGATGAATCGGTACGAAGACTCGAATTAAATCCTAAGGCACAACTCCTAAGAAAGACTTAGGACATGATCCTTGCTAGATTATTCTACATTGTTCCGAAGTTTGGCTCTGATACCAAGCTATGACGCCCCACCTCAATACCCACGCTAGCCAAGAACACTACGGTGTAGTGCTGTCAACTAGCGCGGAGAATAAGGCTGTTGAGGAGCGACCATCCATGTAATTTCTTATCACACGGTGGCTATAAAATGATCTTCGGAAACAAATATAGAAGTAAGCATAACACGCGAATCAATCACAGATATCCATATCACAAAGGCGGAAAGAGATATGAATATATATCACATAAAAGTGTATATCAGAGTAGTGGTCTAGAAAGATCCACGATAATACAAAAGAATAGCAACGCGTGCTATACAATAGAATACAACTATGAGTCTATATCTCAAGTGTAAACAACAAAAGCTGCTAATCTAAACAAGTAGCCAAAAGTCTGAGTAGTGAATCACTGGGGGAGGAGTCAAGCAGTAGCACCTGTAACATCTCGGCCTGACCCGAGTATTATTTATAAGAAAATAATAAACGGATCAGTCTAGCTATAAATATCAGATGACATGATATAAAATAAAAGATATGGCATAAACATAAAATATCCATACTGACATACTACTATAAGTATGCAAATAATGATCAACAGGAGATCAACCGATAAGAGATAAATCAATATCACGAGAATCTTCTCAAAGATCCAAAGAGGGCATCATACCCTAAACTTGTACTCATGATAAGTCAAAGAGATAAATTCCAGAAATCAACACAAGAAATCCAGAAATCATAAAAAGGGAAAGAGGCCTATCACATGACGGTCCGAAGACCATGGGGAGCTACCCCGCATGTGTGAATGGAATCACACAGATTGAGGTCAAGACTAACCAAAAAGCAGAAAGGTATGTGTGAATGGAATCACACAAGTGGTGTCTAGTCTAACCTTGCAATGAAAGAGACATCGCGCAATTGCTAGTCTAATTCATAAAGCGATCATCAAGATCAACGAGAAGTGTCAATTACACTAAGCTAGTAAATATAGAAGTTTAGCTTCATGTCCCATAACCACTTGCTTAACTTAAATATTTACGAACAAACTGTAAATCTTCACTAATAAAATTGTCACAAGAGGTTCAATCGAACAAGTCCAAGAATTAACCGACGAAGTGAACGCAAGCGTTTCATACCACTTGTTTTACTAAGTCGTTTAATTAGATTTCTCATCCGAGTGAGGTAAAGGCTTGTATATACTAATAGATTGGAAAACGGTTTAAGAAAAGAGCTTTGTTATTAAAAATAGAGTTGAAATTGTTTGTTAAAAGAGTTTTGATATTTACTACTAGTATTGAAACCTTTATATTATAAAGTGACAAAACACAGAAGCAATTGTAGAAACAATCAGTCACAAAAATCGCATACGGAGATGTGAATAAAATCCAAGGAAATCAGCTCAATGTTTTTCAGATAAGATCCCCTACGGAGGGGGGGTCCAGGGGGGGTGGCCATCCCCCAAGGTGGGGGTGCGGGGGCAACGCCACCGCTTACGGGGTTCGACCTGCCCGGTCAGGTCGCGGGGGTCCAGGGGGCAACGCCCCCGGCGGGGTGCGGGGCAGCGCCCCGTCCAAAATGGTACGACCTAGTGAAGACAAGCAACCTAGTGAAGCCAAGCGACCTAAGGGGCCATGCGACCTAATGGGTCATGCGACCTAAGTTTAAAAAGGTGGGCGACTTAACAAAGTGGCCGAGCGACCTAACTGGAGCAAGTGGCCAAAGGTCATGCGACCTAAAGGTAAGCGACCTATCACGGTCACGCGACTTAAGGGATAGGACGGACCGACCTAACGACCTAGGCAAGGTCGACCGACTTAATAGTTGCGAACTAAAAATACAACAGGGTCGAGCGACCTAGTGGGGTGCGCGACCTAAGAAGGTACGCGAGCTAAGGGTGAGCGACCTAACAAGGTCGTGCGACCTAAGTGGTCACAATGCCAAGCGACCTAAGGACTTAAACACTCGCGACCTAGCGCGTGCATCGGCCGAGCGACCTAAGGGTTTAACACGTGAGCGACTTAAGGTTTTAACACACGAGTGACTTAAGGTTTTAACACGCGAGCGACCTAAAGTGATGCGCGACCTACGACCTAGCAGGATCGAGCGACCTAGAGCCGCCTTGTGATATAAGGTCGAAAACGACCTAATTCCGAGGCTAACGACCTAACGCTGCAGGGGGGATTTAAGGCCAGAAACGACCTACGACCTAAAGTGAAACGACCTAACTCCGAAGTGAAGATTCAAGGCAGTGCGACCTAGCGCGATAACACGCGAGCGACCTAAAGTGATGCGCGACCTACGACCTAGCAGGATCGAGCGACCTAGAGCCGCCTTGTGATATAAGGTCGAAAACGACCTAATTCCGAGGCTAACGACCTAACGCTGCAGGGGGGATTTAAGGCCAGAAACGACCTACGACCTAAAGTGAAACGACCTAACTCCGAAGTGAAGATTCAAGGCAGTGCGACCTAGCGCGATAACACGCGAGCGACCTAAGGGTTAGGTCGCGAGCGACCTATACGCTAACGACCTAAAGTCCAACGACCTACGACCTAAATCCGAGGCGAACAAAATATGCAGGCCGTGACTTTTCCACGCACGCGAGCTAATGATTCCGAGCGACCTAACCTAGGCAGAGCGACCTAAGCTCAGGAAATTCACCAAACAACTAAAAAATGGAGTTTTTCGCCAATCCAATCCAAATCAAATGCAAATGTACATGCTAAAGTGATGGGGAATCATTCCTAACAGTCCAATATAGTTATAGACTAGAACTGTGAGATAAAAATCTCACATTTGCTCCAAAACCCAATGAAAATGAAGAACAAAGCTTGAAGGCAAATGGAGAAGCAACCACAAGCTTGAATCCGATGTCTTCTTCTTGAATTTGGAGTTGAATGTTGGAGTTGCAATAAAACAAAGACTTTGGAGTTTTAATTTCTCATTCCATTCACCATTTTTGTTGAAGCTTTAGTGTTAGGAAATGAAATGAAGCAATGAAGAAGAAGGGGGGTGGAACTTGGGCCTAATGGGCTAAAAGTCCAAACCAAAGGCTCGAGTGAAAAAGTGGTGAAATTCCACTAACCCCAAACATATCAATGTTTATACTTAGAAGATTGCAAACGACGTTTCGAACTCAATAGAAGTGGTCTCGAGTCCTAATTTGACCGTTTGCAAAAAAATAGCTTCGGACCAAAATCCGATTAACGATAAAATATTTAAATAAAATATTTAAATATAAAAATCGATAAATATGCGGGTTGTTACATAAAATGTCATTTCAACCCAAATCTTTATCAAAATAAAGATTAAATCATTTCCAAACCATTTCAATATATCATCATACCATATCTTTCAATTCAAATATTTATCAAAATAAATATCAAGTCATTTCTAACCATTTCAATATTTTAAATTATCATATCCTTTAAAAACTTCCTTTCAAATCATTTTAATACATCAAAATATTATAACCTTTCAAAGCTTCGTTTTTCAAATCATTTAATATCAAAATATCATATCTTTCTAAACGTCGTTTCAAATCATTTTAATATATCAAAATATCATACCTTTCAGTACCACATTTCAAACCATTTTAATATGTCAAAATATCATATCTTTTCGAAACCACATTTCAAATCATTATTCATTTTATTCAATTTAAAATACCATTTCAATTCATATTTCAAAACAGTTTATATTCCAAAAAAAAATCATTTTTAATCATAAAAATGAAGTTATTATGTTAAAAATTAAATTATTAAATTTTCAAAATTTTCAACTTCCAAAGTTCATTTATTCACTTACGTTTATCAAAATAGTGAAATTCCACTTTTCGCAGTATTTAGAAAACGCTACGAAAAGTTACATTCAAAACAGTTCAATTTAAGAAAAGGCAACATTTTAAAATGTTGTAATAGGGTTTACTTAAATTCCAAATAAACTTAGTTAAATTCAAAAATTATAGCACTTACAAAATTGCTATAATATTTTTTAATTCAATTTAGCTTTTTAGTTCATTATCATCAACTACAGCATTTACAAATACTGTAATATCATTTACATTGTAATTAATAGAATTTCAAAAATGCAGTCAATTAACTTCAAATATTCAATATAATTTCTCAACCAATTATATTTTTATTTAAAACATTTTTAACTCATAAAATCATACATTTTCACATTTATAAACATCATTTAATTTTCCTCAAGTTCATGATTTTATAAAGTTAAATTTCCATTCAAAAATCAAGATTTAATAGTAATTCACTTATTAAATTGCAATGTTCAATTTTAAATTCCTTGCATTGAATTTCAACTTAACACTTAAGTTCAAATTCTCAAATAAACTTAGTTTTATTTTTAGTTGCTTAACTAAAAGTTCACTTTTAAGTCAATTTCATAAATTTCCAATTTTAGTTATATTTCAAAATTTCAACTTAAATGTTGATTCATTTCACATTCAACTTTATCAAAAATCATTAATATGATATAAAATCACTTTAAATTAATTTAAATTCAAAATACCATAAATTTATCATATTTTCAAAGTTAATTTAAATTCCATTAAAAATTAAATCAAAATTTCCAAAATAACTTACATTCATATTTTCTAACTTTTCCATAATTTATTTAACTTATAGATTTCCAAAAAATCAATAATACTTTACAAAAATTATATTTTTATTTAATTTTAAACAAAAATATTATAATAATTAAATTTCTAAAATATTTTAAAAAGAGAAAAACATATTTTAACTACGGGCCTGTATATAATTTTCTACGCTAGGTAAATTGATACGGGTAATATATCATTTCAACCTGTAATTTACAAAGAAAATCCGGGTTTTATCATTTCAAACCCGCGATCCCAAGTTAATATAAATTAAATAAAAACCGTTCAAGCCTATCATTTCAGCCCATAACGATTTTTCCCTATTCTAAAGTCCGTTCGGGTATGTATCATTTCAACCATAGTGATTCTAATTTACAGGGAACTTGCAGTGTGATAAACTGATAAAATATACAGAACAGCATGAAATAACAGTAACATATGATATAACAGGTGTTTAAGCATGGGTGAACATCATATGATAATAATATAAGCATATATAACATGATAATATAGTTCTACAGATTCACAGGGTGTCAATTCACATTTGTATAAGTATAAACATCTGATGAGAAATACTCACTTTTTTATGCTGGAGATATTAATTTGAATGACACAACGGATCCAGAAGGCACGACCTTTGATTTTGAGTGGAGAGAAATAGCCAAGATATCATCTTGTAAACAACCCCAAAACAAGACAATATAACTTATGAATATTCAACCAAAACAATATAGAAATAATTGGAAATTTAAAATTAACAAAGGACAAAATGATTCAACCTTTCATTAACTATTCAAGTGATTGGCCATGACATCATTTGGCTCATCCATGATCAGGTCTAGACCTGAAATGCTCATCCAATGGTCAGCAAAAAGAAGGCAAAACAATAGGATGTGAAGAGGTAGGAGTTAAACATGAAGCAGACAAAGAGTCAAGGCCAAAAGGAGTGGTTTTTGGTGCACACTAGGCTTGGCCTAGTCATTGTTTGGGCTTGGCCATGCTTGCTCCAGATCTGGACAGAGGTCAAGTGATGTCCAGAGATCAGATTATGGTGGTGGTGGAGCAAGGGGAGGTGGCCAAGGTGATAGAAGAAGGATATAAGTGAAGTTATGTGGTCTAGGCATTGTTTTCAAGGATTGCTTTACAAGTTTGAGGGGTTTGCATCATAGGGAGGCCATGGTCAGATCTTGGTCAGAGGAGGGGAAGGTGGCGCTGCTGTAGATGGTGGTGGTGTGGTCGGTGGTGGTGGTGGAGATGTGGGGCCGAGCAAAGCTATGAGAGGTCATGGCAAAATCAAGCAAAACAAAGAAGAAGAAGTAGAAAAATGAGAGGAGGAAGAGAGGCCATTGCTTATTTTTCTTTACTCAGATATGAAATGGATTTGTATTATTAATGGAATGAGAAACTTTCATGTGAATAAGCAAAAGAAAAGGAACGGCTACAATAAATTGATGCATTGATTGAAAAAGAAACGGTGAAACGACTATACGTTTCTTAGCTTTTAAAACCTTCCATACTTCCTTTTCTTTTAAATCAAGTAAAACAAAATAAACTTCAGCAAGTACATCTAAAAACCAAAACAAAGTGAAAATAAAATAAAAATATATAATTAAATTTAAAGAAAACATAAAAAGAATTAAGGAAATTGCTTAAAAATTGAAAACAGGGTTCAAAAATTACAATTAAAACATCAATGGCTTTGGAAAAATATCTACTTCATTTTAAAAATATTCTAAAGCAAAATTTTGAAATAAAATAATTTATTTATCATTTCTAAAATAAAATAAATAATTAAATTGGAGAAAAATAGAAAAGAACTAAAGAAAATGTTTAAAAATTGAAAACAGAGCATGGAAATTACATGAAAAATACTACTAGCTCTAGAAAAATTCCTACCTCACTTCAAAAATATTAAAAGACAAAAACATACATAAAATAGCATATAAATACATATTACAATTAAATATGACAAAGAAAAATAAAATTTATACTATTTAAAATAACAAAATTGCAGAATAAACGAATTGCACTCAATATTGAAATATGCATAACTTTCACAATTCACATTCGTTTCCAACGAAACAAAAAGCAGTGTTCTTAAAATTTTATGTACTTTCATAATAAATGATAAAATTTAAATTTACAAACTTTTAAAATTTTAAATTAAAAGTCAAAGTTTGACTATTTTGACCAAAAATTCACTTTTTGTAAAATATTCTTTTTAGTCATGCTTTGGAATGATAATTCATATCAAAACTAAATTTTATCATTCAAAATAAATAAAATAAGTTTTTTTAACTCAAAATTTCAATTAAAAAAATTAAAATATACAAAAAAATAAATCACAAAATACAGGGTTGTTACACTCTCCCCCACTCACAACTTTTCGTCCCCGAAAAGGAATGAGGTACGGGAAAGCACAAAAAAAGATAGAGTGAAATAAGATTAGGACAAGATGTCAAGGAGATTGAAATTTTACCTAATAACTTTTGTAATAGGTATGTTTCACAAGGTGGAGATGATCTTTCTAAGATTCTCCAAAATCAAGAACAGAAGCACGCAAAAATAGATTCAAAATGAGTACCAAAGATTATCAAACAATATAGAAAGATTTCTAATAAAAAGAATATAGAAAGATGCCTACACCAGTCTATAGCAAGGTAAGGATGATGAGGACAACAAAAAATAGTTTGAAAAACAAAATAAGGACATAAATTTGAAAACATGGAAATTTCATCTTAAATACAGAATAAATCTTAACTATCTCAAATTTCATTATCTTATTATCCAATCATCTAAAATTAACAATTTTTAAAACCATGGGTTTGAAAAATGATCATGTATTACACTCACAATGTACTTAATAAATTTTATTCTTCTTTATTCCTAATTAAAATTAAATTTATTCCTCTCAATATATCTATCACTTATGTTAAACATACTTACACTTATTATAACTGCTTTCTTTTATTCTTAGTGCTTTTAACATTATTTTATTGTAAGTTATTCAATTACCCTTTATTATATTTACCTCTGTTAATCATTTTATAATTAAATTTTAATTGTATAACATTTATTATAACCACTCAAATTTTATTTAAATCTTTTTATATTGTATATTATCCAATTACATTGTTAACTTCTAAAATTAAGGTAAGTTATATTTGAATGCAATTGTATTATACAAATAAAACTTTCCAATTAAATCATTTCATGCTTGATATTCATCTAAAATTTTGATTGATTTTTTTTATAATTGAAATTATTCTTTAAAATAAAATTTAAGAACTAAATTTTCGATTACGTTCAAACCATTTAGAGATAAGTAATAATATATACATAATATGTCAAATCAAATTTCAATCATATATCTATATATATTAAAATCAAGTCATATTTTAGAAATTCAAATCAATTAAATTTCCCAAAACAAAGCTGTAGCAAGACTACAGGGCGGTCTCTTCACTTTGAAACTCGAAAATGAACGTCGATGATGTCGCGATCATGACCGAAGTTATTTTGTAGCGACAAAGAGAAGAGGACTTTAAAATTCTTTGGAAACAAATTCTATTTGAAAATACTTTAAATAGCATATCCCTTTTTTTTTAAAAAAATTAAACCAAAGTTCGAAATAATCGGAATTTAAATTCTCAAATTCTTGTTTTAAATTCATTTCAGTTCCCAAAAAATTTATAAAGATCTATTTATATATTCATTTATAGAACAATAAATGATAAATTAAGTATTATCACTTCAAATAATCAATTTAAATCAATTTATTAAGTTCCATAAATTTACTTATATATCAAAATTTTATTTCACTAACCAAATTTTAAAATAATATTATGTCAGTTTGTTCTGTCAATGTGTTTTAGAAATCCTGTCGGTAGCGTTGATCAGACGAATCGATTGGAAACCCAAATCAACATCAACAACTCAAACAACACAATATATAAAACAAAACATAGATATACAAGTAAAATTCAAAATGTTTGAAAATAGGTTGGAAACAAAAGACAAGATGATTAAATAACAAAATAGGGAGGTGGATAAGCTTAAATAAATCGCGGGCAACCTTAACTGGGTCAACCGTGACTTAAATAATAAGATCGATGTGGATTTTTAGGGTAAATCTACATTCGATCTCAAGAGTTAAAGTTTGGAATAACCAAAGATATTAGCATCTAAACCAAGGATAGATAAGAATCTCTGGTCAATCGATGCTAATTGTAAGAGAGTTTCCCCTTTTATAATTCAATTTGAAATTAGCGTGACCGCCGACTCACTAAAAAGATCATTCGAAGCGGAGTTATGGAATACTCTAGGGTCAAAATAAGATGAATAGTGAGGGATACGAATGGATTTTGGAACCGTAGGAACGTTCCAAAATTCAAAGGAATTGAGTCAAAAAGGAAGAGATTCAAACTCGAATGAATGTGATTCTATAAATACATATACTCCATATGCTGAGTTTTGCCTAGAGCTACCAAAATCTCTGATACCAACTGTAACGACCCGGTATTTTCAACCATTCGCATCCATTATAAGTTTATAGGTAGACACTCATGCCGGAATTGAATTGTTCAAAATACCGCGTTGTAAATAAAAATTTGGCAAATTTCAGAATATGCAGTAAATAAAAATCACAGATCACAGACACAGAGTAATAATAATGCAGCGGAAGTAAAAGAGATAGTAGTTCATGAAGCTACTATATAAATATATCAGAATTACATAAGATACAATCGAAGAAATAAAGTACAACAGAAGTTTAAATATGATAACCAAGTACAAGATGAATAGAACAACCGAACTGAAAAGATGAAATTTGACAAGTAGATAATCTCCAGCGATTCCAATCTCCAGAAAGTGGAAATCCAAATCTGTGAATAACTCAGGCCGACCCGAGCGTAAATAAAAATACAAACACTCGAGTCAGGACATACATACTTATACAATGTAAACCAACTCAAGTGAACTGTAGCAAAGGTATAAGTAACTTAGAAGATGCATGGGACCGCCCATTCTCTAAGGATCCGTTAAACTATTTACTATGTAGTAATATACGGTATATACAGTAGTGTCTAATCAGTAAAGTATAATCATATAGAAAATAGCGTTAAGGGGATGGTGAACCTTAACGCGGTCGGATCTTTAAAACCAAAATCGTAGTGGGCTCGCTATAAGGAGATGACACGGCACGCGAGGCAATGCCAGAGTGGATACACCGTTTGCACTCCCGGACCGGTGGTGACGGCAAGCCAGCAGCTTCCGCCCATCTCGAACAATACCCCCGAATCAAAGTGGCGCCACATATCGAATCACAAAAGTAATAGAATGGTTTCCGATGGAGCATGCTCGATGAAAGGGTGCGACCCTTTGTGTAGTCCGGTATAGCTCCTGTTTTAGTCTTTTATGCCAACTCACGGGAGTAGGGTCCACGTAATATACCTCGAGAACGTCGCCACCATCCTACTTCATTCTGGAATCTCCACCGCGTACACAGTTGTTAAAGTGGTTTTTGGTATTGGCCGGCTATAAGACAATATCCGATCCCGGTCTCTTTAACAACCAATCGTTATTATAACCCGTATTTATAACTTTAAAACAATATTTTATACTTTAAAAATAAAATGTCATTTCAACCCAAATCTTTATCGAAATAAAGATTAAATCATTTCCAAACCATTTCAATATATCACCATACCATATCTTTCAATTCAAATATTTATCAAAATAAATATCAAGTCATTTCTAACCATTTCAGTATTTCAAATTATCTGTGATATCCCGGAAATTTGGGGCAATATCTATTTAATAATCTACATTAAAAATTAAATTGATTTGATAATATTTGTTAAAAGTATTTAAATTGATTTAATCATCTTCTTTTAAATAGATATTTAATTGATAATTTATCTTTTAAAAGCTAATTTAAATCGTTTCTATTTATAATGTATATATTTATATATTGGTATATATATTATAAATAGATAAGTTTTGTTTTGAAATTTAAATAGATAAAGCTATGTTTTCTAATTCTGTTATTTTCGATAATTTGGAAATTTTGTATTGAATAAATAATAATATGATTTTAAAAATACTCAAGATAAAGTTTAATTTGTTTAAAATGGTTTAGCCTAGAGTTTAAATTAAATAAAAAGTTTTGTTTTGTTTTAAATATAGCTTGATAAATAAGTATTTATATTTTAAAGAGATAGTTTCTTTTGAAAATTTATTTTCAATTTAATAATGATTTTTATTTAAACAACAATCATAATGTAATATCTTTACAATGGATTTTAAATAAATAGGAATTGTTATTTTAAACCTATGTTTTGGAAAATTAAGATTTGTAAGTTTAAAAGTAAAATAAGTCTTATAACAAAGATTTATATAAGTTTAAATAATAAGTGTAATAATAACAAGCACTTGTATTAGAAATAAAATTTAATACATAAGTAAAGTTTATAATTAATAACTAGAATAAGCTAAGAACAAAAGTAAGATATAATATGTAGGCAAGTAGTAAAAATAAAGCAAGGTTAGGAGACAAAACAAAGCAAAGTACATAAAATATGCAGGATAAAGAAAGAAAATGCAAAGCAAAGTTAAGAAAACTAATGACTAAAGCAATTTATATAATGTGTATGTAAAATACAAAAGCATGTAATCATGTCTGTACAATAATTATGTTGGCAATTAAACAAAATAAAATAAAATGCTTGTAGCTTGTAAATAAAGTATGCAGGCAAGAATAGATTAAGATTCAGACAGGTATAAAAAAAAATATCTTTGTGCATGTTAAACATACAAGGAAATTTGTAGAGCAAGCTAAAGTAAAGCAGTAGAATAGGATGCTGGCACAAGAAATGATAAAATTAGCTAAGTAGGGAACATAAGTACTTAAACATTTAATGCTAGCACAACTTAAGTCAATTCGAACTGTTTTAAAAATCAACTCAGCCCCTAATTAAAAGATTTTGCCTAATACAAACAAAAACAAGTAGTGTACCTGTATGTGCTTAACTCAGTTATCACCTTGCCCTATAAACTTCTATATATACATGTCTTTCTTCTTTAGTTTGTTCAACATAGAATAGTAAATTTAACATATACAAGTAGCATTTCTATTTTGTTTACTACTGAAGCATCATCAACAAGGCAAGAAGTTTTGGAAAGCAAACTACTTTCCAGTTTTTAAGTTCAAAACTGTCAAACCAGAAGGCTCTATTCTTCAAATATCTGCGAGTAACATTTTTTTTAAAATTATTTAAGTTTTACAATCTGATGCACGTTGATATTTGGATGCTTAAGTATATGGTTTGAATATTTATTTAATCATTTTACTCTGGTGTTTGTGTGATGGAAATTTTGTATAGTTCAAACCTGCAAATTCAAACTGCTTCCATTTAAAACTTGCTCTGTTTCTTTTCAAAACTTTGGTGAGCAATATTCTTTTGATTGAACTAAATTATTTGCTTGTGTATAACTAGAAAAAAATGTTTATGTTGTAAATTGCTGATATGTTTATATGTGAAAGTGTGGATGTATATATCCTGTACAAATTTTGAGATGCCTTTGATTGTTTTACCCAGGTCAGAATCTGCAAACAAATGTTTATTTTTGTTCAAATCACAACCAGGATTGTAAATACAAACCAAGATGGTTTGTTTGTACAGGAATTTAACTTTAAAATTTTGTTTAAGCTAAATCAACTTATCGTTGTCACTGGAAACCAAAATGTTTGAGCAAACTTTAGACAAATTAAAATCTAAACTTTTTAATTTACGAATTCAACGATATATACTGAATTCTTATACTTTAATATGAATTTTAAAACAAAATTTATAATTTTTAGAATGGGCATTTAAGAGCAGTTCTGGAATGAATATAAAATGCAAACTTGGGGGTTTCTGGTGATCTAAGGGGAATGGGAGGTCGGGTTTGTGGCTGGTGATAGGGGAGTGACCGGAGGTGTTGGGAAAAATAACCGGAGTTGCTCTAGTTCGTCGAGGAAGCGGCGGTGGGGATTTGTTTTTTTTTAACCTAGTTTGAGTGCTTCGAAGTTTTGGATCAGTGCAACCTCTCTGGTTGACCGAGTGTTATGGGGTCTTGGAGGTGGCTAGAGGTGTGATGGTCGAAGCTGATGCCGGAGTTTCTGGTGGTCTGGCGGTCGGAGCAGCGAGGAGGAGGTGTTGACAGGTTCGAGGGGGAAGCTTGTTTATGTTTCCAGGTTTTGTATTATGAACTCGATCTTCATTCGAGCGAGTATGTGGCTTCGGTGGGGACGTGATGGCATCTGGTGATGGTAGGGGTCATGTTGAAGCTCAGGTTGGAGGCCGGAGTTGGTTGGGGCCACGGTGCACGTGCACCGTGCCATTAAAGTGATTGTGTAATGACCCTGGATTTTTGACCCCATTTATTTTAATATATATTTAGTTTAACTAACTAAAAAGTAGTTTGATCATATTAAAATGAATGTGATTTGGGATTATTGTTATAAACTGTATTTAAAAAAAAGGAGATTGATTTGGCAGTTTGAAATAAGCATCTCAATAATATTTATAATAAAATTTATCTTATATGTTTGAATTAAAAGTTTTACATTTTGCTAACATTTGATAAACATATACATATGAATAATAATGTTTGGAGTTTACAATCAAATTCTAGTAATATAGAGTATAAATGTAACATATGAGTCAAACTTATGTATGTAATTTGAATAAATTATAATTGGAGATAAGTATAGAAATAAGTATTACATATAAGTGAAACTTAAGAATATAATGTAAATTTTGATAATCAAAATATAAAATACGAATATAAATAAATAAGCAAGCAAATAATAAAATTTGTTCTTTTATATCTTCACATGTAATCCAAACTTAAAGTGTAAAATGAAATGAAAACAATTTATAACATAATATAAGACAAGTGTTTATACAAAACAATAAATATTCTCATAAACAAAACTTCACACTAAAAAAAAAAATTAAATATCTATCTGCAAATGTACTTTTCATACAACAAAAATCTTTATACATAGTACAACATACTTTCATTCATAAGGCAAACATCTACCTGCAAGTGTAATATAGTATCTGACAATACATGTGACAATACAATATAGTAATTCCTGCAAGTATAATATAATTAGGCTAGGAGTGATAAAATAAATGTTTACATATACAGTATAGCTTCATATACAAGCCAGGTCTAACTTCAAAGAAGATATATAAATACCTTTGTACATTCATAATGATATGAATTAAATACAAAGTTATGTGCTGCAGGAAGATTTTTATTCATAAGAAAAGAAAAGATTTACTTCAAATTGATAAAAATAAAAAAATCTGTAGCTTGTACAAAACAAACAGGAAAACTGAAACATTCATTACTTGTTAGCATAAGTGAAGCATAAGCATTTATTAGTTGTAAGCAAATAAGAAAAACAAAGTTTTACTTCAACATAAAACAAAATATGCGTGTCTTGCAAGATAGGCTAGCCGAAATATGATAAATATCTTTGTACCAAACAATATAACAATCAGTAAAACATTTATTTCTTGTTGTCATAATTAAAAGCATGAACATTAAATAGCCTAACTTCTTGCTTAACAAGTACATATAGCCGAAATCTCCTATATGATTTCGTACTGCAATGAATTTTCTTAGCCAATAAAAAGAAAATGACAAATAAATACTAACTGGCCAGTTATAACCTGATCAGTAGCTTCTTTATATATTTATACACCTATATATCATTAGTTTATACAAAACTTTAGCTTAACATCAAACCTGAGAACACATCTATTTGCTTTGCAAATATATGTTAGCTTAAAATAGAAAATCAAACAAATAAAAGGGGAAACAGAAGTCAGGAAACTCAAGAAGGTTTCAGGGTAGTTCAACTGCAGTTCCTTCAACATATCTTCTGTTCAAATTGCTTTTGGGTGAGTAAACGAACTAATTTCCACTTAGCTTGCATAGTTTCTTCTTAATGATATGTGTTGATATAGTTTAACATACTGTTCTGTGTATGTTGTTTGCACTGGAAGCTTACATGGTTGTTTTGATTTCTTTAAGTTTTGTACAAAATAAAGCAAATAAATTTACAAAACATATTTATATAGCCATTTGAATTTGGTAGTGAGCTAATTCAAGTTTGTTTATATGAGAACAAAGCCTGCAAAACATGTTTAAAGTTTAACAGTATGATATCAACTCTGTATTTCAACCTACAGGTTAAAAAGAAAATCAAAGTTTAAAATTCAAATGTTGAAATTTGTAAATCCAATATCATATTTAGTTTTCATAAACATAATTATGATTTTTAACATAAAAATTTTGGTTTGAAAACAAAGATTTTCAGAGCAGTTTTTTAAAAGAAGTTTTAACTGATTTTTGTCAAATTTGGAAGATTGAGAAAATTTTAATTTCTGGGATTTGGCATGAAGCAAGGCTGAAGATATATCAACACTAGAAAAATGTGAAATTATTTTTCAAATGTTTAAATTTTGAGTTTGAATCACAAATAGGGTTTGAGTGCTTAAACTTTTGATGCTCTGTAAAAAAATGAGTCTCGGCATCATGCATTAATCGAGTTGGCCGCGACTTTTGAAGGAGCTAGGTGGAGGTGTAAGCGACGTCTTGGTGAATTTTTATTACCTCCGGTGATGTGTGGTGGCCACACGAGTGATTCGTCCATCGGTGATGTTTTCGTATGCTTGAGCTACAGGTCGAATTTTTCATTTCGGCTTGTAATTGAATTTTGGGCTTCGATTTCACTCGAGTGGATCATTTGTGGTGTGTGTGGACTGTAGAGAGTCGCCGCAGGCAAGGTGAGCCACCGTGCACGTGCACGGCGGCGAAGTGGAGTTCTAGGATCTGTGTGTGGTGTGCGTGCTCGAGACGTTTGTGAGGTTGCTTCGAGTGTTCCTGTGGTTCCCTCCGAGTCGCGTACGAGAGTAGCTACAACAGTTCGTTTACAACTAAAAAAAAATGAAATGAAATGAGAATATAAACCGGGAAGAAGAAGAAAGGGGGAGGGGGAGAGACACGGGAAAGGTAGGGGAAAAACACGAGACAGTCACAAGAAAATAGGGAAGATATCTCGGGTCCTTTATTAAGTGAACGTTCAACATAATTTTGGTTTAGCATTTTTTAACTAAGTTAGTAATTAATTAGTTAGATTGATATTAATCTATAGGTTTATTAAAGTAAGTATGTAAGACAGGTGATTAATAGTAAGTAAGATGTTAATTAATTTATACTTGAACATTTAAATTGATAACTTTAAATTTGTTAATTAAAATAAATCATATGTTAAAGTAATTTAAAGCTTACTAACGTTAGTTAATTACTGAAAGTTAATTAATGAAAATGTATTTAAGTGATTAATCAGGAATTATACTATTAAATTGATAATTAAAGTAATTTGTGATAATTAAATAATTAATTCAATTTAATAAGTAAGTTATTAATTAATAATTAATTATTAAGAATAAACTAATTAATTGAGTAACTGAGTAACAGTTAATGAATAAAAGTTAATTAATTTAAATAAGTAATTAAAGATTAGATAATTAATAAAATTAATAATTAATGATTAACTACTTAATTAATTGATCATTAATCATCTAATTATTCAGTAATTAATTAAACAGAATAAAATAGTTTATTCTTGGACAAATAATTTGGTAAGTAAATCCAAACTGTTTGGTATGCGTTGATGATCATGTTGATTGACTTTGATATCTGTGATGATTTTTCTGTGATATGTTGTTATATATTATGAATATCTGTGATAACTGTGTATGATTAATCTCGTATATCTGTTTTGTTAATTTCTGATATTTAATTAAACTATTAAGTTAAATAGACAACTTGGCCTTTCAAATGGCGTTTGGATCCGATGAGACTAGGATCGGAAGAATCAATTTTGATTCTCCGAAAACCACATCGATCCAAATTAAATGATAGGTCGTAACTTATCAAATGGAGATCGAGATGGTGTTTCAGAATGCAAGGGTTATCATCGTTAACTCTGAGGGTGATTCCAAAATGAGTGTAACGAGATAATGCCTTCGGTTTCGTTCGAACCCGGAACGAACTTGTATGGATTGAATGCTTTCAGCACATCGTCAGGTGGACGATGAGCATTCTAAGATATGTTCAATAAAGGTTATCGTAGCCTCAAGCCTCATCAACCGGGAATGGCTAAAATAGGGGAGATGCGGCAAGGTTAGGTTGGTCATGCCCAAGCAGGACAAGATATTTCCCCTGTCTAGATGTCCCTTTTATATTCGGCTTAGTGGGCGGTTGCTAGCTACAACCGCGGGGTTTATCTTGTTCGGGACTTTTCAGTAAAGAATGGTTCCGGCCTTGTGTTGCAGGGGATGAAGGGAGTAATCCTCGGTACGGTGATCTAGGCCCCGTACTGTGACGGGCGGTACCCCAGTAGCCCTGCCATTGTTGGAAATCCATTTTCCCTACGAGACCCTACGGTTTTGAATTGTATTACCCACTTTTGTGGCTAGTAGATGGAATTCAATAGATGTAACAATTTCGGCTATTTTCTATTTACTTGAAAACCCTTGACCCTATTATAATATCACTAGATTTCCTATGAAATGTTTTGGTTAGCGTAAGGTAAAAACTTACCTGTATTTATTTGTGGGGAGTCTTACGTGATACCTTTATTTTCAAATGTTTTTCAAAGTTAAACAACTTTAAACCGTTTACTCATACCAGACCCATGTCTGACCCGGAGTTTATTTTTGTTTTTCATAAACTCTCGGGTACCCAAATTTTTACGGGTAGCCAAGGGATTCAGGTTAGATTTGACGAATTCTGGAGGAGCAATGGAGCAGGAGGCTTCTACGTTGTAGACATATATATATATATATGGTGTTCCGCTGTGTTGATATCTCTGAGCTGTTTATCTGTATTGTATATTGACTTGTGTTAACCAGACAGATGTTTATAACTGCCTAGTATGTGGTGTATGATCTGTATAACTCTGATATATGTAAAATTATGTAATAGTTATGTGATATATTATATTTTGTTCCATTCCGCTGTGAGATTTTGATGTTGTTGTTCTCTCTTCTCTATCTTTTCTAGTATCTCATCCCTTTCTTTCTTAATGATGATACGTCTTTCTGGTAGTAGAAGGATGGGTCGTCACAGATTGGGTTTCTTTTTCTGTTTGCAGTTGTTTTTTTTTGCTGGGAAAACTTGGGACATACTCGAGTCGTTCGAGTATATGACTCGAAGTGGGGAAGTGGAGGACTCGAAGCATACCTGCTTTGGTCTCGGCTGTGTTGTTTTGCTAACAGGTTATACAGGACTGCCTGAAGTTAAATTTAAACCTGATTTAAAGAAAATTAGATTTGTAAGCTAGTGGTAACCAAAACTTAAAACTAGTGTGATATTAAACTCAAATGAATTTAAGTTTGTCAACTAAGTTTAAACAAAGTTTAAAATCAGTTGGAATGTGAATTCAAACTTATTTTTTTAATTCAAATCTGAAATAAATGAAGTTTTCATAAAAAAATAAAATAAATGGAATATGGGTTTCTTACAGGTTTAAAAACCTGACAACTTCAGGTTTGAAATTAAATGGTAAAATCTGAAACAGAATGTAAACTGTGTTTGAAAATTTAAAAGTTCAAAAGTATAGATTCAAATGAATTTTTGAATCTAAGTTGTTTTAAAAAGAAAATTGGATTGTAAATCAAGAATTAAAAATCAAATTCTTAAAAAGCAAGTTAAATCCAAGTTTTAAATTTAAGGTGAAACTAATGGATTTAAGTATTTCTCGAATTCAAACCTGAAATTTCAAATCAGTTTTAAAGATAAATATATAAAACCAGTTTAAATAAAATAGTTTTGAAAAGTAAATTTGTTTCAAATAGAATTTAAATTTGGTAAAAGTTTAAACAATAATCTTTTTGAACCTTGAATTCAAAATGGAATTTGGATTTCAATTTAAAAGTGTAATGTTCTAATACACTTTAATATTAATTAAGTTATTAAATAAGAAATAAATTATCTTAAGAATAATTAAGGCATTAAATGATTTAATTAATAAGATAATAAAGGAATGGTAATTTATTAAATTTATAAATTAATAATTTAGATTAATTTATAAATAAAGATAAATTAAGAAGTAAATTAGGAGATGATATTAGTTAATAAAGATAATTAACTAAAGATTACTAATTAATTAATGTGATTAATTTTGATAATTAATCAGATTAATTAGATAATCTATTATAAATGGTTAAGTGTAATTACTTGATTAATTACTTTTTTGTAATTAATTTTGATATAATGATTAATTTAACTTAATTAATTAAGTTTAATTAATTTAAGAAAATCATTTGATAAATTGATAAGTGTAATTACTTAATGTATGCAATGGAGCACAATTACTTAAGGAAGTAATTAATGTTAATTACTGAATGTAATTAATGAAAGATGATGTGGTAATAAAGTAATTTGGATAATTACTTTTGTAATTAATCAGAGGATTAATTAAAGGAGATAATTAATTATGGGATAATTAATTTATTAATTTGAGTAATTAAGGGTAGATAATTACTGGTTGTTATTAATCAAAGGTGATTAATAATTGTGTTTAATTAAAGATTAATTACTTAATGTAATTAATTTAATCAAAGTAATTTAATTTAAATCTAAATTAGAGATCATTAAATAATATAATTAATAATGTAAATTAAGAATTGTTTAATTAAGAAATAATTAATAATGTGGTGATTAATTTATGTAATTAATCAACAATAAATGTAATTAATTAAATTAATAAATAAGATAATAAATGTTAATTACTATAAATAATTTAGATTAATTAATTAATTAAGGACTAATTACCTATTGTAATTAGTGAATGATTAATCAAAGGTGTTTAATCAAGATGGATATTTAGAAGATGGTTAATTAATTTGATTTAAAATTAATTAATGGTTGTATAAGCAGGATTTATAGATAAGAATTAATTTAATTTACTTTATATTAATTAGAGATAGAAGTAGTTAATTTAATTCATTTTAAATTAATTACAAATGGTACAAATGGTATGATTATAAATCATTGCTTATGGATGAATGATATTGATATTTCATTTGATGATTGTGAATTCAGATCTGAGATGAATAATATCTATCTGATATGGATGCTTGGTTTAAATATGATAATATTAGTTATCTGTTTAGATGATAATATTGATTATTTGTTTATGAGATTATCTGTGATTATCTATTGTGATATTATGAATTATCCATCTGTGTGTGTATTGATTATATTGAATTAAACTATTAAGACTAAATAGACAACTTGGCCTTAAAAGACACGTTTTGGTTTTCGATGAGATCGGGATCGGTTTTCCACATTTGGAACATCCGAAAACCACATCGATTCCAAATGAACGATAGGTCGTGAATCTGAAGTGAAGATGAAGATTCAGATTGCAAGGGTTATCGTCGTTAACTCTGAGGGTGATTCCAAAATGAGTGTAACGAGATAATGCCTTTGGTTTCGTTCGAACCCGGAACGAACTTGTATGGATTGAATGCTTTCAACACATCGTCAGGTGGGCGATGAGCATTCTAAAAAATGTTTTCTCTAAAGGTAATCGTAGCCTCAAGCCTCATCAACCGGGAATGGCTAAAACAGGGGAGGTGCAGCAAGGTTAGGTGGGTCATGCCCAAGCAGGACAAGGATATTCCTCTGTCTAGATATCCTTTATTTTCGGCTGTGTGGGCGGTTGATTGCAACAACTGTCGGGGTTTATCTTGTTCGGGACTGTTCAGTAAGGAATGATTCCGGCCTTGTGTTGCAGGGGGTCGGGAGTGATCCTCGGTACGTTGATCTAGGCCACGTTGTGACGGACGGTACCTCAGTAGCCCTGCCATTGTATGGAATCCACAATCCAATAAGTGCCAACGGTTTTGATTGTATTACCCACTTTTGTGGCTAGTAGCTGGAATTTAATAGATGTAACAATTTCGGCTATTTTCTATTTACTTGAAAACCCTAGACCTATTATAATATCACTGAATTTCCTATCAAATGTTTTGGTTAGCGTAAGGTAAAAACTTACCCATGTTTATTTGTGGGGAGTCTTACGTGATACCTTTTGTTTTCAAAGGATTTCCAAAATTAAGCAACTTTAAACTGTTACACATACCAGACCCATGTCTGACCCGGAGTTTATTTTTGTTGTTCATAAACTCTCGGGTACCCAAATTTTTACGGGTAGCCAAGGGATTCAGGTTAGCTTTGACGAATTCTGGAGGAGCAATGGAGCAGGTGGCTTCAGCGTTGTAGATATATATAGTTCCGCTGTGTTGGTATCTCTGTATTGTTTGATTTGTGTTAACTAGACAGATGTTTATAACTGTCTAGTATGTTATGTATTGTCTGTATAACTCCGATTGATGTTGTATATTATGTAAATACTTATGTGATTATTATAATTTATCCGTTCCACTGTGAGATTCTGATGTTGTTGTTCTTTCTTCTCTATCATTTCTATTTGCTCATCCCTTTCTTTCTTAATGACGAAACGGTTTCCTGGGAGTAGGAAGCCGGGACGTCACAGTTGGTATCAGAGCGCTAGGTTGAGTGAATACCTATGCTCTTGAGTGATTTCTTTCCCGAGAGAGCGTATTTGTAATTTTGATATATATATATATATATATTTATTTATTTCTACCTATTGTTGGGTTACCTGTTCGGGTTTTCCAATATAAGCTATAAAGGTAGATATGGTAGTGGTGTGCGTAACACGATTACCAATGGTTGGAGTTTAAATGATTGAGGTTGGAAGTGTAATTGTCGAGACTGTAGACCTAATACCGTCTCGAGTAAGCTTTGGGTGGTGAAAGGATTTCATCGATCTCTGAAGGAAACCTGTTAAGGTTCGGAGTTCATTTTTGAAGTGTAATTTGGTCGAGCTAGTGTTTGGATCTGTCGGGCGGACGGAACCCAGTCATGATATCTTGATACATCAAGGTGTAGTAGCTGTGTGATGAGACACAGTGACTATGGATGTCTTCGAAGATGTTCTTTGGAACAAGTTATGGAAGAGTTCAGCTGGGTGTTCTGTTTTCTTTGAGGTCCGAGTTTCTCGAAGAGCTTTGGATTAGGAAGTCTTCTGGAATAGCAGTTTTTCTTGGGTAACTTCAGAAGCAGCAGAGTAGTTCCATTTCTTCGATGGATTGGCCACATAAGCGTAAGATATTCTGTTTGGTAAAGAGAGAGCAGTATCTTTGGAATTTGGCTGGATTGATCGCAAAAGTGACTTGCGATAGTTTGAGGATTCTTTTGTGTTTCAGAGATTTTTCTGTATGTCTTCAAGGAGTCAGATTTGTGTCAACATTTGGAGATTGAGTTGGGTATCAACTGGATTTCAGAAGTGGTACCGATGGATCAGCTTAGTAATAGGAGGGTTTTTGAGTCGTGGAAGTAGCTCAGGTTTTGGAGAAACCGCGGAGTTTTCTTTTTGGATATGTGAGCTTTATGTTTGGAATGTGTTGTCCAGTCTGTGCTTGAGTTCATCATCAGCATTTTCATTTGTTCAATCAGAGTTGCGCAGTGGAAGCATGGTGGTAGCTGTTTAGTTGGGAAGCTATGGGATGTTGCAGTGTTGGATTGGAGAGTTCTACAGGAGATTTTTCGGGATCTGAGGCCAGATTGGAGTGCACCTGTTTTATCTTTTTTCGATAAGAGAAGTGAGTTCCATTTTCTGATTTGGAATAGAGTGTATTCAGAGTTTTGAGTTGATCTTGGAAAGGTCATTTTATTGGGCTGTCTTTGGTTCAGTTTGTTTCTGAGGAACATCGGCAAGAGTTGAGCTGATCAGGAAGGATGTAGACGACCTAGGATCGTTCGAAGAGCTTTGTGGATAGGAGACGAAGGAATAGGGATTCCCAAATCGGAGATTTGATTGTGGATAAGTGTTTGGTCTTCAGGATTGAACTATCAGTTTGGATAACTGAAATTCGTTGTGTTTCACGTATCTATGAGGGAGTACGTGTAAGATCTACCTCTGGTTGTAGAATCAGCGGTTCAGGGAGTTATAGTTGTTGATTCAGACTTGCCTGTAATCTGATATTCTGTCTTGTTTTGTAGATCTAGATGAGTGGAAGTTTTGTCGCTTAGTGGCATTGTTTGTTTGGATTCTATAGAGCGAGTAACCCGGTATTTATACTTGGGGGAAACTCGAGAAAATTCTATCCGGAATCTTGTCTGGATAGCTAGATTTGTTTGTTTGGATGAATTGGTTGCTATGATTGTTAGCTTATGGTTGATATATGCTTGTGTTTAAAATAAATATTTAATTAGGTTATTAAATTACCTTTGTTTTAAATTTCGGGGATGAAATTCTTTTAAGGGAGGAAGAATGTGATATCCCGGAAATTTGGGGCAATATCTATTTAATAATCTACATTAAAAATTAAATTGATTTGATAATATTTGTTAAAAATATTTAAATTGATTTAATCATCTTCTTTTAAATAGATATTTAATTGATAATTTGTCTTTTAAAAGCTAATTTAAATCGTTTCTATTTATAATGTATATATTTATATATTGGTATATATATTATAAATAGATAAGTTTTGTTTTGAAATTTAAATAGATAAACCTATGTTTTCTAATTCTATTATTTTCGATAATTTGGAAATTTTGTATTGAATAAATAATAATATAATTTTAAAAATACTCAAGATAAAGTTTAATTTGTTTAAAATGGTTTAGCCTAGAGTTTAAATTAAATAAAATGTTTTGTTTTGTTTTAAATATAGCTTGATAAATAAGTATTTATATTTTAAAGAGATAGTTTCTTTTGAAAATTTATTTTCGATTTAATAATGAGTTTTATTTAAACAATAATAATAATGTAATATCTTTACAATGGATTTTAAATAAATAGGAATTGTTATTTTAAACCTATGTTTTGGAAAATTAAGATTTGTAAGTTTAAAAGTAAAATAAGTCTTATAACAAAGATTTATATAAGTTTAAATAATAAGTGTAATAATAACAAGCACTTGTATTAGAAATAAAATTTAATACATAAGTAAAGTTTATAACTAATAACTAGAATAAGCTAAGAACAAAAGTAAGATATAATATGCAGGCAAGTAGTAAAAATAAAGCAAGGTTAGGAGACAAAACAAAGAAAGGTACATAAAATATGCAGGATAAAGAAAGAAAATGCAAAGCAAAGTTAAGAAAACAAATGACTAAAGCAATTTTTATAATGTGTATGTAAAATACAAAAGCATGTAATCATGTCTGTACAATAATTATGTTGGCAATTAAACAAAATAAAATAAAATGCTTGTAGCTTGTAAATAAAGTATGCAGGCAAGAATAGATTAAGATTCAGACAGGTATAAAAAAATATATCTTTGTGCATGTTAAACATACAAGGAAGTTTGTAGAGCAAGCTAAAGTAAAGCAGTAGAATAGGATGCTGGCATAGAAATGATAAAATCAGCTGAGTAGGGAACATAAGTACTTAAACATTTAATGCTAGCACAACTTAAGTCAATTCGAACTGTTTTAAAAATCAACTCAGCCCCTAATTAAAAGATTTTGCCTAATACAAACAAAAACAAGTAGTGTACCTGTATGTGCTTAACTCAGTTATCACCTTCCCCTATAAACTTCTATATATACATGTCTTTCTTCTTTAGTTTGTTCAACATTGCATAGTAAATTTAACATATACAAGTAGCATTTCTATTTTGTTTACTACTGAAGCATCATCAACAAGGCAAGAAGTTTTGGAAAGCAAACTACTTTCCAGTTTTAAAGTTCAAAACTGTCAAACCAGAAGGCTCTGTTCTTCAAATTTCTGTGAGTAACATTTTTTTTTAAAATTATTTAAGTTTTACAATCTGATGCATGTTGATATTTGGATGCTTAAGTATATGGTTTGAATATTTATTTAATCATTTTACTCTGGTGTTTGTGTGATGGAAATTTTGTATAGTTCAAACCTGCAAATTCAAACCGCTTCCATTTAAAACTTGCTCTGTTTCTTTTCAAAACTTTGGTGAGCAATATTCTTTTGATTGAACTAAATTAGTTGCTTGTGTATAACTAGAAAAAAATGTTTATGTTGTAAATTGCTGATATGTTTATATGTGAAAGTGTGGATGTATACATCCTGTACAAATTTTGAGATGCCTCTGATTGTTTTACCCAGGTCAGAATGTGCAAACAAATATTTATTTTTGTTCAAATCACAACCAGGATTGTAAATACAAACCAAGATGGTTTGTTTGTACAGGAATTTAACTTTAAAATTTTGTTTAAGCTAAATCAACTTATCAATGTCACTGGAAACCAAAATGTTTGAGCAAACTTTAGACAAATTAAAATCTAAACTTTTTAATTTACGAATTCAACGATATATACTGAATTCTTATACTTTAATATGAATTTAAAAAAAAAAATTATAATTTTTAGAATGGGCATTTAAGAGCAGTTCTGGAATGAATATAAAATGCAAACTTGGGGGTTTCTGGTGATCTAAGGGGATTGGGAGGTCGGGTTTGTGGCTGGTGATAGGGGAGTGACCGGAGGTGTTGGGAAAAATAACCGGAGTTGCTCCGGTTCATCGAGGAAGCGGCGGTGGGGATTTGTTTTTTTTAACCTAGTTTGAGTGCTTTGAAGTTTTGGATCAGTGCAACCTCTCTGGTTGACCGAGTGTTATGGGGTCTTGGAGGTGGCTAGAGGTGTGATGGTCGAAGCTGATGCCGGAGTTTCTGGTGGTCTGGCGGTCGGAGCAGCGAGGAGGAGGTGTTGACAGGTTCGAGGGGGAAGCCTGTTTATGTTTCCAGGTTTTGTATTATGAACTCGATCTTCATTCGAGCGAGTAGGTGTCTTCGGTGGGGACGTGATGGCATCTGGTGATGGTAGGGGTCATGTTGAAGCTCAGGTGGGAGGCCGGAGTTGGTTGGGGCCACGGTGCACGTGCACCGTGCCATTAAAGTGATTGGGTTTCTTTTTCTGTTTGCGGTTGTTGTTTTTTTTTTTGCTGGGAAAACTCGGGACATACTCGAGTCGTTCGAGTATATGACTCGAAGTGGGGAAGTGGAGGACTCGAAGCATACGTGCTTTGGTCTCGGCTGTGTTGTTTTGCTAACAGGTTATACAGAACTGCCTGAAGTTAAATTTAAACCTGATTTAAAGCAAATTAGATTTGCAAGCTAGTGGTAACCAAAATTTAAAACTAGTGTGATATTGAACTCAAATGAATGTAAGTTTGTCAACTAAGTTTAAACAAAGTTTAAAATCAGCTGGAATGTGAATTCAAAATTATTTTTTTTAATTCAAATCTGAAATAAATGAATTTTTATAAAAAAATAAAATAAATGGAATATGGGTTTCTTTCAGGTTTAAAAACCTGACAACTTCAGGTTTGTAATTAAATGGTAAAACCTGAAACAGAATGTAAACTGTGTTAGAAATTTTAAAAGTTCAAAAGTATAGATTCAAATGAATTTTTGAATCTAAGTTGTTTTTAAAAAAAAAAAAGGATTGTAAATCAAGAATTAAAAATCAAATTCTTAAAAAGCAAGTTAAATCCATGTTTTAAATTCAAGGTGAAACTAATGGATTCAAGTATTTCTCGAATTCAAACCTGAAATTTCAAATTAGTTTTAAAGATAAATATATAAAACCAGTTTAAATAAAATAGTTTTGAAAAGTAAATTTGTTTCAAATAGAATTTAAATTTGGTAAAAGTTTAAACAATAATCTTTTTGAACCTTGAATTCAAAATGGAATTTGGATTTCAATTTAAAAGTGTAATGTTCTAATACACTTTAATATTAATTAAGTTATTAAATAAGAAATAAATTATCTTAAGAATAATTAAGGCATTAAATGATTTAATTAATAAGATAATAAAGGAATGGTAATTTATTAAATTTATAAATTAATAATTCAGATTTATTTATCAATAAAGATAAATTAAGAAGTAAATTAGGAGATGATATTAGTTAATAAAGATAATTAACTAAAGATTACTAATTAATTAATGTGATTAATTTTGATAATTAATCAGATTAATTAGACAATCTATTGTAAATGGTTAAGTGTAATTACTTGATTAATTACTTTTTTGTAATTAATTTTGATATAATGATTAATTTAAGTTAATTAATTAAGTTTAATTAATTTAAGAAAATCATTTGATAAATTGATAAGTGTAATTACTTAATGTATGCAATGGAGCACAATTACTTAAGGAAGTAATTAATGTTAATTACTGAATGTAATTAATGAAAGATGATGTGTTAATAAAGTAATTTGGATAATTACTTTTGTAATTAATCAGAGGATTAATTAAAGGAGATAATTAATTATGGGATAATTAATTTATTAATTTGAGTAATTAAGGGTAGATAATTACTGGTTGTTATTAATCAAAGGTGATTAATAATTGTGTTTAATTAAAGATTAATTACTTAATGTAATTAATTTAATCAAAGTAATTTAATTTAAATCTAAATTAGTGATCATTAAATAATATAATTAATAATGTAAATTAAGAATTGTTTAATTAAGAAATAATTAATAATGTGGTGATTAATTTATGTAATTAATCAACAATAAATGTAATTAATTAAATTAATAAATAATATAATAAATGTTAATTACTATAAATAATTTAGAATAATTAATTAATTAAGGACTAATTACCTATTGTAATTAGTGAATGATTAATCAAAGGTGTTTAATCAAGATGGATATTTAGAAGTGTAACAACCCTGAGATTGCAATTACCGAATGATAAGTTAAAAATTTTGATTTTTGAGTTAAAAAGGGGGCTAAACAAATTTTTGGGAATTTAAATTTGCGATTGGTTTGCAAATTAAAATATTTTGGGTTGAAATGGGGAATTTTTAAATAAAAAGTGATTATGGGTTAATGGGCCAAATGAGATAATTACATGGTTTTAATTAAAACTAGGATGCTTATTAGGATTTTTATTCACATGATAACCTTAGGAAAATAAACTAAGTCCTAATGGGTTTTAAAACCTCTTACCATGACCCATTAACCAACCCACTCCTATTTAATATCTCAAACTCCTTCCATAAACCCTAACCCTCCTCCTCTTCATAAATTCCTAAAACCTAAATCTAAACAAAATTAATGGCCTCCATTTAGAAGCTCCATCTCCTTCTCTTCATAAATTAGTTTAATCCTAGAAGAAAAAGAAAAGAGAAGAAGAAAGGTAATGCAATCTCTCCTATTCTCTAATCCTCCTTCTTAATCCTATTTATCTCCTCCATCTTGTAGTAATTATTGTGTATTTTTTTGTTGATTTTGGGTCCTTGAAGTCTCTTGAGATTTGCTTGGAGGTTGAGGGTTTGGCTTGCTTGATATTGTGCACACAACCCATTTTATCATTTGCTTCATTAAGGTAATTACTATCTATTAGTAATATATGCTAGCTGAAATTATAATCAATTTATTGCAGTTAGTAAATTAGGCATATCTCATTCATCTTAAATCGGAATTAAGATTTTCTTGAAGTTCTGGAAAGCACATTCTGTAGGCTATAACTTTTATGTTTTGAGCTCTGCCTAATTTTGGTGTTTGAATGGTTGAAATCACGTTTGTTTGTCGCTGACCTGACAACAAACTACAGGGTTGATAAAATAAAAACCTGAAATTGATTTGGCCATAAGTAACTCGTTTCTTATCCAAATCTAATAATTTTGGATGTTCTGGAAAGCATAGATTTAGGGCTAAAACTTTCATGTTTTGAGTTTCATGAAATTTTGAAGTTAATTTGGTTAAAACTGTGCATTCTTACCACTGTCCCGAGAGCACAACGACAGTGATATAGAATCTAGATCTGAGAATTGTTTTAGTCATAGAATCTTCATCTCTAGTCGGAATTTGAAGATCTTGGTCATTCCGGAAAGCTTAGAAACTAAGCTACAACTTTCATTTTACTCATTTTGCCAGAATTTGAAGTTTACTATGCCAAAATTATGGTTTTTTATCTCTGGCCAGTTAGTGCATAGCTATAGGCCTTAGTCTCTTTTCTCCCGTTGTTTTCAGCGTAGAATCCCGACTTTGCGACGCCATCCCGGGCTCGTCCAATGTCGGATTTTATCGATTTTGGTCTCGTTGGAAAGGGGGAGTTCCGAACTCCATCTCTGGAAAATTTGGGCAACATTGGAGTTCGTTTGGTACTTCGATTCTCGCGCCAAACTTAGACTCTGGTCGCTGTTGGAAAACAGTGTGAATCTTTTTCTGGGTTCAACTTTGAGACGTCGCTGCGGCTTCGTCTCATCTCGGAATCCAGAAATTCTTTTTGCATCTTAAAGTAGGGATGTCGAACTACATGCCTACCAGTTTTCATGCCATTTGGACACAGTTTGCTGGTCCAAATAAATTGCCGAACTTGGGTTCGCGGCAGTTTTTGAATGGTTTCAAACACTTAGAATATTTTTGATGATTTTCTGGCTTTCGTCGATTTCTTTGAGATTTGTCCCTGGATTTCGTACACGGACTTTATAAAAAGGATTTAAAAGGATTTTTCACTCCAAAATGGCTTTTGAAAATTATTATATAATATTATTTTTAATTATTAAATTAATTACTCCATAATAGGAGACTTTTCAAAAGACCGTTTTAAAGTGATTTCAAACCAATTATAAATCCGTTTCGCACCATTATTTTCTATAACAAAAATCTCACACTCACTTTTAGCACATCGAGCGAAGTGGAAAGGTGCTTAAACGGTTAGGAAATCTCCGGCCTATGGAACCGTGTGTATTTTCTTTCCGGTTAATCCCCGACCTATCCGATTGATGGTTTTGACCTTTGGGTCTAGTTTACCGATGATACGAGGTGGACTTTTTATTATTGGAGTGTGAGCATGCTATTGGTTAGTAAACCGTTTAGTGCGAACGTGGGGTATGGGACTCATTGTTAACACTTTACGGGTTCCTCTCCAAGAAGTTTGTGACACATTAGCCTCTGGGCGGCCAGTACTGGACCTCTGGGTCACCACGCCTCTGGGCAACCGTCTCTGGACACCTGCTCTATGGAGCAGTTTTTATTCGGCATGTGCCTCTGGGCCTTTATCCTTCTGGGAAGGATCTTGCCGTTTCGCGCGTTCCGCATCTGTGCGAGTGATCGATCACAACTCTACAGTACTTGGCAACAACGACTCTGGTCGGTGCACGTGCAATATTTGTATTATCTGATGATTTTTATATCCATTCGAGTATCGCGATTCGGTGTTGGTTCTATGGAACCATACGATGTAAGTACGATTACCTTGTGGATTCACAGTGTCTCTGGACACTGCATTTCTGTATTCGATTTCATGATTTTTCATTATATCCCTATTGCTCTTTGGAGCATCGATCTTTGCTTGGGCATTGATTATTGACTCTGGTCACTCTTGGGATTATTGCCTATGGGCAACTTTATATAGCTTTGGCTACGCCGATGATATGAGGCGATTTTATTTATTCTACACTTTGGTGTTGATTTTCTCTTTGGAGATTTTTACTGTTTATTGATGATTAGGGATCGTCATTATATTCATGTAGTCCAGATTACTCTTCTCTTTGGAGAAGTATTGTTTTATTTATGTACTGCATTATATATATCTCAGTTATTACTGATTATTTAGCTAGCCTGACCCGAGTGTTTTCGCTCGGGTCAGACCGAGTTGTTTCAGGTTAGGTCTCTGGACTTAGCTTTCTGTGCTTCCGCTTGGACATTATCTACTGTGCTGATAGATAGCTCTTTTATTTGTCCACTATTCAGCTACTCTGTTATTTCAGACTCTTATGTACCTATTTTTGACTCACATATGTGAGCGGTGGCTTTGTACCCACTTATAGTATTTGGATCTGTATTGATGATGTATTGTTCTGGGATGTTATATCTGTTATGTGATTCTGTTCTGTGATGTTTATCATTTATTACTATGCTTATTCTGATAGGTCTTTAGCCATTGTAATTTCGTTATAAATATTTATTGAATAGGTCGAACCACTTGAAAAAAAAATAGATACCATCTTTTCGACGTATTCAGTAGATAGTTATAGCTTGATTACAAATGGTCGCTTCCATTATACTCTATTCTCCGTTCTAGTAGACGGTATTACTCCGTAATACTCTTTACTAGAGTGGGTCTCGGAGTGGGGCGTTACATTTTGGTATCAGAGCCTGGTTTCAGGAATAAGCATAATAAACACAGAACAGTAACACTTAGTACAATACATCTTAGTATGATTCAAATATTACAAAGCCCTTTGCTCATGACATTGGATAGATAAGTTAGGAATATGTTTAGGAATACATTTATATTCCGTAGTGTTCCATTTGAATTATCTATCTTTGAATCGTGCTTAACTCGCATCTTCATCTCAGCCTCGAGGTATGCATCCTTCCGTTCTTGAAGGTTCTCTTTTATTTCGTGATAGACCTTGTAGAGTTCTCTTTGATACGGGTGCCTCTCACTCATTCATATCAAAGGAGCTAGTAGATGCGTTATCCTTGGATGTTACTTGTCTGGTTTCTTCACTAAGGATTGTGAATCCCATTGGTGGATCCACGACCCTTAGCTTACTCTATGAGAATATAGATATTGATCTTTGAGGCTTTTCTTTCTGTGCAAATCTCCATGTTATGGAGTATTTGGGATTTGATATGATTCTTGGCATGGATTGGCTCGCTCAGCACGACGCCAAAATTATTTGTTCGGAGCGGATATTATTTCTTCGTCATCCTGACTCGTCCGCTCCATTAGCTATTGCTCTTCAGGATGTTGGGATTTCTGATGTTACTTTATTTTCTCTTGATTCACGAGATGAGGATTTGGACATATCTCGTATTCCTGTTGTTCGGGATTTCCCCGATATATTCGAGCCAGTATCAGGCCTGCCGCCAAAGCGGGCCATTGAGTTCCGCATCGATCTCATTCCAGGCTCCCACCCAGTTGGGCGTCCTCCCACGAGGATGTCTACTAAAGAGAATGAGGAACTCAGGAAGCAGTTAGTAGAGCTTGAGGCGAAGCAGCTCATTCGGTCCAGTTCTTCGCCATGGGGTGCTGCTGTGGTCTTCGTTAAGAAGCCCGATGGCTCTCTTAGGCTTTGCATTGACTATCGCAAGCTTAATGAGTTGACCATCAGAAATCGTTATCCATTGCCACGGATAGACGATATGTTTGATCAGTTGAGCGGTGCAAAGGTCTTTTCACAGCTCGACCTTGCCACCGGATTTCATCAGCTCCGAGTTGCGGAAGATAGCATTCCTCTTACCGCTTTCCGCACTCGTTATGGTTCTTTTGAGTGGTTGGTCATGCCATTCGGCTTGACGAACGCACCGGCTTTCTTCGTCAATCTTATGAATCGAGTATTCCGGGAATACATCGATAGATTCGTTTTGGTATTCATCGACGATATTCTTATTTACTCTAGATCTGAGGCAGAACATGCTCATCATTTGCGGATTGTCTTGGATACTCTTCGTCAGCATCAGCTTAAGGCCAAGCTCTCCAAGTGCCATTTTTGGGAAAGCAAGGTCAAGTTCTTGGGCCATATTGTATCATCGGAGGGTGTTTCTGTCGATCCTGCCAAGATCGAAGCTATTCAGAATTGGAAGCAGCCCGAGAACGTTCATGATATTCGCAGCTTCCTTGGTCTGGCGGGTTATTACCGTCGGTTTGTCAAGGATTTCTCTCGAGTTGCACTTCCCCTTACGACGCTGACTCGTAAGGGTGTTCGCTTTATTTGGTCTGATAAGTGTGAAGCTTCTTTTCAGCGATTGAAGGAACTTCTCACTCATGCTCCTATTTTTGTGGTTCCTGAGAGTAACCAGGATCTGGTTGTTTACACTGATGCTTGTGGTAGCGAGCTTGGTGCTGTGCTTATGCAGAAGGATCGGGTAGTTGCTTATGCTTCCAGGCAACTGCGTCTGAATGAGGTTCGCTATCCTACTCATGATCTTGAGTTAGCAGCTATCGTCTTTGCCTTGAAGACGTGGCGTCACTTTCTATTAGGCGAACGTTTCACTCTTTACACCGATCATAAGTCGCTGAAGTATCTATTCAGTCAGAGGGATCTCAATATGAGGCAGCAGCGATGGCTTGAGTTTCTCGCCTCATATGATTTAGATATTCAGTATACCCCTGGCAAGGGTAATCGTGTGGCAGATGCGCTCAGTCGCAAGCACTCGGCGGTAGTTACTATGATGATTGCCAAGTGGGATGTTCTTGAGACTCTATCTTTATGTGATATTAGAGATCGAGCTCCATCTTCTGATTCTCCAGTCTTATTATTCAGCTGGGAAGCTCGTCCTGTCTTATTGGATCGCATTGCCCATGCTCAGTGGCAGGATCCAGACTTATTGCATCTTATTCACCTTCTCGAGTCGGGATCCAATGATGAGACATTGCTGGATCATTCTCTTGATTTTCATCGGTGTCTTCGTAGGAAGAACCGTATTGTTGTACCATCTGATTTATCACTTAGGCATGACATTCTAGACGAGTGTCATCGCTCTAAGTACACTATTCATCCCGGTTCGAGTAAGATGTATGCCGATATGTGCCAGCTATATTATTGGGAGGGTTTGAAGAGAGATGTTGCAAGTTATGTAAGCCGTTGCATGACTTGTCAACAGATCAAAGCCGAGCATCAACGTCCATCTGGTCTTCTTCAGCCGCTAGAGATTCCATTATGGAAATGGGATCAGATTTCCATGGATTTTATTGACGGTCTGCCTCGATCGAGGTCAGGCCATACTTCTATCTGGGTTATTGTTGATCGCTTGACCAAAGCGGCTCATTTTATTCCTATTAAGTCCACTCGGACTGCTCCTCAGCTTGCCAAGCTATATGTGAAGGAAGTCGTTCGACTTCATGGCATTCCTAGCTCTATCGTCTGTGATCGAGACACTATCTTTACTAGTCACTTCTGGAAGTGCCTACAGTCAGCTTTGGGCACAAAGCTGAATCTCTCGACGGCTTATCATCCTCAGACCGACGGTCAGACGGAGAGGGTGAATCGTGTTTTGGAGGATCTTTTGCGCTGTTGTATTCTAGATTTCGGAGGTAGTTGGGAGGATCACTTACCGCTTGTAGAGTTCTCCTACAACAACAGCTATCAGTCTAGTATTGGCATGGCACCTTTCGAGGCTCTATACGGAAGGTCATGTCGCTCTCCTGCTTATTGGTTAGAATCTGGAGAGAAGCTCATTCTTGGTCCAGATTCAGTTCGGGAATCTTCTGAAAAGATTGTTCTTATCCGTCAGAGAATGAGAGAGGCACAGGACCGCCAGACATCCTACGCGGACAACCGTAGGAAGCATCTTGAGTTCTCCATTGGCGATTCTGTCTTTATTCGGATTTCTCCTATGAAGGGGGTTGTGCGTTTCAACTCTACAGGGAAGTTGGCTCCTCGCTATATTGGACCACTTCCTATTACGGAACGCATCGGCCCTGTTGCTTATAGAGTGGCTCTACCTGCTCATTTCTCTGGAATACATGATGTGTTCCATGTTTCTCAGCTTCGAAAGTGTGTGCGCAATCCTGATTCTATTATCGAGCCTCATATCGTACCTGATTTGGAGATCTCACCCGATCTGTCTATAGAACAGCAACCTCTTCGTGTGCTTGATTCGGAGATCAGACGTCTTCGAAACAAAGAGGTTCCGCTTGTGAAGATTCAATGGTCGTCTAATCCTAAGGACTGCACTTGGGAGACCAGAGAATTCATCGAGCGTACTTAACCTGGTTTTCTTTCATCTTCCGACATGGGTGAGCATCTATATTTTATCTTCTGTATTCCTTGTGTGGATTAGATGTTATAGACGACTTCTATATTTAAAGAATTGCGGGGACGCAATTTTCTTAAGGGGGGGAGTCTGTAACAACCCTGAGATTGCAATTACCGAATGATAAGTTAAAAATTTTGATTTTTGAGTTAAAAAGGGGGCTAAACAAATTTTTGGGAATTTAAATTTGCGATTGGTTTGCAAATTAAAATATTTTGGGTTGAAATGGGGAATTTTTAAATAAAAAGTGATTATGGGTTAATGGGCCAAATGAGATAATTACATGGTTTTAATTAAAACTAGGATGCTTATTAGGATTTTTATTCACATGATAACCTTAGGAAAATAAACTAAGTCCTAATGGGTTTTAAAACCTCTTACCATGACCCATTAACCAACCCACTCCTATTTAATATCTCAAACTCCTTCCATAAACCCTAACCCTCCTCCTCTTCATAAATTCCTAAAACCTAAATCTAAACAAAATTAATGGCCTTCATTTAGAAGCTCCATCTCCTTCTCTTCATAAATTAGTTTAATCCTAGAAGAAAAAGAAAAGAGAAGAAGAAAGGTAATGCAATCTCTCCTATTCTCTAATCCTCCTTCTTAATCCTATTTATCTCCTCCATCTTGTAGTAATTATTGTGTATTTTTTTGTTGATTTTGGGTCCTTGAAGTCTCTTGAGATTTGCTTGGAGGTTGAGGGTTTGGCTTGCTTGATATTGTGCACACAACCCATTTTATCATTTGCTTCATTAAGGTAATTACTATCTATTAGTAATATATGCTAGCTGAAATTATAATCAATTTATTGCAGTTAGTAAATTAGGCATATCTCATTCATCTTAAATCGGAATTAAGATTTTCTTGAAGTTCTGGAAAGCACATTCTGTAGGCTATAACTTTTATGTTTTGAGCTCTGCCTAATTTTGGTGTTTGAATGGTTGAAATCACGTTTGTTTGTCGCTGACCTGACAACAAACTACAGGGTTGATAAAATAAAAACCTGAAATTGATTTGGCCATAAGTAACTCGTTTCTTATCCAAATCTAATAATTTTGGATGTTCTGGAAAGCATAGATTTAGGGCTAAAACTTTCATGTTTTGAGTTTCATGAAATTTTGAAGTTAATTTGGTTAAAACTGTGCATTCTTACCACTGTCCCGAGAGCACAACGACAGTGATATAGAATCTAGATCTGAGAATTGTTTTAGTCATAGAATCTTCATCTCTAGTCGGAATTTGAAGATCTTGGTCATTCCGGAAAGCTTAGAAACTAAGCTACAACTTTCATTTTACTCATTTTGCCAGAATCTGAAGTTTACTATGCCAAAATTATGGTTTTTTATCTCTGGCCAGTTAGTGCATAGCTATAGGCCTTAGTCTCTTTTCTCCCGTTGTTTTCAGCGTAGAATCCCGACTTTGCGACGCCATCCCGGGCTCGTCCAATGTCGGATTTTATCGATTTTGGTCTCGTTGGAAAGGGGGAGTTCCGAACTCCATCTCTGGAAAATTTGGGCAACATTGGAGTTCGTTTGGTACTTCGATTCTCGCGCCAAACTTAGACTCTGGTCGCTGTTGGAAAACAGTGTGAATCTTTTTCTGGGTTCAACTTTGAGACGTCGCTGCGGCTTCGTCTCATCTCGGAATCCAGAAATTCTTTTTGCATCTTAAAGTAGGGATGTCGAACTACATGCCTACCAGTTTTCATGCCATTTGGACACAGTTTGCTTGCCGAACTTGGGTTCGCGGCAGTTTTTGAATGGTTTCAAACACTTAGAATATTTTTGATGATTTTCTGGCTTTCGTCGATTTCTTTGAGATTTGTCCCTGGATTTCGTACACGGACTTTATAAAAAGGATTTAAAAGGATTTTTCACTCCAAAATGGCTTTTGAAAATTATTATATAATATTATTTTTAATTATTAAATTAATTACTCCATAATAGGAGACTTTTCAAAAGACCGTTTTAAAGTGATTTCAAACCAATTATAAATCCGTTTCGCACCATTATTTTCTATAACAAAAATCTCACACTCACTTTTAGCACATCGAGCGAAGTGGAAAGGTGCTTAAACGGTTAGGAAATCTCCGGCCTATGGAACCGTGTGTATTTTCTTTCCGGTTAATCCCCGACCTATCCGATTGATGGTTTTGACCTTTGGGTCTAGTTTACCGATGATACGAGGTGGACTTTTTATTATTGGAGTGTGAGCATGCTATTGGTTAGTAAACCGTTTAGTGCGAACGTGGGGTATGGGACTCATTGTTAACACTTTACGGGTTCCTCTCCAAGAAGTTTGTGACACATTAGCCTCTGGGCGGCCAGTACTGGACCTCTGGGTCACCACGCCTCTGGGCAACCGTCTCTGGACACCTGCTCTATGGAGCAGTTTTTATTCGGCATGTGCCTCTGGGCCTTTATCCTTCTGGGAAGGATCTTGCCGTTTCGCGCGTTCCGCATCTGTGCGAGTGATCGATCACAACTCTACAGTACTTGGCAACAACGACTCTGGTCGGTGCACGTGCAATATTTGTATTATCTGATGATTTTTATATCCATTCGAGTATCGCGATTCGGTGTTGGTTCTATGGAACCATACGATGTAAGTACGATTACCTTGTGGATTCACAGTGTCTCTGGACACTGCATTTCTGTATTCGATTTCATGATTTTTCATTATATCCCTATTGCTCTTTGGAGCATCGATCTTTGCTTGGGCATTGATTATTGACTCTGGTCACTCTTGGGATTATTGCCTATGGGCAACTTTATATAGCTTTGGCTACGCCGATGATATGAGGCGATTTTATTTATTCTACACTTTGGTGTTGATTTTCTCTTTGGAGATTTTTACTGTTTATTGATGATTAGGGATCGTCATTATATTCATGTAGTCCAGATTACTCTTCTCTTTGGAGAAGTATTGTTTTATTTATGTACTGCATTATATATATCTCAGTTATTACTGATTATTTAGCTAGCCTGACCCGAGTGTTTTCGCTCGGGTCAGACCGAGTTGTTTCAGGTTAGGTCTCTGGACTTAGCTTTCTGTGCTTCCGCTTGGACATTATCTACTGTGCTGATAGATAGCTCTTTTATTTGTCCACTATTCAGCTACTCTGTTATTTCAGACTCTTATGTACCTATTTTTGACTCACATATGTGAGCGGTGGCTTTGTACCCACTTATAGTATTTGGATCTGTATTGATGATGTATTGTTCTGGGATGTTATATCTGTTATGTGATTCTGTTCTGTGATGTTTATCATTTATTACTATGCTTATTCTGATAGGTCTTTAGCCATTGTAATTTCGTTATAAATATTTATTGAATAGGTCGAACCACTTGAAAAAAAAATAGATACCATCTTTTCGACGTATTCAGTAGATAGTTATAGCTTGATTACAAATGGTCGCTTCCATTATACTCTATTCTCCGTTCTAGTAGACGGTATTACTCCGTAATACTCTTTACTAGAGTGGGTCTCGGAGTGGGGCGTTACAAGAAGATGGTTAATTAATTTGATTTAAAATTAATTAATGGTTGTATAAGCAAGATTTATAGATAAGAATTAATTTAATTTACTTTAAATTAATTAGAGATAGAAGTAGTTAATTTAATTCATTTTAAATTAATTACAAATGGTACAAATGGTATGATTATAAATCATTGCTTATGGATGAATGATATTGATATTTCATTTGATGATTGTGAATTCAGATCTGACATGAATAATATCTATCTGATATGGATGCTTGGTTTAAATATGATAATATTAGTTATCTGTTTAGATGATAATATTGATTATCTGTTTTTGAGATTATCTGTGATTATCTATTGTGATATTATGAATTATCCATCTGTGTGTGTATTGATTATATTGAATTAAACTATTAAGACTAAATAGACAACTTGGCCTTAAAAGACACGTTTTGGTTTTCGATGAGACCGGGATCGGTTTTCCACATTTGGAACATCCGAAAACCACATCGATTCCAAATTGACGATAGGTCGTGAATCTGAAGTGAAGAAGAAGATTCAGATTGCAAGGGTTATCGTCGTTAAATCTGAGGGTGATTCTAAAATGAGTGTAACGAGATAATGCCTTCGGTTTCGTTCGAACCCGGAACGAACTTGTATGGATTGAATGCTTTCAACACATCGTCAGGTGGGCGATGAGCATTCTAAGAAAATGTTTTCTCTAAAGGTAATCTTAGCCTCAAGCCTCATCAACCGGGAATGGCTAAAACAGGGGAGGTGCAGCAAGGTTAGGTGGGTCGTGCCCAAGCAGGACAAGAATATTCCCCTGTCTAGATGTCCCTTTATTTTCGGCTGTGTGGGCGGTTGATTGGAACAACTGCCGGGGTTTATCTTGTTCGGGACTGTTCAGTAAGGAATGGTTCCGGCCTTGTGTTGCAGGGGGTCGGGAGTGATCCTAGGTACGTTGATCTAGGCCACATGCTGTGATGGGCGGTACCCCAGTAGCCCTGCCATTGTATGGAATCCACAATCCAATAAATGCCAACGGTTTTGATTGTATTACCCACTTTTGTGGCTAGTAGCCAGAATTTAATAGATCTAACAATTTCGGGTATTTTCTATTTACTTGAAAACTCTAGACCTATTATAATATCACTGAATTTCTTATCAAATGTTTTGGTTAGCGTAAGGTAAAAACTTACCCATGTTTATTTGTGGGGAGTCTTACGTGATACCTTTTGTTTTCAATGGATTTCCAAAAATAAGCAACTTTAAACTGTTACCCATGTCTGACCCGGAGTTTTTTTTGTTTTTCATAAACTCTCGGGTACCCAAATTTTTACGGGTAGCCAAGGGATTCAGGTTAGCTTTGACGAATTCTGGAGGAGCAAAGGAGCAGGTGGCTTCAGCGTTGTATATATATATATAGTTCCGCTGTGTTGGTATCTCTGTATTGTTTGAGTTGTGTTAACTAGACAGATGTTTATAACTGTCTAGTATGTGATGTATTGTCTGTATAACTCTGATAGATGTTGTATATTATGTAAATACTTATGTGATTATTATAATTTATCCGTTCCGCTGTGAGATTCTGATGTTGTTGTTCTTTCTTCTCTATCATTTCTATTTTCTCATCCCTTTCTTTCTTAATGACGAAACGGTTTCCTGGGCGTAGGAAGCCGGGACGTCACATTATCATATCCTTTAAAAACTTCCCTTCAAATCATTTTAATACATCAAAATATCATAACCTTTCAAAGCTTCATTTTTCAAATCATTTAATATCAAAATATCACATCTTTCAAAACTTCGTTTCAAATCATTTTAATATATCAAAATATCATATTTTTCAGTACCACATTTCAAATCATTTTAATATATCAAAATATCATATCTTTTCGAAACCACATTTCAAATCGTTATTCATTTTATTCAATTTAAAATACCATTTCAATTCATATTTCAAAACAGTTTATATTCCAAAAAAATCATTATTAATCACAAAAATGAAGTTATTATGTTAAAAATTAAATTATTAAATTCCCAATATTTTCAACTTCCAAAGTTCATTTATTCACTTACGTTTATCAAAATAGTGAAATTCCACTTTTTGCGGCATTTAGAAAACACTACGGAAAGTTACATTCAAAACAGTTCAATTTAACAAAAGACAACATTATAAAATGTTGTAATAGGGTTTACTTAAATTCCAAATAAACTTAGTTAAATTCAAAAATTATAGCACTTACAAAATTGCTATAATAGTTTTTAATTCAATTTAGCTTTTTAGTTCATTATCATCAACTACCACATTTACAAATACTGTAATATCATTTACATTGTAATTAATAGCATTTCAAAAATGCAGTCACCTAACTCCAAATATTCAGTATAATTTCTCAACCAATTATATTTTTATTTAAAACAATTTTAACTCATAAAATCATACATTTTCACATTTATAAACATCATTTAATTTTCCTCAATTTCATTATTTTATAGAGTTAAATTTCCATTCAAAAATCAAGATTTAATAATAATTCACTTATTAAATTGCAATGTTCAATTTTAAATTCCTTGCATTGAATTTCAACTTAACACTTAAGTTCAAATTCTCAAATATAGCTTAGTTTTATTTTTAGTTGCTTAACTAAAAGTTCACTTTTAAGTCAATTTTATAAATTTCCAATTTTAGTTATATTTCAAAATTTCAACTTAAATATTCGTTCATTTCACTTCAACTTTATCAAAAATCATTAATATGATATAAAATCACTTTAAATTAATTTAAATTCAAAATACCATAAATTTGTCATATTTTCAAAGTTAATTTAAATTCGACTAAAAATTAAATCAAAATTTCCAAAATAACTTACATTCATATTTTCTAACTTTTCCATAATTTATTTAACTTATAGATTTCCAGAAAATCAATAATACTTTACAAAAATTATATTTTTATTTAAATTTAAACCAGAATATTGTAATAATTAAATTTCTAAAATATTTTAAAATTTTCAGAAAAACATATTTTAACTACGGGCCTGTATATAATTTTCTACGCTAGGTAAAGTGATACGGGTAATATATCATTTCAACCCGTAATTTACAAAGAAAATCCGGGTTTTATCATTTCAAACCCGCAATCCCAAGTTAAAATAAATTAAATAAAAACCGTTCAAGCCTATCATTTCTGCCCATAACGATTTTTCCCTATTCTAAAGTCCGTTCGGGTATGTATCATTTCAACCCATAGTGATTCTAATTTACAGGGAACTTGCAGTGTGATAAACTGATAAAATATACAGAATAGCATGAAATAACAGTAACATATGATATAACAGGTGTTTAAGCATGGGTGAACATCATATGATAATAATATAAGCATATATAACATGATAATATGTTCTACAGATTCACAGGATGTCAATTCACATTTGTATAAGTATAAACATCTGGTGAGAAATACTCACATTTTTATGCTGGAGATATTAATTTGAATGACACAACGGATCCATAAGGCACGACCTTTGATTTTGAGTGGAGAGAAATAGCCAAGATATCATCTTGTAAACAACCCCAAAACAAGACAATATAACTTATGAATATTCAACCAAAACAATATAGAAATAATTGGAATTTGAAATTAACAAAGGACAAAATGATTCAACCTTTCATTAACCATTCAAGTGCTTGGCCATGACATCATTTGGCTCATCCATGATCAGGTCTAGACCTGAAATGTTCATCCAATGGTCAGCAAAAAGAAGGCAAAACAATGGGATGTGAAGAGGTAGGAGTTAAACATGAAGCAGACAAAGAGTCAAGGCCAAAAGGAGTGGTTTTTGGTGCACACTAGGCTTGGCCTAGTCATTGTTTGGGCTTGGCCATGCTTGCTCCAGATCTGGACAGAGGTCAAGTGATGGCCAGAGATCAGATTATGGTGGTGGTGGAGCAAGGGGAGGTGGCCAAGGTGATAGAAGAGGGATATAAGTGAAGTTATGTGGTCTAGGCATTGTTTTCAAGGATTGCTTTACAAGTTTGAGGGGTTTGCATCATAGGGAGGCCATGGTCAGATCTTGGTCAGAGGAGGGGAAGGTGGTGCTGCTGTAGATGGTGGTGGTGTGGTCGGTGGTGGTGGTGGAGATGTGGGGCCGAGCAAAGCTATGAGAGGTCATGGCAAAAATCTAGCAAAACAAAGAAGAAGAAGTAGAAAAATGAGAGGAGGAAGAGAGGCCATTGCTTATTTTTCTTTGCTCAGATCTGAAATGGATGTGTATTATTAATGGAATGAGAAACTTTCATGTGAATAAGCAAAAGAAAAGGAACGGCTACAATAAATTGATGCATTGATTGAAAAAGAAACGGTGAAACGACTATACGTTTCTTAGCTTTTAAAACCTTCCATACTTCCTTTTCTTTTAAATCAAGTAAAACAAAATAAACTTCAACAAGTACATGTAAATACCGAAACAAAGTGAAAAAAAAAATATAATTAAATTTAAAGAAAATATAAAAAGAATTAAGGAAATTGCTTAAAAATTGAAAACAGGGTTCAAAAATTACAATTAAAACATCAATGGCTTTGGAAAAATATCTACTTCATTTGAAAAATATTCTAAAGCAAAATTTTGAAATAAAATAATTTATTTATCATTTCGAAAATAAAATAAATAATTAAATTGGAGAAAAATAGAAAAGAACTAAAGAAAATGTTTAAAAATTGAAAACAGGGCATGGAAATTACAAGAAAAATACTACTAGCTCTAGAAAAATTCCTACCTCACTTCAAAAATATTAAAAGACAAAAAAATACATAAAATAGCATATCAATACATATTACAATAAAATATGACAAATAGAAATAAAATTTATACTATTTAAAATAATAAAATTGCAGAATAAAAGAATTGCACTCAATATTGAAATATACATAACTTTCACAATTTACATCCGTTTCCAATGAAATAAAAACAGTGTTCTAAAATTTTATGTACTTTCAGAATAAAAGATAAAATTTAAATTTACAAACTTTTAAAATTTTAAATTAAAAGCCAAAGTTTGACTATTTTGACCAAAAATTCACTTTTTGTAAAATATTCTTTTTAGTCATGCTTTGGAATGATAATTCATATCAAAACTAAAGTTTATCATTCGAAATAAACCAAATAAGTTTTTTTTAAATCAGAAATTCAATTAAAAAAATTAAAATATACAAAAAAATAAATCACAAAATACAGGGTTGTTACATCAAATATCATATTATTCGAAAACCACATTCGTTTTTATATAATTTAAGTACCATTTCAAATCACATTTCAAAATGGTTTATATATCAAAGCAAATATTCCAATTAAACCAATTAAATATTCCAATTAAACAATTAAATATTCCATTTAAATCATTTAAAGTGAAGTTATTATATTTAATAATCAAATATACAATTCTCGAAATTTTACCATTTTCAGAATTCATTTGTTTACTTCAATTTATTAAAACAGTGAAATTTCGAATTTCGCAGCATTTAGAAAATGCTACGGTAAATTTATATTTGAAAAAAAATTCATTTTAACAAAGATAGCATTTACAGAAATATTATAATAGGTTTAGTTTAGTTTCAACAACTATAGCACTCACAAAGTGCTATAATATCTCTTAGTTCAATTTAGTCTTTTAGTTCATTTATATCAATTACGGCATTTACAAAATGCTGTAATATCTTTTACTTCAACAATGATAGCATTTCAAAAATGCTATTAATTAACTTCCAAGTTTTCAATAAAATTTCACAAACAATTAAATTTTTATTTAAATAAATTTTAAATTATAAAAATCATATTTTCACACTTTAAAAATGATCATTTGAATACTTTTTAATTTATGATTTTTTAAAGTGAAATTTCACAAATAATTATCAAATTTTAATAATTCACTTGTAAAAATCAATGTACCATTTTATAACATTTCATTTACTTTACATTTAAATTTAATTTACCATTTCATAAATTAAATTTAAATGCCATTTTATTTCCTTAACTTTTATTTTTAAAACACATTTCACATTTTTCAAGTTAAGTTATATTCAAATTTCAATTTTAAATATTTATTTATTTAACTATTTTTAATTTATAGAAAAATCAATAACAATTTATAAAATCATTTTTAAATTCAAATTTAAATCAAATTATCATATTTTCTTACTTAATTTAAACTACATTTGTGAACAAAATCATAAACTCTAAAATTTATTTATATTTCATATTATACTTTACCATTTATTTATTTCACTTATTTAACTTGTAGAAAATTAATAATATTCTATAAAAATCATTTTTAATTAAATTTAAATCAAAATATCATAATACTTTCATTTTTATATCATTTTATAAATTCAAGAAAAATAAAAATTAACCATGGGTCTGCATACAATTATCTAACCAAGGTCAAATAATACGGATAATATATCATTTCAATCCGTAATTTACAAAGGAAAAATTCGGGTTCTATCATTTCAACCCCGCAATCCCAAGTAAAAAGAAATAAATATAAATCGCTCAGGCCTATTATTTCAGCCCATAACGATTTGTCCCTATTCTAAAGTCCCTTCGGGTATGTATCATTTCTACCCATAGTAATTCTATTCTACAGGAAACTTGCAGTGTGATAAAATGATATAAATAAACGGAATAGCATTATATAACAGTAACAAATTATATGACAGGTGTATAACAGGGTGAAGATCATATGATCATAGCATAAGCAGGTATAACATGATAATGTAATTCTAAGATTCACAGGGTGTCAGTTTACTAATTATATAAGTACAAAATGTCTAGTGAGAAATACTCATCTCTACAAGCTGGAGATAACAGATTCTGACACACAAACAAATTCCAAAAGTCACAATAAGATGACTATAGACTTGAGTAGAGTGGAGAACTTGGGTGGGAAGAGAACCAAGCTTTTATATTGTACACAACCCATAAAACAAGACAAGTATAAATATGATTTCAAACCAAATATACATATTGAAACAATTTGAAAATGAAAGCAATTATGAAAGGAATGACTTGACCTTTGCCTCCATCATTCAAGTGCTCGGCCTAGGGTCAGGTGTGCATGGCCAAAGTGGTGCATAGGGCTAGGATATGGGTTCATGAAGGCAAGGCTACAAGGAGATGAAGGGTGGTGGTTACATCACAAGAATACAAAGTGTTTAAGGCAAATGAATGGGTTTTTGGTGCATCTATGGGTTTGGCCAAAGGACACCTGAGCGCGGCCTTGGCATGTGATGGTCAACTAGTGGCTGTAATGTTGGCCAGAGATGGTGGAGGGACTGGTGGTGGTGGCTATGGAGGTGGCAAGGTGGAAAAATGAAGGGTATGGCATTAAGGAGTTCGACTATGCAATATTCAAGGTGATTTTGCAACTTTTGGTGATAATAGCTTCAAGGGGGCTCATAGCCCGGTCAAGTCAGAGGGAATGGATGGTGGAGTGGCCATGAACAGTGGTAGTGCTAGACGGTGGAGGTGGTGGAGGAGTATGGCAAGCAAATGCAAGAAGAGGCAAGGCAATTTCTAAAGAAAAAATCAATAAAAATGAAGAGAAAAGAGTAGAAAAATTATAAGAGCCATTACCTTCGCTTCAGATATGAAAATTTTCATGAAAAGACGAGGTAAGAAAGATTTGTTATGTCAATGACAAAAGATAACTCACGGCTATAGGGATGGGAAAGGACTGCCAAAAGATTGAAGGGGTGGAAAATGAAAAGTCAAAGGTTGAAGGGGCAAAGTCTCTTGATATTTCTCTTTTCTTTATTTAAATAAATCAACATAAAAACCATATAAATAAAATAAAAGTGAATACCAGATAAAGTAAAAATAAAATGCTTAAATAAATTTTATAAAATGATGGAAAAATATAAGAAAATATTTAATTATATGTAAACTAGTATTGAAAATTGTAAACAAAATGTAACTAGTTTTGGAAAATAACAACTACACTAAAAAAAATGTTTTAAAAATAAAAAATAAACATAACATGACATACTACACACATGTAAACAAATTAAAACAAGCTATGACAAATAAAAATATTATTTATGTAAATTAAAATAAACAATATTGTTAAATAAATCAATGTACACACAATTTTGTAAAAGCAAAACTTTCACAATATAAATCAGATTTCAACGAAACGAAAAGAAATATTCTTAAAATTTAATATCTTTTCATAATAAAAGATAAAATTCAAAAATTCAAATATTGAAATTTTAAATTTTAAAATTCATAGTTTGACTAGATTGACCAAAATCCACATTTTCTAGAAATATTCTATTTATTCAGGTTTGAAATTATAATTCACACAAAAATCAAAATATACTTTTAAAATAACAAAATTTATCCATTTTAAGAAATATAATAATGTTTTTAAATTAGGAGTTTCAATTTAAATAATTAAAATAAACAATTAAAATAAATCACAAAATTCTAGGTTGTTACAAATTCCCTATGGGTTGAAATGATACATACCCGAATGATCTATAGAATAGGAGAAAATCATTATGGGTTGAAATGATAAACCAAAGCGATTTTCATTGAATTTATTGCGGGCTGAAATGATACATACCCGTATATATATTTAAATTGTGGATTGAAACGATAAATATTCATATCACTTGACCATAGGAATGAAAATTAGATACCGACACAGTTGGTCAATATATAAATATTTTGGAAATGATTTATATGGTTTTGGAAAGAAATATATGGTTTAATAAATATTGATTTTAAGATATTATATATAAATGTATTTTTTCAAAGTTCAAATCATTGATTTTTAGAATTATTTGTTTTGAATTTTTTTAAATTTATAAGTTGGTTTTGAAATTATAAATTATAAGAATTTACTTATAATTTTACTATTTTAAAATATGCATAAATTAGTTTTAATATAAAGTAAGTTTGATAATAAGATTTAATTTAATAAAGTTTGATTTAATTAAAATATAATATGTTTAAATATTTAAAATTATAGTTTTTTTAATTAGAGTTTATAATGATATTTATAAATTAACGATGGAAAGATAAATAGACATTGATTTGAAATTCATTTGTTAAGGTTTTATTTAATTTAATCGATTTGAAATTTGTCGAATTTGAGATTTTTAAAGGATCGATTTCATAACTTGAATATTTCAAGTTTAAATAAATTGAAGGAAATATTTAGTGATTAGAAATTTGGGGTTTTATTTAAATGACATTGGATTTATTAAGTAATTATTTCAAAACTAAATAATAGTAAAGTGGATTAAGATATATATGAAATTATCAAAAATAGTTTTGAAAATATTAAATATTTAAACCTTTGAAATATGTTGAAATTTAAAAGGTTTATTTCGTGGTCCAAATTAGTATTTGAAATCGATATAATTCGAAATGGTTTATTGAGAAACTTAATTGAGTTGAAATTGATGAATTGAGATTGAATTAAAGTTGAATTTTGAATTCTACTTGATTTGAATCAATTTGTGAAATTTGAGAAAGTTAGTTTACTATATAGAATAATTTTAAATTTTATTTAAAACTATTTATATATTTTATTTATAAATTATTTTAATATAAACTATTTCAATATAAATTATTTTAATATAAACTTTTTTATTTTATAACTATTTTATTATATATGCTGTTATTAATATCTAAACTGTTTAAGTAGAGGAAGATATGATTTTTGGTTATGGTTTTCCAAAGAATTATGATTTCAAAGTGTCATGCTTTCCAAAGTGTTATAATTTCAAGTGTTTTGGTTTCAAAAGTGTTATAAATTTGAAAATGATATGTTTTTTGGGAAATGGATATATTTGAAATAGAAAAGATATCGTATTTGGTTTTGAAATGGAAATGATATCGTATTGATATGGTTTTGAAATGGCAATGATATTTTGGTTTTTGAATTATAAACTATTTTGAAATGACCATGGTGTTTTAATAACGTTTGGTTGTTAAAGTGACCGAGATCGGATATTGTCATAATCTATGCCAATACCGAAAACCACTTTAACAACCGTGTATGCAGTGGAGATTCCAAAATGAAGTAGGATGGTTCGACGATTCTATATGAGGTATATACATGAACCCAACTCCCGTGAGTTGGCATAAGGTGGTTAAAACAGGAGCAATCGACAGGCCAAGTGAGGTAGCTCCTTCGATCGGACTCATTCCTTCGATAATATATTCTGACTTTGTGATTGATTTGGTGGCCATACTTGATTATTTTAATTTGGGATTGCGTTTCGAGGTGGGCGGTAGTGGCAGCTATGCGTTACCACCTGCCCGAAAGTGTAATTGGTATATCTATCCTGGCATTGCCTAGTTGTGCCATTTCACCTACCCTATCGAGATCACTATGATTTTGTTTTGTACCATACATATGGAGTGCCCTCTGACGACACCTAGTACGGGGGAGATTACGGTACTGTATATACTATGAGAATATATAAAATGTGTTAAGGGAGATATGAGTAACGCCTTAACGCTATTTTAATAGTTTACTTTACTTTGGACATTATTATAATAGCGTATATTACTACATAGTAGATAGTTTAATGGATCCTTAGAGGATGGTCATTGTGACGCCCCACCTCTATACCCACACTAGCCAAGAACACTACTGTGTAGTGCTGTCAACTAGTATGGAGAATAAGGCTGTTGAGGAGCGACCATCCATGTAATTGCTTGTCACACGGTGGCTATAAATAATCTTCGAAAACAAACATAGAAATAATCATAACACAAATCAGTCACAGATATCCATATCACAAAGGCGGAAGAAGATATGAATATATAACTAACACATGAAAGTGTACATCAGAGTAGTGGTCCGTAAGATCCACGATAATACAAAAGAATAGCAACACGTGCTATACAAAAGAATACAACTATGAGTCTATATCTCAAGTGTATACAACAAAACTGCTAATCTAAACAGTTAGCCAAAAGTCAGAGTGATGAATCCCTGGGAAGAAGTCAAGCAGAAGCACCTGTAACATCTCGGTCTGACCCGAGTATTATTTAAGAAAATAATAAACGGGTCAGTCTAGCTATAAATATCAGATGACATGATATAACATAAAAGATATGGCATATATATAAAATATCCATAATGACATACCACTATAAGTATGTAAATAATGATCAACAGAAGATCAATCAATAAGAGATAATCAATATCACAAGAATCTTCTCAAAGATTCGGAAAAGGCATCGTACCCCAAACTTGTACTCATAACAAGTCAATGACATAAATTCTAGAAATCAATGCAAGAAGTCCAGAAATCATAGAAAAGAGAAAGAGGCCTATCACATGACGGTTCGAAGACCAAGGGGAGCTACCCCACATGTGTGAATGGAATCACACAGATTAAGGTCCAGACTAACCAAAAAGCAAAAAGGTATGTGTGAGTGGAATCACACAAGTGGTGTCTAGTCTAACCTCGCAACAGGAGACATCGCACAGTTGCTAGTCTAAATCATCAGAATGATCATCATGATCAACGAGAAGTGTCAATTACACTAAGCTAGTAAATATAGAAGTTTAGCTTCATGTCCCATAACCACTTGCTTAACTTAAATATTTACGAACAAACTGTAAATCTTCACTAATAAAATTGTCACAAGAGGTTCAATCGAACAAGTCCAAGAATTAACCGACGAAGTGAACGCAAGTGTTTCATACCACTTGTTTTACTAAGTCGTTTAATTAGATTTCTCATCCGAGTGAGGTAAAGGTTTGTATATACTAATAGATTGGAAAACGGTTTAAGAAAAGAGCTTTGTTATTAAAAATAGAGTTGAAATTGTTTGTTAAAAGAGTTTTGATATTTACTACTAGTATTGAAACCTTTATATTATAAAGTGACAAGACACAGAAGCAATTGTAGAAACAATCAGTCACAAAAATCGCATACGGAGATGTGAATAAAATCCAAGGAAATCAGCTCAATGTTTTTCAGATAAGGTCCCCTGCGGAGAGGGGGTCCCGGGGGGGTGGCAACCCCCCAAGGTGGGGGTGCGGGGGCAACGCCACCGCTTACGGGGTTCGACCTGCCCGGTCAGGTCGCGGGGGTCCAGGGGGGAGCGCCCCCGGCGGGGTGCGGGGCAGCGCCCCGTCCAAAACGGTACGACCTAGTGAAGACAAAATGGGGTCTAACGACCTAAGAGGGATAGGGTCGAGCGACCTAACGGTTGCGACCTAGGGGTCTAAGGGGTCAAGCGACTTAGTGGTTGCGACCTAGAGGTGTTCGCGACCTAACGATGACTCACGACCCAACATGGCCGACTTAACAGAGGTCGCGACCTAACAGGATAACTCGTGACCGACTTAAGAGTTGCGTGACTGAAGGGTTCCACGACTTAATGGTTGCACGACTTAAGAGTTGCATGACTTAAGAGTTGCACGACTTAAGGGTTAGGCCAGGAGCGACCTAACGCGATAAGGTCCAACGACCTACGAGCTAAGGGTCCAACGACCTATCGGGATAACTCGTAACCGACTTAAGGGTTGCGTGACTGAAGGGCTGCACGACCTAAGGGTTAACTCGTAAATGACTCACGACCTATGGATGAACGACTTAACTCCAAACGAGCTAAAAATGGCCAGAACGACCTAGGGTTAACTCGTGAACGACTCACGACCTATGGACGAACGACTTAACTCCGAACGAGCTAAAAATGGCCAGAACGACCTAGGGTTAACTCGTGAGCGACTCACGACCTATGGACGAACGACTTAACTCCGAACGAGCTAAAAATGGCCAGAACGACCTAGGGTTAACTCGTGAACGACTCACGACCTATGGACGAACGACTTAACTGCGAACGACCTAAAAATGGCCAGAACGACCTAAGTGCAGAAAATCCACCAAAACGCTAAAAATTGGAGTTTTTCGCCAATCCAATCCAAACCAAATGCTAACATGCATGCAAAAATGATAGGGAATCATTCCCAACAGTCCAATATAGTTATAGGCTAGAATTGTGAGATAAAAATCTCACCTTTGCACCAAATATCAATGAAAATGAAGTTTTAAGCAAGCAAGAATCAATCCTTCTTCTATCTAAGCGCAAGAAGCTTGAATCCAATGTCTTCTTCTTGAATTTGGAGTAGAAAGATGGATTGCAATTGAATTTGAGTTTTGGAATTTTAATTTCCCATTCCCTCCACCATTAATGCCAAAGCTTGATTAGTTAGGAAATTTATGAAGAGTGAGAAGAAGAGGGTTGGAACTTGGGCTTAATAGGCTAAACTAACCCAAAGTCCAAAGCGGGAAAAGTTAGTGAAATTTCACTAACTCCAAACCTATCGATGTTTATACTTAAAAAAGTTGTAAACGGCATTTCGAACTCAATGGAAGTGGTCTCGAGTCCTAATTTGACCGTTTGCAAAAAGTAGCTTTTCGGACAAAAATTCGATTAACGATTTAATATTTAAATAAAATATTTAAAATACAAACTCGATAAATATGCGGGTTGTTACTGTCATCCCAAACATCCTTTGAGTTACTTGTATTTTAGAGGTTATTTCACTTGAGTTAGATTTATTGATATAAGAATGTTAATCCTGACTCGAGTGCTTTGTGTTTTGCTTTACGCTCGTGTTAGACTGAGTGTAGCATATTTCAAGACTTAACTTTGGAGTTGGAGCTTCGCATGGAGATCCATCTATTGATTCTGCTTTCAGTTATTCAGTTGATTCCAGTGATGTATTCAGATTTTGTATTTGACTATTGTATTGAGACATCTATGTATTCGAGACCTCTGTTGTATCTTCTTTAACTCTGTTTATTATATAGTAGTTTCATGAACTACTATTCTTTTGTTCCCGCTGCATTATTATTATATTACTCTGTATGTGTGATTCTGTGATCTTTATTTACTATATATGTTGAGTTTTGCCAAATATATACAAGAATCTGATATTTTGGGCAATTCAATTCCGACATATGCGGATGTGAATAGTTGAAAATACCAGGATGTTATAGTGGAGACTCTGCTACCTCTTCACCTCCAACATCTCCTTAATTATAGTCACCCAGGAAACAACCATTTGCTATTTTTGGACTTAGATCGGCAAATTCGTAGTACTAGTGACTCACAAACAACATAGAAACTCTATGGCAAATCTGAGATTGTAACGACCCGAAAATTTTAATAAATTAATTGGTTAAATTTAATTGGATCTTTGTATTTTAATTTAGAAAGAAATATGTTTTTATTTAAAATGAAATGACTGCTAAAAAGAAGTGTAGAAGTGGTAATTTAAAAGTTAATTTTTGATAATTGGAGTGAAATCCCAATAAAGAAATAGTGTTAATTGTTGCACTTGAGTATAAAAATCTAAATAAGTAATTAAAGGTAAGCATTTAATTAACCAATGCAATAATATATTGATTGATAGTAACTACATGTAAATTTAGGCAATAATGTTAATCTAAGGTACATAATACTAATTAAAGTTAATAATAAATGAATGGAAGGAAATTCCAATTAATGAAAATAAATGTAAATGTAGGACATAGTTATAAATGTAAGTATTGTATGAATATATGAATTAATGTCTGATTTAGGTAATAGAATGAATTCATATGATGTATGTAATCATAATAAATATAAAATTGCAATAAAGCTGAATTTAATGTTACGTTAATGTAAATTCGGGTAGTAATTGGAATAACGTATATTTTATTCAGTGTTATGATAATTAATCAAACAGAACATTAACTTAAGGGTAAATTTAAGGAATGAAAATAAAGTTGTATTAATGTAGAACTTAATAAGTGGAAATTTCAAAGGAGAGGTCAGGTGAGATATTGGAACCTGTCATAATTGGTTATGAGGTTGAAGTGTAAGAAATGAATGTAATTACTTAATTAGCTATTGGAATAATAATAGTATAGTAACGGTAATTAAATAAAAGCAGAAGTATTTAAGAATTGTAACGGAAAGGGTGAATGTAATAATGAAATATATAGGATTGTAAATTTATTCATAGTGTATTAATCGATATAATGGAAAGTATGGACCCAAGTAATGAATTAATTTAGAATGTTAATCGAAAAATAGCGTGTATATTGGTAGAAATAATAAAAATGGAAATAGGGTAGTCAATACAAAGGAAAGATGAAAATTTGAGCGTACTAATGTAATAAAGGGTAAAACAGATGTTATCTTTGTTTATTGAATAATAATTGATTTGATAAAAAGGATTGAAGTTAAATCAAGTAAATTTATAATTTTTGAATTTATGGAAATGGAAGTTAAACACTGTAATTGGAAAATTTATGTGTGCGTTAATTTATAATGAGATGTAAATGGTAAATTAATAATTTAAAATGTTGACTTACTAATTAACTAGTGTATAATGAATGGAAATGAAATAAATTAGTGTTACGGAACTAATGGTAGCATTTGTTGGAAGCAATAAACTTATAAATTAAATAAAAAAGTTAATGGTATCAATTATAATGTGTTACATATTTATTTAGGCTATTAATTAGAATTGGAAATCAAATTTTGCAAATTTATTAGATTAATTACTACGTTGGTTGAAATTAGATGAAATTGGAAATTTTTAGCGCACTAAGATGAAAATCATGATAATTACACCATAAGATGGAATTGATAGAATAATAAATGGAAGTAAATTTAATTTAATTTAATTACTTGAAATTTAATTTATAATTGTTGAATTTAATGAAATTGAAGAATTTATAAATTTTAAATCGACAGTTAATTTTTTTTAAATTAGTGTAAATGTTTAAGGAATTAAAAATGTTAAGAATTGTCGATTATAAGGTTGAAATTGAAAGTTTGATTTAATGAATTTATTTAATTTTTAATTTATTTAATTAACTAGAAAAATAGCCATTTTTTCCACTGACTTGGATTTCGAAGAAACCGGTTTCATCGGATCCGTAACGATGAATTTTTGAAGGATTTCAAATTTTGTAGCGATCGGACTTGTCGTTTGATCGTACAGACTCGAAACGCCTTGAAATCAATGAAATTGAAATCAATTTGGAAAATATTGATTTTAGCATAACTTCTTCATACGATGGAATTTGGACTTGAAACCTTTTCCATTGCGTTTAAAATATTTTAAAACATCTATTTTGATATACGGGTTGACCCAATGTCGTTACGGAGTCAAAACGGGTTTTTCGGGCCATATGTCGTTAAGTGCGTTTATCAATCAGATACGATCCATTCTATTTCAACCCTACCTATAAATACCCTGTTATAAACCCTAGCAGCCTCTATTCCTCATTTCTATACATACAGAAACTTCTGTGCTCCTCTTCCTCAATGGCTGTAAACCCTAATTTATCCAAATCAAATTTCAATTCAAAAATCTACTTCAATAAATTCAAACTTCTCAGAAAAATTTGAAAAAAAATATGTATCGAAAATCTCAATGATATGAACCTACGTCTGCTGTTCGTTTTTCGAGACAGTGACCGAATCGACCAAAAAGTGCAGTCAAAGTCAATTGGGCGTTTTCAATTTCGACATCAATCGACGAAATTTGGACATGGGTTTTGAAGAGTTCGGCAAGGGGAGTCGTTAGGTGGTAGCCGCTTGGCCTACAACGAAGTATGGTGACCGGAAATCAAGTTTAGATTTTCGAAATCCTAGATTCTAAGGCGACAGCGGCAGATGGTGGCCGCATGACGTGGGGATGGTCGCCCGAGGTGTGCGAGTCCAGTGGTGGCGACGACTCGACGATCGGTGGTCGGAGGTTGCCGTGGTTGTTGGTCAAAGGCAGGGGTTTTTCACATGCTGCTCTGGTTCACACGTGCGTCAAGTGAAGAAGATGATCTCGTGAGCATAGGTACTGGTAGTGACATGGCGAAAGCCTATTGGTTCATTTGTTTATTTTTATTTTATTTTTAGTTTTGGATTTCAATCGTTCAAACGTGCATAACTTTTGCTTACGTGATCCAAATTACGCGCGGTTTCTTTGTTAGGATCGTATTGGAATTCTGGACATGCTGGTTTGGATGAATTCTGAGACTGTCAAATTTTTGGGTTTAATTTGGATTTAAATTCAATTTAAATTCAAAAGGCGAGTGTTTTAACCCACTCGGAACTTCTAAAATTTCTTATGTTTGTTAAATTAAATTTTGTTGTGATTATGCATTTATTTATGACTTTTTCGTATATTTTTAATCATCATCTCAGTTATTGCATTATTTAAATTAAATCGTTATTTAATTTATTATTGAATATAACTGCCAGTCAAATACCTGTTATATATATTATCAGTTATCTATTGATATTGATTTATTGTTTTGGATGATGATTGTGATGGATGTGTGATCTGTTGATGGATGAATGGATGTTGTATTATATATTATTATAAACTGCAAGTTGTTATGCATTTTTATTTCAATCGGGATTGCGGTTTAAAACGATATATAACCGTAATTTTATTTTAAATTACGGATTGAAATTATAAATATCTGTATCACTTGACCATAGGATAGAAAATTATATACAGGCACTGCAGTGTATATATATAAAAATATTTTGAAATGATTTTCTATGGTTTTGGAAAGGAATATACGGTTTAATAAATATTAATTTTTGATGTTATATAAATATTATTATATTTATATATATAGTTAAAATTCTTGAATCTAAGATATGTAAATTGTTAAATAAAAATAAGTTTAATAATGGAGTTTGATTATTTTATATTATATGGTTAAGTACCTATTTAAGATATTGTATATATTTAGATTTTTTTTATGATTTAAAAAGAAATTTAAGTTGGAAGATAAATATGAAATTGGTTTAAATCAAATTATTTAAGAAATTGTACTTTAATAAATTGGATTTGAAATTTAAATAAATATGGAGATTTTAAAGGGTATGATTCTTATAACTTAATTTGGTGGAAAGTGATTTAAATGAATATAAAGGTGAGATAAATGAATATATCAAGTTAAATAAATTGGATGAATATCCAGTTGTTAGAAGTTAAAAGTTTTACTTAAATTTTATTGGATTTATTAAGTAAACATTTCAAATCTAAATAATAGAAATTAAATTTGATATATATGGGATTATCAAAGAATTAGTTTTGAAATGGTGGAATATTTAAAAGCTTTGAAATATATGGTAATTTGAAATAGTTTATTTGGAGGTTCAAATCGGAATTCGGAATTTATTTGTGAAATTAAAGAAGTTATTTTATTATATAAAGAATTTAATATTTAAACCATTTAATTATTGAAGTTAAGTTTCAAAGCTATGGGTTTCAAGATATATAGATTTGAGAGTGCTATGATTTTGGGAAAAGGATATATTTGAAATAAAAATGATATCATATTGATTTGGTTTTTAAAAGAGGTAAATGATATCGTATTTATATGGTTTTGAAATGGATATTATATTCTGGTTTTAAGATATAAACTATTTTGAAAAGACCGTGGTGTTATAATAACGTTCGGTTGTTAAAGAAACTGGGATCGGAAGTTCTCATACTCTTTGCCAACTCCGAAAACCACTTTAACAACCGTGTACGCGGTGGAGATTCCAGAATGAAGTAGGATGGTGGCGGCGTTTCCTTTGAGGTTAATACGTGGACCCGACTCCCGTGAGTAGGCATAAGGTGGGAAGTAGGATGGCGGCGGCGTTTCCTTTGAGGTTAATACCTGGACCCGACTCCCGTGAGTAGGCATAAGGTGGGAAGTAGGATGGTGGCGGCGTTTCCTTTGAGGTTAATACGTGGACCCGACTCCCGTGAGCATGCATAAGGTGGCTAAAACAGGAGCGATTGATGGGCGAATGAGGTAGCTCCTTTGATCGAACACATCCCTTCGATACTATACTCTAACTTTTGGATTGATTCGATGGCCACTTTTGATTTTCTTTTTGGGGCTGTGGCTCGAGGTGGGCGGTAGCTGCGCGCTATGCGTTACCATCGGCCTGGAAGCGTAATTTGTATATCCAACCTGGCCCTGTACGATTTTGGTTTTCTCCCATAGCCCGTGTGGTATCCTCTGGTGGCTTCCCAATCAGGAGTGACTATGATATTGGATGGACAACTGGGACTATTACGTGTTAAGGGCTATATAGGTAACCCCTTAATGCTATTAAAAAGTAAGTTTATTTTACTATAGACATTATTATAATAGCGAAATATTGCTACATAGTAAATAGTTTAATGGATCCTTAGGAGATGTGAATCCCGAGCATCTCTTAAGTTACTGCACTCACATTAGACACTGGATAGGTGATGTCAAAATCCCGTATACATCTCCGATGCCGTTACACTCATATTTATTTCTGTTGATTTAACTTACATAAGATCTTTTAGTTCTGACTCGATTGTTTTGTCTTTTCAATTCGCTCGGGTCCGTACGAGTATTTCTGGATCGAAGACTTTATTCCTGGAGGACGAAGACAAAGATTTAATTATTATTATTATATTATATATTGTTCCACTAGACACTGTATTACGCTGCATCGATTATTATTCGTTGGTATGTGCAACTCTGATATGTATTGTACAAATAAAATCGAATGTTTATAAAACAGCTTCCTGAACTGTATATTTGATTATTATATTTTATCGTTCCGCTGTAAGATTCTATTTTGTTTTTTTCTATCCCTGGTTTTCTTATTTACCCCATAACAATCCGTCCTTCTGTATGGTTTAGGGCTAATGTGTGTGGTTTATCGTCGATTTAAATCGTACAAAAAGGCGGTACGTTACATCTGGTATCAGAGCTAGGTTTACTGATAAACCTTAGCTTTATGTGGTTCGCCTCTTCATACAAAGGGTGGTAATACCTTATGACGAGTCACTGAGCGTATATATATGAGAAAGCGTACTTTTTAGTGTTATATAAAGGTTTTAATATTGGGTTAATTTGTTCCGTTTTGTATTTATAAACCATGGTTGATGCATGTGACGCTATGACATCAATAGGGATTTCTGAACACTTAATAGGACGAACCGACACGATATTTGTTTTGAATATAGGTGAATGAAATAATTTTGCCTATTATATTTTCTATATATAAAATAAGGTTTTATAAATGATATATATACTTGGTTGAAATATATTGGTTGTTAGGGAATGAAATTTATAAATAATAGTTGAATTAAGATTTTAAAAGTAAAATAAATGAAAATTGGAAATTTAGAATCTATGTTCCGCGATTTCTGAAAAATTTCTTTTGAATGATTTTGAAATATAATAATAATAATATTTTATAAGTATTCTCTGATATAGTACTTCAATGTAATTTGGAAAGAATTTTTTAAAGAAAATTTTGAAAAGAAATAAGTTCTGTACTTCCCTCTCTGCCGCTGAAAAATAATTTCGGTGATGGTGGCCGCATCATCGACATTCATTTTCGAGTTTCGAAGTGGGAAGGCCACTGTAGTAGTTTTGCTACAGATTTATTTTGATAAAAAATATGAATTTTAATTTTTTTAAATATAATTGGATATATGTGTTGTAAGTATATATTTATCCATTATTTTAAAATGATTTGAGTTTTAACCCGGTATTTAGTTCTTAAGTTTCGATTAATTAATAGTTTCAATTATTGTAGTGAATTGGAACGTAGGTAATTAATAAATTGAAACCTCTAAAGGAAATAAGAAAGTTAATGCTAAGTTGTAAACTAAATAAAAAGAAATTTAAATTTGTAACATATAAAACGAAGGATATTATTATTGAGCATTTAATTAATTAAAAGAATTGAGAAAAATTTGTGTGATTTTCAATTGCTTTCATAAAATCATATAGGTATAACTTACCAAATAATAAAAGTTATAGTGTTAATAAGAAATTGTAATGGATATTGTACAAGTAGAAATAGGTAATTAAAGTGTTCAATAAATTGTTTTTATTTATAAGAATTGATGTTATAGAGTTATAAACTTAAGTTGTAATTAAAATTTTACTATAATTAAATATAATAGAAATGTAAGCACTAAATAAATAAATGAAATTGAGAAATGCATCATTGTAATGCAATAAAAAAAGAAACTTAAATGACCTGAATAACTGAAAATGAACAATTGTAAGTAATAAATGAAAATGAATGGAACTAATAAGAATAAACTTAATCCGTTGTTTGAAATTGTTGTTTGTTTTTTATTTATGGTTGTTTGGGTAAGGATACTTTAAATTATTTGGATGAATGAATAATCTATTTCATTTCATCTAAGACTGTTGAGTAAATGGTGCGCTTAATAGTTTATTTTTTTCATGCTGTACAATTTAAAGTTTGAACCCGAACAACTATTTGTTTTGTTTGATATGAATGAATGATTGATTTGTGATGATTTTATGTGATGGTTGTATGCCTGGTTGCAAGTGATTGTTGTTTGTATTGATTTGTTTGTTATTGATTGAAACAACGGTAAATATTTCATTTTATATAATGGTTAACCTTTTGGATTATCTAAGTGAAATACAGGTTATGCAAGCAATTGCTACTCCTTTTGGTTTCATAATATAAGTGTACATCGGCCGACAAATAGGTATGTTCTCGGATTACGGTTTATAGCGCTATTATATTATTTTTCCCATGTTAGGATCTATATTATTTTGGAAAATATATGTTGTATATTGTTATATTGGTATTATATTTTTCTTTCGAGCCTCTCCGTACAAAGGAGACTCTGCCGAAATTTTCCGTAAATTTTGGAGTTAGAATTTTTTTTGAAAATGTTTTCCAAACTTTACTAATTTGAGTAAAAAGGGATTTAATTGTTTATAAATCGATATATTTATTTAAATTATCCAATTCTGTAAACTTATTGTTATGAATACAATGTTTTGAATAATATATACTGATTTATAAGTTCCTCTTTTCCCTTCTTTTCCTTTTCGGGGACGAAATGTTTGGAGTGGGGGAGAGTGCAACGACCCGAAAATTTTAATAAATTTATTGGTTAAATTTAATTGGATCTTTGTAATTTAATTTAGAAAGAAATAATTTTTTATTTAAATGAAATGAACGCTAAAAAGAAGTGTAGCAATGGTAGTTTAAAAGTTAATTTTTGATAATTGGAGTGAAATCCCAATAAAAAAATAGTGTTAGTTGTTGCACTTGAGTATAAAAATCTAAATAAGTAATTAAAGGTAAGCATTTAATTAACCAATGCAATAATATATTGATTGATAGTAACTGCATGTATTAGGCAATAATGTTAATGCAAGGTACACAATAATAATTAAAGTTAATAATAAATGAATGGAAGGAAATTCCAATTAATGAAAATAAATGTAAATGTAGGACATAGTTGTAAATGCAAATTAAGTAAATAAATGTAAGTATTGTATGAATATAAGAATTAATGTCTGATTTAGGGTAATAGAATGAATTCATATGATGTAAGTAATCATAATAAATAATGAAATTTCATTCAGTGTTATTCAGTGTAAATTTGGGTAATAATTGGAATAACGTAATGTAAATTTGGGTAATAATTGGAATAACGTAAATTTTATTCAGTGTTATGATAATTAGTCGAATAGAACATAAACTTAAGGGTAAATTTAAGGAATGGAAATAAAGTTGTATTAATGTAGAACTTAATAAATGGAAATTTGAAAGGAGAGGTCAAGTGAGATATTGGAATCTGTCACAATTGGTTATGAGGTTGAAATGTAAGAAACGAATGTAATTACTTCATTAGCTAATGGAATAATAATAGTATAGTTAATTAAATAAAAGCAGAAGTATTTAAGAATTGTAACGAAAAGGGTGAATGTAATAGTGAAATAAATACGATTGTGAATTTATTCATAATGTAGTAATCGATATAATGGAAAGTATGGACCCAAGTAAATGAATTAATTTAGAATGTTAATCGAAAAATAGCGTGTATATTGGTAGAAATAATAAAAATGGAAATAGGGTAGTCAATACAAAGGAAAGATGAAAATTTGAGCGTACTAATGTAATAAAGGGTAAAACTGATGTTATCTTTGTTTATTGAATAATAATTGATTTGAAAAAAAGGATTGAAGTTAAATCAAGTAAATTTGTAATTTTTGAATTTATGGAAATGGAAGTTAAACACTGTAATTGGAAAATTTATGTGTGCATTAATTTATAATGAGATGTAAATGGTAAATTAATAATTTAAAATGTTGACTTACTAATTAACTAGTGTATAATGAATGGAAATGAAATAAATTAGTGTTACGGAACTAATGGTAGCATTTGTTGGAAGCAATAAACTAATAAATTAAATAAAAAAGTTAATGGTATCAATTAATACGTGTTACAATTTATTTAGCCTATTAGTTAGAATTGGAAATTGAATTTTTCAAATTTATGAGATTAATTAGTACGTTGGTTGAAATTAGATGAAATTGGATATTTTTAACGCACTAAGATGAAAATCATGATAATTATAACATAAGATGGAATTGATAGAATAATAAATGGAAAGTAAATTTAATTTAATTATTGGAAATTTAATTTATAATTGTTGAATTTAATGAAATTGAATTATTTATAAATTTTAAATCGACAATTAAATTTGTTTAAATTAGTGTAAATGTTTAAGGAATTAAAAATGATAAGAATTGTCGATTATAAGATTGAAATTGAAAGTTTGATTTAATGAATTTATTTAATTTTTAATTTATTTATTTAACTGTAAAAATAGCCATTTTGGCCACTGACTCAGATTTCGAGGAAACCGGTTCCATCGGATCCGTAATGGTGAATTATTGCAGGATTTCAAGTTTCGTAGCGATCGGACTTGTCGTTTGATCGCACGGACTCGAAACGCCTTGAAATCAACGAAATTGAAATCAATTTGAAAAATATTGATTTTAGCATGACTTCTTCATACGATGGAATTTGGACTTAAAACCTTTTCCATTGCGTTTAAAATATTTTAAAACATCTATTTTGATATACGGGTTGACCCAATGTCGTTCTGGAGTCAAAACGGGTTTTTCGGGCCATACGTCGTTTAGTACGTTTATCAATCCGATCTGATCCATTCTATTTCAACTCTACCTATAAATACCCTGTTATAAACCCTAGCAGCCTCTATTCCTCATTTCTAGACGTACAGAAACTTCTGTGCTCCTCTTCCTCAATGGCTGTAAACCCTAATTTATCCAATTCAAATTTCAACTCAAAAATCAACTTCAAAAAATTCAACCTCCTCAGAAAAATTTGAAAAATATATATATCGAAGATCTCAATGATACTAACCTACTTCTGCTGTTCGTTTTTCGAGACAGTGATCGGATCGATCAGAAATCGCGGTCAAAGTCAATTTGGGCATTTTTAATTTCGACATCAATCGACGAAATTGGGACATGGGATTTGAAAAGCTCGGCAAGGGGAGTCGTTTGGTGGTAGCCGCTTGGCCTATAGCAAAGTGTGGTGGCCAAAAATCGCATTTAGGGTTTCGAAACCCTAGATTCTAAGGCGGTGGTGGCAGATGGTGGCCGCGTGACGTGGGGATGGTCGGCCGAGGTGTGGGAGTCCAATGGTGGCGACGACTCGACGATCGGTGGTCGGAGGTTGTCGTGGTCATTGGTCAAAAGCGGGGGGTTTTCGCGTGCTACTCTGGTTCACGCATGCGTTGCCTGAAGAAGACGATTATGAGCATAGGTACTGGTAGCGACGTGGCGAAAGTCTACTGGTTCGTTTGTCTATTTTTATTTTATTTTTCATTTTGGATTTCAATCGTTCGGACGCGCATAACTTTTGCATACATGATCCAAATTACGCGCGGTTTCTTTTATTAGGATCGTATTGGAATTTCGGACATTTTGGCGCTTGTTTGGATGAATTCTGAGACTGTCAAATTTTTGGGTTTAAACTGGATTTAAATTTAATTAAAATTCTAAAGGTGAGTGTTTTAACCCACTCACAACTTCTGAAATTTCTTATGTTTGTTAAATTAAATTTTGTTGTGATTATGCATTTGTTTATGACTTTTTTGTATATTTTTATTCATCATCTCTGTTATTGCATTATTTAAATTAAATCATTATTTAATCTATTATTGAATATAACTGCCAATCAAGTACCTGTTATATATATTATCAGTTATCTATTGATATTGATTGATTGTTTTGGATGATGATTGTGATGGATGTGTGATCTGTTGATGGATGAATGGATGTTGTATTATATATTATTATAAACTGCAAGTTTTTATGCATTTTTATTTCATTCGGTATTGCGGTTTGAAATGATATAAAACTGTAATTTTATTTTAAATTACGAATTGAAATGATAAATATCCATATCACTTGACCATACGATAGAAAATTATATATAGGCACCTTGGTCTATATATATATATAAATATTTTGAAATGATTTTCTACGGTTTTGGAAAGGAATATACGGTCTAATAAATATTAATTTTTGATGTTATATAAATATTATTATATATATATATAGTTAAAATTCTTGAATTTAAGATATGTATATAATCGTTAAAGAAAAATAAGTATAATAATGGATTTTGATTATTTTATATTATATGGTTAAGCACATATTTAAGATATTGTATATATAGAGAGGTTTTTTTATGACTTAAAAAGAAATTTAAGTTGGAAGATAAATATGAAATTGGTTTAAATCGAATTATTTACGAAATTGTACTTGAATAAATTTGATTTGAAATTTAAATAAAAATTGAGATTTTAAAGGGTATGATTCTTATAACTTGATTTGGTTTAAAGTGATTTAAATGAATATAAAGTTGAGATAAATGAATATATCAAGTTAAATAAATTGGAAGATTATCCAGTTGTTTGAAGTTAAAAGTTTTGCTTAAATTTTATTGGATTTATTAAGTAAACAATTCAAATCTAAATAATAGAAATTGGATTTGATATATATAGGATTATCAAAGAATTAGTTTTGAAATGGTGGAATATTTAAAAGCTTTGAAATATATGGGAATTTGAAATAGTTTATTTGGAGGTTCAAATCAGAATTTGGAATTTATTTATGAAATTAAAGAAGCTATTTTATTATATGAAGAATTTAGTATTTAAACCATTTAATTATTGAAGTTATGTTTCAAAGCTATGATTTTCAAGATAAATAGATTGTAAAGTGCTATGATTTTGGGAAAAGGATATATTTGAAATTAAAATTATATCATATTGATTTGGTTTTTAAAAGTGGTAAATGATATCGTATTTATATTGTTTTGAAATGGATATTATATTCTGGTTTTAAGATATGAATTATTTTGAAAAGACCGCGGTGTTATAATAACGTTTAGTTGTTAAAGAGACCGGGATTGGAAATTGTCATACTCTCTGCCAACTTCGAAAACCACTTTAACAACCGTGTACACGGTGGAGATTCCAGAATGAAGTAGGATGGCGGCGGCGTTTCCTTTGAGGTAAATAAGTGGACCCGACTCCCGTGAGTTGGCATAAGGTGGCCAAAACATGAGCGATTGACGAGCTAATGAGGTAGCCCCTTTGATCAGACACATCCCTTCGATATTACACTCCGACTTTTGGATTGATTCAAAGGTCACTTTTGATTTTCTTTTTGGGGGTGTGGCTCGAGGTGGGCGGTAGCTGCGCGCTATGCGTTACCACCAGCCCGGAAGAGTAATTGGTATATCTACCCTGGCATTGCCTAGTTGTCTGTGTCACCTACCCTATCGCGCCTTTTACGATTTTGGTTTTCTCCCGTATCCCGTGTGGTATCCTCTGGTGACTTCGTGATCTGGAGGGACTATGATATTGGATGGGCTACTTGGACTATTACATGTTAAAGGCCATATGGGTAACCCCTTAATGCTATTAAAAAGTAAGTTTATTTTACTATAGACATTATTATAATAGCAAAATATTGCTACATAGTAAATAGTTTAACGGATCCTTAGGAGATGTGAATCTCGAGCATCTCTTAAGTTACTACACTCACGTTAGACACTGGATAGGAGATGTCAAACCCCGTAAACATCTCCGATGTCGTTGCACTCATGTTTATTTTAGTTGATTTAACTTACATAAGATCGTTTTGTTCTGACTCGAGTGTTTTGTCTTTTCAATTCGCTCGGGTCAGTCCGATCATTTCAGGATCGAAGACTTTATTTCTGGAGGACGAAGACGAAGATTTCATTATTATTATTATTATATTATATATTGTTCCACTACGCACTGTATTCCGCCGCATCGATTATTATTTGTTAGTATGTTCAACTCTGATATGTACTGTATAAATAAAATCAAATGTTTATAAAACAGCTTTCTGAACTGTATATTTGATTATTATATTTTATCGTTCCGTTGTAAGACTCTATTTTGTTTTTTTCTTTCCCTGCTTTTCTTATTTACCCCATAACAAAAGTCTGACATGTGTAGTTCATCGTCGATTTAAATCTAATATAACTAGTTGTGGTCAGATCTAATATAACTAGTTGTGTTCCAAAGAGAGAAAAACTAACAGAAGATTAAAGTGGATGTAGATCGTAGATTACGTCGAATCACTATAAAAATTATATCTTCTTTTACCTGTTTTCTGTTTATTTAATCTGCACTGATGCTTTAATCTAATTGCTAGGTGTCGATCCATTTTTGGATTAAAATTTTTGTGCTTTCATTGAAAGAAAAGCTAGATCTTAAAATTTGAAACTTGAATCTAAGATTTTGAGAAGATAAAGAGGCCTAATCTAGATCTAAAATTGGAGCAAGTCAACTAGAACCTAGGGGCATCCAGGAGGTGTCCTCGAATTCTCATCAATCCATCTACGTGACCAAAGAAGGGATGAATAGAATCATGAAGAAGATGTAGGATGGAGTGATAACAAGACAACAAGAAAGGCTTAAAGGATTCTTTTAATGGAAGGGACAACAAGGAATAGCTAGAGCTATAGGAATTCAGAACCAAGGATAAGGAACCAATGCTGGAGCATTTGGAGTTTAAGTGGAAAAAACTGAAATGATACCTCCATAAACAGAATAACTTTGTACTGATCAAAATCAACTAGGTACTGAGAGAACTATATTATGGGGCAATGTTGGCGTGGTTGCTGGGATGCCAGGAATGGATAACACTAGAGCAAGAAATGTAAGTCCGAATGTAAATGAGCAATGACTAGAAGAATATGAGCCAGAGCTTCCTTGTAGGAACTGGGGATAGAATGAAATTGGAGATACGGTTTAGAACACTAATGTGTAGCCGAAGAAGCATGTGCTAGAGTATATGTTGGAATTCCCTTGTAGAAGAAAGCGAAAGAAGATTTCTTTTGGACGAAGTCCTTCATTGGATGGTGTAAACAAAATTGCTGAGTTAGTAAGAAGAATAATCAAAGGTGAAGCCCTAGATTAGTGTTTGGAGGATGTGAAGTGGAATCCATTCATTTCTAATATCAGTAATGCAAGAAATCCTCTCGATTTCATGCTTTCAACACCGGAAATGTATGGCAAAAGATGATTCAACGATTCATCTGATGAGATACATCCGACATATGGAGGTGTTGGGTGCTTCTAAGGAGGTAATGGTTTGGTGCTTTGCATTATACTTAAACGAACTTGGTGGCAAAGTGGTTCAGACGGCCAAAGAATGAGCCTATTAGCACATGGACTGAAGAAGTGAGCAAATTCTTAAGACAATTCAAAGTTCAGTTCTCACGACCGTAGAATGTACTAACACTGTCAGGAGTGAAACAAAGGCCGAGAGAGACCTTGAGAAGCTATTTGACATGATTCAATGTAGTAGCAGCCATAGTCAATAGGCCGAATCCATCAGTAATCTTGATGGCGGAAATATCTGGAGTCGCGAGCAAGACCGTCTTCAAAGCGGCATTGGAAAGAGATCCACCTATGCATCTTGCGGAATACTACCATGAATCTAATAAATATTTGTGTGAGGAAGGTGCTGAAGCCAAGGATAAAGTAGAGGATTCTGAAATTAATGTTTTGGATGACAAGGGACTATCTGGAACAAGAATTGGAAAAGACAAAGGGAAAAGAAGAATTGATAATGACTTGGGAGAACCAAAATGACAAAGGAGAGAGCCAAAATTCTATTCCTACATGGCAGATCCTCTATCAAAAGCCATCATGGAGAGAGCATGTTGATCGAGAGAAAGGATCTAGAAAGTTCTGCATCTTCCATGAGCGGAAGTACATAAAACAAACGAGTAACGACACCATTGTGATCTAATATATGAACTAGTTTGGATCAACCAGTTTGCAACAATATGCAGGGAACCAAACTATGATGGTGCGCTAGAGCAACCACCATGTAACAACCCTATTGTTAATTACCTAATTAATCAAACATAATTATGGATAATCAATTCTAATTTTTGGTTTGTGAAATTTAATTATTTTTTCTAGTTTTGAGAATTCGCGATTTGATTATTTAAGGAATAAGTTTTATTTCTTAAAAAGGAATTTATTTAAATTTGAGATATTATTAAATCAAATAATTAAACTTGGCATTTAGGGTAAATTGTCAATATTGAGGTTTATTATTTAAAATGAGAATTTTAAATTAATAGTTTATTTTATTTTATGAAAATAACGAGGATAACTTTTATTCTCAAAATTCCCATTTAATTATACAAGATATTTCAATATCAATAAAGACGGAAATTATAACTTGTTGATTGGTTTTGATAAATTTGAGAAATTAAATGAGGCTAAATAAAACATTGTTTAAGGTTTAAATTAGTGTTTTGTAATGAGAATTTAGAAGGAAAAAAATAAATTCATTTCCTTATTGGGCTATAGGGTAGCCACTTTGGCCTATGTAGTAGTATTAGACAGAAGATAATGAAATTTACGTTCATTTCTCTTCTCAGTCTATTCTCAACTCAAAATCTGAAAACGTCTTCCTCTCTAAGTCACTAAACCCTCGAATCATTAATCCCCAAATTCAAGTTGCAAATCAAAGGACATTTGGTTAAATCTTATAGAAATCAAAAGAGGGAAAGCTCCTACACCTTTAGTGAATCAATTAAGGCTAGTAATTTCATTTTTTATCTTTTGGTTATAATCATGTCTTTGCAATTTATGAAAATAACCTGGGCAGTAATCAAGAGAAACTAATGCCATATCATTTCATCAAATTCAAGTTTTAAAGTTGAGTTTACCTCACACTACTATCCCTAAATGAATGGATATTCGATGTTTGGTTAAAGTAGATAAACTTGTGTTGTATTATGCTAAAATTTGTATTGTTCATATTTCATATAGTTCAAATTTTAAATTCCTGAAATAGTATCCTTTTGTTCTTAATTAGATGACAATTATGTTTTTTTATATGTATGCATGCACTAAGAAACCACCTTAGGATAATCACTCAAGACTTGGGATCAAACCAGCTTCACTAGGGTCAACCGAAAGGGATTCAAGAGCTGGAATAGCTCCAGAATTCATCCCCATAGATGGACTAGTGGTGCACCACATGTGCATCGGCGGGTGTATCCTGAGGCACTTCCAACTCTATGGTATCCCTCCTTGTTCATTCTTTCATCGCTTCGTCTGCTACCGTTTGTTGCTATGCTTTGTGTGGATGATTATAATGTGGTATGGATGCAATATTAACTCATATTTGTTAGTGGAATAAATTTATAGAAATATGTGTGGAAGTGATATAGAGTCAAACCCTATGGGCCAATTTGTTGTTATGATCTTGTGATGTGTAGTAGTGTATTATCTGGTGTTGTGGACTTTGAAAGTTTGGAATTTTATAAACCTATACTATCTATTTATTTATATAATTAATTTTACAAAAGAAAGTTTATTTAAGTTTGCAAATACAAGACTTGTTTCTAAATTAATCTACTTTCATTTACAAATGATTTTAACAAATAATTCTACATATACATATATACATAATACATGTACACACACACACAAATATATATATATATATATTAAGTATTACTAGTATAAATGGTCATGGATATGGAAATATTAATATAGTTCATTTCTAAATAAAATGATTATATATATCAAAACAGATTTCAAAGAATAGTAAATATGGCTTTATGACATAAATGGACTTATATATATGGGTTTTAAAACGTGGTTTGCTAACTAAGTATCTTGTATGGAAATTTGAGACAACTTTCTGTATATAAGAGCAATTTTGGAACAATTCAGACTCATGGAAGATTTTTATCAAATAGTGAATATTTTTATAAAGCTAAATAATAAAGGAATTTACGTAAAATTATATTATTGTATTTCTAAACTATAAATTCAGAAGAGAAAAAAGTTTAGAGCATCTTAGTTCTGTAATATGGGGAGTACTAATAAACGATTTAGTATTATCGATTGGTTTGAATGCTCTAGAGTAATGCTTCATCGTATATTATACAACTCATTAAATAAAATGTTCAAATGGAACCTACTAGTCCATTAGCTAATACATAAATTTCACTAGGTAGTATGGAATGCCTTGGTTAAATTCTTATGATTTTTATTAGGAGGTATTTAACACTATAGAGTGCATTCTCTTTTAGTATTTTGAAGGACCGATAGGTCCTTAAGAGAACATAGTTCAAGTTTTCTAGTGGTATCCATAACAAGTGAGACTTACTAGCTTTTAGTATATACTTGAATTTGGTATGGTACGTTTGCTTTAATATCTAGTGATTACTGAAAGGGGCACTTTAGAACATATTTCCTTTTAAGTTTCAACCGGGGATCGATAAATCTTTAAGAGGTATACTCATGGATTTTTTACGATCATAAATATATAATAATAATGAATAATCTGGAATCTTCAAGTCATGGTTGATTTGATCCTTGAGATTGCTTCTGATTCAATTTCACGATATGGACGGTACTAGGTATCATATGGATACGAGTGATACCACTTTTGCTCACCACATTATAGACAATCATTATGATTGGTATGGATGATCAAGGTAATCGGTATGGAACTTGTTTATGTATGTTAAAGATATTATGCTTTATTCTGTAATTCTATGTTTAGTGACAAATCTATGTTTATGACCTAATTATATAACCCTAGCCTTAAGATAAATTCTAAGTTAAATTAATTTCATGAATTGTTATATCTTGGACATTTAGATTTACTTATATGCCATCGCCCTTTTGGATATCTAGAGATAGTTTGACCCATTTATTTTATAACACCTGGGCCAGGCAGCTTTTCAGGTTATAGGACAGGTTGACCTTTGATTGGTCGTGCTAGGAAGAAGATAAACATTTTTTACTTTTATTCCAACTCATTTAGGATTTTGTGTTTGCTCATGAGATGTATATTTGAGTTAGAGATTTGTTAAATATTTGTACAAGATTTATATTATGTGAGTTAGTGTTATTATTAATAGACTCTCAGTTTTGTGTATGTGTATATGATGTTTATTATTCCATTGTGATCCGTGACTATTGTTTATATGCTATACTATTTTGATTCTAAGAAAGTAGTGTGTTTGAGACAATACATGTCAATGCCAGTTCAAATTTATATTCACATTCGATCACCCTTAACATGTTGTATTCTCTGTATTATTAGACGATGTTATTTGTAATATTCTTTAATAATATGGGTATAATGGTGTGGTCATCAAATTTTGGTATCAGAGCTGGGTCAGAACATTATAGTGCATAAACTCACAAATCTAGACCTAATGAGACATAAAGTCTTGTCCTTTGGGGCGTGTGGTAGATAGTCATATTAGTTATCAATATAGAGTAGGAATATAAATACATTATAGGGATAATCAATTGGGACGTATTTTGATTTAGAATTTTAATTAGTTAAGTTGATATTTGTGATATTAAACTTTTGGAAAGTGACGTGTTAAGGTCTTTTAGAGTTTAAGAAAATTTTGGATTATTGGAAAAAAAATCTAAGGGGATAAATTAGAATGAATTAATTTAAAGTGAAAATTTTTCTTTCAAAATAGAATTTAGGAAATTTCAGTAAATAAGTTTAAGATTTAAATAATCTAGGAATAATTCAGAGTTGTACTGTGGGATTTCAGGAATATAGTTGTTCCACTAAAAATGACTATTTAGTTTGGTTGATTGGTTGTTAGGAATTAATTGCTTGTTGGTACTTATTTAAATCAGATGCATGGATGCTAGTGATAACAAGATAAATATAACTAAGGAAAATATGTGATTATCTATTGTGTTGACTTGTCTAGAAATGTTTAAGCATTTTCATCGATATGTGGGACAACGTGTTATCGATTGGAGTTCCAAGACATTGAGTGAGACATTTTGACATGAAAAGTAATTAATTTGTAAATTTGGAAAATATTTGAGTTTAAAAATAATTTAAAATAATATTGTAGCCTTCAAATAAATTGTGAGAAGTGGAGGGCATAACAAGGCAATGTTGACACTCTAAGTAATCAACTTTGCGGTCAAGTGACGAAAGGAATCACGAAATTTCATAACTTAGTATTATTTTATATGATAAGATAAGTTAAGGAAAATGTTTTAAACGGTGGAATTTATTTATATCGAAAAAATAAATGGAAGTTAATTTGAAAATTATTTTGGAAAAAATTGGAAATATACTTTCATTTATGAATATCACTTTCAAGTTCTTCTGTTTGAATGAATATATATGAATCTTAATTAATAAGATCTTAAAAATTAAGAAATTGCGAAATAAAATTTTGGAAGTGGAAGGATATTTTATGGTAAAGTACGTAAATTTGTATTTAATAATAGAATAAATATTAAAAGTATGTATTTTAGATAGAATTAATATTTGGAAAGAAATTATTCTGAGTCATATGGTTATTTTGGAAAGAAAATATTATTTGGAGTTTTGATAAATTTATTAATTAAATGATTTGGAACTTGATATTATTATTTGTGGAAGTTGAAAATTTAGGAATTTTTTTTAGGAAATAAATTTAAAGACAAATTTATCTACTTGTGTATATGTGTTTAAAAGTTTGATGATTTAGAAATGATAATGGAAATTGTAGAATTGAATTATATGTGTATTATTTTGGATGATGTGTGCAGCCACCGAAACTTAGCAATAACAGAGGTTAGTGGCGACTTCATGGACAACATGGCAGCCAATTGATAGAGTGATTTGCTATGAATAGATGGTAAGACAACATCATTTTATTATTTGATGTTTGTAAAGTACGAAGGTTTATTTTAAAATAGATGCGAAGATAAATAATAGGTGATTTTTTGACTTATTGTGTATATCATTTTATACTTTAGATGGATGTTAAGTTTGGAATTTTTAAATGAGAAACTAATGAAAATAAAAAGAATTGGAAACTTGTATTTGATGATTTAGAATATATTCTTTAGAAATATGTAAATTTTGGAAAGAGTTATTAGGAAATAATAATTAAAATTTGAAAATTTAATTTATCGATTTCTTTCTTTAAGGAAATTGCGGGGATGATGTTTCTTTAAGAGGGGAGTCTGTAATAATCCTGTTGTTAATTACCTAATTAAATTTAATTATGGATTATTAATTATAATTGGTGGTTTGTGAAATTTAATTATTTAATCTAATTTTGAGAATTGTTGATTTGGTTTTTTTAAGGAATATGTTTTATTTCCTAAAATGGATTATAATTTTAATTTGATATATTGTTAAATCAATTAATTAAATTTGGCATTTAGGGTAAGTTATTAAAATTGGGATTTATCACTTTAGAATGATAATTTTCAACTAATAGTTTATTTTATTTTATTAAAAATAATGAGGATAACTTTCAAAAGTATTATTTAATTGTGCAAGATATTTCCATATTAATAGAGATGGAAAATTTAACTTCTTGATTGGTTTTGGTATATTAGAGAAATTAAATTAGGCTAAATAAAACACAATTTGTCGTTCAAATTAGTGTTTTATAATGGGAATTTAGAAGGAAATAATAAATTCATTTCCTTATTGGGTTATAAGTTAGCCACTTTGGCCCATATAGTAATATTAGTAAGGAGATTATGAAATTCACTTTCATTTCACTTCTGATACTACTCTCAGCACAAAATCTAAAAACATCTTCCTCTCTAAGCTTAATCATTAATCCCTAAATTCAAGTTGCAAATCAAAGGGCTTTTGGTTTAATCTTGTAGAAATCAAAAGAGGGTAAGCTCCTAAACCTCTAGTGAATCAATTAGGGTTAGTAATTTCATTTTTTATCTTTTGATTATAATCTTCTCTTCTTAATTTATGAAAATAACCTAGGTAGTATCAAGAGAAACTAATCTAGGATTATTTCGTCAAATTCAAGCTTTAAAGGTGAGTTCACCTCACATTACTATATTTAAATAAAAGGATATTCGCTATTTGGTCGACTTGGATAAATCTATGTTGTGTTGTTCTCAAATTTGTATTGTTCATATTTCAAATTGTTCAATTCTAAATTGATGAAACGTTAGCCTTTTAATCTTAATTAGTTTTAATTATGTTGTTTATATGGATGCATTCACTCAGAAATCAACCTAGAACAATCGTTCGATACTTAGAATCAAACCAACTTCACTGGGGATCCACCCGAAGGGATTCTGGAGCTTGAACAGCTCTAGAATTCATCCCCATTAATGGACCATAGGTGCACCGGTGGGCATATCCTTGGGCAGTTCCAGCTGTGGATATCCCTCCCGGTTAGCTAATTTGTCTCTTCATTTGTTGTTTTTTGTTACTATGTTTTGAGTTGATGATTATAATATGTTATAGATGCAATTTCAACTCATATTTGCTAGTAGAATAAATTTATATAAAAAAATTTGAAGTGATATAGAGTCGAAACCTATGGACTAATTTTTTTTTATAATCTTATGATGTGCAGTAGGGTATTCTCTTGTGTTAATGACTTTGAATCGCTTTGACTCAAAAGTTTGGAATTTTATGAACTTGTATCTACCTACTTTATTTATATGAGCGTTACAGTATGCACTTCGTGCATGACTGTGGGATGCATTTTACATGTGAAGTGTTTTTTATAAACTGAATATGTTTAACATATTCAAGAAGTTTATTTGTTGTTCGTTTGAATTTTTGTTTTTTTGATTCTACCATAGTTGCAACATCTAGTTTGGTGTTAGTTTGAATTTTTGTTTTTTATTTTTTGTAAAACAAATTTATTTGTTAAATCTTATTTATAAGTTTTACTAGATTTGGTAATGTTCATAGAGGGGAGTTTTAGATTCGTAAAGGAAATTTATAAGTTGGGCACTACATTTAAGCGACACTGAGATTTGATAGTATGTATAAAGGTTTTGTGACGACCTGAATTTTTGGGCATCTGATAATCGGTAATTATCAGATTTTAACTGTTAAATACTGAAATATTTGCTAACAAATAAAATTCTGCTAATAAATGGATTTGGGAACTATAATAAATATTCGATTATACTGTCTGAAATTTATAAATTGTATAGTGAATTAACAAATCCCATAAATATATAAATGTAAACTCTGTACTGCTGAAAATTTTAAGTGTGTATATATTGTGAGTTAAAATTTTTATTTTGAGATTAAAAATATAAATATGAAACAAGACTTAATAATAAGCCTTAATACATATATATTTATGAATCTAGAGATAAAACATGTGTAATATTATAAACATAAGGGTCATACTTTCTTTAATATAAGTATTAAACATAAAAATAAAAATAAAAATATAATATAAAAACACATATAAGTATAAAAGTAAATAGCTAATATAATTTTAAAATTTTATAAAGATATTTGTAAGTCTTATAATACACGAAATTTACAATTGCAAGTTTTATAATATATACAATTAACATTTGTATCGAAGATAGCATGCATAGTAACAAGTGTCATGTAGGTTAATTTATTTTCGCTTTTTTTATAAAAGATAAAGATAAATCAAAGCTAAATATATCTTAACTCTATTCTTCTCATTTTTTTCTTCATTTTCAAAACAAGAAAAGCTTAAAGCCTGTTAATAGTTTTAAATCAAAAAGGAAATTCAAACAGCAATCAACTATTTCAAATGTTGAAAACCTGTAGCAAAACCACCCCAAGATTTAAACAAGATCCGATCTTCTCAAAACTGGTTCAAATTCAAGTGCAAATCTGGAAGGAGATCAGAAACCAAAGCTTTTGTTTCAAAATTGAGATCTATAAGCAGATTGGAATCAAGAGCAATTCAAATTTCATGTTCAAAGACAAAAGTTTTTCAGTTGTTCCCTGTTTCAAAATAGGTGAGTAAACAAGCTCTAATCTGATTAAGTTTTGTTGCATCTAGTGATTTTCAAAGTAAAATGGTGATTGCATGATCGTTTATATGATCATACATATATATATAAGAGTATTTGGGTGCATGTCAATTGTTGCTCTGTTCGTATGCTTCAGATTTTAGAACTTTGACAAAAATTCATATCTTCTTGCCTGATTCTTTTTAGAGATTGATATTTAAATGAAACTTGTTTGAATTGACAAAATATATGATCTAAAAATATTTTCAAGCAAGATTTCAAGATAGCTTTTTAATAAAAACAAGAATTACAGTAAAAGCATGAACATATCAAAATTTCGATGTAAACTAATTGTGGATTCAGGTATACAATCTGGATTGTCATCGGAAATAATGATTTTTAAAATTAAAATCGTAAGTTTTAAGCTTTTAAATCATAAGGAATTGAATGATGGTCGGAATTTGGGTTTCGAGCATTCTACGATGATCGACAAAGTTTGGGTTTTCGAGATTTTTGCTGGAACTAGCCCAGAGGCAGTCGATAAAATTAGTTGCTGGATTTTTCTACAACCGAGGCGGCGGCAAATCGGTGAATTAGGGTTATGAAGTAAGGTTTGGTTGTCGATGTTTCGTAAATTAATGTGATGTCATGGTCTCACCGTAGGGAATCAGAGTTGTGGGAAATTGATCGTCGAGGGGTGAAGTAGCCCCAAGCGTGGCGGCGAGGCTTTCGGTGATCGATTGTGGCCGTGCGTGGTGGTTTTGGGTTTCCATCTTCATTTCAATGGGTGATGAGATTATCGTTTTCGTTTTCTAAGCGAGTTGTGAATTTTTGGGTTGTCGACTGGGCAGGGGTGGTCGATGGCGACTTGTGGGGGGTAGTAGTGATGGTCGGAGGCATCGCGACCAGATGTGCACATGCATAGGTTGTTTGTTAATAGTTGCTGCTAGTTGATTTCATCGATCGGAGGAGATGATGAATCTCGGGTTTATGCTAGTAGAGAGGGGGGTTGGACTCGAGTTTTTGTCGGGGTTGTTTGTAGGTGAAGCTTGTGTTTATTTGTCAATTCTGGATCAGGACATCGGGCTTTGAATTTGGAAGTATATTTGTAGCGGGTTTTTCTTCGAAGGTGTTCGAGTTTTACTCGAAGCAGGAAGAGTGTAATGGTCCTGTGTCTTTATCAGGGAAGCTAGGGGTTTGCTCGAGTTTTGGTGAGGGCAGTTTTAAAGATGTTTTAGGCTTATGATTGTACATGTTTTATAAATAAAGAAAATTGATTTTTGAAATGTTTCTAAGTTTCAAGACAAAAGTAAACAAGTTCATACCTATTATACTAAATTGTTTCAAGAATAATTGTTTAAATGAGTTTTAAATATTTTAATAGAGAAGTTTTTAACGAATAGGAAAATGGATTTCTAAATGACTTCGTATTAAAATCTATTTAATTACTTTGGAAGTTTCAAAGATTTTAAAGGTATAAATTAGATGTTTATATTGTTTAAATTATAATTGATTTCTAAATTGTTTTATTTTTTTAATAAAGTCTAAAGATAAGAATTTAGTAAATCAATTATAATAAAGAGTTTATCTTTAAGTGATTAAGAGTTTTGATTAATTTAAGATAAATAATTTTTCTTAATTAAAATCTTTTAAGTATAAGTAATTAACAAATTATTTAATTGATTTTAAATGATGAGTTAACAATTAACTAAGTAATTAATTAGTGATTAATTAAAGATAATCACGTATGAATTAAGTAAGAGTAATTACTTAATGAAGTAATTTAGGGGATTATTACTTGATGTAATTAATTAAGTTAATGTGATTAATTTTAATTAATTAATTAAGTTTAATTAATTAAAGTGGATAACTTGACGATGAGATTAAGTATAATTACTTAATGCAATTAATGGAGTGTAATTACTTAGTGAAGTAATTAATGGATAATTACTGGATATAATTAACTAAGGGAAATTACTTGATGGATATTAATTGAAGCATAATTACTTGAGGGAAGTAATTAAGTGGTGATTACACGGTGTAATTACAGGATTAATTAATGAAATTAATTACGGTGTTGATTAAATTAATATAAGTAATTAAAGGGAGTTAATTACTAAGGTGACAAATCAAGGTTGAGTAATGAATGTAATTAAAGTTAAAGGTTAATTATTGAATGTAATTAGAAGAATAATCAATCAATGATGGTAATTAAAGGTTAATTACTGTGAATGGTTAAGAATAATTAATTTGTGTAACTAATTAAGGGTTAATTACTTAGTGTAATTAAAAGATAATTAATCTAGGCTGATTAATTAAGATGATGATTAATTAATTGGTTTGAGATTAATTATTGTTAAATAAGCGAGATTTAAAAGCCATTAAAGAAATTGATTTGATTTAATTAGGAATGGGTGACTAATTAATCTTGCTTATAAATGATTGGTTGATATTTCTGATATGAAATGTTTGAGACATGATATGTTTGTCTTGAATAGTGATTATGTGTTTATCTATCGATGATGAATTGTTGTGTAAAAGAGTGACATCTTGTGATTAAAGGCTGAATTGTGACTCCCTTGAATAGTGTGGGTTAAGATGTCATTGAATTCGAAAAGACCGGAGTTGGATATTAGTTAATACCCGAAACCACTTCGATTCTTCATAGATTGATATGTGAAATCAATAGGTTGGTATGGAATGATTTAAGCGAATTGGACCATTTAATCTAAGTTTTTGGTACATACAAATTGATGTGTTAAATAAGTGATGTCTATAACAAATTGTGAATTTGTAAATAGAACCAAGTTACCCCGGGTTTATATATGTTGTATGCTTTTGTAATCCATGTTAGATGGGTTTACTCACACTAGTTCCAGCCTGACCAGGGTATTACTTTGATGTAATGCTCGGGTCAGACCGAGTATTGCAGATTTTCAGGTAAGGACGTTTTGGAGCTCAGGAGACGAGCTGGATGGCAGGAACGTATAGAGAATATTCCGTTATGATTTATTATAGCTTATTTGGGGCATGTTGAATTAAACTGCCCAGTGTTGTGTAAATATCGTAACTCTGATATGTTAAAGTGTAATTTGACAAGTACAGTTTTCCTTTGTATAACTGCTATTTATTTAATATTATATTTTGATCCACTGCGAATATGAGAATCTGTGTTTTGGTGTTTCTGTTTCTTCTTTTTCTTCTATCTCTTTCTTCTTTTTCATAACTATCTGGAGTTTTCGGGATCGAAAATTCCAGGTCGTTACTTTTGGTATCAGAGCTGAAGGTTAAGCGAGAACCTTGGCACTGGTGAGATTACTCATTAAGGATAGGGTAGGTACCCTAGAATGAGTTGAGAGTGTATATATATGAGAGCGTACTTGTTATTTTCTTATATAAAGATTTTAAATGATTTTATATAAGAATATATTTTGATATATAAAGTAATATTTCTTTCTAATAAATATTAAAGTAATTGGTTGTCAAATTATTGGAATTAAGTTAAGTGGAAATAGAAATACAACCAAACTGAAATTGAATAAAGATAAGTTTGAAATGGATTCAAACTGAAATTAAAATCTTGAAATTGTAGAAGAGTTTAAAAATAAGATGAATTACAATTAGTTTCAAACCAGAAAATATAATGGTTATTGTGTTTAATAATGGGATGATTGTTTCTCAATAAACAATAAAATGTTTTAAGGAAGTAACCATTTGATGAGAATAACTTGTAAATTAGAATGGATGTAAATTAAAGTGGGATTCAAATTCTAAATTCTAAATTTAAACATTTGAAATTGTTTTCAAAATGTTAAAGGAAATTAATATGTATACATGTGAATATACATAATATTAAAGATGATATGAGATAAAACTCTAAAATGTTGAGTTTTAAATTTGGAATGAGAGGTGATACCTAAAAGTGATAAGTTTTCAAACTTATAAGTGGAAAGAATTTTGAGATTTGAAATGGAGAATTCAAATTGAGTAGGTTAACGGGCTTAATTAAATTTAACTTGGAGGAAGTTAAATAAGTTTGAATGAACAATTTTATTTGGAAATTTCAAGATGAAATTGGGATTTAACATGGGAAGTTAAATGGTTGATTTGAATTGGGAGTTTGTGTGATTTCAAATTGGGTTTGAGATCTGGAAATTGAAATTTTATGATAAATTGAATTTCAAAGATTTAGTTGTCTAAAAGGGATTTGAATCATTATTTGAACTTTGAAATAAGTTAAAAATGGAATTGGATTCAGAATTAAATGGTTTAAAGATATAAGTTGATTTGATTTAAAGGATTAAATCAACATTTAAATTTAACTCGAATTTATATAATTCAGGATGGTTTAAATTTGAAATTTGAATTGAATTAGTTCAAATTGGATTTGATTTGAATTAATTGGAATTGTGATTAAAGTTGAATAATTTTAAATTCAAATGGAATTTAATTTGAATTTGGAAATAAATTGATGATTAATTTAGGTTAAATTGGAGTTAAATCAATTTCAATGGAAATTGAAGTTATTTAAGTTGGAATTGAGTCAATCTAAATGGAAGTGGAAATTTAAATTGAATTAATTAGAAATGGAGGTTGGGAATTGAACAGTTTTTGACTCTGGACTATTTTCAAAATAATTTTTTTAAATATAAATCTATTTTTCCAACTATTTACTATACAACTTTTCTTTTTAAACCTAAAACTATCTTATACTTGTTTTACAATTATTTTTGGAAACTATTTAACAATTTTTCAACTGTTTTATAAACTAATTACTATTTTTCAACTACTTTATAACTAATTACTATTTTATAGCTATTTTGCAATTATTTAAAATTTCTATAACTATTTAACTATTGTCCAACTATTTTACAATTACTTAACTATTTGGCGGCTATTTTACAAACTAATAATTATTTTTCAACTACTTATCTATTTTTAACCTTTCAAATTATTTTCTAAATTTAAGCTGGACAGAGTTCAAACTGTTTATGATTGAATATCCATTTGAGATAAGGATTAAAGTGATAATCCAAATGAAATTGAGGCAAATGTGAATAATTAAATAGAAATCAGAAGTGAATGTGAATAGAAAGGGAATTGATTTGATTAATAAATCAATATAGATAAATACGTAGGATGTACGTATATTACTCTATTCGCATATCGATTTGATCCCAGATTCGAGCACAGAATTTCAAGATAGTTATATGGATCCATGTTGGGATTTTTCACTCGAATTTCGACGGCGAACCTGGATATGGATTGTTGATTGGTTCTGGATTTTCTCTATCATAGTTATGACTATGCAAGGAGAATGACGGTTTCTGATCAAGAAACCAAATCTGAGTCCACACTAGGAAGTCGGGTGGACGATACTAATTCGAAAGTGAAATTGTGTGATCGAGTGAGCGATCAGATTGGTATAGTGTACGAATGATATGTGTACATCGTACGAATTTGAATGAAATTGATATTGGGAGTTTGTGGATAAGAACTGTAAAATGGTTTTTGAAGTGAAAAATATATTTTGTGAGATATATGATGAAGTAAAATAGAAATTGGATATTTCTATGATAGAAATTTACTTATAGAAGTAAGTAAACTGATAAGTGACTTTATAATAAAATTTTAATATTTGATTTGGAATAAAACAAAGTTATAAATCTTTGTTATATAAGATAAATCTCCCCTTGTTGAATCTAGCCAGAATTAAAGGGTTTTTTTTTTTGAAAATATTTGAAGTATAAAAAGGGTTTTATGCAACTTTGAAATGATCCAAAGATTTTTCAAGGTTATATGTCTATATATATATAAAGGATCTTATGAGAATGAATTTGAAAAAGGTTTTGGGAACCTTTGGATTTGGAAAGCTTTTGATATTTGGGTAAAACCAATATTGGATTTGGAAAGTCTAGTTGAGAATTATCGATTTGGGATAATCAATTTTGAGAAAAGATATTTACATGGAATTCATACTAGGTGTATGATTTGGAAGATACTATATGCGTATAGTATAAAGTGTTTTGAAAATGGCTCTAGAGAAAAAGACCTCCCTTGAAATGAATTTCTCAAGAGTGTCATAGGGTGGTACTGCCTTGAGCCTCTAAGGGGGAGGTCCTAAAGTTGATCCTGTGAGGAGTCTGGGCAAAATAGTTCCTGAGGATTTTGAGTAGTGTGTAGCGAAAGTTGAGGAGCGCTGATGCCTACAGAGGCATTTGGGTTATGCTGTGATGAAAGTGTAACTCGATGTCACTACGATCTACTGCAGACCATAGCGAAAGTCGTGTGTGCTGCTGAGAGCCAATAGTCTACGTTTGATTTTATATCGATAGAATGCGACCTATGGTAACATAGCGATAGTAATGTGTGCTGCTGAGAGCCAAGAGTCTACGTTTGATTTTACATCGGTAGACTGCGACCTATGTGGAAGTGGAGAAGTTTCATTTTGACAGCGAAAATCGAGGGCGCCGATGCTTACAATTACATGGACTTTTGCTGCGATGGCAACGTAACCATGGAATGTAACTACGATCTGTTGTGGGTTCCATGGCATAATCGAGGGGCGTGGAGTGCCTATAGTTACATGGACTTTTGCTGCGATGGCAACGTAATCCAGGATGTAACTGCGACCATGGATGGGGTGATGATTTCCAGAGCATTCTCACCAAAGATATTTCCTCTATTTTCAAAAATGTTTTCAATATTTTCAATAAAATTATTTTCCAAGTATTTTCGCTGTGTGTTGAAATGGGTTTGCTAAGTAATTATAGATTTTCAGTCCTACGTCTGATCAACGTATGACCGAATTTCTATGAGAACGAGGACGAACTTGATGAAACATCGAGTAACAAAATGATATTTTTATAAAACTATTTTGAAAATATTATATAGATTTTAAAATGTTTGAAAAAAATGTTTTAAAATTTCTTAATAAAAAGAGTTTATAGTAAAATTTATCAAAGAGTAATTTTTCTGATAATAATCATTTTATTTAGTGCTGGCTTCGTTTCTTTTCGAGGACGAAAAGTTTTTAAGGAGGGAGGAATGTGACAACCCGAATTTTTGGGCATCTGATAATTGGTAATTATCAGATTTTAAATGTTAAATACCGATAGATTTGTTAACAAATAAAATTCTGCTAATAAATGGATTTGGGAACTATAATAAATATTGGATTATATTGTCTGAAATTTATAAATTGTATAGTGAATTAACAAATCCCATAAATATATAAATGTAAACTCTATACTGTTGAAAATTTTAAGTGTATATATATTGTGATTTAGAAATTTTATTTTGAGATTAAAAATATAAATATGAAACAATACCTAATAATAAGCCTTAATGCATATATATTTATGAATCTAGAGATAAGACATATGTAATATTATAAACAGAAGGGTCATACTTTCTTTAATATAAGTATTAAACATAAAATTATAAATATAAATATAATATAAAAACACATATAAGTATAAAAGTAAATAGCTAATATAATTTTAAAATTTCATAAAGATATTTGTAAGTCTTATAATACATGAAATTTACAATTGCAAGTTTTATAATATATGCAATTAACGTTTGTATCTAAGATAGCATGCATAGTAATAAGTGTCATGTAGGTTAATTTATTTTCACTTTTTTTATAAAAGTTAAAGATAAATCAAAGCTAAATATATCTTAACTCTATTCTTCTCATTTTTTTTCTTTATTTTCAAAACAAGAAAAGTTTAAAGCCTATTAACAGTTTTAAATCAAAAAGGATATTCAAACAGCACTCAACTGTTTCAAATGTTGAAAACCTGTAGCAAAACCACCTTAAGATTTAAACAAGATTCGATCTTCTCAAAACTGGTTCAAATTCAAGTGCAAATCTGGAAGGAGATCGAAACCAAAGCTTCTGTTTCAAAATCCAGATCTATAAGCAGATTGGAATCAAGAGCAATTCAAATTTCATGTTCAAAGACAAAAGTTTTTCAGCTGTTCTCTGTTCCAAAATAAGTGAGTAAACAAGCTCTAATCTGATTAAGTTTCGTTGCATGCAGTGATTTTCAGAGTAAATTGGTGATTGCATGATCGTTTATATGATCATATATATATATATATATATATATATATATATATATATAAGAGTATTTGGGTGCATGTCAGTTGTTACTCTGTTCATATGCTTCAGATTTTAGAACTTTAACAAAAATTCATATCTTCTTGCCTGATTCTTTTTAGAGATTGATATTTAAATGAAACTTGTTTGAATTGACAAAATATATGATCTAAAAATATTTTCAAGCAATATTTCAAGATAGCTTTTTAATAAAAACAAGAATTACAGTAAAAGCATGAACATATCAAAATTTCGATGTAAATTAATTGTGGATTCAGGTATACAATCTGGATTGTTATCGGAAATAATGATTTTTAAAATTAAAAACGTAAATTTTAAGCTTATAAATCATAAGGAATTGAATGATGGTTGGAATTTGGGTTTCGAGCATTCTCCGATGTTCGACAAAGTTTGGGTTATCGAGATTTTTGCTGGAACTAGCCCAGAGGCAGTCGATGTCGGTAAAATTAGTTGCTGGATTTTTCTACAACCGAGGCGGCGACAAATCGGCGAACTAGGGTTATGAAGTAAGGTTTGGTTGTCGATGTTTCATAAATTAATGTGATGTTATGGTCTCACCGGAGGGAATCAGAGTTGTGGGAAATTGATCGTCGAGGGATGGAGCAGCTCCAAGCGTGGCGGCGAGGCTTTCGGTGATCGATTGTGGCCGTGCGTGGTGGTTTTGGGTTTCCATCTTCATTTCAGTGGGTGATGAGATGATCGTTTTTGTTTTCTAAGCGAGTTGTGAATTTTTGGGTTGTCGACTGGGCAGGGGTGGTCGATGGCGACTTGTGGGGGGTAGTAGTGATGGTCAGAGGCGTCGCGACCAGATGTGCACATGCATAGGTTGTTTGTTAATAGTTGCTGCTGGTTGATTACACGGATCGGAGGAGATGATGAATCTCGGGTTTGTGCTAGTAGAAAGGGAGGTTGGACTTGAGTTTTTTCGTTGTTGTTTGTAGGTGAAGCTTGTGTTCGTTTGTCAATTCTGGATTAGGACACCAGGCTTTGAATTTGGAAGTATATTTGTAGCGGGTTTTTCTACGAAGGTGTTCGAGTTTTACTCAAAGCAGGAAGAGTGTAGTGGCCCCGTATCTTGATCAGGCAAGTTAGGGTTTTGCTCGAGTTTTGGTGAGTGCGGTTTTAAAGATGTTTCAGGCTTATGATTGTACAGGTTTTATGAATAAAGAAAATTGATTTTTGAAATGTTTCTAAGTTTCAAGACAAAAGTAAACAAGTTCTTACCTATTAAACTAAATTTTTTCAAGAATAATTGTTTAAATAGGATTTAAATATTTAAATAGAGAAGTTTTTAAAGAATAGGAAAATGGATTTCCAAATGACTTCATATTAAAATCTATTTAATAACTTTGGAAGTTTCAAAGATTTTAAAGGTTTATATTAGATGTTTATATTGTTTAAAATTATAATTGATTTCTAAAATGTTTTATTTTTTTAATAAAGTTTAAAGATAAGAATTTAGTAAATCAATTATAATAAAGAGTTTATCTTTAAGTGATTAAGAGTTTTGATTAATTTAAGATAAATAATTTTTCCTAATTAAGAATCTTTTAAGTATAAGTAATTAAGAAATTATTTAATTGATTTTAAATGATGGGTTAATAATTAACTAAGTAATTAATTGGTGATTAATTAAAGATAATCACTTATGAATTAAGTAAGAGTAGTTACTTAATGAAGTAATTTAAGGGATTATTACTTGGTGTAATTAATCAAGTTAATGTGATTAATTTTAATTAATTAATTAAGTTTAATTAATTGAAGAGGATTACTTGATGATGAGATTAAGTATAATTACTTAATGCAATTGATGAAGTGTAATTACTTAGTGAAGTAATTAATAAATAATTACTGGATATAATTAATTAAGGGAAATTACTTGATGGATATTAATTAAAGGATAATTACTTGAGAGAAGTAATTAAGTGGTGATTATTCGGTGTAATTAAAGGATTAATTAATGAAATGAATTAAGGGGTTGATTTAATTAATATAATTAATTAAAGGGAGTTAATTACTATGGTGATAAATCAAGGTTGAGTAATGAATGTAATTAAAGTTAAAGGTTAATTATTGAATGTAATTAGGAGAATAATCAATCAATGATGGTAATTAAAGGTTAATTACTGTGAATGGTTAAGAATAATTAATTTGTGTAATTAATTAAGGGATAATTACTTAGTTTAATTAAAGGATAATTAATCTTCGTTGATCAATTAAGATGATGATTAATTAATTGGTTTGAGATTAATTATTGTTAAATAAGCAAGATTTAAAAGCGATTAAAGAAATTGATTTGATTTAATTAGGAATGGGTGACTAATTAATCTTGCTTATAAATGATTGGTCGATATTTCTGATATGAAATGTTTATGACATGATATGTTTGTCTTGAATAGTGATTATGTGATTATCTGTCGATGATGAATTGTTGTGTAAAAGAGTGACATCTTGTGATTAAAAGTTGAATTGTGACTCCCTTGAATAGTGTGGGTTAAGATGTCACTGAATTCGAAGAGACCGGAGTCGGATATTTGTTAATACCCAAAACCACTTCGATTCTTCATAGATTAATATATGAAATCAATAGGATGGTATGGAATGATTTAAGTGAATTGGACCATTTAATCTAAGTTTTTGGTACATAGAAATTGTTGTGTGAAATAAGTAATGTCTATAACAAATTGTGAATTTGTAAATTGAAACAAGTTACCCCGGGTTTATATAAGTTGTATGCTTTTGTAATCCATGTTAGATAGGTTTACTCACGCTGGTCTCCAGCCTGACCCGGGTGTTGCTTTGATGTAATGCTCGGGTCAGACCGAGTATTGCAGATTTTCAGGTAAGGACGTTTGGAGCTCAAAAGATGAGCTGGATGGCAGGAACGTATGGAGAGTATTCCATTGTGATTTATTGTAGCTTATCTATGGCATGTTGAATTAAGCTGCCCAGTGTTGTGTAAATATGTAACTCTGATATATTAAAGTGTAATTTGACAAGTACAGTTTTCCTCTGTATAACTGCTATTTATTTAATATTATATTTTGATATGCTACGAATGTGAGAATCTGTGTTTTGGTGTTTTTGTTTCTTTTTTTTCTTCTATCTCTTTTTTTTTCATAATTATCTGGAGTTTTCGAGATCGAAAATTCTGGGTGGTTACTGGTTTATTTTTTAGATCCTATATTTAAGGGAGATTAAGTTAGATATGTTAAGATGGAGGGACATTTTAGGTAGTTCACGTTGATTCCAGAAAATCATGACACCAAACGAATTTCAACTATTATTAAAGATAAATATTTTTATAGAAGAGAGTTTATCTAAGTTCTCGAATATCAAACTTGTTTCTAAATTAATCGACTTTATTTTAAAAATAATTTTAACTGATATATACATACATATATATATATATATATATATATATATATATATATATATATCTGTGTGTGTGTGTGTGTATGTATGTATTAAGTATTGCTGGTATAAATGGTACGGATTTGGAAATATTAATCTAGTTTGTTTCTAAATTAAATGGTTAATGTATCAAAATAGATCAGGAAAAATAGGAAATATTGTTTTATAAAATAAATAAACTTATACATACATACATATTTATATGGGTTTTTAAAACATGTTTGCTAACTAAGTATTTTGTATGGAAATGTGAGACAACTTTGTGTATATAAGAGCAGTTTTGTAACAATTTGGATCCATGGAAGATTTTATCAAAGGAATAATTTTATAAAGCTAAATAATAAAGTAATTAATGGAAAATTATGATATTGGATTTCTAAACTATAAAATCAAAGAGAAAAATGTTTTGAGAGCATTAGTTCTATAATATAGGGAGTGCTAATAATCGATTCAGGGTTACCGACTGGTTTAAATTCCCTGGAATAACGCTTCACGAATATTGTACAACTCATTGAATAGAATGTTTGCGTGGAACTTACTAACCCATAGTGAATACTTAAACTTCGCTGGGCAGTATAGGAAGCCTAGGTTAAATTCTTGTGATTGCTATTAGGAAGTATTTGACGCTTTAGAGTTGCATTCTCTTTTGGTGTTCGGTGGGGCCGATAGATCCTTAAGAGAATATACATTAGGTTTTCTAGTGGTATTCATAATGAGTGAGATATACTAGCTTCTAGTAAATAATTGAATTTAACCAGGTGATATGAAACTTTTTGGTTAAGTTCTTATGAATACTGAAAGCGATAGTGTTTTGTAATGACCCGTAATTTTCAATAATTTCAAATAGTTAATTTAATAAGGTTTTTTGATTTAATGTTGGAGGAAATAAAAATTTGTGATTAATAATAAGAATGTAATTGGACTAAAATGTAATAATATTAATTTAAGGTAATTCATTATTGCTTTGAATATAATTCCAATTACGTGAAATTATTAAAGGTTGTAATTAGATATAGATTGTAAATAAATTGTAATAATATGTGTTATTTGATAATTGGATTATAAGAGTAATAGATAATTTAAATGTTGTATTAATTGAATAGTATGTAATAAATTTTAAATTGAATGAAATTAGTGTTGTGTTAGTAATTATAACATTTGTTGTGGATAATAAACTTGTAAGATGTGATTAAAAGTTAACAGTGACAATTATTATATGTTACCTATTTCATTAATCTGTTAAATTTAAATAATAAATCAGTTGCAATTAATTCACTTAATTGGTGCAGTTAATGTAGATTAAATTGATAATTGTAGTATATCGATTCAATAATATGTAACCCAATGTAAGTTTTATTCAAAATATGATAATAGATTTAATAAAAAGATTGAAATCAAGTTTGATCAATTTATTGGAATTTAAATGATAATAAATAGATTTATTGTAAATAAATGTAATTAAATAATACGTTAATGAAAATTAAGATTGTAATTGTAAATTATTAGTGTAATAAGATATAAAAAAATGTAAATTATAGCTATGAGATGAAAAGTTATCGAATAACAAGAGGAAAACGCAAATAAATGGATTCATTGGAAATGAAGGTAATAACCACCGTATTTATTTCAACTGAAAATTATACACTGTAAATAGTAAAATAATTGACATTGAATTGATGTGAAAATTTACTTCAAAATATCAGAAATATCTACGTAATAAAAAATAATGAAAATTTGTTAGTTTATAAATATTGAATTAAAATGTTATTAATTAATTTAATATTAATTTATTTAAATAATGTAAAATTTTCCATTTTGGCCACTGTCTCGAACTTTGACGAAGCTAGTTTCATCAGATCTATAACGGTGAATTATTGTAGGGTTTCAATTTTTGTAGCGATCGGACTTGTCGTTTGATCGTACAGACTCGAAACACGTACAAATCAATTTAATTAAATTCAATTAAAACCAATTTGAAATAAGCTAATTTTAAAGCAAACTTTTTCATACGATGGAATTAGGACTTGATAATTATTCCATTGAGTATAAAACTATTGAAAACATATATTTTGATATATGGAATGACACGTTTTCATTTCGGAGTCAGAACGAGATTTTTAGGTCGCGTAGTTGTTTCAATCAATCGATCTGGTACATTCATTCGATTTTTCAGCTTTGCCTATTTATATGCCATTATAAACCCTAATTGTTTCTCATTCTCTCATTTTAGTACGTATAAATCTATCTGTCTATTCCTATCTCCTTTTTCTAGGGCAGAAACCCTAATTCCCAAATTCAAAATTCAATTTCAAATTCAATTCCAAAAATCAAGCTCCTCTAAAACTTGACATATTATATACAATTTTGAAGCTCTCAACAAGCGCAATTCACTGATGCATTTCATTTTTCGATTCGAATCACTATTTGTCCAGAAATTAAGGATGAACCTCGACGGTCCATAAGAAGATTTGACGATCCAACGATGGATCGTCGCCCGATCGACAATTGGGAGGCGGCGTTGGGAAGGTGGTGTCGTGCAGGTCTCCAGGACCGCCATGATTGGGCAATGAAGGCGTTTGGCAGCACGGGTCATGGGGGGATCGTGCGTCTCGGCGTAGGATGAGGGTGGTCGGCTCAGGGAGGGGAGTATGGTGATGGTTTCTGATTCGCGTGGCTGGCCTCGTAGGCGGTGCGATAATTGGTTGAAGGGGTGGCGGCCACGATGGGTTCAAGCTGTAATAGGGTTTCTAATGTGATCGAGAAGGAGGATTACGGGTGATCAACGGTGAGGAAGACATGTTCTTTTGTTTATTATTTTATTTACTTTATAATTTAAATTGTATATGTTATAATTACCATAACATCTTCATGCGAGCTCAAATTTTGACATGGTTTGTTTCATTGGGTTCTATCAAAATTTCGGACATTTTGACGTTATATTGGATGAATTCTAAGACTGTCGAATTTTGGGCCTCAATTTGGATTTTTAATCGATTTAAAATCGAAGGTGAGTGTTTTGACCCACTCACGAATACTAAATTATCTTATGTTAGTTAAATTAAATTAATGATGTGATTAGAAATTGATTGATTGATGTTTGATATATTTAAATTGTCATTCTGGTTAAATTTGACTTTTATTGTGATTAATCATCATTTAAGTAAATATTGAATTTAATTCTTTGTTTAGTACCTATTAATGATAAATTGTTATCTATTGATGTTTATTGATTGATTTGGTGATGATTGTGATGGATGTTTGATTTGTTGATATTGGATGACTGGATGTTGTATTTTATATATTGTTATAACATTGCAAGTTCCCTATGGGTTGAAATGGTACATACCCGAACGATCTATAAATTAGTAAAAAATCGTTATGGATTAAAATGATAGACTCGAGCAATTTTATGGATTTTTATAAAATTTGGGATTGCGGTTTAAAATGATATATAACCAAAAAAATTTAAATTGCACATTGAAACGATAAATATCTGTACCACTTGACCATAGGATAGAATATCATATACGGACACCGGATTGGTTAAATTGAATGATTATTAATTCTTAAAATTTTGAATTCAATTAATTGGCATTTTGAAATAAAAATTGATTTATATAAACTGAACTATTTTCGATAATCCAAGAATTAATCCTGAAATTGGAATTGATTTGATGAATTGTTCAAAGGATTTAAATTGGACTTTAGAAGTCAAATTGCCAAATATAAATGAATTTATTAAAATTAAGTTATTAAAAATGTTTGTATATAATTTTTAAATCTATTTTAATCAATTTAAACTAATTTAACTTATTTTAATCTATTATAACATATTTAATCCAATTTAATCTAATTTACGTATTTTAAACTAATTAAATTTATTTAATCTATTTTAAATATATTTAATTTAATGTAAATCAATTTGATCTATTTTAAAAAAATTCATTTATTTAAACCTATATAATATAATTTAAATCTATCTAACCTATATTTAATCTATTTAAATTACTTTAAATCTAATAAAGTCCATTAATCTATGTTTAATCTATTAAAATCATAAAAATTTAATTAAATCAAATTTGGATATTTTTAAACTATTTGACTAATTGAAATATTTTAATCTACTCAAACTATTTTTGAACTATTAAAACTTTGCATGATTATCAAAACTATTTTCTAAAATGTCAGACTGTGTAAAGTTGAAGTGTTTATATTTAAATCCTTAAGATGATACAACCTAAGTTGGATTTGAAATTGATACTTTTTTTGTCAAATGACATATTTGAGTAAATGTGATGATTTCGAAATGAGGATTTAATTAACCTATCTTATCAATAAATTCAAAAGTGAATATGATTTAAAAGTGAATACGATCTTTGAAATTGAATATAGCTTTGAAAGTGAATATGATTTCGAAAGTGATATGGTTTAAAATCGAATATGATATTTTCATATAAATTGCGAATTGAATTTTTGAAAATGTAAAAGAACCATCTAATGTGAAATAAGCGGTTGGTTGTTAAAGAGATCGAGATTGGATATTCGCATACTCTCTACCAATAATGAAAACCACTTTAACAACTGTGTACGTGGTGGAGATTCCAGAAATGAAGTAGGATGATTTGGTGAACGATTTTTTATACGGTATTTACGTGACCCTGACTCGCGCGAGTCAGCTTGATGTGGCTAAAACAGGTGCTATGACGGGCTAAGTGAGGACATTCATCCTACGAACACATTTCTTCGATACCATTGTATCGTTTTATGATTGATTTGGTGGCCAACCCTTGATTTTGATTTGGGAGTGTGTTCCGAGGTGGGTGGTAGTAGCTGATATGCGTTACCACCAGTCCAGATCGGCAATTGATATATCTACCCTAGGCATTGCCTCGAGTGCCTTGTCGCATTCCTTATCGCGCCTTCCACGAGTTTGTTTTGTACCATACCTATGGAGTGCCATCTGGGTAAACCTTACGAAGGAGCGTAGGGTACTGTATGGGTTATGGGAATATATAAAATGTGTTAAGGGGGATAAGGGTAACGTCTTAATGCTATTTTAATACTTTACATTACTAAAGACATGTTATAATACCGTATCGTACTACATGGTAGATAGTTTAACGGATCCTTAGGAGATGGGAATCCTAAACATCTCTTAAGTTATTTCACCCATGATAGACACCGGATGGGAGATGTCAAACCCCATAAACATCTCTGACGTCGTTACACTTATGTTTATTCACTGTTTATTTGACTTAAATAAGATATTTCAGTTCTGACTCAAGTGTTTTGCCTTTTCAATTCGCTCGGGTCGGTCTGAGCTTTTCAGTTTATCGAAGACTGCTTTCTAGAGGATGAAGACGACGATTTTTTACTATTATTACTTATTATATGTATTCCACTGCATCATGTTGTTTCGCTGCATTTATTTATTATTTATTCTTGTTGTATGTAACTCTGATATGTATTGTAAAAGAATAATCAATGTTATTTGTAAACAGCTTCATGAACTGTTATTTGATTATTATATTTTGTCATTCCGCTGGGAGATTCAGTATTTTTTAGTTCCCTTTTATTACTTACCTCATAATAATGTGCCCCTTTGAATGGTTTAAATATGACATGTGTTGTTTATCGTTGATTTTAAACTATCCAAAATGGCAGGTCGTTACAATATATATGGGGTTTAACTCATATCGAATAGGGTAGTAATACCCTAAAATGAGTTGCTGAGTGTATATATGAGAGAGCGTATTTGTTAGTGTTGAAAAGTGTATTTGTATTGTGTTAATCGTTCTATTTTGTATTTATAAATTTTGGTCGGTGATAGGACGCTACGACACCGATAGGGATTTCTAAACACTTAATAGGGCAAACCGATATTGTATATTTTTGAAATATGGTGAAATGAAATAATTTTACATAGTATTATATTATGTATAAAAAGATAATTTCTACATAAATGATATTGTTGGATGCAATATGTTTTTTGTTAGGTAGTGAAATTTTATAAACTTTGAATGTAAAATAATGTTTACAAATAAAATGAAAATAAATTGGAATTTGAGAACTTAAGTTCCAACATTTTGAAAGTTCTTTCGAAATATTTTGGAATATAATATTAATATTATTTGGAAGTATTTTCTGATATAAATATTTCAAGATGATTTAAAGAAATGTTTTAAAAAGAAATTTTTGAAGGAAATAAGTGTTGTACTCCCCTCTCGGTCGTTGGAAAATAATTTCGGTGATGAGTTCAAGCATTATCAATGTTTATTTTCGAGTTTCGAAGTGAGAAGACTGATGTAGTAGTTTTACCGCACATACATTGTAACAACCCGGTATTTTCAACCATTCGCATCCACACATGTCGGGCTTGAATTGCTTAAAATACCGCTTTGTAAATAAAATTTGGCAATTCTCAGAACATACAGTAAATAATAATCACAGAACATAGGCACAAAGTAAGAAATGCAGCGGAAGTAAAGAGATAGTAGTTCATGAAGCTACTATGTAAATATATCAGAGTTAAATAAAATACAACAGACTAACTAAAGTACAACAGAAGTCTTAAGATGATAACCAAGTACAAGCTGAATAGAACAACAGAACTGGAATAGATAAAACTAGATAAGCAGATAATCTCCAGCGATTCCAATCTACAGAAAGTGGAATCCAAATCTATGAATAACTCAGGCTGACCCGAGCGTACATAAAAATACAAACACTCGAGTCAGGACAATATATACTTATATAATGTAAACCAACTCAAGTGAACTGTAACAAGGTACAAGTAACTTAAAGGATGCCTGGGACCACCCATCCTCTAAGGATCCGTTAAACTATTTACTATGTAGTAATATTTCGCTATTATAATAATGTCTACAGTAAAATAAACTTACTTTTAAATAGCGCTCCGGGCTACCCATATCACCCTTCACACATAATAGTCCCAGTAGTCCATCCAATATCATGCCATCTCCACTCCGGGTGACTGTCAAAGGATATCACACGGGCTATGGGAGAAAAACAAACTCGTAGCAAAGGCTCGGTATGGTAGGTGACACGGCACACATGGCAATGCCAGGGTAGATATACCAATCACGCACACGGGCTGGTGGTAACGCAGCAGCCACATACGCCCACCTCGGAACACACTCCCATATCAAAATCAGAGGATGCTCATATAATCAATCACAAGTAAGAGTATAGTATCGAAGGAATGTGTCCGATCGGAGGAATGACCTCACTTAGTTTGAGATCGCTCCTGTTTTAGCCACCTTATAGCCAACTCATGGGAGTTGGGTTCACGTAATATACCTCAAGAACGTCGCCACCATCCTCTTCATTCTGGAATCTCCACCACATACACCGTTGTCAAAGTGGTTTTCGGTATCGACAGAGAGTATGCCAGATATCTGATCCCGGTCTCTTTGCCTACCAATCGTTACTATAACCCGTAGTTATAATTTAAAATGGTATTTATACTTCAAAACAGAATATTATTTCAAATCCAAATCATTATCAAAATAAAGATTAAACTAATTCCAAACCATTTCAAAAACATCATATCTTTCCAAACCTTCCTGTCAAATGATTTTAATATATCAAAGTATATATCTTTCCAAAACTTCATTTCAAATCATTTTAATATATATCAAAATATCATATCTTTCCAAAGCTTCATTTCAAATCATTTTACTATATCAAAAATATCATATCTTTCCAAAACTTCATTTCAATTCATTTTAATTTATCAAAATATCATATCTTTCCAAATTCATTTCAAATCATTTTAATATATCAAAAATATTATATCTTTTCAAAACCACATTCATTTCAAATCATTATTCATTTTATTCAATTTAAAATACCATTTCAATTCACATTTCAAAACAGTTTATATTTCAAAAATCATTTTAAATCATTAAAATGAAGTTATTATATTTAATAATTAAATTATTAAATTTCCAAAATTTTCAACTTCCAAAGTTGATTTATTCACTTAAGTTTATCAAAACAGTGAAAATTCACTTTTCGCAGCATTTACAAAACACTACGGAAAGTTGCATTCAAAACGGTTCAATTTAACAAAAGATAGCATTTTAAAAATGTTGTAATAGGGTTTACTTAAATTTCAAATAAACTTAGTTAAATTCAACAATTATAGCACTTACAAAAATTGCTATAATAGCCTTTAATTCAATTTAGCTTTTTAGTTCATTATCATCAACTACAACATTTACAAATGCCGTAATATCATTTACATTGAAATTAATAGCATTTCAAAAATGCAGTTAATTAACTTCAAATATTCAATAAAATTTCACAACCAATTATATTTTTATTTAAAACATTTTTAAATAATAAAATCATACATTTTCACATTTATAAACATTATTTAATTTTCCTTAAGTTCATGATTTTATAAAGTTAAATTTCCATTCAAAAACCAAGATTTAATAATAATTCACTTATTAAATTTCAACATTAAATTTTAAATTCATTGAATTAGATTTCAACTTAACACTTAAGTTTTAAAACTTTAAAATATAACTTAATTTCAATTTTATTTATTTAACTTAAAATTCACTTTTAAGCCAAATTCACAAATTCCCATTTTGGTTATATTTCAAAATTTCAACTTAAATAATCATTCATTTCACATCTTAACTTTGTTCCAAAATCATTAATATATTATAAAATCCCTTTAAATTCATTTTAAATTCAAGTTATCATAATTTCATATTTAATTTAATTTCCAATTATAATCAAATCAAAATTTCCAAAATAACTTACATTTAAATTTTCTATATTTTCCATAATTTATTTTACTTATAAATTTCCAGAAATTCAATAATACTTTACAAAAATCATTTTTAATTATGTTTTAAATCAAAATATTATAATATTTACATTTCAAACATATTTTTAGAATTTTAGAAAAATATATTTTAACTACGGGTCTGTATATAATTTTCTAGCCTAGGTAAAGTGATACGGGTAATATATCATTTCAACCCGTAATTTACAAAGAAAATCCTGGTTTTATCATTTCAAACCCGCAGTCCCAAGTAAATGAAATAAATTGAAAATCATTCAGGCCTATTGTTTCAGCCCATAACGATTTTCCCTTATTCTAAAGTCCGTTCGAGTATGTATCATTTCAACCCATAGTGATTCTAATCTAAAGGGAACTTGTAGTGTGATAAACTGATAAAAATAACAGAACATCAGAATATAACAGTAACAAATGTAATAACAGGTGTTTAAGCATGGGTGAACATCATATAATCATAGTATAACAGATATAACATGATAATGCATTTTACAGATTCACAAGGGGTCAATTCACTAGTTATATATGTATATATTGTCTGGTGAGAATAACTCACAGGTTTGTGTTGGAGACACAACGACGAATGCACGAATGAGATCCAAACAAGCACGATAACACGATACAAATATGAGTGGAGGAGCCAAAGTATCAAATCCCTAGAACACAAGTCACACAAACATTAATAATATACATAAGTTTCAAATGCAAATACGATAAACAATGATAGAATAGACTGCACAAATCAAAGCGGAATTGTTTTTCACTTTTCTCCAACACATATGAAGTTCAGCCAAAAGTGTACTACAGGTCTAGAGCAATGTTTTTTGGTCAGGTCTGGTTGCTAAGGGTCGGCCTAACATGCTAGAAGGTGGTGCAAAGGTAGGTGGTGGTGAAAACAACATAACAAAGCAATATACAAGGGTTTAAGGCCATAGATTGGCTCGGCCAAGGGCATAAAGGTCACAGCCCTCACTGTAGTAGCCAAGGGGATGGGGTGGCTGAGAGTTCAAGTGGTTCTGGAGGTGGTGTAGGTGTTGTTGGTGGCGGCCATGGGTGGTGGAAGTGGTGGATGTGGATGATGTGAAAACAATATAACAAGGCAACAAGTTCAAGGCAAATTTCAACATCTCTAGGCCACAATTGGTTTCGGCCAGAGGCTATGTGGGCCCAGCCAGTGTGGAAGGTGGTGAAGGGTGACGTGGCAGAGGGTAGTGGGCAGGTCTGAGGTGGTGGTGGTGGTGGTAGTGGCGGCTACTGGTGGTAGAAGGTGATGTAGACAAACTAGGCTCGGTTTGCCTACTAGGTGATGGGTTTTGTGAATTTTTAGTGGTGATCCATGCCATGGATGTGCTTGGCCTTCCATGGTGGTGGACTAGGGAGGTTTCTGGTCGGAGTATCGGGTGGTGGAGGTTGGCCTAGGGCTGGAGGAGGAGTGGCAGATCCATATATGGTTGAGAACCAATGCAAAATCAAAGTAGAAAATAGAAAACAAAGAAAAAGAAGAGAAGAAGTTGACCAAACTTTCTTCATAAGGCCATGACCGAAATTTTTTAGTTTAAGGAATGGAAAATTAATGTACGTGAATGGTAATGAAAATATACGGCTGAAAGATGTGTATATTAAAAGTTAATTGATGAATAGTTATGATAAATATGAAAGGGTGGAAGATAATGGGCCATTAGAAACCCAAAAGTCAAAACCCCTTTCAAATTTCTTTTAATTTATTTATATAAGATTAAATTACTGAAAATAACAATTATTTAAGTCACAATTTCGAAAATTTAACAAAATATAAAAATATATATAATATTTATTAATTATATAAGGTTAAAATGAGAAAATAACACAAAATTGCAAACTAGACTAGAAAATTTTGAAAATAACAGAATAAATTTTAGAAAAATTATATGGACTTGGAAAAATATTTATAACAAATATAATAACATAAAAATAAAAATTCGTTCATAAAATAAATAAATTAAATTAAATTAAATATAATTTATATGAAGAAAATAGCAGAAAAATGGAAACTAGGCTTAATAAATTGAAATAAATTCAAATAAATTTTAGAAAAATTATATTATCACTCTAAAAATAATAAAAGACAAAAATATACATACAATAACATATTAACACAAATTAAAATATAATATGACAAAGAAAATATAATTTATATAATTTAAAATAGACAAAATTGCAAAATAAAAGAAATTATACTCAAAATTGAGATGTACATAACTTTCACAGTTTAAGTCCGTTTCCAACGAAATGAAAACCAGTTTTCAATTTATTTTATCCATTTTCATAATAAAAGATAAAATTTAAGATTTTAAATAATTTAAATTTGAAGTTTAAAAGTTAAATTTTGACCAGTTTGAACAGAAATTCACTTTACAGTAAAATATTCAAATTATGCTAGTTTGAACTATAAATCACTTAATAATCAACATTTATATTTAAAAATGAAATGTTTGAAATAAAACAAATTTAAATAAACTTACAATAAAAATAAAGTCAATTTAAAAATATAAGCAAAATCTAGGGTTGTTACACTCTCCCCCACTCAAAACTTTTCGTCCCCGAAAAGGAATGAGGTATGGGAAAGCACAGAAAAAGATAAAGTGAAATAAGATTAAGACAAGATGACAAGGAGATTTAAATTACACCTGATAACTATTGTTATAGGAAAGTTTCACAAGGTGGAGATGGTCTTCCCAAGATTCTCCAGAATCAGGAACACAGGCACGAAAAAGATCTTCTAGAATCTGATTCACCCTTTCCGCTTGACCGACGGTCTGTGGATTGCAAGCAGTGCTCAGATTCAAGATGAGTACCAAAGATTTTCAAAGATTATGAAAGGTTTCTAAACAGACTGATATGAGCAGTAGCTTCCCCATTCTGTAGCAAGATAAGAAAAATAAGGACAATCAGAAGATAGTTTGAAAAATAAAATAAAATAATAAATTAAAAACCCTAAAAATTTCAACTTAAATTGGAAATTAATTTTACACAAGTTGAATAAATCTTAATCATCTCCAATTTCATTAGCTTATTATCCAATTATCTTAAATTAACAAATCCCTAAAATCATGTATTTGAAAATATTTTATTATGCTCAAAATGTACCAAATAAAATTTAATTCTTCTTCATTTCTAATTAAAATTAAGTTTATTCCTCTCAATATATTTTATCACCTATGTTAAATATGCTTACACTTATTATAACGGTTTTAATTTATTCTTAATTCCTTCAACATCATTTATATTGTAAATTATTCAATTACTTTTTTATTCTACTTACCTCGGTTAATCTTTTTATAACTAAAATTTAAGTGTATAACATTTATTATAACCACTCAATTTTTATTTATAAAACTTTTTATATTATATATTATCCAATTACATTGTTAACGTCTAAAAATTTAAGGTAAGTTATATTTGAATGCAATTGAGTATTATACAAAAATTAAACTTTCCAATTCAATCATCTCAAGTTTGAATCATTTATCCAAGATTTTTGATTTTCTTTTTATAATTGAAATTATTCTTTAAGGTAAAATTTAAGAATAAAATTTTCGACTCCCTTCAAACCATTTAGAGGTAAATAAATATATGTACATAATATGTCAAATCAATTTAATCATATATATATATATATTATATATCAAATCGTATCTTATAAATTAAAATCAATTAAATTCTCAAAGCAACACTATAGCAAGACTACAGAACGGTCTCTTCACTTCGAAACTCGAAAATGAAAGTCGATGATGCCGCGGTCATCGCCGAAGTTATTTTCCAACGACAAAGAGAAGAGCCCTAATTTCTTTAAACTTTAGAATTCTTTGGAAACAAATTACTTATTCGAAAATACTTTAAATGATATATCATTTTAAAACTTGAAAACACAAGGTTTGAAACCATCGGAAATTAAATTCTCAAATTCTTGATTTAAATTCATTTCAGTTCCCAAATCTATTTATAAACGACTATTTATAAATTCATTTATAGAACTATAAATGATAAATCAAGCATTATCATTTCAAATAATCAATTTAAATTAATTTATTAAGTTCCATAAATTTATTATATATCAAAATTTATTTCATTACCAATTGTTAAAATAATATCGTGTCATTTTGTTCTCTCAAAGTGTTTTAGAAATCCTATCGATAGTGTTGATCAGACGAATCGATCGGAAACCCAAATCAACATCAACAACTCAAACAACAAAACATATAAAACAGAACATAGATTTACAAGTATGATTCAAAATGTTTGGAAGATAGATTGGAAACAAAAGACAATATGATTGAATAACAAAATAGGGAGGTGGATAAGCTTAAATAAATCGCGGGCAACCTTAACCGGGTCAACCGTGACTTAAAGAATAAGATCGATGTGGATTTTCTTGGGTAAATCTACATTCGATCTCAATAGATAGAGTTTGGAATAACAAAAGATATTAGCATCTAAACCAAGGATAGATATGAATCTCTGGTGAATCGATACTAATTGTAAAGGAGTCTTCCCCCTTTACAAAATGCATTATTGAGATTGGCAGGACCGCCAATTCACTATAAAGCTCATTCAAAGTGGAGTTATGAGATACTCTAGAATCAAAGGAAGACTAATAGTGAGGGACACGAATGGATTTTGGAACCGCAGGGACCGTTCCAAAATTCAAATGAAATTTGAATCAAAGACGAAGAGATTCAAGTTTGGATGAAAGTGATTCTGTAACTAAATTTACCACACATTCTAAGTTTTGCCTCAAAACCTGGCTCTAATACCAACTGTAACAACCCGGTATTTTCAACCATTCGCATCCGCACATGTAGGGCTTGAATTGCTCAAAATACCGCGTTGTAAATAAAATTTGGCAATTCTCAGAACATACTGTAAATAATAATCACAGAACACAGACACAGAGTAAGAAATGCAGCAGAAGTAAAGAGATAGTAGTTCATGAAGCTACTATGTAAATATATCAGAGTTAAATAAAATACAACAGACTAAATAAAGTACAACAAAAGTCTTAAGATGATAACCAAGTACAAGCTGAATAGAACAACAGAAATGGAATAGATAAAACTAGATAAGCAGATAATCTCCAGTGATTCCAATCTCCAGAAAGTGGAATCCAAATCTGTGAATAACTCAGGCTGACCCGAGCGTACATAAAAATACAAACACTCGAGTCGGGACAATATATACTTATATAATGTAAACCAACTCAAGTGAACTTTAATAAGGTATAAGTAACTTAAAGGATGCCTCGAACCGCCCATCCTCTAAGGATCCGTTAAACTATTTACTATGCAGTAATGTTTCGCTATTATAATAATGTCTACAGTAAAATAAACTTACTTTTAAATAGCGTTCCGAGCTACGCATATCACACTTCACACATAATAGTCCCAGTAGTCCATCCAATATCATGCCATCTCCACTCCGGGTGACTGTCAGAGGATACCACACGGGCTATGGGAGAAAAACAAACTCGTAGTAAAGGCTCGGTATGGTAGGTAAGGTATGGTAGGTAACACGGCACGCAAGGCAATGCCAGGGTATATATACCAATCATGCATACGGGCTGGTGGTAACGCAGCAGCCACATACGCCCACCTCAGAACACACTCCCATATCAAAATCAGAGGATGGTCATCTAATCAATCACAAGTAAGAGTATAGTATCGAAGGAATGTGTCCGATCGGAGGAATGACCTCACTTGGCCCGAGATCGCTGCTATTTTAGCCACCTTATGCCAACTCGTGGGAGTTGGGTTCACGTAATATACCTCAAGAACGTCACCACCATCCTACTTCATTCTAGAGTCTCCACCGCGTACACGGTTGTCAAAGTGGTTTTGGTATCGACAAAGAGTATGCCAGATATCCGATCCCGGTCTCTTAGCCAACCAATCGTTATTATAACCCGTATTTATAATTTAAAATGGTATTTATACTTCAAAATAGAATATCATTTCAAATCCAAATCTTTATCAAAATAAAGATTAAATTAATTCCAAACCATTTCAAAAACATCATATCTTTCCAAAACTTCCTGTCACATGATTTCAATATATCAAAATATATATCTTTCCAAAACATTGTTTCAAATCATTTTAATATATATCAAAATATCATATATTTCCAAAGCTTCATTTCAAATCATTTTACTATATAAAAAATATCATATCTTTCCAAAACTTCATTTCAATTCATTTTAATATATCAAAATATCATATCTTTCCAACTTCATTTCAAATCATTTTAATATATCATAAATATTATATCTTTTCAAAACCACATTCATTTCAAATCATTATTCATTTTATTCAATTTAAAATACCATTTCAATTCACATTTCAAAACAGTTTATATTTCAAAAATCATTTTAAATCATTAAAATGAAGTTATTATATTTAATAATTAAATTATTAAATTTCCAAAATTTTCAACTTCCAAAGTTCATTTATTCACTTAAGTTTATCAAAACAGTGAAAGTTCACTTTTCGCAGCATTTAGAAAACGCTACGGAAAGTTACATTCAAAACGGTTCAATTTAACAAAAGACGACATTTTAAAAATGTTGTAATAGGGTTTACTTAAATTTCAAATAAACTTAGTTAAATTCTACAATTTTAGCACTTACAAAAATTGCTATAATAGCCTTTAATTCAATTTAGCTTTTTAGTTCATTATCATCAACTACAGCATTTACAAATGCGTAATATCATTTACATTGCAATTAATAGCATTTCAAAAATGGAGTTAATTAACTTCAAATATTCAATAGAATTTCACAACCAATTATATTTTTATTTAAAACATTTTTAGCTTATAAAATCATACATTTTCACATTTATAAACATTATTTAATTTTCCTTAGGTTTATGATTTTATAAAGTTAAATTTCCATTCAAAAATCAAGATTTAATAATAATTCACTTATTAAATTTCAACATTAAATGTTAAATTCTTTGAATTAAATTTCAACTTAACACTTAAGTTTTAAAACTTCAAAATATAACTTAATTTTAATTTTATTTATTTAACTTAAAATTCACTTTTAAGCTAAATTCACAAATTCCCATTTTGCTAATATTTCAAAATTTCAACTTAAATAATTGTTCATTTCACATTTTAACTTTATTCAAAAATCATTAATATGTTATAAAATCCCTTTAAATTCATTTTAAATTCAAATTAACATAAATTTATCATAAATTCATATTTTATTTAATTTCCAATTATAATTAAATCAAAATTTCCAAAATAACTTACATTTAAATTTTCTAACTTTTCCATAATTTATTTAACTTATAAATTTCCATAAAATCAATAATACTTTACAAAAATCATTTTTAATTATGTTTTATATAAAAATATTATAATATTTACATTTCAAACATATTTTTAAAATTTTAGAAAAATATATTTTTACTACGGGTGTGTGTATAATTTTCTGGCCTAGGTAAAGTGATACGGGTAATATATCATTTCAACCCTTAATTTACAAAGAAAATCCGGGTTTTATCACTTCAAACCCACAGTCCCAAGTAAATGAAATAAATTGAAAATCATTCAGGCCTATCATTTCAGCCATAACGATTTTCCCTTATTCTAAAGTCCGTTCGGGTATGTATCATTTCAACCCATAGTGATTCTAATCTAAAGGGAACTTGTAGTGTGATAAACTGATAAAAATAACAGAACATTATAATATAACAGTAACAAATGTAATAACAGGTGTTTAAGCATGGGTGAATATCATATAATCATAATATAACAGATATAACATGATAACGCATTTTACAGATTCACAAGGGGTCAATTCACTAGTTATATATGTATATATTGTCTGGTGATAATAACTCACAGGTTTGTGCTAGAGACACAACGACGAATGCTTGAATGAGATCCAAACAAGCATGATAACACGATACAAATATGAGTGGAGGAGCCAAAGTATCAAATCCCTAGAACACAAGTCAGACAAACAGTAATAATATACATAAGTTTCAAATGCAAATACGATAAACAATGATAGAATAGACTGCACAAATCAAAGCGGAATTGTTTTGCACGAATCAAAGCGGAATAGTCTTGTACTTATCCTCATCAAGCGCTCCGATCACCTGAGCATCTGGACCGGGAGCCTCCCCTGTGTGAGTAGCCTTACTTGCTTTTTCTTTCACCTCCTTGGTGACGTCGCTCCTCCGTGTGGGCTCGGGATCAGAATGGCCTGAACAAATCATGAAAAACAAGCGTTAGAATACAATAACCCCTCTTGAAAAACGATGACTTTTGGAATGTTAAATTGAAGGGTTATCTACCAGGTTCCAGCTGGCGCTCAGCCGTCCGAGGGGTCTCACCCTCTGGAATGGGAGACAGAATGGGAACGCCGAGGCCGAGGTCCTCCGGGTCGTAACCGATATGCTGCTCAAATGGATCAAGCATCGGCCGATCGGCCGACTGAGTAGGTGCATGAGCTGGAGACTCAATCCTGGATGGACCGGCAATAACATCTTTCCCTTTAGTTGAAGGGGAGCCGTTGTAGTAAAGAGCTTTTACTGCAGACAGATCTGAAGGCTCGTTTCCCTTAAGAAATTCTTTTATCAAAGCATCTTCATCGACCTCCTCGGTGCCAAGATTAACCTTCTTGATTTTTATTAAAGTCTCCCACGCCTCAGCTTAGGATTTGAGGTAGCCCTCACCCAGAAAAGTTATGTCTCGGTACATGAGGACGCGGGCATTGAATTCTGCAATCAGTGGGTCGAACATGATTTTGACCTCCTCCCTACTGGCTTCTTTAGCCGCCTCAAGGCGGGAGTCAACCTCCGTAGATGCTATTTTCTTGCCCTCTTCATGGGCTTCATCTTCTAGCATCCTGACTTTAGAAAGTTCATCATCAAGTTTCGCCTTTAGGAGCCCTGTAGCAATGATTTCGTCGCAATATCAGTGCGACTCTTCTTGGGCAGCGATCTTTTCTTCTCTTTCTCTGCGGAGTTACTCCTCTAGTTCTTTGACTCGGAGGCCAAATGCATCCCTCTCTTTCTGCACTATGTCCTCTAAAGCTAGGGCCCTACAACGTTGCACCGCCTCATCGATTTCTTTTTTATGGGTTGACTCCAGACGAATAACGACCTCGGGAGTGTCTTTAGCACTCTGCTGGGCAGCATCAAGCTGAGACTTATAAGAAGCGAGCTCTTCGTCCTGAGCTTCAGTAATGTCTTTATCATGGATAGCTTCAAGCTTCAGGCGATCTATCTAATGCTGACGCTCTATCGAAACTTCTAAAACTTTCTCGGCTAAGTGCACGAACGCATCGTGCTGAACATAGACATCATTAGTGCAGGCGATATCACTTTGCTTAACATGCCCTGGAATCTGATGAATCGCCGGAAGAAACTTTAAGCCGTCAAAGCATATCTTCGGGAATGAAGCATTAAGCTCAGTGGGTCGCTCAGCGACCGATGGATCAGTTACAGGAGCGAGAGGAGCCTACTTGGATACTGTAGGTATTCTGTAGGGGTCTCGAGACTGCCTGGTGCTTGATGAGCCGATGTGTTGATCCCGATGGGCCTCAAGCTGAGACCCCTTATGTCCAGATTTCTCTTTGCTATGCTCCGGTTGAGAAGGAGGATCACGAGGATATGAGGGTTGGTTATAAGTTTTTCTTCAGTGTGATGACTCTCGGCGGTGGTAGTCTCGGTCGCTGGATTCATCTCTATGTCGACGCTTGCCGAAGCCCGAATCCCGACCAGATTGGTAAAAATCAATGAACCGCGAAGGCGGTCGAGTCTATGTATGCACCCCATGTCACCTACAAAATTTTTAAATAACGCTGAGTTAGTAAGGAGTAGGGTGACAATAGAAATTTAAGTGCAAGGTGAAGTGCATGTGTTTGTGTGTGTCCTAGTGTTTCCCCGCGATGGACCAGTTTCTTCACTAATAGGAGTTTTTTCTCCCTGTTTTTGGGCTTGAACACTTGTATCGCCTCTCATAGGGGAATTAATCTTAAGGGCCTCTGGATCGTCGAAGCCATAGTTGGGAAGATCTTCCGGTATGGTGAGGTTCGACAGGCCATTCAGAGAACTCTCTAAGTGCTGAGAGGAAGCTTCTTTCTCTGCTGGAATAAAGATAACTTCAGAAGTTCTACCCACCGTTTTCTTCCTCAGTTTATAGTTGGTTTCTTCTTCCTCTTCAGGGAGGAAGGCGACGTTTCAATGTCATGAACTTCAACTATTGGGTCCCAGGATGGACTAACATTTTCGCCCTATGCTTCGGGCATTTTGGTTTCTTTAATCTCCCCCTCCTTTGGCGTCTCAAGGGCATTGTGTACTGAGGACTCGGCCTTCTTATTTATTTTGCCCGAAACAGGCTTAGGTATGGAAACACCTTAGGGGAGGCTTATTCGACGACCTTTCACCAGCAACCCGAACTTTGAAAGCGACTCACTTGAAATGAGTGATCTGATGTCCAGGTCTTCCGCGGGAAGAGGTCGAATACTTGGACTACCTCAGAGTACCCGAAGTCTTTGGGACGTGGGTTGATACCTGAAAAATGAATGAAGAGTCCAAAACGATGAAAGTCTCGGCAAATTCAAGTATCGATCCGAATAAAGAACTTACTTCCTTCTACCCATCTTCTGGCGAAGCCAGGGGCAATGCATGTAGAACCACTCTTGCTTATACTGGGCAAATTTACTCCTTGCCTCAGTCAGAATTTGGCATTTGTTATGCAGCTCGAGAAACATGAAAAATGGGTTATCCATCCATCTCTTGATACGATAGATGTATCGAATATCACCTGAGCCGGAAGCTTGGAGTGGACACTCATAAAGAGGATGCAAGTGCCGTATATGAATGCATGGCTATTCGGATGCACTTGCGATGGGGCAATCTCGATATACTGCAACATGTTTCGAAGAAATAAGTTGAATGGTGGAACGCTGCCAACCCAACACAAGAATCTGTTGCAAGATGTGTATCCGACTGGGGGCAAGTGCGGATGATCATGCCCCGATGGAACTAACACATCATCGAAGAGGATTCCATGGAAAGAGCATATCCGAGGAAGGGTAGTTTCATTAATCTTTGAGGCCTGTGAGTCGATTGGGTCATCTAATAAAATAGCTGCCTCTAAAGCATCGGGAGCCAAGTCGACAGATGCAGTCACAGGGCTCGGTAAGTCGAGCAGGGATAGTTGATGGATATGAAGTTTCTAAAGCTTCTTGTCGAGAGGATTGCCCAGGTCTATTGGAGATCGTAGCAGAGCTTGACTTCCTAGACATCTTTAATGAAGATTGAATCTGACAAGGCACCTGTTTGAACTATACTTGAAAAACAATCGACAATAGACTTAACAACATAAATATTCCCCTCGTGTGGTGTGTGAACTAGTACGATCATTCAAATGTAAGTGTGGGGCAGTGAAAAGACACTGGATTGATTAAATAAGTCTAAGCTTTGAATTATTGTCTTCGAAGACCGCCATCGCTGACCGTCTATGAAAGCTTGTCATAAGACGGTTTATATTTTGAACTCGACATCGTCACTGCATTTGAAAGGTTATTAACTGTTAAGAAAGTTAAAGTCTAAATTTTCAGATGTTTGAACACGGGATTTGTCAGTCTGGATTGTCCGATATGCTTTGTTGTTTAAGTTTGTCCTTGCTCACTATCATATGTTCAGGCACAATATACACGCTGAGTCAATTATGCATTAGGTTCGACTGGTATTGTTGTTGTGCATAACCCTCCTACCTAACCACTTCATCGTTCGACATTCAACTATTCATGCCAAACCACAATCTTGCCGAGCCACATCGCTCGGCATTTTAACCTCGGCACCAACACTCACCTACCACTCATTATCGCCGTTCGGCATGCGGAAAGACATGCCGAACCGCAAACATGCCGAGCCAAGCCATTTGGCACACCACACTCCCAATTATCCTTTTCATCGTTCGACATAAAAGAGCCATGCCGAACCACACTTATGCCGAGCCATGTTGTTCGGCATATTACCAAGATCCTACTTCTCACCTACCTTCCATCCTACCTCGTTCGGCATGAGAGAGTCATGCCGAGCCATGGCTGTGCCGAGCCGCATCGCTCAGCAGCCGAGCCTTAGCTCCAATTCACTTCTGAATATTCGCTCCTCGCTCGGCACAAGGAAGCCCTACCGAGCTACATCAGTGCTCCTTCCACCAACACATTCCTTTGAACACCTCAGGTTTGAAAATCAGAAATTGATCTTGCTCTCAGGTTTAAATTATGTTGAAGGTGTTTGAGTTGCTGGAATTTTGCTACAGACTTTAAAACTTGAGTTTAGATCCCATGTTTGCTTGCCTTCTGGTTCTTTTTTTTCTTTTTCTGTTTTGGCTTGAGTTTGATTTTCAGATTTCTAGATCAAGCTTTGATTTTGAACTTACTTCAGTTTGAAACTGAAGTTGTTGTTGTATCTGATTTTGTTTGCTTTGTTTTTTTCTTTATTTTCATGTTTTCAGGTTTTGATCTTCTTTTCTTTAATCTGCTTTGTTATTGTAATTTTCAGGATTTACTTCTTTGTTTTGTTCAGGGTTGAAAGAGATTGAGAAACCTGTTTTTTTCTTTTTGATACATTTTTTATTTACATTATTAAGAAATTTAGAGAATAGGGTTTGCCACTTGTAAATACAACTAACACATGTTAACACTTATCTTTAAACATGGACACTTGTTAAAATATAAACTTTTTATGTTTAAATCCTTTTGTTAAATTAAATTATAAATTTTGTTTTAACCCTATAATTTTATAAATTACTTATATTTACATATATATATTCTCAAATTGTACTTATTATGTTTTATATGTTATACACTTTTTTTTTAAATCTCATTTTATAAATTTACAAACCAAATTTACATTTCTACCAATTTAAAGGAAATGGTTTTAAAACTAATTATACTTTAATAAATACACATATTATACATATATATATATATATATATATATATATAGAATTTAACTTTTAAACATCTTTCTTATTTTCGTATATTTTCTTTTTTGCAATGCAAGCGGGGTTAACTGGTCCCCTACCAGTTTATTGAGAAAAGAAAAGTAACTATAAACATGCTCATAGTCACAAAAAAAGAAACAGAGAATAACAAACAAAGAGAAGAAAAACTTAGGAAACTAAAAAAAGAAAAGAAACAAAGGAAAGAAAAAACAGGCCACAGAGAATACATGACAGATAGTAAAGGAAAGAGAAACACTAACACACAAAAGAGTTAAGCCCAAGTTTCAGCCAACTGAGAAATGAAACCATAATTGCTTTCCTTCATACCAGAGATTATTGCATACTGAAGTACTTCCCATAGCTGTTGCATGCTCCTACATCTTACTTCAAATATTCTCAAGTTTCTTTCCTCCCAAACTAATTTCATATTAATCTTCATATATAAATTTATTTAAAGCTTCTTATTTACTTTTGAAAATGATTTGAAATTAAATTATACACTAATGAAAAAATCTTATTATTATTTTATTATTTTTATTTTATTAAAAAGATTTATCCATATACATTTACTTTTAAAAAGATAAATACATATTAAAACTTTATATTCATTCTGGTTTTAAATTTTAAATTCAAGTCATTCTATAAATCATAACTTCTAAATCAAAATGCCTATTTATTTTTAATACATTTGTATTTGAAATTCAAATTCAAATTCCAAATTATAATCTATTTATAAAACATTTACCTTTGAATTCCAAATAGGAATTTTATTAAAAATCAATTTATTGAAATTTTTAAATCAATTCCTTTATTTACTATCTTTTGATATATATATTCTTATTTGCACAAATAAAAATTTATTTTAATTGTTTCTCACATTCAATCTTAAAGTTTTATAATTCTATTTATAACCTAAAATATTTATTTATTCTAGAAATTTCTAATTAATTCACAAATAGATTCACAATTTAGTTTCCAAAAATTAAATTAATTATCAAATTATCCTGGTTAAAATTCAGGGATGTTACAGATTCCCCTCCTTAAGAAATTTCGTCCTTGAAATTTGCTAGGGAGACAACAAAGATAGATGAACACACAAAGATATAGTTTTTCGGATCAAACTGAATATTTATTCTATATTTGGCTCACCAAATCAGAATATCACTAATAATTATGAGAACAAACTCATACAATACAAGACACTCGAGTCACCAGATCTACTAGCATACAGGGGTATTGGTTAGTTCAAAAGATAACTATCCACTCGTTGAATATACTTGGACCCAACAGAATAAACAGATATATGGATACAATCTCGAAACTTTTAGTTTAACCAACCAAAATATATCTATCAACCATAGCAACCAAAGAAAATAATTCATCCAAACAAACAATTATGACCCATCTGGAGTTTGTGTCCAAGCAAATATTCTCAAAGCTTCTTCCTAGAGCTACCAGGAACCATCAAAGAATTGAAAAGATGAATCAAATGAGATTGATAGAGAAAGTAGTTTCCACTATTGCAGGGTACTGATCATTTGTAGTGGTACTCCACTATCCCCTATCTCGTCCTCTTCTTGCACTCATACTCACTATCAGTGAATAGTAAGAGAATTTACCAAGGCACACAGACAAATATCTTAGGGATACTCATTCTAGGGTATACTTCACCCTATCTCTAATGAGTTACCTAACATGTTATACTCCTGATCTAAAGTTTTTAACCTTCATCTCTGATACCAGATGTAACGACCCTGATTCGACCTTCGAAAATCGGCACCGAATATGACACTTGTATTCAAATGCCGTAGATCCAAACGTCGAATCTGGTTCGCCGGAGCTTATTAAACATTAAGTATAACAATACAGCGGAAGAAAAGAAATGAATATTGTATACAACTCCAATGATACAATATCCAAATATACAAAAATGATATGAATATCAGAGACAATAAACAACGGTGGAAAATGAATAGCAAAAGAGATAACCCCAATAATAAAACTGCAACTCCAAAGCTAAAACTCCAAACCACAAGCTCGAACCACCATCACATTGCACAAAGCTAAGCAAGTCTGATCCATCGTCCCAACCAAATACTTCAATATCCAAAGTCCTCAATGAATACCAAAGAGAAAGCCAAAAGCTACCGAATCGATATCTATATCTACTATCTGAAAACCCAACTCTAGACTGCCCGTATGGAAAATAGTGGGCACCCAGAGTTTAGGAAGGGAACAATAAACTCCGGGTCAGTCATGGGACTGGTATGAGCAAACAAAAATAGTTTATCTTTAAAAACAAATGTGACGCCCCACCTCTATACCCACGCTAGCCAAGAACACTACGGAGTAATGCGGTCAACTAGCACGGAGAATAATGCTGTTGAGGAGCGACCATCCATGCAATTGCTTTGAGCGAGCACCGCTATGTCGGATAGTATAACATGCATTTGATTTTGAGAGGAAATCCGACACACCGATACAAACTCAAAGCTACTACACAGTGCCTATATATAATATTCGGAAACAAACATAGAAATAAACGTAACACAAATCAGTCAAAGACATCCATGTCACAAAGGCGGAAGAAGATATGAATATATAACTAACACACGAAAGTGTACATCGGAGTAGTGGTCAAAATGATCCATAATAATACAAAAGGATAGCAACACGTGATATACAAAAGAATACAACTATGAGTCTATTTCTCAAAGGCATACAACAAAAACTACCAACTAAAGTAGTTAGCCAAAAGTTCGGATGATGGTCCAATAAGAAGTCAAGCGGAGGCACGTGCAATATCTCAGTCTGACCCGAGTATTATTTAAGAAGAAAATAATAAACGGATCAGTCTAGCTATAAATATCAGAAGAAATGATATATTATAAGAGATATGACTAAACGTATAATAATCACAATGCCAAGCTGTGATATATATAAGTAATTGAAAATCAACAAGAGATTAATCAATATCACAAAAATCTACTCAAGGATCAAAAGGAATGTCATACTCCTAATTTCATTCACCAAGCCACAATAAATGACATATATATTAATGCCAGTCGTAAAAGTTGGTGAAACATGAATTCTAGAAATCAACACAAGAAATCCAAAAATTAAATAATTCGGAGCATCGACGTCGTATAGCGTGACGTCCGACGATCCAGAAACAAAATCGAAGGGAACAACGACGTCGTACAGCATGACATCCGAAGAACCAAAACACAATCGAAGGGAACAACGACGTCGGACGGCGTGACATCCGAAGAACCAAAACACAATCGAAGGGAACAACGACGTCGTACAGCGTGACATCCGATGAACCAAATCACAATCAAAGGGAACAACGACGTCGTACAGCGTGACATCCGATGAACCAAATCACAATCAAAGGGAACAACGACGTCGCACAGCGTGACATCCGATGATCCAAAACACAATCAAAGGGAACAACGACGTCGTACAGCGTGACATCCGATGAACCAAATCACAATCAAAGGGAACAACGACGTCGTACAGCATGACATCCGATGAACCAAAACAAAAAGACATCGCACAATGCTAGTCTAAAACATAAAATGATCGTCATGATCAAAGAGAAGTGTCAATTACAGTAAGCTAGTAAATATATGAGCTTAGCTTCATGTCCCATAACCACTAGCTTAACTTAAATATTTACGAACAAATTATAGATCTCCACTAGAAAATTGTCACAAGAGTTTCGATCGAACAAGTCCAAGAATTAACCGACGAAGTAAACGCAAGCGTTTCATACCACTCATTTTACTAAGCCGTTTAATTAGATCTCTCATACGAGTGAGGTAAAGGTTTGTATATACTAATAGATTGGAAATCGGTTTGAGAAAACGAGCTTTGCAATAAAATAGAGTTGAAATCGTTTTGAGGAAAGATTTTTGATATTTACTACTAGTATAGAAAACCTTTATATTTTAAAGTGACAAATCACAGAAGTGATTGTAGAAACAATCAATAATAAAAATTCACATTCGAAGACGTGAATAAAATCCAAAGAAATCGATCCGAATCCGTCAAAATGGGTATTCCCAAAAATCCCGATATAAAAGACATCAAAGTCGATAACAAATGAAAATCAGCAAATCGGATAATCACGAATCGATTAAATTTGGAAACCGAGCAAAAACATGCACAAATAGGCACAAATGGCAAATAGGAGCAGATCAATCGACTGGCCCTCTACAGTCAGTCGACTGAAGCAGAAACATGAAAATTTCATTTCCTGCAGTCAATCGACTGACCTAAAAATCCAGTCGACTGATTGCAGGGAAACAGAGGACCCGAGCCTCTGTAATTTGCCTTCGGAATGCCTATGTGCTACAGCCAGTCGACTGAATTTAAAAACCAGTCGACTGACTGGCACCAAGGCTGTTTTCTTAGCCTATGAAATGAAGATGCAATCTTCTCCTAAATGCAAACGGGCGAGCAACGGACACTATGGATTTATGTCAATCGACTACCCGGCCCTATAAGCTTCACGATGCATCACCAAAAACATGTTCAAACAATAAAGCTATGATTTTTGAAGATTTGAACTCAAAACACTAAAATTTGGAATATTCACAAAACCAATCCAAATCAAAATCAAATGCACATGAATAAGTGTTAGGAATTCATACCTAACAATCAAAGATAATAATAGACTTAGATGTGAGATAAAAATCTCACCTTTGAACCCAAATTAATGAAGGAGAAGCTTTTAAAACAAGCTAAGATCAATTCCTCTTCAATAACAACTCAAGAAGCTTCAATCTAAGCTTACAAGTAAAATATTTCCTATGTTAGGTTTAGGAAATTCTGAAATTGAAAGGAGAATGAGTTGGAGAAGAAGAAGGAGATGCTTACTAATGGCTTCTCTTAGAATTAGGAGCTAAAGCTTGAATTTTGCAAATGAACTAGGGCTTGGAGTTTTAATTTCTTCTTCCACTCCTCCATTGTTATAAAAGCTTGAGTATAAGGAAATGAGAAATGAAGTAATGAAGAGGAGAGGGGTTGGGACTGAGTTAGTAAGTGGCTAATGGGTTCATCCCAAACCAAAGCCCTAAGTGAAAAAGTGGCAAAGCTCGACTAACTCCCAACATATCGAAGCTTATACTCAAAAAGGTTGCAAACGGCATTTTGAACTCAATAGGATGGGTCTCGAGTCCTAATTCGACTGTTTGCAAAAAGTAGCTTTTCGGACCAAAACCCGACTAACGATAAAATATTTAAATAAAATATTTAAATATACAATTGATAAATATGCGGGTTGTTACAGACTCCCCTCCTTAAAGAATTTGCGTCCTCGCAATACTTAAGAAGAAAATAAGAAGTAACAACCATAGAAGCATATCAACACAAAAGAAAATTTGAAATAGGAAGTTCACCATAAGGAGCATGAAAGAGTAAGCCTGAACGTGATCGCTCGATGAGTTCTTTGGATTCCCAAGAGCAATCCTTAGGATTTGAGAACCATTGAACTCTCACAAGAAGAACATCTTTATTCCGAAGGTGCTCAACCTCCAAAGTAATGATGCGAATGGAATGTTGCTCATAAGTCAAAACTGGTGAGACTTCAATTTCATCAATAACACCGGCTCGAGAATAAAAATAGGAAACCTAAAAGCATTTCCATAGTTAAAAGACGCAGAAAACGTCAAGAATAGCAGAAAACTGAGCTAGTGTAACGGCGTAGTACAAAAACGGTATGCCCGAGAAATGAGGAACTCGAATAATTTGGTACAACGGCGTAGTACAAAAAGGTATGCCAGATGATCCAAAGCTCGAATAATTTCAAAACACCGACGTGGTACAAAAACGGTACGTCCAATGATCCGAAATTCAAATAATTTTGAACACCGACATAGTACCAAAAACGGTACGTCCAATGAACCGAACACCATAAAAGAAAATCGGACGCTAGTCCAAAAAAGAAATGAGATAAAGCTCAAAAAAACGATGTATATCAAAAAGTCCGATGAATTTGATAAAAAGATAATTCCATTCAGACATCATCAAAGAATCAACCACTTGTTGCCTACGATAAAGCGCATTGGCAACACGATTTCCCTTCCGGGAATAAAAAGAATATCAAGATCATAAGATGCCAGGAACTCAAGTCAACATGAAGTTCCTTATGAGAACATAAATATTCCAAATATTTATGATTGAGGTGGAGAACAAATTTCTCCCCCAAAAATGATGATGCCAAACTCTAAAAGCGAAACAATAGCCGCGAGCACTAGATCATGAGTGGCATACCTAGTCTCAATCGGCTTTTAATGATTTAGAAGCACAAGTGATAGCACGTTATCTTTTGCAAGAGAACGACATCCAAACCAATACGATTAGCATTGGTACAGAAGATAAAGTCTTGGTTCCCTTCGGGAATCACAAGAATAAGAGTATCGAAAAGAAAGAATTTCTTTTAAATAATCTTCTTTCCTGAAAAGTTAAAACTTTCAAAATTACATTTATCTTTATGTAATAATCTTTCTAGAAAAAGTTACATTTTTACAAGTCAATTTATTGTGTCTGATTGTCTCATCAAAGCGTTTAGGAAATTCCTATCGATAACGTTGATCAAGTGCATCGACCAGAATTCTTAAAGCACTCAACGGGCAATACAATCAAAAAATCATGTTTTATAGGATAAACATGTTTCTAAAAACTTTTGATCTCTTTGTTCGTTCTAAAAACAGAAACCCTATTTATACTTATAACTAAATCTTATGAAAAAGATCTGCAAAATTTTAAATTTCTGTTTTCATTCAAAATCAATAAATACAAGAATGGAATTATCGAGATATTCATAGAATACTCGATTTATAAAATGGATGAAACAAGATGGGCAAACTAAACGACATAAAAAGTCATTCATAAGAATCATAACGAGCGCGGAATGCGGTAAACTTCCGCAACTTGTAACTAATGAAAATCGGTGGCAAGGTCGAGCTGAAAAGACCTTAACACCACTCAAAAAATTGCTTAGGTGATAATCCTAGGACAAACCTAAAAATACCGGAAAAGTTTCACAAATTATTTAGATAAGAGAAGTAACAACTTTCTCATCTTGAGGGCTTAAAGAATAAAATGATGCCTTCAAAAATTTGAAATCGGAATCTCGAGAAAAAATAGAAATCTGCTTAACAGATAGAAACTGTCGAAGATGAATAGTCCACATGGAAAATAGGATATGGGCTTCACAACGATTAAGCCAATCCTTACAAAAATCAATTCCGAAGCCTAAGTAAAAAATCGGCTTGGAAAGAAAAATCACATAAAATAATTTCGACATCAATAGAAAGCAAATTGAGTGTTGCGGATCTACCATCCGGATTCGCAACTCTCAAAGAAGTCATCAAACCAAAAATATTTTCAAAGAAAAAGAATCAACAAGTTCTCTTGATATAAAATAGTGAGATGGAGCCCATATCAAAAAGAACTCAAATAAGAAGATCACGAAATAAAACAATGCCATCAAGGATTGAGTGAAAAATACCTTGACCAAGAGAAGAGTTGTTAGGGGCTTGCAGCTTTCCCTCTCTCTTGCTTGGAAGCTTAGGACACGAAGATAAAAGATGACCCGAACCTTTGCAATAACGACAAAAGAGGAGTTTCGGGCACTCCCTTGCATAGTGGTCCGTGGAACCACAATTGTAGCATTGTCCATGACTAGAGGTAGGAGTCTTTGCTACCGGAATTTGTTGCTTCCCTTTCTTATTAGAATTGGGGCCTTTGAATTTGGTAGGCCTCTTCAAGTTATTGTCGAAGTTCTATTGGGCACGCACAACTTCAACATCACCTTCATTATCGGCCTCTTCAAGACGAAGAGCGATATCAATAAGCTGATCAAATGAAACCTCAAGTTTCAGAAGTAATGGCTTCTTAAGATTCTTATTCAAGCCATAGAAAAATCTCTGATTTTTCTTCAATGGGGTATTAATGTACTTAACCCCGTATTTGGACAGAGATTCGAAAGATGCGACATAATCTGTCACAGAAGATTCACCTTGAACAAGGTCAATAAAACGCCGGGCCAAAGTTACTTTTTCGGCCTCCGGCACAAATTTCAATTCGAATCTTCCCTGGAATTGCTCCCAAGTGAGATCCGCTTCAATGATTTCAGAAATTAAAAGCTCATACCAATCTAATGCTCTTTCTTGGAGCATGCTAGAAGCCACCTGGACACGATGTAGATCAATAAGGTTCATGCGAGAAAAGATGCGATCGCATGATTTGAGCCAAGCTTGAATTTCTATAACACTCTCAGATCCCGTGAATGACCTTCCACCCAAATCGATGTAGTCTCTGCACAAGCGTGCAAAACCGGATCTAGGATGAGTAGGCTCTGAACTGGGTCCGGCTACTTGAGCATTCTTTACTAGATCAAGAAGCTGCTGGGCAGACATAAATACTCCATCCTGGGGAGTAGCACTAGATTGTCCGGCACTGGGACGATTTGATCTAACCATTTCTCTTCTTTAAGAAATAAAGAAGAAGAAAAGTTATTCTCAAAATAAATATCAAGCTATCTTGATAGATAAAACAAGTAATCATAAAGAAAATAGGATGAATCGGTACGAAAACACGAATTAAATCCTAAAGCACGACTCCTATGAAAGACTTAGGACGATGATCCTTGTTATAATATTCTATATTGTTCCGAAGTTTGGCTCTGATACCAAGTTGTGACGCCCCACCTCTATACCCACGCTAGCCAAGAACACTACGGAGTAATGCGGTCAACTAGCACGGAGAATAAGGCTGTTGAGGAGCGACCATCCATGCAATTGCTTTGAGCGAGCACCGCTATGTCGGATAGTATAACATGCATTTGATTTCGAGAGGAAATCCGACACACCGATACAAACACAAAGCTACTACATAGTGGCTATAATATCTTCGGAAACAAATATAGAAATAAACATAACCTAAATCAGTCACAGACAATTCATATCACAAAGGCGGAAGAAGATATGAATATATAACTAACGCATGAAAGTGTACATCAGAGTAGTGGTCAAAAAGATCCACAATAATACAAAGGAATAGATACAAGTGCTAGACAAAAATATGTATACATCAAGGAGTCTATATCTTAAATGTATACAACAAAAACTACCAAACTAAAGTAGTTAACCAAAAGATCAGATGTAGACGGATAAGGAGTCAAGCAGAAGCACCTGTAAAATCTCAGTCTGACCCGAGTATTATTTAAGAAGAAAATAATAAACGGATCAGTCTAGCTATAATTATCAGATAAAAATGAGATATAAGAAGAGATATAACTAAAAACGTATGACAACCAAAAATGTCATACTATGATAAGTATACTTAGAAAATCCATAAAAGTCATACAGATATCTCAAGAATCTCATAGCATCAAAAAGAATATCATATTCTTTATTTAATTCACCAAGCCACAATAAATGACATTCATATCAATGCCAACTGAGAAAGGTGGTGAAACATAAATTCCATAAATCATCAATTAGAAATCCAGAAATCACAATAAAAGGATGGCCAAGACATTGATGTAGTGCAAACGGTACATCCAATGAATCAAAAAGAAAAGACATTGATGTAGTGCGAACGGTACATCCAATGTATCAAAAGCAAAGACATTGATGTAGTGCCAACGGTACATCCAATGTATCAAAAGCAAAGACATTGATGTAGTGCAAACGGTACATCCAATGTATCAAAGGCAAAGACATTGATGTAGTGCAAACGGTACATCCAATGTATCAAAAGAAAATACATTGATGTAGTGCAAACGGTACATCCAATGTATCAAAGGCAAAGACATTGATGTAGTGCAAACGGTACATCCAATGTATCAAAAGCAAAGACATTGATGTAGTACAAACGGTACATCCAATGTATAAAAAGCAAAGACATTGATGTAGTGCAAACGGTGCATCCAATGTATCAAAAGCAAAGACATTGATGTAATGCAAACGGTACATCCAGTGTATCAAAAGCAAAGACATTGATGTAGTGCAAACGGTACATCCAACGTATCAAAGGCAAAGACATTGATGTAGTGCAAACGGTACATCCAATGTATCAAAAGAAAAGACATTGATGTAGTGCAAACGGTACATCCAATGTATCAAAAGCAAAGACATTGATGTAGTGCGAACGGTACATCCAATGTATCAAAAGCAAAGACATTGATGTAGTGCAAACGGTACATCCAATGTATCAAAAGAAAAGACATTGATGTAGTGCAAACGGTACATCCAATGTATCAAAAGCAAAGACATTGATGTAGTGCGAACGGTACATCCAATGTATCAAAAGCAAAGACATTGATGTATGCCAACGGTACATCCAATGTATAAAAAGCAAAGACATTGATGTAGCGCAAACGGTACATCCAATGTATCAAAAGCAAAGACATTGATGTAGTCTAAAACATAAAAATGCTCTGATACCAAGTTGTGACGCCCCACCTCTATACCCACGCTAGCCAAGAACACTACGGAGTAATGCGGTCAACTAGCACGGAGAATAAGGCTGTTGAGGAGCGACCATCCATGCAATTGCTTTGAGCGAGCACCGCTATGTCGGATAGTATAACATGCATTTGATTTCAAGAGGAAATCCGACACACCTATACAAACTCAAAGCTACTAAATAGTGGCTATAATATCTTCGGAAACAAATATAGAAATAAACATAACCTAAATCAGTCACAGACAATTCATATCACAAAGGCGGAAGAAGATATGAATATATAACTAACGCATGAAAGTGTACATCAGAGTAGTGGTCAAAAAGATCCACAATAATACAAAGGAATAGATACAAGTGCTAGACAAAAATATGTATACATCAAGGAGTCTATATCTTAAATGTATACAACAAAAACTACCAAACTAAAGTAGTTAACCAAAAGATCAGATGTAGACGGATAAGGAGTCAAGCAGAAGCACCTGTAAAATCTCAGTCTGACCCGAGTATTATTTAAGAAGAAAATAATAAACGGATCAGTCTAGCTATAATTATCAGATAAAAATGAGATATAAGAAGAGATATAACTAAAAACGTATGACAACCAAAAATGTCATACTATGATAAGTATACTTAGAAAATCCATAAAAGTCATACAGATATCTCAAGAATCTCATAGCATCAAAAAGAATATCATATTCTTTATTTAATTCACCAAGCCACAATAAATGACATTCATATCAATGCCAACTGAGAAAGGTGGTGAAACATAAATTCCATAAATCATCAATTAGAAATCCAGAAATCACAATAAAAGGATGGCCAAGACATTGATGTAGTGCAAACGGTACATCCAATGAATCAAAAAGCAAAGACATTGATGTAGTGCGAACGGTACATCCAATGTATCAAAAGCAAAGACATTGATGTAGTGCCAATGGTACATCCAATGTATCAAAAGCAAAGACATTGATGTAGTGCAAACGGTACATCCAATGTATCAAAGGCAAAGACATTGATGTAGTGCAAACGGTACATCCAATGTATCAAAAGAAAATACATTGATGTAGTGCAAACGGTACATCCAATGTATCAAAGGCAAAGACATTGATGTAGTGCAAACGGTACATCCAATGTATCAAACGCAAAGACATTGATGTAGTACAAACGGTACATCCAATGTATCAAAAGCAAAGACATTGATGTAGTGCAAACGGTGCATCCAATGTATCAAAAGCAAAGACATTGATGTAATGCAAACGGTACATCCAGTGTATCAAAAGCAAAGACATTGATGTAGTGCAAACGGTACATCCAACGTATCAAAGGCAAAGACATTGATGTAGTGCAAACGGTACATCCAATGTATCAAAAGAAAAGACATTGATGTAGTGCAAACGGTACATCCAATGTATCAAAAGCAAAGACATTGATGTAGTGCGAACGGTACATCCAATGTATCAAAAGCAAAGACATTGATGTAGTGCAAACGGTACATCCAATGTATCAAAAGCAAAGACATTGATGTAGTGCGAACGGTACATCCAATGTATCAAAAGCAAAGACATTGATGTATGCCAACGGTACATCCAATGTATAAAAAGCAAAGACATTGATGTAGCGCAAACGGTACATCCAATGTATCAAAAGCAAAGACATTGATGTAGTCTAAAACATAAAAATGCTCTGATACCAAGCTGTGACGCCCCACCTCTATACCCACGCTAGCCAAGAACACTACGGAGTAATGCGGTCAACTAGCACGGAGAATAAGGCTGTTGAGGTGCGACCATCCTTGCAATTGCTTTGAGCGAGCACCGCTATGTCGGATAGTATAACATGCATTTGATTTCGAGATGAAATCCGACACACCGATACAAACTCAAAGCTACTACACAGTGGCTATAAATAATCTTCGGAAACAAACATAGAAATAAACATAACACAAATCAGTCACAGACATCCATATCACAAAGGTGGAAGAAGATATGAATATATAACTAACACATGAAAGTGTACATCAGAGTAGTGGTCAAAAAGAACCATAATAATACAAAAGGATAGCAACACGTGCTATACAAAAGAATACAACTATGAGTCTATTTCTCAAATGCATACAACAAAAAACTACCAACTAAAGTAGTTAGCCAAAAGATCGGATGATGGTCCGATAAGAAGTTAAGCGGAGGCACCTGTAATATCTCAGTCTGACCCGAGTATTATCTAAGAAGAAAATAATAAACGGATCAGTCTAGCTATAAATATCAGATGAAATGATATAGAATAAGAGATATGACTAAACGTATAATAATCACAATGCCAAGCTGTGATATATATAAGTAATTGAAAATCAACAAGAGATTAATCAATATCACAAAAATCTACTCAAGGATCAAAAGGAATGTCATACTCCTAATTTCATTCACCAAGCCACTATAAATGACATATATATCAATGCCAATCGTAAAAGTTGGTGAATCATGAATTCCAGAAATCAACACTAGAAATCCAAAAATCAAATAATTCGGAGCATCGACGCCGTACAGCGTGACGTCCGACGAGCCAGAAACACAATCGAAGGGAACAACGACGTCGTATAGCGTGACTTCCGAAGAACCAAAACACAATTGAAGGGAACAACGACGTCGTACAACGTGACATACTATGAACCAAATCACAATCAAAGGGAACAACGACGTCGTACAACGTGACATCCGATGAACCAAATCACAATCAAAGGGAACAACGACGTCGTACAGCGTGACATCAGATGAACCAAATCACAATCAAAGGGAACAATGACGTCGTACAGCGTGACATCGGATGAACCAAAACACAATCAAAGGGAACAACGACGTCGTACAACGTGACATCCGATGAACCAAAACACAATCAAAGGGAACAACGACGTCGTACAGCGTGACATCCGATGAACCAAATCACAATCAAAGGAAACAACGACGTCGTACAGCATGACATCCGATGAACCAAAACAAAAAGACATCGCACAATGCTAGTCTAAAACATAAAATGATCGTCATGATCAAAGAGAGGTGTCAATTACAGTAAGCTAGTAAATATATGAGCTTCAATCTAAGCTTACAAGTAAAATATTTCCTATGTTAGGTTTAGGAAATTCTGAAATTGAAAGGAGAATGAGTTGGAGAAGAAGAAGGAGATGCTTACTAATGGCTTCTCCTAGAATTAGGAGCTAAAGCTTGGATTTTGCAAATGAACTAGGGCTTGGAGTTTTAATTTCCTCTTCCACTCCTCCATTGTTATAAAAGCTTGAGTATAAGGAAATGAGAAATGAAGTAATGAAGAGGAGAGGGGTTGGGACTGAGTTAGTAAGTGTTTAATGGGTTCAGCCCAAACCAAAGCCCTAAGTGAAAAAGTGGCAAAACTCGACTAACTCCAAACATATTGAAGCTTATACTCAAAAAGGTTGCAAACGGCATTTTGAACTCAATGGGAGGGGTCTCGAGTCCTAATTCGACTGTTTGCAAAAATTAGATTTTCGGACCAAAATCCGACGAACGATAAAATATTTAAATAAAATATTTAAATATACAATTGATAAATATGCGGGTTGTTACAACAAACAAAAGAAATTTTAAGTTGAAATCCACAATGCTTTTTAGAAAATGAAACTACCATAAGGCCTTCCAGCACACACACCATGCAATCGCACACTTGGGGGAGATTTCTCCTTATGATAGTCAAAAATGCTTACAACACAGAATCCTCTTTTGATATTATTATTAGTGCATAGTGGAAAACATTTCGAAAGTATAATACTAATCTTAGCCAGCATACGTACCATTAAAGTATGCCTACTATAGCTACCATGTTAGATGGCAGGTTTCACAACTAAAACCGTACAAGGCGCATATTGGATGATTGGATTTCAAACAAATGGTCAGGCCAAGGAACTTCCCATTGCCACATGGGTGTGCCTCTGGAGGGACGACCCGAGAGCCTAACCGGATCTCTGCCAACACAAGGCCAGGTTACCTCTGTAACTAGGTAACTACTGACATGAGTATGCCATCCCCCGGTCGTAACCGACCTTTATCCTAGGATTCACCAACAACCACAAAGTAATAAATTTGCAGCAACCACATAGGTTAATTATCTGGGCTCCATACCATGATACCACCTCTATCTAGAAGGAAACGACATACCCTCAGGGGGAGCTACCCTTAAATAACCTTGTTGCATTCTTCCTGTTTCGACCATTCCGGGTTGTGAAGTTCGACGAAGTCTCATCCACAAAGCTACGCTTTTTAAAAAGCCATGCTTTGATCAATAAATAGTCAGCAGCACTTCGTATGTCACATTACCAAATTGAGAATGTATCACTAGTAACCATCAACTACATAACCTCTGAACTCGTACGTCTCAAAGAAGGGTGTTAAGCTAAGAGAATAAATCTCCGCCACCAAACAAAAATGTATTTGATAGAAACCAGTTTTACATCTCAAAGTGTAACGTCAGACACACATCCATACAAGTCTGTTCTGGGTTTCGACAGAACCGAAGGCACTTCAAAAGAAGCCCTTGCAATCTCACATCTAGACTCCTCATCACAAAGGGTGATTAAGTCTCTATACCGAGGACCAATCGGTGCAGAGACATTCGACTGGTTTTCCTTTCGTTTTCAAAAATACCAGTCTTCACCACCGGTCTTCAAATGATATCCATATCGTCGTATCATTATTTGGAATGGGTTATATGACACAAAGGTCCTCTCTTGGCTAAACCGAATAATGAGCGCAATATTTAAAATCATATGGATAATGGGATTTCAGTTAAGTCACAACTTTAAAATCCAAAACTTTTCTTTCAAATGGTTTGAACGAATTACCATTTACAAATCTTTTAAGCAAAAATATTTACTTCCAGAAACCTTTCAGTGGTTCAAACAATTTCCATACTTTAATCTTTTAAACAAAAGATTCATTTTTAAAACTCCTTTTTAATTTAAAAACAAGGTTCGCTAATCTTTAACAAAGATTCATTTATAGCCTTTCAAAACAATTCCATTTCACGTTGGATTAACTCATCCGGTCTTTAAATCAAAGACTCATTTTATAGCTTTCAAAAATCATTTTATTTCAAACTTGAAATCTTTTTAACACAAATTGGAAATGCTTCCTTATATGAAAGCTATTATTATTTGAAAACAAACATTTTTTTGTTTAGGGAAAATCCGATTACATTTTCTCAAGTTCAAGCGTATCAAAAACTTAGGTTAAATTCCAATTACCAAAACAATACTTTTAAAATGGTTTAAAACCTTATAAACACATTTATAACTTATATAACCATTTTAAACCCTAATTACCAAATATAGAATTCAATTTCAAATTTTTGAGTTCAAATTTAAATTAAACTAATTAAATTTCAAAGCTTTACCAAGTTATTCAAAAATAAGTTTTATCTTTAAACTCCTTTTCAAAAGCCTTTGTCAAAATCAACCCAAATCCATTTTCAAAACCATTTGGATTCAAAACTCAACTTTTAAAACAATTTTGAATTAAATTCAAAAATCTATGACTTAACCGATTTCCTCGTGCAATCCATATTTGTGTGTGTATGGTGTAGTCTATGGGTTTCACACAATAGTGCAACATCATCAATTATTACAGATTCAAACACATCAATATCGATAAGCTGTATAACCCACTAACGCTTATCTCCATTCACAGATTCACAGACAATATACAAATATATCACAAATAAGTAAATAACATTCTTCACAGCTCAACCAAACAATTCAAATCACATGATAATACAGATCAGGGATATCAAATAATTTAAGCATTCACTACAACAATCTTTCATAAGCAATCCAACATTCAATAATCCTTTTATAAGTAGGATCAATTTAATTATTTAACCCTTAATTATTTCAATTTAATTTTTAATTAAATTAATTACTTATGAATTAATTACTCAATCGTGATTTAATTGTCCTTTAATTACATTTAATAATTAGCTTTAATTAATTATACAAATTAATTATCCTAAACCATTTACCATAATTAACCTTTAATTTCCTCCATTAAAAATTAATTACATTGATTATTAATTAATTAATTACTTTATAATCACTTTATTGATTAATTATCTTTAATTAATCAATCCTTAATTATATTAATTAATGATCCTTAATTACTTCTTTGATTAACTATTAATCTTTATTTTATAATTAATCTTTATTCATTAATCCATCTTGATTAATCACATTTAGTAATTAATTATCCTTAATTAATTACATTGAGTAATTGGTCCCTTTAGTTATTTTCATTAAGTTATTATACTTAAACAATTCCATAAATGATTTTTTTTAATTAATATAATTAATTATTAAAATTAATCACGTTAATTAATTATTTAATAATCCCTAGTTAATGATTTTCATTAATTATTAACAATTTCTTTAATTACCCCTCTTAAGTAATTAAACCTAAATTAATCATTATTAATTACAAATTAATTAATCTTTAATAACCAATGAATTAGTCTCTGATTATCTAATTAATTTAGTGCTTAACGGTAACTTCATTAATCTTTAATTACTTGATTAATTAATTCCTAATCATTAATTAATAATCTATATTTATCTAATTAACAATTCTTAATTTCAAATTAATTAACCCTTAATTAATTTACTTAAACCTTAATTACTAAACTAATTGATCTTTAATTAGTTAATTTTAAACCCTTAATTACTTAATTAATTAATCCTAAATCATTAATTAATTAAACAAATTAATTACCTCTTAATTTCCCTATTAATTTAATGAATCACAAATCATTAAATCTTAGTTATCTTTAAGATAAAAACATTATTCTTATTAATGACTTAATTACCATTTACTAAAGCCTTTGGGAACTTTTACTTTTAAGTTTGCCTTTAAATTTCATTTCAAATTAAAGATTTAAAATAATTACAAATTTAACTTTAACAAAATTATAAAAAAAATTTAAAAAACTCTTTGCATCAAAGGTAAAAGAAACACTTATCTTATAAAAGGAATTCATAAGAGTTTTAAACCAAATTCATTTCTTTAACATTAAAAGTTGTCTAAACATTTTAAATTTTATAAAACCTATTTATTTTCAAAACTAATATACCCAAATTTAATTTGAAACCAAACTTATAAACTCATTTAAATTTTGTCTAAACTCTTGCTTTCAAAATTTAAAAACTGGTACCAAACAATTTGACCCGAGCCCACAACCCAAAACCCCGAGCCAGAATCCTAGAAACATCGAGCAACTCCCTCAATTGACTCAATAAAAACTCGAGTACCCATCTTCCCCAAATCAATCTTCACCAAGAACAAGAAAATGCACCATGCACATGCACGGTGGCTCTGGCCACTTCTGGTCGACGTCGCGACCTTCCCACAATCGACGACCACACCCTCTGATGATCCAAACCCCAATCTCTTCGATTCACACACGAAATCAAAATCGAGTACCTCTGCACAAAATTGTAAAAGACCCCATTGTCAAAATCGCCATGCCGCACCCAACTCCGGCTACTGGATCGCCTGCTGTCCTACACGAGGCTACTCCACAACTTCGATGAGCCATATCCCTTATCGCGATTACCCCCGATAATCGATTGACGATGACATTAATTCGAAAATGACATTTACAAATTTGTGCCATTAAACCCTACAACCTTGACAATCAATCTCCATGATGATCTGGAATTTCTGTTAGTATTTTTCCTGTGACTCCCTGACCTTCAACTACTTCCATCCTTGATCGCGACCATTATCACTGTATTGATTGTCAGAAATCGACGATCATAGCTTATTCTGTTCAACTCGAGACTTATACGATTTCCACATCTAAAAATCCTGATCTTACTCTCAAAATTCATCATTTTTGTAAGCGAATTCGATTCTATAATCAAAGCATGGGGATTTGATAATCAAAATTCTGGCATTCATTGAATTTTCACTATAAAAACATATTTCGAGAATATTCACTAAATATTTTTTCCTGAAACTACTTTAAGAAAAGAATTTACATTGTTCTATTAACTTTCTATTTATAAATCGAAACTTAAAATTTATTATATAAGGAGCAGTAGATTTTTTTCTTTTCTAATGGTTCTAAGTCTGTGAATCTAACAGAGTATATATATGTGGATGTATATACATACTTACAGACATGCATTCACATAGATCAACATAGTTTAAAGCATTTTTTCATAACCATTTGAAGTACTCATCATAACATCAAAAATATAAAAACAGATTCAACTTAAAATAGGCAAATTTGCTCACAGAAAATTGTTTTCAAGTTTGAAAATCTGAAATTGATCTTGCTCTCAGGTTTAAATTATGTTGAAGGTGTTTGAGTTGCTGGAATTTTGCTGCAGACTTTAAAGCTTGAGTTTAAATCCCATGTTTGCTTGCCTTCAGGTTCTTTTTTTTTCTTTTTCTGTTTTGACTTGAGTTTGATTTTCAGATTTCTTGATCAAGCTTTGATTTTGAACTTGCTTCAGTTTGGAACAGAAGTTGTTATTGTATCTGATTTTGTTTGCTTTGTTTTTTTTCTTTATTTTCAGGTTTTTAGGTTTTTATCTTCTTTTCTTTAATCTGCTTTGTTATTGTGATTTTCAGGTTTTACTTCTTTGTTTTGTTCAGGGTTGAAAGAGATTAAGAAACTTGATTTTTTTCTTTTTCATACATTTTTGATTTACATTATTAAGAAATTTAGAAAATAGGGTTTGCGACTTGTAAATACAACTAACACATGTTAACTCTTATCTTTAAACATGGACACTTGTTAAAATATAAACTTTTTATGTTTAAATCCTTTTGTTAAATTAAATTATAAATTTTGTTTTAACCCTATCATTTTATAAATTACTTATATTTACATATGTATATTGCCAAATTATACTTATTATGTTTTAAATGTTATAAACTTTTTTTTTAAATCTCATTTAATAAATTTACAAACCATTTTACATTTCTATCAATTTAAAGGAAATGATTTTAAAACTATTTATACTTTAATAAATACACATATTATATATATATATATATATATAAATATATAGAATTTAACTTTTAAACATCTTTCATATGTTTATATATTTTCATGTTAATCTTCATATATATATATATATATATATTTATTTAAAGCTTCTTATTTACTTTTGAAAATGATTTGAAATAAAATTATACACTAATAAAAAAATCTTATTATTATTTTTTTATTATTATTTTATTAAAAATATTTATCCATATATATTTACTTTTAAAAAGATAAATAAATATTAAAACTTTATATTCATTCTGGTTCTAAATTTTAAATTCAAGTCATTATATAAATCATAACTTCTAAATCAAAATGCCTATTTGTTTTCAATACATTTGTATTTGAAATTCAAATTCAAATTCCAAATTATAATCTATTTATAAATTATTTACCTTTGAATTCCAAATAGGAATTTTATTAAAATTCAATTTATTGAAAATTTTAAATTAATTCCTTTATTTACTATCTTTTGATATATAATTCTTATTTGCACAAATAAAATTTATTTCAATTGTTTCTCACATTCAATCTTAAAGCTTTATAATTTTATTTATAATCTAAAATATTTATTTATTCTAGAAATTTCTAATAATTCATAAATAGATTCATAATCTAATTTTCAAAAATTAAATTTATTATCAAATTATCCTGGTTAAAATTCAGGGATGTTGCACCAACCACCCAGTAAATGCACATCTGCCAAAGTTTTATTTTCAAATTTTGAATCTATATAGGCTACTAATTTGGGCTGAATATTATTTAAACGGCCCGTTTGGAACGGTTAAATTAGCGCTACGTCGAACTCTGGTTTGTACAAATGAATATACCATTCCGATCGGCGTGATGAGACGCTTCCAACGATACACAGATATTGGCGATACGACAGTTTTATCAAAACTCAAAATTTACGTCCATTAAATTGTTCATTTGACAAAACAATTTAAATGGAGCAGGCGACGACAGAATTAGACAAAACAAAATGCGTTGCCTTGATCAGATAAATTTTACTACATTACCGTGTAAAAATATTTAGATTAAGAAGATGAAAATTTACGCACTTTAAAATGAATTGATTTACAATAAAAATGCGAATGAAATTTACTGCGATATTTTGCGACGAAACTTTTCCTATATCCATAACTAACTAGACGCATCTTATAAATGAAGTTTGGACGTTAACTGAGAACGTATATAAATTTCAAATTTTTATATTAAAATTATGGATTTAAAATTATAAATTAGGTCAGAAATTCAAGGTCGTTAGAAACAACTACTTGGTGGAAGTAATTAAGGATTAATTATTTTGTGTAATTAATTAAGGATTAATTAATATAATTAATTAAGGAGTTAATTAATATAATTAAATAGGAGTTAATTAATTAAGGTAAGTATTTACAAGATGGTTAATTACTATTTGTAATTAATTAAGGTTAATTAAAGGAAGTGATTAATTAAAGTATAATTAGTTAACGGAATTAATTAAGGATCACGTAATTAATTATAGTTAATTAATTAATAAAGTAATTTGAGGATCAACAGTTAATGTAATAAATAAGAGTAATTAAAGGATAATTACTGTAAATGATTAAGGATAATTAATTTGTGTAATTAATTAAAGGCTAATTACTTAATATAATTAGAGAACAATTAATCAAGGATGATTAATTAAGATGGATAATTTAGGGAGGATTAATTAACTGGGTTATAATTAATTAATGTTAGATAAGTAGGATTAAAATTTAATTATGTAATTAATTTAATTCATTGGTGGTTAATTAAATTAATTGGGGATGGTATGGTTGATTAATCTTGCTTATTGATGATTCGATGGATTGAATGCCTTGGATTATGTGATATCTCTGATAAGTGATATGGGTTGCTTGTGAGATGTGATATTTTGGTTGAATTGTGATAATATGGGTTATTTATATATTGTGACAAGGTGAATTATCTATCTGTATGAATATAGATAATAAATTGAATTGTTTAAACTTAAACCACTTTGGACATTAAAATGACATTTTGGATTTCGGTGAGGCCGAGATCGGATTTCGTAATTGAATATTTGAAAACTACATCGATCCAAATTAAACGTTAGGTCGTGAAATCTCAAGTGAAGATGAAGACTCGAAGTGTAAGAACTATTGATCGTTAAACACTGAGGGGGATTCCAAGATGAGTTTAATGGAGATAGTATTTTCAGGTTCAAGATGGAGATTCAGAGTGCAAGGGCTATTGTCATTAACTCTGAGGGTGATTCCAAAATGAGCGCAATGAGATAGTGCCTTCGGTTTTGTTCGAACCCGGAACGAACTTGTATGTATTGAATGCTTTCAGAACATCGTCAGGAGGACGATAAGCATTCTATGATAGATGTGTTCTAAAAAGATAATCGCATCCTCAAGCGTCATCAACCGGGAATGGCTGAAACACGAGAGGTGCAGCAAGGCTAAGTGAATCGCACTCAAGTAGGACAAGATTTCCCCTGTCTAGAGGTCCAGTTTCATTTCGTCTTAGTGGGCAGTTTGTTCGCGACAACTGTTGGGGTAGTCTTGTTCGGGACTATCCAGTATGGGATGGTTATGGCCTTGTGTTGCAGGTGATTTAGGGTGGATCCATAATAAGGTGATCTAGGCCACGTACTGTGACTGGCGGTACCCCAGTAGCCCTGCCATTGATGGAAACCCATTCTTCCTACGTGCCTTTACGGTTTTGATTGTAGAACCCACTTTGTGGCTAGTAGCTGGAATTTAATTAATGTAACAATTTCGGCTATTTTCTATTTACTTGAAAACCATAGACACCATTATAATACTGTTGGATTTTCTATCAAATGTTTTGATTATCGTAAGGTAAAAACTTTTCCATGTTTATGTGTGGGAAGCCTTACGAGATACCTTTAGTTTTCATAGGTTTCTCAAAGTTAAGTAGCCTTAACCCGTTTACTCACACAATACGCATGGGTGAACCGGAGTTTATTTTCTGTTTTCTTAAACTCTTGGGTTCCCAAATTTTTATGAGTAGCCAAGTGATTCAGTTTAGCTTTAACGAATTCTGGAGGAGATTTGGAGTAGGAAGCTTCAACGTTTAGATATATCTATTTCCAGTGTGTTGTATCTCTGTGATGATGTTTGTATTTTACTAGAGTTGTATGATAAATAGGTCTTTATAACTGTCTAGATTGTGATGTATAAGATGTGTAACTGTAATGTATATGATACTATGTAATATCTTATGTGAAGTAATATGTTTTATTCATTCTGCTATGAGATTCTGATGTTGTTTAGTTCTTCCATCTCTATCTTTTCACTTTTCTATCCATTTCTGTCTTAATAATGATGCGTATTTCGGTAGAATGAAACGTTGGTCGTTACAGTTGGTATCAGAGCGCTAGGTTGAGTGAATACCTATGCTTTGGAGTGATCTTTCTTGAGAGAGCGTACTTGTATTTTAATATATATATATATATATATATATATATATATATATTTATGTATCTACCTATTTTGTTGGGTTACCTGTTCGGGTTTGCCAACATGAGTTCTAAAGGTAAGAGGGGTAGTGGTGTGTATAGCACGACTACCACTAATGAAAGAAGTCCGAGTATTAAGGTCAGAAGAGTATTTGCCGAGGCGTTAGACCCAATATCGCCTCAAGTAAGCTTTGCAGCATGATTTAAGGATTTCACCAGATCTATAAAGGAAACCATTTAAAAGTTCGGAGTCCATCTTTGAAGTAGAAATTTGGTTGTGCTCGTGCAAGCGAATTTTCAAGAGTTTGGATTTGTCAGATGAGCAGAAGCAAGTGATGGCATCTTATTAACTTCAGGAAGGTGCAGCTACGTGGTGGGATGCAATATCGATGAATGTTCCCAAAGGAGATTTCTTTGGAACCCGTTTAAGGAAGTATTTAAGGAACAGTCTACCTGCCGCAGGGAAGACTCGACTGTATAGGAATTCTTTAGATATCGAGCAAAGGAGTTTGTCTATATTGAAGTATGAGACTAAGGTCTATGAGTTACATCGCTACGGACATGGTCTCATTGTCACCCCCTTAAGAATAGTAAGTTGTTGGTGTTTGATTTAAGGCCCGAGTTTCTTGAAAGTTGGCTGCCCATCTGAAATGGCTCTTTTGTAGAGTTAGCTGATATAGCTTTGAGGTTCGAGGAGCCTATGGACAAAGAATTATTTGGTAAGGTGTGGTAGTAGTACAACATGGAGGTATCTTGGGTGCCAGTAGGAAGGTTGTAACAACCCGCATATTTAACGATTATATATTTAAATGTTTTATTTAAATATAGTGTCGTTAGTCGGATTTTTAGGTCAAAATGTTACTTTTTGCAAACGACCGAATTGGGGTTCGAAACCACCTCCATTGTTTCCAAAATGACGTTTGCGATCTTTTTTAGTATAATCTTTAATATGTTTGGAGTTTGTGAAATTTTGACCCTTTTTCTACTTGGGCTTAAGTTTGGGTTCAGCCCCAATCTCCTCTTAACCCTCTAGCTCATTAACTCTTCATCCATTCACCCTCATTTCATTCCTTTAACTTAAGAAAACTGAAAATGGGGGAAGGAAGAAGAATTAGAAACTCCAAGCCCTAGTTCCATTTGCAAACTCCAAGTTCTTGCTTGAAATTCAAAGAGAAGGATAGGTAGGCCTCCTCTTCATCATCTCCAACTCTTTCTTCTTCAATTTCAGAAAATTTCCAAAACCTAAATTGGGAAATATGTGTTTTATTCTTAGATTGAAGCTTGTTGAGTTGAAGTGAAGATTGGTTGGTCTTCTCCTTGCAAATTGAGCTTCTTCTTCTTTGTTTTTGGGTTAAAAGTGAGTTTTGAACTCACATCTACTTCTCTTGATATCATGAGTGATGGGTATGAACTCCTATTACTTATTTATATGTATTTGACTTTTGTTTTGGGTTGGTTTGATGAATATTCCAATTCTTGAGTTTCAAAGTCAATTTTTATGAACATTCTCTTATAGATGTTTTGATCTTATTTTGGTGATGAATCGAAGTGCTTATAGGGCTGGGTAGCCACTTGGCGTAAATCCCTAGCATCCGTGCTCATCCGATTGTAGGTTGGGAGAGTTTGAACTTCATTGGTAATAAGTAGGAAATGCAGGAAATTGGGTTCAGTCAACTGGATCCTCTGTTCAGTCGACTGAGCTGAAACCCGAAATTTTTCTAGACAATTTTCAGTCGACTGAACAGGGTTTTCAGTCGACTGACCTGCTCCTGTTTTCCTGTTTTGCCAAATTATTCTTATCTTGATTGGTTTTCCGAATGTTATCGATTCATGTTGGTTCTTAGTGGTTGTTATTGCCTCTTTGACTTTGATAACTTATTTTTGACTTCATCCACGGGTTTTTATAAAATAATCTTTCTAATCATATTAAAAGCTTGCTTCTCCGATTTATAAATTCTATTAAAATACACACACAATTTCGCACTTCGAGCGAAGTGGAAGGGTGATTAAATGGTTGGGCAAAACACAGACCATGAATCTATGCGTTTATCCTTCCGATTAATTCCCGACCAATTCAATTGATCGTTTTGACCTTCGGGTTTGGTTTACCGATGATACGAGGTGGACTTTGTACTGCTTTGAGTGTGAAATTAACTAACGGATAATAAATCGTTTAGTGCGAACGAGTGGTTATGAGACTCATGTTACCACTTTTCGGATTCCTTTTTGAGAGTTATGACACATTCCGCCAGTTAGTGGTGTCCAGTACTGGGCCTCCGTACCTTCACCACTACGGTTTGTTGCCTTTGGGATAGTGTCTTCGAACTGTCTCCTTCAGGTTTGTTGCCTTCGGGTATGTGCCTTCGGGTTTGTGCCTTCGGGTTTGTTGCCCTATAGTAACGCTTGCGATGTTGGTCGTTATGAGCCGCATGGGTGATATTGGGTTTGGAGTCTTCGGGCTCATGGATCCTTGTTTATACAGTACTGAGCTCGAGCAATTTTATGATGTTTCATTCATATGTATATTCCCTAGGTATCACCCTTCGGTGTTGGTCTTTTTGAGCCGCATGATATATAGCGATTATCCTGTGGAACTTGTGTTACCTTTATTGGTATTTGTTATTTGCCTTTTTGGCTTGATTTGGGATAGCTGTATCCCTTGTTTATCTATGTTGCCGATGATATGAGGCTTGTTTTGTTATCATATGATTCATCTTTTGTTAGATGATTGTGTTATCTCCTTTAGAGATATTTGTTATACTTTGTAACCTTGCAGGTTTATCGTTGTTCAGTTTATCTAACTGATTTGTTTAGCTAGACTGACCCATGTATTCATTACTCGGGTCAGACCGAGATGTTTCAAGTTAGGTGCTTTTGGACTTAGCCTATTTTTCTTCCGCATGGACTACTTCGCTAGCTTCTTTTAGTCATAGCTTTTTTTGTAGCCCCATTTTGTTGTAACTCTGATATGTATTCTTTTGGATTCGTCTGTATATTGTGGTTTGCTATACCACTTGACATGTATTATTTTGTATACTCTGTTATGTATCAATATATGTGTATATGATGATCCACTGTTCTGTGATGTATATTACGTTTGAGTTGTTATATTCTATTCTGATAGATCCTCCAACCACCTATGGTTTTGTTTTAAGTATTTATTGGATATGTCGACCTGCTTGGTATGTCTATTGTCGATGTATTCAATAGATAGTTAGAGCAAGGCTATAGATGGTCGCTCCTAACCAGCCTTATTCTCCGTGTTAGTTGACGGCATTACCCTGTAGTGTCCTTGGCTAGCGTGGGTATAGAGGTGGGGCGTCACAAAGGTAGTCTAGCTAAGCAGTATCATAGAGGTGGAGTTCGGAAGCAGCAGTGCGGACCCGTTTCTTCGATGATTCAGAAGTCTTTGCGTTCTATCTGTGAGCAGCCCGGGCATTTGGGAAAGCTTGCTCACTTCTTCAGGAAGCTCAACTGAGCAAAATGTTTTGTTTTGAAGGTAAACCATAAGTTTTTTCTTCTGGTAGGTAAGGCATTCTTGAAGGATTGACATTGTTTTGGATAAGCTGTTCTTGTTTGTAAAGAGAGAACAGTATCTTTGGAATATGAACTAGGTAGAATCGCAAAAGTGACTTGTGATAGTTCAGGAGATTATTTTTGTAATCTTTTTTTTGAGATTGATGCTTCCCAAGAGAAGCTAGGAGTTGTAACGACCCGAAATTTTCTAACCCGAAAATTCCAGATAGTTATGAAAAAGAAGAAAGAGATAGAAGAAGAAGAACAAAAACACCAAACATCTCACATTCGCAGCGGGTAAAATATAACAATAAATAATAACAGTTTACAAAAGAATACTATATCTGTCGATTATATTTAATACACATCAGAGTTTCACATTTATACAGTCGCTGAATATATACAATTATCAAGTCTCAGATTAATAATAATATAAATACAGCGGAAATACTCTATACGATATTGCCATCCAGCTCGCCTCCTGAGCTCCAGAACATACCTACCTGAAAATCTGTAATACTCGGTCTGACCTGAGCATTACACCAAAGTAACACCCGAGTCAGGCTGGAAACTAGCGTGAGTAAACCCAACTAACATGGAATACCAAAGAAAACCACTTATATAAACCCGGGGGAACATATATCTATTTAACCAATTCACAATTTGCTATAGACAACACTTATTTCGCATATCTATTTCTAATACCAAACTCAGATAAAATTCCCAGCCCTTTATTTCACATATCAATTAACAAAGTCACACTTGGTCATAGTCATAGTTATAACTTATTTTCAAAATAAGTATTCTATGTGCCAAAATTTAGATTAAATAATCTGTTTCATTTAAATCCATTCATTCCAACCCATCAATTTCTCATATCAATTTATATTAAACTCGAAGTGGTTTTCGGGTATCTTCCCTATACCCGATCCCGGCCTCTTCGAGTCTCATGTAATCCCTAAGCAATACTTATTCACATACAAATAAATTCAATTGATTCTAATTGAATTTATAACCACGTTCATTTAGATTTCTTCATACAATATTTATTAATTCCAAATCAATTAATTAGTCAACCCTTCCCTATTCACCTTAATTAATCACTCTGGATTCATTTTCTTCCAATTGCATTCATGTAATTATCTTTAATTAACTTCACGATATTCATTATCCTTAACCAAACCAATAAGAAATCTTAATTACTTCATAAATTACTTAACTCTTTCAATTACGTTAATCCTTAATTACTTACATAAATTAATTCCTCATAAGTCATTTATTATGGATTAATCTAACTTAATTAATCGGTCTTTGATTACATCATTAAATATCTAAATTAATTATATTAATTAATCCCACAATATTTATCATTCTAATCTTGCTTACGTAACAATAATTAGTTACACTCCATTAACTTACCATTTCCTATAGACCCATCTTAAATTTATCACCAGTATATTTAGTTTAAGGATAGTTAATTAATTTTTTTTATTTAATTTATCTCCTGATAAATTTACCTTCAATTACTCCTACTAAGTATTTACCCTTCTTATCAATTTCACCAAGTAATTTAAATCTAAATTACTTACTTCCATTTATTAACCATCCCTTAATTTACTTTATAAATTACATTAAGTAATTATACCTTCCAAACTTCACAATTGATTATCCTTCAATAATTAATAAAATAATTTACCTTAAATTAATTACATCAATAAATCATTTAATAACCTTTAACCATTGATCTTTCATTAGCTATATTCATTTACCCATCCTTAAATTACTTCTCAAAGTACTTAACTTAAATTAGTCACTTGATTTCAAATTGATTCGTTAATTATTTCTTAATTACAAACTTTCTAATTTCTAATTACATCATCAATCGATAGTCTTTAACTAAATTTATCTTTAATCACTCGAATAACTAATACTTAATCATTGATTAACAATCCAAAATTATTTAACTAACAACTCACAATGGTAACTGATTTACTGATTATTCCCACACATTTGAAAATGTTTCCTTTCAAATTCAAAACAGCAAATCAGTGAAGATTACTCACCTAAATAAATACTGCAGAAATCGAAACCATGCTTCACTGCTTCGGCGATATCAAGATGTCGAAACCCCCGTTCAAAACCCTCAGCGCGGCCACTCATCGCTTCCAAGCTACCGCCGGCCTCGTGAACCCCAAATGCCACAACGTAACCTAGCCACGGCCTTCACATCGTCGGCTCGACATGTTCCCTTCCCCTCGAATCTCGATTTCTTCGCGACATTCACCAGCTCGCTCGCGGCTTCCCCTCGCGTTCCTCCCTTGCGTGATTCGCGTCCGCCATTACCTTCCCTTTTCCCTTTTTTTTTAATTAGCTGAAGACGAATGATTTGGGTAGGGGTTTTTTGCTTTCGGCTGTTTTTTTATATATATCGTTCCATCTATTAGAAAGGAAGACGGGAAGATATTTCCCTAAACTGGCTTCGGTTGCAAGCTAGAGTGAAATCACGTGAGTAGGGTGATACAATTTTAGACTTTTAATTTATTTTATATAATCGAATATTGGAAATATCTCATGTTCCATAACGCGAAATCCCGAACCCCGAATCAAACATGCCAATAGGCGTTTATAAAATTTTACCCGCGTTCTGAACACAATGGAACGTGTTTCGGAAGCTGATTCGATCGTACGCACGAGTTACAGAAGAAAACGGTCGATTTTAAATTAAATCGAGTAAAATAGTTCTAAGCGTTTCGAGCTGCCAGGGTCAAACGACAACTCCGAATGCTACGAAAATTGAAATCCGATAATAACTAATTATCACGGATCCAATGGAACTGGTTTCGTCGAATTCCGAGACAGTGCCTCGGAAGGCTATTTTTATATGTCAATTTAAACGATATATTATTAAAAATGAACAAAACACTTCCAAACTCAATTTCAACACTTTCACTAGCTTCAGTGCTATCAATATAAATTTTATAAGCCCTCAGATTATTTTTAACAGGCTTAAAATTCCAGCTTCAACATTTTGCCCAAATCTTCAGTTTATAAAATTCGATAAAATTAATTATCAAGTAAATATTAATATCTTGAATTCGAATTAAAATTAACTTTTAAATATTTAAAACCAATTAAATATTCCAATTGAAATTGTTAGAAATTCCGGGTCGTTACATTCCTCCCCCCTTAAAAGAATTTCGTCTCTGAAATTACTAGATAGGAAGAATGGTCCAATACCCGTTAACTTTTCCCCAACACTCACTATTCAACATCCTACTAACTATCCTTTATTAAAGACCCACTATCACCTCAACTAACTTCCCCAAAATCTTCTATAGTTTCAAATAATATCTCTTTTCTCAATCATTTAAATTTCAATTTAAAATCAAATTTTGAATTATCAAATTTTTCCAAAATTTTTCTAACTCTCTAAATTTCCGAAAATTTTTGCCAACGTCTCCTTTGCGCGGCTAGCTCGGCACTACTACAAAAGGCCTCTACGGGCTCCCAAATTCCAAAAGAAAACAAAAGCCAAGTGGCTACATCAAAAACCCAATCCAATTTCATCTAGAAATTTAAATACGTACCTTTTTGTCGGGCCATACAAATTTATCTTTTGGAATCAAATCCAATTACTTTTCCCCTGTATTACCTGCATATCTTGTTTAGCAACAATATTCAATCGAAACTTTACAAATCAATTTATACCTATTTCAAATTAGTCTTTTCCATTTTCATATGAATTCAATTCATCTTTAATTTGAGCGTTGAATTTTAACTTTCATTTATAACTGATTCATAGTAGTTTCATCTATTAATTTACTTTAATTTCCCATTTGAAATTGTTTTGCCATTAAGAAAATTTTTCCCAAAAATTTTCAAAAATTTTCTATCTCCCAAAATTTTCGGAAAATTTTAGCAGAGTCTCCTTTGTACGGAGGAGCTTTTGCAATTTGACAAGAGATATAAATATGTATACATCGACCCACACGGTCGGAAAAATCAAAAACAGTTCATATTTCCTATTTTTATTGCGTATGCGTACCTTATTTAGCATTTTAAGCAAGCAGCTTATTTATTTTAGCATATATCTCATCCAAATCCAGCCAAACGGCCTTCAGGTACCTGTACTTACTCAATTTACACATATAAGTACTATATATATGAAGTTTATAAAATTTCCCTTAATTAAACAACTATAACGCTTCAATTCTAAAAGAAATGCACTCAAAATAACTACCATGAGAAATTTACATGTTTTCAAAACTAATTCAATTGCTTTCAACCAATTTATATACCATTTCTTTCAATTTTTAATGGTTTGTAATGCAATTGCTTGAATTTAATTCAATTTTAAACGAAACAAACTCGTATTCATATCAATTGATTCAAAACAATCAATTATATTTGCTTCCACTAATTCATAGAATTTAATTAAATCTCGTTTACGTTAAATGACAATCATTTCTACGCAATTTGATGATGTCCATGTGATAAATAGTTACTTAAGTTTTATAACCAATTTAAATTGATTCCGCCTCAATATCATTTAATTCCGTTCCATTTTAATTTATTCTCAACCCCTTTTATTTAGCTCGACACATCCCATTCTTGTATACTACTAGCCATTCCCAAATTAATTCAATCCAAGCTTTTATTTAGTGGGCTTTTATCCTTATTCGAAGCCAAGCTTCCATAAATTTTAAGCTTAAGTTAATTTACTTTAATTTATTCCAGCATCAAACTTAAGTTTACTTCGATTTGATTCTCATTTAATCAAATCTCATTAATTTAGTTAGCCCATCTACTTTAATTTTAATTTTAATTTTAATTCACCTTCTCAATTTATCAAAATAATAACCAACACATACTTAACTCATTTATACTTCAAATTATTATGCCACCGAACTTACGTTCAGTCTGATAATCCAATTCCAATCACAACTTTGATTTAGTTTTTATTCTATCAGACTTCATTCATTTATTATTTAATGCCATTAACTCATTTTATATTTCACTTTCTTAATTCATTTGCAAATTTATTTTATTTATACAAAACCATTCTTAATTTATTCCTACTTACCCGGGTTTTGTTTGCAACCCAACCATTTCTATTATTATTCACTTCCATTTCGTATGACAACACTTCTCTTATATCCAATTTACTTGCAAATTTCATTAAATATTATTCAAGTCACACTTGGATTTTATTTGCAATTCATCCCATCACTACTTCGATCCCATTCTATTTTATTTTTATTTTTACAACATCACTTCTTATTTAACTCATTATCAAATCTAAGTCGAATTCTATTAACAATTCGAATCCACGTCCAAATTCCATTATTAACTTACAATCCATTTATTTACCCAAGTTAAATTTTATTACCATACTCAATCAAACAATTATTTAGCCAATTAGCTTACTTCCAATTTTTATTGCAAAAATCACTTTATGAAAGTCTCTTGGGTGCCAAAATTTTTCATAGTTCCAATTTGGATTCTCCTTATTTTTTTTCCAAAAATTCTAACACTTCTATTTTAAAATTTTAGAAACGCCTTTAAATTCACATAATACTATTAAAATAGTTCTTTATAAAAATATTTCTTATAACTCGATGTCTCAACCAGTCCATCCTTGTTCTCATAAAAATTCAGTCATACGTTGATCAAGCGTAGGACTGAAAATCTATAAGTGCTTGGTAAACCCGTTTTCAACATCTAGTGAAAATACTTGGAACATAATTTTATTGAATATATCGAAAATAGTTTTTGAAAATAGAGGAAATAACTTTGGTGAGAATGCTCTGGAAATCATCACCCCCATCCATGGTCACAATTACATCCCAGGGTTACGTTGCCGTCGCAGCAAAAGTCCATGCAACTGTAGGCTCTCCGCGGCCTCTCGATTACGCCATGGATCCCACACAATAGGTCACAGTTACATCCAGGGTTACGTTGCCGTCACAGCAAAAGTCCATGTAACTGCAGGCTCTCCGCGGCCTTTGATTTCGCTATCGAAATGAAACCTCTCCACTCCTACATAGGTCGCAGTCTGCCGATATAAAATCAAACGCATACATGTTGGCTCTCAGCGGCACACACGACTTTCGCTATGTTATACCATAGGTCGCAGTCCATCGGTATAAAATCATACGCAGACTGTTGGCTCTCAGCGGCACACACGACTTTCGCTATGGTATACACTACTCATAATCCTCAGGAACTAGTTTTGTCCGGACTCCTCACAGGATCAACTTTAGAACCCCCCCTTGGGGCTCAAGGCAGCACCACCCGGTGGCACTCCTGAGAAGTTCAGTTCAAGGGAGCGCCTTTTTCCCAAGAGCCATCATCAAAGCATTTTATACTATACACATATAGTATCTTCAAATCATACACCTAGTATGACCTCATACAAAGCTCATTTATATAAAATCGATTATTCCAAAATCGATAATTTTCAAACTAGGCTTTCCAAATTCTCATATTGATTTTATCCAAAAATCAAAAGCCTTTCCAATTCCAAAGGTTCCCAAAACCTTTTCCAAAATCCTTATAAGGTCCTTTATATATATATATATACAGATATATATAATTTTTAAAACTTTTGATCATTTCAAACTTGTATAAAATCCCTTTTATACTTCAATTCTTTTCTCAGTTGGGTATTTAAGTTAATAAAGTTTGAACTCCGACCAGTTTATATTTAGAAAATAGCCTGAAAATTCTAAAAATAAATAAGTAGTGGAAAAAATAATTATTAGTTTGTAAAGTAGCTATAAAATAGGTAACTAACTGTAAAATAGTTAAGAAATAGCTGAATAGTTTCAAAATTTGTAGATAATTGCAAAATAGTTGTAAAATAGAAATTAGTTTGTGAAATAGTTGAAAAATAATAATTAGTTTAGTTAATAGTTGAAAAATGGTTAAATAGCTTCAAAAATAATTGTAAAACAAGTATATAAAATAATTTGGCTTTAAGAAAGAAAGGTTGTATATATTTAATAGCTTAGAAAATAAGTTTATATGAAAACAATTTATATTGAAAATAGTCAAGAGCCAACTGTTCACCTCCCCAACAATTCAATTTAAATCTTCATTTAAATTGACCCAATCCCAATTCAAATAACTCCAAATTCCATTGGACTTGATTAATCTCCAATTCAAGTTGAATCAATCTTGATCCCTTTCCCAATTTAAATCAAATTCTAGTTGATTTTAATCCTTTTTGATTTTAATTTTAATTTCATATTATTCAAATCAATTTAAATTATCATCAATTGAATCCATTTCAAATTCAAATCATTTCAATATAATCCAATTCAATTTCCCATAATTTTTTTTTACTTATACGTCTTCAATCACCAATCCAATTACTTCAAACCAAATTCAACTTTGAACTAATTCAATTTCAATCTTGAATTCAAATTATCTCGAATTATATAAATTCGAGTTAAATTCTTAAAGGTTGATTTACCTTTTTAAATCAAATTAACTTTTATTCAAAGTTTTTAATTAATTTAATGTCTGAATCCAATTCTCAAAATTCCATTTTATATTATCTTCACTTATATATTTCAAGGTTCAAATAATAATTCAACATAATTTTATTTTAAAATTTTAATTTATTATTCAATTTTATCTTCCAGTTTGAAGCCAGTTCTTGTACAATTTTAATTTACAAATTCAATTATTCAAATTTATTTTATTTATACAATACCTTTATCAAATTAAAGATTTTTATTAATAATAGAATGATATCATCCAATTTATTTTAAAACATCCATCCATTTTCAATTTTTAAATCTCAAACCCGATTGAGATCACACAAATTCCCAATTCAAATCAACTATTTAACTTTCCAAGTTAAATTCCAATTTCATCATGAACTTTCCAATTCTGGTTGCTTGTTCTTCATTTATTTAACTTCCCAAAGTTAAATTCTAATTTACTTAATCCAATCAACCTTACTCAAATTGAGTTCCCGCTTCAAACTTCAAAATTCTTTCCCTCTTATAAGTTCAAAACCTATATAACTTTGGGTTTTTATATCACACTTCAGGGAAAAATCAAAACTCAACCTCGTAGAGTTTATTTCAGATTATCTTTGATATCATGTATATCCACACATATATACATATTTATTTCTTGGCCCTCCCAGCCATGTTTTAAAATTTTAAACCCCCCTTAGTTTTAAATTCAAATCAAAATTCAAACAACCCATTGTTTCGAACAAGCCCCAATTATCCAAATAATACTTATTTATTATTTCTCATTACTTTGGAATCAAATTTTCAAATTCTGGGATTAAATTTAGTATTTCATTTTCAATCACTTAAATTTTAATTTAGTTGTACTTTTGTTCCTACTTAATTTACTTCCAATTCTAGACTTCAGTTTGGTTGTATTATATTACTTCTTAATTTTAATTTCAATAATTAACAACTAATCACCTTAATATTTATTAAAAGGAAATATTGCTTCTTATATATCAAAATATATTTTATATAAAATCATTTAAAATCTTTATATAAGAAAATAACAAGTACGCTCTTATATATATATACACTCAACTCGTTGTAGAGTACTTTAGACTCTATTTCATGAGTAATCCCCACCAGTGCCAAGGTTCTCGCTTAACCTTTCAGCTCTGATACCAAATGTAACGACCCGAAATTTTTTAACCCGAAAATTCCAGATAGTTATGAAAAAGAAGAAAGAGATAGAAGAAGAAGAACAGAAACACCAAACATCTCACATTCGCAGTGGGTAAAATATAATAATAAATAATAATAGTTTACAAAAGAATACTATATCTGTCGATTATATTTAATACACATCAGAGTTTCACATTTATACACTCGCTGAATATATACAATTATCAAGTCTCAGATTAATAATAATATAAATACAGCGGAAATACTCTATACGATATTGCCATCCAGCTCGCCTCTTGAGCTCCAGAACGTACCTACCTGAAAATCTGTAATACTTGGTCTGACTCGAGCATTACACCAAAGTAACACCCGAATCAGGCTAGAAACCAGCGTGAGTAAACCCAACTAACATGGAATACCAAAGAAAACCACTTATATAAACCCGAGGGAACATATATCTATTTAACCAATTCACAATTTGCTATAGACAACACTTATTTCGCATATCTATTTCTAATACCAAACTCAGATAAAATTCCCAGCCCTTTATTTCACATATCAATTTACAAAGTCACACTTGGTCATAGTTATAGTCATAACTTATTTTCAAAATAAGTATTCTATGTGCCAAAATTTAGATTAAATAATATGTTTCATTTAAATCCGTTCATTCCAACCCATCAATTTCTCATATCAATTTATATTAAACTCGATGTGGTTTTCAGGTATCTTCCCTATACCCAATCCCGGCCTCTTCGAGTCTCATGTCATCCCTAAGCAATACTTATTCACATACAAATAAATTCAATTGATTCTAATTGAATTTCTAACCACGTTCATTTAGATTTCTTCATAAAATATTTATTAATTCCAAATCAATTAATTAGTCAACCCTTCCCTATTCACCTTAATTAATCACTCTGGATTCATTTTCTTCCAATTGCATTCATGTAATTATCTTTAATTAACTTCACGATATTCATTATCCTTAACCAAACCAATAAAAAATCTTAATTACTTCATAAATTACTTAACTATTTCCTTTACGTCAACCCTTAATTACTGACATAAATTAATTCCTCATAAGTCATTTATTATGGATTAATCTAACTTAATTAATCGGTCTTTGATTATCATCAAATATCTAAATTAATTATATTAATTAATCCCACAATATTTATCATTTTAATCTTGCTTACGTAACAATAATTAGTTACACTCCATTAACTTACCATTTCCTATAGACCCATCTTAAATTTATCACCAGTATGTTTAGTTTAAGGATAGTTAATTAATTTTTTTATTTAATTTATCTCCTGATAAATTTACCTTCAATTACTCCTACTAAGTATTTACCCTTCTTATCAATTTCACCAAGTAATTTAAATCTAAATTACTTACTTCCATTTATTAACCATCCCTTAATTTACTTTATAAATTACATTAAGTAATTATACCTTCCAAACTTCACAATTGATTATCCTTAATAAATTAATAAAATTAATTACCTTAAATTAATTACATCAATAAATCATTTAATAACCTTTAACCATTGATCTTTCATTAGCTATATTCATTTACCCGTCCTTAAATTACTTCTCAAAGTACTTAACCTAAATTAGTCACTTGATTTCAAATTTATTCGTTAATTATTTCTTAATTACAAACTATCTAATTTCTAATTACATCATCAATCGATAGTCTTTAACTAAATTTATCTTTAATCACTTGAATAACTAATACTTAATCATTGATTAACAATCCAAAATTATTTAACTAACAACTCATAATGGTAACTGATTTACTGATTATTCCCACACATTTAAAAATGTTTCCTTTCAAATTCAAAACAGCAAATCAGTGAAGATTACTCACCTAAATAAATACTGCAGAAATCGAAACCATGCTTCACTGCTTCGGCGATATCAAGATGTCGAAACCACCGTTCGAAACCCTCAGCGCGGCCACTCATCGCTTCCAAGCTACCGCCGGCCTCGTGAACCCCAAATGCCACAACGTAACCCAGCCACGGCCTTAACGTCGCCGGCTCGACATGTTCCCTTCCCCTCGAATCTCGATTTCTTTGCGACATTCACCAGCTCGCTCGCGGCTTCCCCTCGCGTTCCTCCCTTGCGCGATTCGCGTCCGCCATTACCTTCCCTTTTCCCTTTTTTTTTAATTAGCTGAAGACGAATGATTTGGGTAGGGGGTTTTTGCTTTCGGCTGTTTTTTTATATATCGTTCCATCTATTAGAAAGGAAGACAGGAAGATATTTCCCTAAACTGGCTTCGGTTGCAAGCTAGAGTGAAATCACGTGAGTAGGGTGATACAATTTTAGACTTTTAATTTATTTTATATAATCGAATATTGGAAATATCTCATGTTCCATAACGCGAAATCCCGAACCCCGAATCAAACATGCCAACAGGCGTTTATAAAATTTTACCCGCGTTCTGAACACAATGGAACGTGTTTCGGAAGCTGATTCGATCGTACGCACGAGTTACAGAAGAAAACGATCGATTTTAAATTAAATCGAGTAAAATAGTTCTAAGCGTTTGAGCTGCCAGGGTCAAACGACAACTCTGAATGCTACGAAAATTGAAATCCAATAATAACTAATTATTACGGATCCAATGGAACCGGTTTCGTCGAATTCCGAGATAGTGCCTCGGAAGGCTATTTTTATATGTCAATTTAAACGATGTATTAATAAAAGTGAAAAAAACACTTCCAAAATCAATTTCAACACTTTCACTACCTTCAGTGCTATCAATATAAATTTTATAAGCCCTCAAATTATTTTTAACAGGCTTAAAATTCCAACTTCAACATTTTGCCCAAATCTTCAGTTTATAAAATTCGATAAAATTAATTATCAAGTAAATATTAATATCTTGAATTCGAATTAAAATTAACTTTTAAATATTTAAAACCAATTAATTATTCCAATTGAAATTGTCAGAAATTTCGGGCCATCATAGGAGTTATCAAAGTTGTTAGAGATTTTCCTACATCGAAGATCGAGTTCCGTATCGACATGGATTCCAAGAGTAATACGGATGGTTCAACTTAGTGGGAGGATGGCTCCTAGAGAGAGAGGATTTGGAGCAACTCAGGACTTCTTGGTACATTTTTGTTTTCTCTTCTGTATCTAGTTTTGAGTTTTCTGCAGCTAAGGGTAGCCGAAGACAGTACCCTTGACTAAGTTTCCATCTATTTCTTTGAATAGTTGGTTATGTCTTTGAGTTAACCAATGTTACCGCTTGTTTGTGGATCTGGTGAACCGTGTTTTCAGATATATTGATCAAGTTTGTGCTCGGGTTCATCGACATTATCATCTACTCCGAATCAAAGTTGTGTAGAGAGAGTGAGGTAGCAGCTGTTCTAGAGTAAAAGCAACCAGAAGTTGCAGTGTTTTGAATTAGAGGATTTCTAAAGAAAGTTTTTCAGGATCTGAGGCCAGATTGGCGAGTGCACCTGTTTTGTCTTTTCCGGATAGGAGAAGCAAGTTCGAAATCTATTGATAATTATGAAGTAGAGCTCATATTCTGGATTTCGGCAGATTTTGCGAGGAACGTTTTTGTGGGTTGGATCCGGAGATCATCTTATTCTTTATCTATATTTTTTTGAAAGGCATCAGCATAGGTTGAACTATTCGAAAAAGGATGTAAGCAGCCATGATCGTCTAAGGAATTATGTGGATAAGAGACAAAGGAATCTGGATTTTGAAGTTGGAGACTTCGTTGTTGTTAAGGTTTCTTCGGTAAAAGGAAGTAGTAAGATTTGGTAAGACTAGCTTCGAGGTATATTGGATCTTTCTGTGTTCTTGAACGGATAAATGTTTTGTCCTACAGGATTGAATTGCAAGTTCGGATGGCTGGGATTCGTAATGTATTTCACGTATCTCTGAGGGAGCATGTGTATGATCCATCACTGGTTGTAGAACCAGTGGTTAGGAAGGATTTGGAAGTTGAGTCAGACTTGTTTGTGGTCTGACAGCCTATTCAGATTATAGATCTAGATGAGTAGAAGCTCTGGAATTAGTAGCGCAGCTAGTTTGGATTCAGTAAAGCGAGTATCCCAGTAATTTGTATCTGGTAAACTCTAGATAGTGTTAGGAAAGTCTATCCTAATTTGTATCAAGATAGTTAGTTTGATTTGGTTGTTAGGTTGAAATGGTTGCTATGATTGTTAGTATTTGGCAGAGATGTATGCTTTGTTGTCTGAATTTAAAATCTTTGTTGGAATATCAAATTATCATTGCTTTTAAATTTCAAGGACGAAATTCTTTCAAGGGGGAAGGAATGTGATGTCCCGGAATTTAGGGCAACAATTATTGGATAATCCTCATTAATATTCATTTAATTTGGTAATGTTGTTTAATAATTTTCTTTTATAACTATTTAATTTGACAATATTGGTTTAATAAACTTCTTTTATAAATATTATTTGGTAAATTTTATCTTTTAAAAAGCTAAAAAAATTGTTTTCTATTTATAATATATATATATATATATATATACTGGTCTTTATATTATAGATAGGAAGCCTTTTATTTTAATATAATTAGAAGATATTTTCAAATTGAAATTTATATGCGTGTATATATTGTGATTTGAAGTTATAAAATTCAATATGATAATTTTCAAAGCTAATATTAAAATATTTTCTATTTCTAATATATATATATATATATATATATATATTATAAATAGGAAAGCTTTGGTTTGAATTTAAGAAATAAAAACATATTTTCAAATTTTAATATATATTTTGTAATTAGGAAGATTATGTTTAAATTTAATACAATACCTTTCAAAAGCTATTTAAATTTAAATCCTATATTTTCAATTCACAAGATAAAAATTTAATCTAAAAATGTGATAGCTTAAATAAGATTTAATAATAGTTTTATTTTGCTTTCTTAAACTAAAATGATTTACAAATATATATAAAGGTTTAATTATACTTTCCTTTAAAAATATCTTATGAACTAAGAATAGTTTGTAAACATATAAAAACAAATAAAACATATAATACATTAATTTATTCAAAAACATAAGTGTATATAAATAAATGTATACATAAATTCATATTTGCATAAATAAATTGAAATCACATTTCATAAATATAAAAATATAAGAAATTTATAAATAAAGGGGTTAAACATAAATTACATTGCTTTCAACATTTGTAAGGAAATTAAATCATGCAAATACATTTGTAACTTAAGAATTATGCAATAAAACAAGTGGAATTTTTCTTTTTAATTAAAATTAAATTATAAATGAACATGTATTAGTAAAGAAAACTGGTTATTTCAATTACATGTTCATTTCTAAAGGTATCTTTCTCTCATCTTCTTAAAGAAAACGAAAAGAAAAATGAAAATCAAAACTAAATAAGAATCAAACAAAATAACAGTTCAAAACTCAACAACAATTTCAGATTTCAACTCAAAAACATAGTGCATACAAAATCAACAACATCAGTTTTCAAGATTTTATACATGAGATCAAGCTAGAAACCAAATCAACATCAAGTAATAGAATTCCAAATCATTAGAAAGCAAGATTTCAAAAAGAAAAAAAATATACAAACTGCTCCTCTGTTCCTTGCTCTCTGTTTCTAGGTGAGTAAACAATTGTTTAAAAGTTTTTAACCTGGTTTTAACTTTGTTTTATATGATGAAATCTTGTGATAATATAGTGTAAATTGTTTGCAAGAATGTTGGTAGTGAATGCTTGTTTGTAAATATGATGTCTGTGCATATTTGTTCTGTGTACATATCTATATCTTCACTGTTAAGTAACAGGCTCCTAGATCCTATAAAAATTTATATCTTCAAAACGAATTGGTTTTAGACCCAGATCTTTAAAGGAAAAAGGATTGTGACACGGTAGAATAAATTTTAAAAATGGTTTCATGATTTTATATTTAGTAACTAAAAATATAAAATATAGAGTTGATCTAAAAATAAATTAAAAATCTATCATGTTAATTAAAATTTATGATTTTAGAATGTGATTCATCATGGCATAAGATGAATTTAGAGATTGAAATCATGATTTTTAGATTTATATAAGTCAATAATTTCTGGTATGAGCTGTTTTTGCATTTTCGTCACATTTCGACGAACGCCGGAGGAATGGTCTTCGAGCTCATTTCTGAAGGAGGCTGGAAGACGACGGAACTTGGGAAAATTAGAAGGAGGATTTATAGTGGAGTATGTTGGCCGCGCTTCTTCGATCTAGGGTTAGACTAACAGTTTGGGGCTACGTTGTTTCTCGGTGTCATGTGTTAACTGGAAGGAACCGGAGGTGTGCGTGATGGAGGGAACGATGCTGGAGTCTGAGACGAAGCTCGGATGTAGTTAGTGAAGGTTCTCGAGGTCAGGTTCGACGTTGATTGGGAGTTTTCCGTCGACGTTGGGTTTTCTAGTTTGCTCGTATTTTTTCGATTTCGACACACAGCGAATTCAATGAAGCTGGACGGTCAGAACCTTCAGCGAGGTCGTGGGCGACTGGAGGGTGGTCGCAACGGTGGTTGAAGGTGGTCGGGGTCACCGTGCACGTGCACGAGTGCATTTTCGTGCATCTGGGTTTTGAAGCTTTGGGAAGAAAGGATGGGTACGGGGTTGGCTCGAAGTTTCTTCGTGTTCGACTTGAAGGAGTGTTGTTGCGTGTTTGATCACGAGTAGCTCGGGATTGACTCGGGTAAGGATCGAGCTGGCTCAGGTTAGTTTTTGGTGTTGTGCGTGTTTTTAAATTTTATTGTAACTGTGTATAGGTTTTTAAAAAGGCAAGATAATTTAAATAAATTCATGTTTTCAAATTGAGTGAACTAAGTTTTAAGGTTTAATATGTTTTAGCTTTCAAAAAGTAATGTTACTAAGTTTTAAAAAGTGTACTTTAAAGGGAATAATTTCAAACCTAAGGTCTAGTTTTAAAAATATACTAGCTTTTAAAAGAAATAGAGATGGAAGTTTTTAAAAGGAAGTTTTTAAAAGGAAGTTTTTAAATACAGTATAAGTATGAATTTAGTTTTCGAAAGAAAAGAATTTAACAAGTTTTATACAAGTTTCAAAATTGAAATGTTAAAAGTTAATGATTTAAATTTGTTTAAAGGTAATTATATTAATTATGTAATTAATTACTAATGATTTTACTTAGACAAAGCAAATAATATAATTAAGTAATTTATGAAGATAAGAATTTTACTTTAATTAAGATTGTGAGTAATTTTAATTAACTAATTAGTAAAATTAACTAAAAGTTAATTACTTAATGTAATTAATAATGGTTAATTAATGTACAATCAAAATATAATTACTTAGTGAAAGAAATTAAAGAATTGTTAATGAGTGTAATTAATTTAAGGATCATTAACTAATGATTAAGAGATAATAAATTAATGTAATCAATATAAGATAATTGATTTAATTAATTAAGAATAGTTATTTTTTTAATTAATGGTTAATTAATTTAAGCAACTAAAGGTAATTAATCAAAGAGTAATTAATTAATGGGTGTAATTAAAGGGATTAATTACTCAATGTAATTAATTAAATTAATGTGATTAATTTAAGTTAATTACCTAGTTTAATTATTTTAAGATAATCACTTGATGATTGATTAAGTATAATTAATTAATATAATTAATAAGAGAAATTACTTAGTGTAAGAAATTAATAGGTAATTACTAGAAGTAATAAATTAAAGGGGAATTGCTTAATGGTAAGTAATTGAAGAATAATTACTTAGTGGAAGTAATTAAGGATAATTACTTTGTGTAATTAATTGAGGATTAATTAATATAATTAATTAAGGAATTAATTAATTAAGATAAGTATTTACAAGATGGTTAATTACTATTTGTAATTAATTAAGGTTAATTAAAGGAAGTGATTAATTAGAGTATAATTAATTAATGGAATTAATTATGGATCAATGTAATTAATTATAGTTAATTAATTAATGAAGTAATTTCAGTGTGATATCCCGGAATTTTTGGCAATATCAATTTAATAATCTTTATTTAAAATTAAATTGATTTGATAATATTAATTAATAAAATATGAATTGGTTTAATAATCTAATTAAATAAATATTTAATTAGTGATTTTATCTTTTAAAAGCTAAATAAATGATCTATTTTTAATGTGTGTGTGTGTGTATATATATATATATTTGCATATATATTATAGATAATCTTTGATTTGGAATTTAAATATTAAATAAAATCTTGGTTTCAAATTCAAATAATATATTTAATAATTTGGAAATTATGATTTATATTAATATTAAGTTTTTCAGGGTTATTAAATTAATAACTATATGATTTGTAAATACTTAAGATAAATGTTATTGTTTAAAATTATATTTTAGCTTAATTTTTAAATTTAAATGAAAAAGTTTGTTTTATTTCTTTTAAATATTACTTGATTTGAAATAGAAGTTTAAAATACAATATGGCATATGGTCTTAATTCATTTAATAATAGAAGTGATTTATAATCTCTTTTATAAATCATTTAAATTTGTTAAATTTGTTATTTTCAAGCCATATTAATAATGTATTATTTTTCCATATAAATATAAAAAGAATTAAAATAAGAAAATGGAATTATCGTTTTAAATTGAATAAGTTGACTTTAATTTGGATTTCAAAAGTTTAATTTGAATTTGGAATTTATTTTGAAATTCAAAATAATAGATTCTTAAAAATATTTGGATAAGCTTTAAATTTATAATTTGTTTTTATTACATTTTCTTTACATAAGAAATTCATTTGTATATTTACATAAGTACAAATAATTTATGTTTAAAGCTTTATCTAACATTTAAATAAAAAGAAAATACTTAATTACAAGTGTTAACATATTAAGTAATCTAAATACATGTGTTAGCTAACAAATTAAAGTATTTGACAAGTGTTATTTTATTTTGATCTTTTTCTTTTATTTTGTAAAATTTATTTCAGCCTTTATAAACCATGTTTTCTTCCCCTTCACTCTCTTTTTCCTATCTTTTATTCTAAACTAAGAAAGCAAATCTGAAAATCATATCCTCAAACCAAAAATAATAAATCACAATAACCTGAAAACATCACTCTTCAAATCTTAAAAAATCAATTTACTCAAACCAATTCTTCAAAATAAAACCAGAAATTAACAAGCAGGCCTGTATTTTGTACAACCTGTAGATCAATGCCTGCATTTCTTCCTCTGGTAATCATCAGCACGCAAGTAAAACTATAGATCAATGTCAAATTCAAACCTGCATTTCTTTTAAAACCTGGAAGCCTGCATGCATGTAATTTTGGAAAGGAAGCAAAAGCATTTCAGTTTCAAGATTGGGAAAATATGCTCAGTTCTTCTATAAGTAAGGCAAGTAACTTTTTAAAATTTAAAATATAATTTGGTTGCATGTTAATATATTTGAAATGAATAGGTATTGCATGAATATACAAATGAAAATTTGATATGATTATTTACAGAATGCATGCTGTGTATATATGTGTGCTTTGTTTTGTATTGTTCCTAGGCTCTGAATATGATTTAAACCCCTTATTACTTAATCTTGTTTTTGATAAGATTTGATTATCAAACAAAAGTTGTGATTCAACATGGATTAATGTTTAAAATTTTAAGTAGGTCAAAAATGAAGCATGTTTGTCTCTGAAATTATAAAACATCAGTGCATATTAAAATAAAGTAAAAACCCAAACTGTTTAAATTATAAATTCAGTATTATAAACTGAATACATAAGCAAAAACATGATTTTTGAAACAAGTATCATAATTTTTAGTTTGGGATTTGGGGAGCAGTTCTGAGATGAACTAAAAAGAGAATTTGGGAAATTCTGGTGATCTAGTTGATAGGGAAGGTCAGGGTCTTCTATGGTGGTAGAGGATTGATCGGAGGGTGAGGGAAAAATGGCCGATGGTGTGCAAGCTACGGTGGCGACGGCGGTGATCATTTTAAATTTATAACCCTAGTTTTGGTTTGCTCGAACAATTTGATCATCTCGGTCTCTAGGATTGATTGAGCGTGATGGGGCTTTGAGCATGGGTAGCTGGATCGATGACGAGGGTATGGTCGGAGCTGCAGCGTTTACGGTGGTCGGAGGAGCTTGGTTTTGGCGCTGACATGTTTTGATTTGAGAATGGTTCTGTGTTTCCAGGTTTTGGGGTTGAGTCTGGATTTTGATTTCAGGTGGATGGTGAAGTTCTGGTGATCGTGAGATGGTGAGTGGGTGGTTGCCAATGAGATGGAGCTTGGGTGAATGGCCGGAGTTGATCAACGTCACGGTGCACAAGCACCATGCACTTTTATTTCCTAGTGAAGTGGGTTAGTATTGGTGCAGATGTTCTCGCGTTTGTCTCGGGTAGTTCGAGTATTTACTCGAAGGAATTTAGGGTATGACTCGAAGTAAATTTGAATGGGCTCGAGTAATTTTTGTTTCAAGTTTTTGAAACCTAACAGTATTCTGTTTTAAAATTTAAACTAAATAAAAAAGAAGAAGAAGCAAAGCATGTTTTAAACTAAGATTTTGAAACAAGTTTAAAAATATGAATTCAAAGTGAGTTTGAATTCTAATTTTGAAAAAAATAAGTTTTATAAAGATGGAATGTTTATAACAACTTTAATTTGTTAAAATACTTTACGATGTGGTTTAAAAAATCTGAATATAAGATTTAAACAGGATTTTAAATTTATGTTTGAATCTGAATTTGAAGCTTGATTTGAATTCTAGTTTGAAATAAATAAAGTTTTTGAATTTAAATGTTTTAAAACAACTTTGAATGTTTTAAATATGGTTTAAGTTGAAAATGAACTTGGTTTTTATAATTCTTTTAAATTTCTTTTATAAGATAAGTAATTCTTTAATATGTAATTTAAAGGTTTTGAATCGTTAAACTTTGTTTAAGTTAAAATTGATTTCATTTTAAATTTGAATTTAAAATGGAATTTAAAGGAAAATTTAAAAGCAAATTGTTTTTAAATACCTTGTTAATGATAATTTAGTCATTAATAAGATTAATGTTTATCTTAAACTTAATCAGAATTTAATGATTTATAATTCATTAAAATGATTAAGGCAATTAAGATTTGTAATTAATTAATTTAATAAATTAATGATTTGGGTAATTAATTAAATAATTAAGGGTTTTATTTAATTAATTAAAAGATTAAGTAAGTTAATTAAGATTGATTAAATTGAAATTAAGAAATCATTAATTAGATCAGATTTGATTTTAATTTAATGATTTGAAATTCATTAATCAAGTAATTAAAAATTAATTAAGTTATAGATTAACATTTAATTAATTAAATAATTAGAGATTAATTAATGGGTTTTATAGATAAATTAATTTGTAATTAATAATAATTAATCTTAGATATTTACCTTAGAGAAGTAATTAAGATTTGTTAATGGTTAATGAAGGTCATTAACTTAGGATTATTTAATAATTAATTAATGTGATTAATATTAATGATTAATTAGATTAATTAATTTAAAGATAATCATTTGAGAATTGTTTAAGTGTAATTACTTAATGAAAGTAATTAAGAAAATTAATTACTAAGTGTAATTAATTAAGTTTATTTTTGATTATTTTAAGTTAATTAATTGAGTTTAATTAATTTAAAATAATCATTGAATAATTTAAGAGGTAATTACTCAATCTAATTAAATGAAGAATAATTACTTAATGAAGTAATTAAGAAGATAAATTACTAGATGTAATTAAATTGAAGGATAATTGGGTAATGGAAGAGTTTTGGAGATTAATTATTTTGTGTAATTCCTATGAAGATTAATTACTTAGAGGAAGTAATTAATAATTAATTACTTAGTATAGTTAATTAAGATTTGGTTAATAGAGTTATTTGAAGATAATTTAGAGATGTAATAAATTAAGTGAAATAATTTACTTTGTGAGATTAATCTAGGGTGATTAATAAATATAATTAACTAAAGATTAATTATTAAAGATAATTAATTAAGGAGTAATTAATTTATCTAATGATGTAATTAGAGGTAGTTAATTACTGAATGCAATTAATCAAGAGTGATTAATCAATTTGGTTTAATTTATGATTAATGACTTAATGTAATTAATTTAAATAGGTTAATTATAAATAAAATAATTAGGGATCATTAATTTATATAATTAATGATGCAATTAAGGATTGATTAATAAGAACAATTAATCAATGAAGGAATTAATTAATGTAATTAATAAAGGATTGATGTAGTTAATTATAATTAATTAATTAATGAAGTAATTACAGGTTAATTACTAAATTTGGTTTAGAATAATTAATTTGTGAAATTAATTAAAGGTTAATTACTTGAATGTAATTAAAGGGAAATTAATCAAGAGTAATTAATTAAGGTGATTTATTTGAGGGTAATTAATTAATTGATTTATAAATAATTAATGGATATGTAAGCAGGAATTGTATTGATGAAGTAATTAATTTAATTTACTTTAAATTAATTAGAAAAGAAGTAATTAATTTAATTCATTTTAAATTAATTATAGATGGTGATTAATAAGTCATTGCTTATGAATGTTGATTGATATTGATTGCCATGAATAGTTGAGATCTCAGATATGAGATAAGTGAGGTTGTGTGATATGGATACTTTGGTTGCATTGAGATGATAATATGAATTATCTGTTATGATGACAATGTTGATTATCTATTGTGATATTGTGAATTATCTATCTATGTGTATATAGATAATATTGAATTGTTTTAAACTTTGAAACAACTTGGACCTAAAAGATGTCGTTTTGGATTTCGATGAGACCCGGATTGGATTTCCATATTTGGATATCCGAAAACCACATCGATCCAAATAACGTTAAGTCGTGAATATCAAGTGAAGATGTAGATTTAGAGTGCAAGGGTTATCGTCGTTGACTCTGACGGTGATTCCAAAATGAGTGTAACGAGATAATGCCTTCGGTTTCGTTCGAACCCGGAACGAACTTGTATGGATTGAATGCTTTCAGAACATCGTCAGGTGGACGATGAACATTCTAAGAGATGTGTTCTCTAAAGGTAATCGTAGACTCAAGCCTCATCAACCGGGAATGGCTAAAACAGGGGAGGTGCAGCAAGGTTAAGTGGGTCATGCCTAAGTAGGATGAGATTTATCCCTGTCTAGAAGTCCTTTTATATTCGGCTGTGTGACCAGTTGGTTGCAAACAACTACAGGGTTGTCTTATTCGGGACTGTTCAGTAAGGAATGGTCCGGGCCTTGTGTTGTAGGGGAGTTAGGATGGCTCCTCGTTACTGTGATCTAGGCCACGTACTGTGACAGGCGGTACCCTAGTAGTCATGCCATTATATGGAATCCAATCTCCAATAAGTGTCGTATGTTTTGATTGTGCCCAACTATGTTGGAACGTGAGATGTAAGCATTCCAGCTATTTCTATATTTTACTTCAAAACCCTGGACACTATTATAATATCATCAGATTTCCTATCAAATGTTTTGGTTAGCGTGAGGTAAAAACTTTTCCATGTTTTTGTGTGGGAAGTCTTACGTGATACCTTTCTTTTCAAAAGGTTTTTAAAGTTAAGCAACCTTAACCTGTTACTCACACCAGACCCATGTCTGACCCGGAGCTTATTTCTGTTTTTCTTAAACTCATGGGTACTCAAATTTTTACGAGTAGCCAAGGGATTCAGTTAGCTTTGACGAATTGTGGAGGAACAATGGAGCATAAGGCTTCGGCGTTAGATATATAGATTCCACTGTGTGTTCTCTGTGTTAGTATTTCTTTGTTGTGTTGTATTGAGTTGTAATAACTAGACAAGTGCTTATAACTGTCTAGTATGTGTTGTATATATTGTGTAACTCTGATAGATATTATATATTATGTAATACTTATGTTATTAACATAATTTTATTCGTTTCGCTGTTGAGATTCTGGTGTTGTTTCTTCTTTCTCTTCTTTCTTTTCTCTTTTCTATCCGTTTCTTTCTTAAAGATGATACGACTTTCTGTGGAGAAAAAGTCGGGTCGTCACATTGAGGATCATTAATTAATGTAATTATTGAGAGTAATTAAGGATAATTACTATAAATCATTAAGGATAATTAATTTGTGTAATTAATTAAAGGCTAATTACTTAATATAATTAGAGAATAATTAATCACGGATGATTAATTAAGATGGATAATTAAGGGATGATTGATTAATTGGGTTGTAATTAATTAATGTTAGAAAAGCAGGATTAAAAAGTAATTAATTTAATTCATTGGTGGTTAATTAAATTAATTAGGGATGGTGTGGTTGATTAATCTTGCTTGTGGATGATTGGATGAAATTGAATGCCTTGGATTATGTGATATCTCTTATAAGTGATATGGGTTGCTTGTGGGATGAGATACTTTGGTTGAATTGTGACAAGATGAGTTATCTATATATTATAATAAGGTGAATTATTTATCTATGTGAATATAAATGATAAATTGAATTGTACTTAAACTACTTGGACATTAAAACAGCATTTTGGATTTCGGTGAGACCGGGATTGGATTTTCGAATTGGATATCAAAAAACCACATCGACCTAAATTAAACGTTAGGTCGTGAAATCTCAAGTAAAGATGAAGACTCAAAGTGTAAGAACTTTCATCGTAAAACTTTGAGGGTGATTCCAAGATGAGTTCAACGGAGATAGTACTTTCTGGTTCGAGATGGAGATTCAGAGTGCAAGGGTTATTGTCGTTAACTTTGAGGGTGATTCCAAAATGAGTGTAACGATTTAGTGCCTTCGGTTTCGTTCGAACCTAGAACGAACTTGTATGGATTGAATGCTTTCAGAATATCATTAGGAGGGCGATGAGCATTCTAAGATATATGTGTTCTATAAAGGTAAGCGCGGCCTCAAACCTCATCAACCAGGAATGGCTAAAATAGGGGAGGTGCAGCAAGGCTAAGTGAGTTGCGCTCAAGTAGAACAAGATTTCCCCTATCTAGAGGTCCCATTTTATTTCGGCTTAGTGGGCAGTTGGTTCGCGAAAACTACCGTGGTTGTCTTTTTCGAGATTATCCAGTAAGGGATGGTTCCGGCATTGTGTTGCAGGGATTTAGGGTGGATCCCCGGTATGGTAATGTAGGCCACGTATTGTGACGGCCGGTACCCCAGTAGCCCTACCATTAATGGAAATACATTCTTCCCACGTGCCTTTACGGTTTTGATTTTAGAACCCACTTTGTGGCTAGTAGATGGAATTTAATTAATGTAACAATTTCGGTTATTTTCTATTTACTTGAAAACCATGGACACCATTATAATATCGCTGGATTTTCTATCAAATGTTTTGATTATCGTAGGGTAAAAACTTTTCCATGTTTATGTGTGGGAAGTCTTACGAGATACCTTTTGTTTTCAAAGGTTTTTCAAAGTTAAGTAGCTTTAACCCGTTTACTCACACAAGACCCATGTCAGACCCGGAGTTTATTTTCTATTTACTTAAACTCTTGGGTGCTAAAATTTTTACAAGTAGCCAAGGGATTCGGGTTAGCTTTGACGAATTCTGGAGGAGATTTGGAGCAGGAAGCTTCATTGTTTAGATATCTCTATTTCCGATGTGTTGTATCTCTGTGATGATGTATGTGTTATACTGGAGTTGTATGATAGACGTGTCTTTATAATTGTCTAGATTGTGATGTATAAGCTGTGTAACTCTAATGTATATGATACTATGTAATATCTTATGTGAAGTAGTATATTTTATTCCTTCCGCTTTGAAATTATGATGTTGTTTAGTCCTTCCTTCTCTATCTTTTCTCTTTTCCATCCATTTCTTTCTTAATAATGATGCGTCTTTCAATGGAATGAAAGGCGGGTCGTTACAGCGCTAGCCAAGATATGACTCCCTTCTCCCCTTTATAAATAGGAATCCACTTCATCGACATACATTTATGAAGTGGTTTCCTAACCATAAGAACTTTGCTCCCAGCGACGTTTCCGCAGCTTTCATTGCTCCCTAGGTCTAGTTTAGGATGAGACTATGCTTCCAGTCTAGGTCTAACCGTATTTACTTTCCCTACTGGTGCAAAGTCTTTTGGTAGTCGATACCATAAGATTGGGTAAATCCCTTAACCATTAACCTAGCTTTATACCTTTCAATTGTAACATCACTATTGTATCAGATTTTGTATACCCATTTCCACTCTATAGGTTGTTTGTTTTTTGGTATATTTATAATATCCCATATGCCCTTTTTTTCTAAGGCTTGAAGTTCTTTGTTCATAGCCTTATGCAAAATTGGGCTTTAATTGGCTTCACTAAAGTTGGTTGGTTCCATTTAGTTAGTGATATTACTTAAGTGGGTTTGGTATGGAGGGGATACCATATTATATGAAATAAAATCTTGTGATGCATACATCACCTATAGGGGTACATAATCCTTTGATTTGATGAAAAGTCGAGTTTGTCTTATAGATCTTATTGTGACATTTCTTTCTTGTGTTGGTTCTTCTTGAGTTGGTTCTTCTTGAGTTAGTTCTTCACTTGAATCATTTATCTCTTCTTCTCCCCTGGAAGGAATTGCACTTGTTTCACTAACTTATTTTTCATTTGAATGCTCGACCCATTCTTGATTTGTTTCTTCAAGAAACATGAAATCATTTGAAGATTGTATGACTAGTTTACCGTGTGTATTTTCTTGTTCCCTTGTTTGATAATATGTTTCATTTTCTAAAAATGATGTGTCTTGTGAGATATAAAGTATATTATTTTTTGGTTCATAACATTTATGCCCCTCTTTTGGGATGAGTATCCTAAAAATATGGCTTTGACATCGTTTTTATCTAGCATGTCATGTCATTTTATGTGTATGAAAGATGTACGCCAAAAAATTCTTATGTGATCAAGATCTATTTTCCCATTCTAAGAATTTCTGAAGGACTCGTATTTTTAAGCATGACACTTGAAAATCTATTTATAAGGTAACTTGAAGTTGGCATAAAATCTGACCTGTAAGATTTTGGAATGTTAGTTTGAAAACAGGAGATCTAGTGACTTCAAGTAAATGTCGATTTTTCTTTTCGAAACTCTATTTTGTTTCGGTGTATTAATACATGCGGTTTGGTGTAAAATACCTTTTTTCTTAAAAAATTCTATGAAATTTTTGTTTACATATTCCGTTCCATTATCAGATAGATTTTTTTAATTTTTGCCTTATCTTGATTTCTATAAAACTGTTAAATTTTCGAAAACATGAAGAAACTTCATTATTTTCATTTTAAAAGGTAAACCCAGATACTGCGAGACAAATCATCAATTAATGTGACAAAATAATTAAAATGATTAAGAGAATCAACAGGGCTTGGACCACAAACATCAGAATGAATTAAATCAAAAAAATATGACTTTTTAGTAGACGAAGAAAATTACAATCTAGTTTTTTTGAAAGCTTACAAATAATATAATTTTTAGAAACTATTTTGTAACTAAAAGTTTATTCAAAATTTGATCATGTGAACGACCAAATATCCAATGTAGAAATTTTTCATGATCTACTACATTTAATCACATATGACATTTATTGTTGTTTTCATCAAGAAAATATAGGCCATTTTACAAATATCCCTCACCAATCTTCTTCCCCATTCTCGATCTTGAAAGGTCACTTTATATGGTGAGAATATAACATTGCAATTTAGTTCATGGGTTATTTTACTAATTGATAATAAATTTGAATTGAAATCTGGCAAATATAAAATATTTGCCACATCGTTTGTAAGAAAACTTGCTGTACCAAAATCATGAATTTGAATCTTATCTCCATTAGCAACAGTTACATATTGAAAGTCTTTATTTTATTTAACATTAGTTAATTTATTTTTGTTCCTTGCATGTAATCAGTAGCACCTGAGTCAATTAACCATCTATCCGTATTTTGATAGATACTTACAATTTTAAAACTGTTATTGATTTTGGATGACTTAAAAATAGTTTTAGAATGTACAAAACCTGAATTTTGTTGATGTAAAAAATAGTTTAATTGAGTTAACATTTGATTCAGTTACACTGTTTGAGTCATAGAAGATCCTGCTGAAGCAGAGCTATTATTTGGTTGAGTCCATTAAGACGATTCAGATACGTCACCTTTTGTCTCTCCTCCTTTAATAAAACATCCAAATTTGTTCTCTATTTTTACACCATCCCACTTACCTCCTCTGTCGCCCTTCTCTCTGATCGGTCGAAGGTGGAGACGGAGGAACAAGTAGCCATCGTAGTTGTGCCCTGCTTTCTTGCACATTTATACTTAAAGAAAATATTAAGATATGCACATTTTTGACCTATTTTATCACAATATACACATATTTCTCAATATAAACTCAAATTAAATTGTAGGAAAATAAAATTGTTGTTAAAACAAAATAAATTTTATGTCAATAATAAAATACTATTTTCATAAATAAAACCTTATCTTTATCTATATTTCACAATTAATACAATTTTATTGTAAAACACCATTTTCAATCCAACAATTTGTAAAAAAATTAATTTCTTGTCAAATAAATTACCATAATCATTTTAACCTTCTTAATCATCAAATGTTATTTTCAAACAATATTTCATCTTTTATTTTAATAAATACATGTTTTCTTCATAATTCTCATTTATATTCAATAAAAGGCTAATATTGGCAATAATTAACAATATTGTTGTATTTACCCAAATAAAATTGCAATTTGATTATTTTCTACTCAAATTCTCAAAATAAAGTTTATAAAGCTTTATTTTCATTACTTTAGATTTATTTCAACAATTTTAATTTAAAAATACATCACCTAATTAATTTATTAGCTCCAAATTAATAAATACCCAATATTTAAATTTATTTAAACCAAATACTTATTCAATAAATATTTAATCCCATATTTATACCAAAATAAACAAAATAAAATTCCAAACGTTATTTTTTTTCATTTTATTTGTAAAATTCATTGTTCATTCCAAATAAACAATTTAAATTTCCAAATACATTTTAATTTACAATATAATTTAATGCTTACCGGTAATCTCTAAACCAGGGTTGTTACAGACTCCCCTACAAAAATTGCGTCCCCGCAATTTTCTAGAAAAAGATTCGTAAACAACATGTAAATTCAATTAATAAAGGTTATAGACAAGCTCGAAACTCAAACCATTCATACTCTCAACATAGAATGGTAGAGAGAAATAAGGAAAAACTCCCTTGGTTAATCTAATGGTCCATCATATGCTAATATAGAGATTATCAAACCATCGAATTTTCCAAGCAACTCGAAAGAATTTCAAAGTTATCCAATCGTCGAATCAATACTCAATAAAGAGCTTAACAAATAATCTATCAAATAAGATAGATTTCCTAAAATTCTACGAATAGATTCGGGATCAAATTCACTCAAACCCAAACTCTAAGCAACAAAAATGATCATCAACACAATTTTCCACATAATAATACGGAAAGAACATCCTCACAACAAGGATAGACTCAATAGACAAGATATATAAATTACAAAATGGCTTCATATGAGGCCACCAAACTCGAACGACCATGAAAATGCACGTTGTTGTCAATAACACAAGAATATATTGAACTCAAGAACAATAATATAAGTTCAAATTACTTTTCAATCCAAGATATTTAGAATTTTTTTCCTCAACGTATTTTTAAATTATAAATCTCAATTTTCAACATTTGTAAATTTTCAAATCTTTACTATATTACTTAGTAAGTAATATAAAAGTCCAAATTTCTTCTCTTACTTTAAAATTAATTTTCAAAGAATTTTGTAAATGCATAATAATATTCCTCAAAATAAAATTAAGGGTTTAAATTCTCTTTACTCTTTTTATTAAGCCACTTAAATAGTTTAAAATAATCTTCAAACCCTCTTATAACTCTTCTTTGAAAACATCCAATATATATATAATATAGATTCTAAAATCTCAAAATATACTTCCAATTAAGTATAGCTCGAGAATATTCTCATATATTCTCATCCTTATAATTTCAAAATAAATAAATGTAACAACCCTAGATTTTTTACTATAATTTTAAATTTGACTATATTTTATTTTTAAACTATTTTAAATTTGTTTTTATTGTAAGATTTCATTTTTAAATATTTTTAAAGTGATGATAAAAAATTTCTAAAACTTATTGAATTTATTTTCAAATTTTGAAGCCTGGTTTCCATCTTTTGCTATTTTCTTAATTAAATTATATTTAATTAAAATTTATTTATTTATTTTTATGCGTTCATTATATTTTTGTGTTTTTATTTTTATCGATATGTATTTTTACATGTATTTAAAAATTGAAAAAGAAATAAGGAAATTTGAAAAGTTTGTGACCCTTTATGTACATTGTCTTTTCATATTCACTCCACCTTTTCACCAATCAATGCACCACTTCAATTTGCTACCTTATTACCTTTCTTCAGCGGACCATTTCATTCCTTCTCACGTGAAATCTTTTATCTAAACCCTAGAAAAAATTCGGCCATCATCCAAGAGGAAAATTTCGGTAAACTTCTCATTCTTTTTTACCTTTTTACTTGTTTTGGCATGATTTTGCACTTGCATCTCATCTTTGTGTTCGGCCCTCCTTACTCAAGCACCTTGGCCGCCTACACCACCACCACATCTAGCCACCATCTCCTCCTTCCCATTGGCTATCCATAGCTGTGGCCATCCACGATGTTGATCCGTAAAAAAATGACACAAAACTCCACTTTATTACCATAGCCGAACTTCCCTTTGATCCACCACTCCAACCACCACTTTGGCCGACCCATACTCCACCACCACCACCCACTTCCTAGAACTAAGACCTCTGCAACACCTGTAGTTGATCTTCCCAGGCCTGGCTGTGCCCAATCAAGCCTTGGCCGAAGCCATTGTTGCATAGGAATCCATGTAGATGCCTTGTAGTTGTGTGTTCATGCACACATATCTCTCTCTTCTCCTTTATATATTGTTATGGCCGACCTATATTGTAACAACCCGAATTTTGGAGATTACCATTAATATTAAATTATAATGCAAATAATAATTTAATCTTGTGATTATAAATGAATTGGAGGAATGAAATGTGAGTTAATGTTGTTTATTTTATATAAACAATGTTTTAATGAATAAAACTTGGGTTTTTAATTTATGTGAGTTAATTTATCTCATAAGATGTTATTTCAACATATTGATGGTTGGAATAAATATAAATGAGTGAAAATAAGCATAGAATATTTTATTTGTGAAAGTGGGTTGAAAATAAATGATGTTAGTTATTTATTGAGTCAAAATGGGAAGTATTTGAATTTTATTCCAATAATAGCTTTTTTTTAGTGAATAAAAAAGGCAAATGAGAAGAAAATGTATTTTTCGAAGTGTGTTAATGATTGAAAATAGTGTTGTAATATTTTAAAAAGTATTAAAACTTTTAATATACTTATTTGAGTTAAGAAATAATTTTTATTTGACTCAGATTGTTTAAAATTGTGTTTTTGTCTAAAAATAACAATATTGTCAAATATTGTGTAAATTAAAAGTTTAATGGGAAAATAATATTTTTAAGTGCAAAAAAAAAATCGTGTTAATCATGTTCATCTTGTTAAAATATGAAGAATGCATTTTGTCTCATGTAAAAAGAAGTTAATATGAGAAAGTAATGCTAAAAATGGTATAAAACCTATGTATATTAGCCTAAATAATTTTCTAAGTATGAGGATGGACTAATTGGGTATAGTAAACATCCAATAACCCAAATTCTAGAGTTTTCTAATAAAGTATGTACCTTTTCTCCCAAAACTCATTACAGTAAAACCTAAATCAGAAAAGAAAAAGCTTCAAAGTACAAAACAATGGCTACCCTCTTCAAAATTTAATCTTCAAAGCTCAATCTTTGCAAATTTAAAAGTCTAATTCAAGTTAAAATCATAAAAGAAGGTAATCTCCAACCTATTCTATCTTAGAATCCATCTAAAACCCTAGAATTGTTTAGTAAATTTTGTTTTGATCAATTTCTTCTTTGCATGTATTGTTTTTTTTCTATTTTCAGATGTTTAGGGCTCCAATCTTATGCTAAAGGTTCAATCTTGCTTGCAAATCCTTACGTATTCACTGCAAATCAATTGGTAAGTGTAAAAGCTTACAAATGCTAGCCAAATATAAGGTTTTGAGTTGAATTTTCGTATTAATAAGATTGCGTTTCGTCTTTGTTATTTTCTGTTTTCTGTTGCCACATTGTTTTGGCCATAATTTTTTCATCTTTTATCCAAATTTCATAATTTTTGATGTTCTGGAAAGCGCAGACAAAGTGCTAAAAGTTCCATGTTTTAAGATTCTTAAATTTTTGAAGTTTGCTTAATCAAAATCATGCTTGTTTGTTGTTGTCCCGAGAGCAAATGACAGCAACAACAATCATAAAATCTGAGGATTTATTTTGACCATAACTCATTCATTTCTTATCCAAATTTCATAATTTTGGATGTTCCGAAAAGCCCAGACAAAGAGCTGAAAGTTTTATGTTTTGATTTTTCTAAAATTCTGAGGTTTAATGGACCAAAATCGTGCTTGCTTGTTGCTATCCCGAGAGCAAATGACAGCAACAACAATCACAAGTCTGAGAAATTATTTTGGCCATAACTCATTCGTTTCTTAACCGATTTTGATAATTTTAGATGTTTCAGAAAGCTTAAATCATGTACTAAAACTTTCATGTATTGAGTTTTCTGTAATTTTAAGGTTAGCTATGTCAAAATTGAATTTTTATACTGTTATCCCGAGAGCAAAACCAATAATTGCTCTGCACTTGAGGCTGAAACGAAGTTGGCCATAACTTCTTCGTTTCTTAACCGATTTTGTTAATTTTAGATGTTCCGGAAAGCTTAGGTCATGTGTTACAGGTTTTATTCATTGTGTTTTCTGGAATTTTGAAGTTCGTTAGGTTGAAATTATGGTTGTATGTTGATGTCCTGAGAGCAAAATGACAACAACAACAATCGTTGACCTTAGAATTGTATTAGCTCGTTTTGCTTTCATTCTCTTCGGTTTTAATGATGTTTTTGAGATAGTTTCAGAGCTATGATGCCTATCAATAGGCTAGCTATATTTGGAGAAATTTAAATTTAAATTTTAAATGGAATTTGAATTGATTTTGGGTTAAAATTGAATTGAATTCGTATTGAATTCAAGTTATCGGTTTTGAGATATCCCTCTTACTTTTCATTGTTTTTTTACTTTTCATTGTTTTCGAGCACGGTTTTCATCGAAACCAATTTGAAGTGTTATTTTGAATTGATTTATAAGTTACCAAATTTTGGTGAAGATTATTGGTTTGAGAATTACTCTTTGAGTACATTCGACGATGAACCAATCTAGATGCATTTTGTGATGGTCGATGAAATGAGGCAATATTGATGTTAAGTTTTAATTTGCAACTATGGTTAGAAATAACCATCACGATGTTCTTTTACTTTCCCAGGAGTTGAGGCAAGTTGTTATGATGGACTGATGATGATTTCGATATTTATGATGAATTTTTACTTGTCGATGAAATGAGACAAGTCTCGATGTCACTTAAAATTCGTCCAAGTATGAGATAAGACGAGTTAGGTATCTTACACTCGCCGATGAGATGAGGCAGTGTTTATTTGATGATGTTTTATGATGGTTTTCTAATGTGGCATCGACTAACGATTAGTAAACCAATAGGTACAAATGTATGGTATGGGACGTACGTTGACGCCTATTGGATTCCTATTCGAGAAGTTGAGACACATTCACGATGTTACTAGTGCTACAGACCGAGTACTCGATTGGAGTCATCACGATGTTCATGAAGTTATTACTCGACTCCAATCATCACAATGTTATTACTCGGGTTTTTGTGACTAGGTGTCATCAAGATGTTTCCGACTATAGTGAATCAAGATGATCACGATGTTATGATGTTATGTGACCCCAAGTCATCACGATGAATGGTACCAAATAATGGTAGTACTAGTCAAGATGTAAATGCACATGCTGTTTTCCATGAAGTTTAGATGTTTCGTTTTCACTATTTTGATGATGATGCTTTAGTATAGCCTTATGTAAGAAAAAGGCTTATTGACATACGTGGTTTTATTTTTGATTTCGAATATGATGTATTGGATTCTTTTCAGGCTCTATAAAGATGGATTTGAGACATTACGTATATTTATACCAATGAGATGAGGTATAAATTATGGTAATGCTTTTATGATGAGTTTTGATAACAGATTTAAGATATATTTATATTTATACCATGATTTGCATTATGGATCGATGATTTGACGATTTCATAGACTACTTGATGTTAACATGGAGTTGAGATGTATTTATAAATTTATACCAATGAGATGAGGTATAAATGATTATGAAGAATCTTTTATGATGAGTTTTAGTGATGGATTTGAGATGTATCTATATTCATACCGATGAGATGAGGTATGAATAAGTATAATGCTTCTTTTATGATTGGGTTTTATATTTCCTTGAATGATTATTAGGATGCGCCAATGAGATGAGGCACATCCATATGCGTTTTATTCTACGTATGAAGGATATGTACCTTTGATGTATTGTTATATTGACGAGCACTTCTAAGAAGATAATTTGTTCATTTGAAGTCATTATCCATATTTTTTATACCGCTGATGATATGAGGCGAAAGCGATGTTTATTGAATTTTATCTTTAAAATTTTGTTCGGCGATGTTCCATTTGCTTAAGTATCTGTTATGCCGCTTAAGTATGACTTTATCATCATTATCTCCCTTACTTGCCAAGAAGAGATGTTGTCCTTTCTTATGATGTTGAAACCCTGTTTAGGGCATGGCATCCTTTATGAAAAAGGATACCGTAGCTTTCACCTAATTATCCTCATCGATTATTCTGTTTAACTGATGATTTTAGCTAGCCTGACCCGTGTGTTTTCACTCGGGTCAGACCGAGTTGTTTCAGGTATCATCTATTGGCCTTAGCTTGAAGTTGATATTGGATAATAGCTCTTCTTTTGCTTGAGTAGTTTATTTATTCCGCATACTCTGATGCTTTTTTACTTTTGATTCGATGTATACGGTGTGGTCGTGCACCACCTTTATTGTATTCATATTATATTGTACCGAACGTGTATCAGTGTATATGTATATATATGATGTTGGTTACTGTTCTGTGATGTGATTTACATTCATTTATTGTATTTTGTTCTGATAGATCCATTAGCCACCTATAGTTTTAGATTAAGCATTTACTGGGTATGTCGATCCACTTGAGTTGAAAAATTATAATGCATTTATCGACGTATTCAATGGATGTTTAAGACAAAATTATAGATGGTCGCCCTTAACCAGCCCTATTCTCCGCTTTAGTAGACGGAATTACTTCTTAATTCTCTTTGCTAAGGTGGGTCTCGGGGTGGGGCGTTACATATATGACCTGAACCAGATCCAAATCCATCCCAAAATAGTGCTTTTCCAGCCTATAGCTGAAGCATATGTTGTTGAATGCAAGTGCAAAAGCTTTAGCTTTGAGTTGTGTATTTATTCCTGGTATTGTTTATAAATATTTTGGTTTGAAATTCATATTGTACTTTATTTTGTTTGATATTTGACAAGGCAATTAGCTTTGGCTCTCTCACTCTCAAATCGTAGTCTTGTTATCGTGCCTTTGAAGATCTTTGTTTGTGCATATGGTTGCCATCTACAGCTTATACATGTGAGTAATTCTCACCAGACAGGATTTATACTTATATGACTAGTAAACCGATCACAATTGAATCTGTAAACATATCACTATGCTATGATCATATGATGTTCACCCATGCTTATTCACGTGTTATACAATAGATTACGGTTATATATTGCTATTCTGTTATTTATATCAGTTTATCACACTGCAAGTTCCCTTTAGATTAGAATCACTATGGGTTGAATGATACATAACCGAACGGACTTTAGAATAGGGAAAAATCATTATGGGCTGAAATGATAGGCCTGAAAGATTTTTAATTATTTCGTTTTACTTGGGACTGTGGGTTTCAAATGATAAAACACGGGTTTTCTTTGTAAATTACGGATTGAAATGATATATTATCCGTATCACTTTACCTAAACGAGAAAATGATATACAGACCCGTGGTGAATTTATATTTTTCTGAAAATTTTAAAATATTTTAGAAATGTAAGTATTATAATATTTTGATTTAAAACTTAATTAAAAATGACTTCTGTAAAGTATTATTGATTTTCTAAAAATTTATAAGTGAAATAAATTAAGGGTAAAGTAAGAAATTTGAAATATAAGTTATTTTGGAAATTTTGATTTGGTGATAAATGGAATCCAAATTAAGTAGGAAAATACAATAAAAAGATTTAAAATTTGAATTAAAATGAATTTAAAATTATTTTTATAAAGTGTTAATGATTTTTGAATAAATTAAAAGGTTAAATAAATAAATATTTAAGTTGAATTTTAAATATAACTTAAATTGGAAATTGCGATTTTGTTTAAAATTGAATTTTAAGTTAAGAAAATAAAATGAAAAAAATAAGTTATATTTGGAAGTTTAAACTTAAGTGTTAAGTTAAATTTTTAATTTAAAGAATTATAATTTAATGTTTGAATTTTCATAAGTGAATTATTATTAAATTTTGATTTTTGAATGAAAATGTAACTTTATAAAATCATGAATATAAGGATATTTAAATGATTGTTTTAAAAGTGAAAATGTATGATTTTATAAGTTTAAAATGGTTTAAATAAAATTTAATTGTTTATGAAATTATATTGAATATTTGGAATCTAATTAGCAGCATTTTTAAAATGCTATTATTTCTAATGTAAAGGATATTACAGCATTTGTAAATGCTGTAGTTGATAGAAATGAACTAAAAACTAAATTGAATTAAGGGCTAGTATATCACTTTGTAAGTGTTGTAATTACTAAATTTAACTAAGATTTTATTTCAACTAAAGCAACCCTATTAAAGCATTTTTATGCTGTCTTTTGTTAAATTGAATTGTTTTAAAAGTAACTTTCCATAGCATTTTCTAAACGCTGCGAAAGGTGAATTTTCACTATTTTGTTAAATTTAAGTGAATAAATGAAATTTGAAAAGATTAAAATTTTTGAAATTTAATATTTAATTATTAAATATAATTACTTCATTTTTTATGATTTAAATGAAGTAATTTGATTTTAAATAAAATGTGAATGGAAATGGTATTTTATATTTGCGTAACTTGAATAAAATGAATGTGGTTTTGAAAGACGTGAAATATTGATATTTTGAAACGGATTTGAAATGATATTTAATTTTTGAAATGATATTTGATGTTCGAAATATAAATACCATTTTTAAATTATAACTACGGGTTATAATAACAAATGGTTGTTTAAGAGACCGAGATTGGATATGGACATACTCTCTGTCGATACCGAAAACCACTTTAAAAACTTTGTACGCGGTGGAGATTCCAGAATGAAGTAGGATGGTGACGACTTTCTTGACATACATTACGTGGATCCGACTCCCGTGAGTTGGCTTAAAGTGGCTAAAACAGGAGCGATCTCGGGCCAAAAGGGTTAGCTCCTCTGGTCGGACACACTTCTTTGATACCATTCTATTACTGTTGTGATTGGTTGGGTGCATCCCTTGATTTTTGGAGTATTGTTCGGGGTGGGCGTAGTTGCTGCTATGTTACCGCCAGCCTGTGTGCGCAATTGGTATATCTACCATGGCATTACCTTGTGTGCCATGTCACCTACCATACCGAGCCTTTACTACGAGTTTGTTTCTATCCCCTAGCCCATGAAGTATTTAGGGTAGTCTTCCGATCTGGAGATACGCTGATACTGGATGGACTACTGGGACTATTACGTGTTAAGGGGAATATTGGGTCACTCCTTAACGCTATTTTAAAGTAAGTTTATTTTACTGTAGACATTATTATAATAGCGCAATATTACTATATAGTAAATAGTTTAACGGGTCCTTAGAAGATGGGCGGTCGCAGGCATCCTTTAAGCTACTTGTATCTTTATTACAATTCACTTGAGTTTGTTTACATTATATAAGTATATATGTGTCCTGACTCGAGTGTTTTGTGTTTTTCTTTGTGCTCGGGTCAGCCTGAGTATTCACAGCTTTGGATTCTCTTTCTGGAGCTGTTCTTCGTTGGAGATTCTGCCTATCTATATTTATATCTATTTCAGTTCAGCTATTCTAGTTTATCTCATGTATTAGTGAACTTCTATGTATTTGGGATTTCTAATATGTTGTTTTCAGACTAATATTATGTATTTGTTTTGAGACTTGTTATAGTAGCTTCATGAACTACCATGTTATTTTATATTCCGTTACGAGTTATTTTTGATTGTTCTGTGTTATGTGATTCTATGTATTTGATTTCATTTGCTCCAAATTTATTTACAATCTATTATTTTGCATCATTCAAGTCCGACGTGTGTGGATTATTGTTGATTTGAATGGTACGAAATAGCCGGTCGTCACATTTGGTATCAGAGCTTTGGTTTTTGGTAAACCACTGCCTTTGCAGAGCAAAACTCATTTGAGAAAGGGTAGTAATACCCTAGAATGAGTGAAATCAATCTCAGAATTATATCTTTGTGAGGGGACGTATTTTCACAGTATAAAATGATTTTCAAAATGTTTTAAAAATATTTTGAAAGATTATGTTGATATAATTTTTTTATTGTTTTAAAGGATTTTCAAATGTTTCCGAACTTCCTTTCTTTCTTATCTAAGTTGTTGGATTTTCTTTCTTTAGGATATTCATCCAAGTGAATTATCTTTTTTTATATTAATTTATCTTTGGCTTTTATTTATCTTGTCCTAAATTCATTCTTGATATTTTTCAGGATGAATCGAGGAAATGCCAGAGGTAGGGGTCGTGGTATTGCCCCTGCTCCTAAGCCTGTTGCTCCTGTTCGATTCACTGTTCTTTGTAAGGAATTCACTCAACTTGGTGGAACCCTATTCACTGGTTCAGAGAGCATCATTGAGGCTCAGTAGTGGTTGCGGAGTCTAGAGGGGATATTTACTGGTCTTGAGATTGTTGATGCCCAGAAGCGTCAGTTAGCAGCTTGGCAGTTGTAGGATTCTGCTTTAGATTGGTGGGAGTCCGTTACGGCTAACACCCAAAAGCTGATATTACTTAGGAGAAGTTTAGGTATCTTTTGTATTATCTTGAATTTTGTCCTATTTTTCCTTTTCTTTTGAATCTATCTTAAGCTTGTTCTATATCTCTTTTTCCTGGGAGGCTTTTGTGGCAAAATGGATGCCAGAAGCTAGGAAATCTCAGCTTTATCGTGAATTTACGGATCTTAAGCAGGGTAGCTTGTCTTTTGCTGAGTATGAGAGGAATTTCAATGAACTTTCCAAGTTCGGTCCTAGCCTGATTGACACTCCTCTCAAGAAGAATGAGAAATTCATTGCTGGTGCTTGTCCAGAGTACTATAGTCGCCTCATTTCTCATGTTCTTGGCACTTTCACCCAGCTTAGGGATATGGCTATTCGCTATGAGAACCCCACATCTAAAGGTCCTGATGTTTATGGTGCTCAGTATTCCTCTGCTAATTCCAAGAAGCGTAAACCTAATTATCATCAGTAGAAGAAGAATGGGAAAAAGCATCCTAGTTTGGGGTCTTCATCATCTGCTTCTGCTCAGAGGCAACTAGTTGATCTCTCCTCTATCACTTGCTTTAGATGTGATCAGAAGGGACACTATGCCAATATCTGTCCTACATTAGCTAGTTCTGCTGTTCCTCCGCCTGTTCAGTTGGCTAGGCGTGATCTCTGCCATATCTGTCTCCAGCCTGATCATTTTAGGAAGTATTGCCCCACCCAGCAGAGGTACGCCTTCTGGTATATTTGATGTCACTTCTGCATCATCTCCAGTTCCTGCACCTGCTCCTGCTCCTAGTGATGACCAAGGTACTCTTCAGGGTTCACTCACTTTATTCCATCATCCTGTTCGTGTGCTGTTTGATACTGGAGCTTCCCACGGTTTTATTTCTGTTGATTTATGTGATAAGTTTGGGCATCTCTTTTCTCCTGAGTATGCTTCTGTTCCATTATGTGTTTTAAATCTTATTCGGGGCCCTACTAACCTTAATCGGATTTGTAAGCAAGTGAAGCTTCTCCATTACGATCATCGCTTTAGTGGTAATTTTTATGTTCTGGCCTTCAATGCTTTTGATTTATGGCTTGGTCAAGATTGGTTAGGGAATCATGATGCTCATATCTCTTGTAAAGCCCGGTCTGTTCATCTTGTTGATGATCAAGGAAATTCTTTGATTTTTCAGTGCCGCATGCCTCAGGATTTTGTGGGCAACTTTATTTACTCTCCGGATTCTTCTCCTAGTGATCTTGATTCGACTCCTGTTGTTAGACTATATACCAATGTATTTGGTGAAGTCACTTCTTTGCCTCCTAAGCGGGAAATTGATTTTTGGATTGATCTTATTCCTGGTGCTCGACCTGTTGTTCTTTCCCCTAGAAGAATGGCACCCCGCAAGAAGGTTGAGATAAGAAAGCAAATTAAGGACTTGTCCTCCAAAGGTCTGATTAGGCCTAGTTTTTCTGAATGGGGAGCAACGGTGGTTTTTGTCACCAAGTCCGATGGTTCTCTTAGGATGTGTGTTGATTATAGGGAGCTGAACAAGCTTACTATGAAAAATAGATATATCCAATGCCTCGTGTCAATGATATGTTTGATCGGCTTTATGGTGCCATTGTTTTCTCTCAGCTTGATCTTGCCACAAGTTTTCATCAGCTCAGGGTTGCTGAAGATAGCATTCCCAAGACTGCTTCCCGCACTGAGAATGGGTTTTATGAATGGTTAGTCATGACTTTCGGTTTGACTAATACTCCTTCTTTCTTTCTTGATTTGATGAATCGTGTTTTTCATGATGTGCTTAATAAGTTTGTTCTAGTCTTTGTTGATGATATCCTTGTCTTCTCTAAGCACAAGGAAGAGCATAAGTCACATTTGAAATCTGTTTTGGAAACTCTTAGAAATCATTAGTTGTAGGCTAAATTTTCTAAATGCCATTTCTGGAAGGATGAAGTCCGATATCTCGGACATATTGTTTCTAGTAATGGAGTTTCTGTTGATCCAGTCAAAATCGCTGTGATTAATGTAAGTCTTTCTTTCTTCTCTTTTCCTTTATCATTTAATAATTCTATCTTTCCGGTTGTCCTTATTTTCTCCCTATTCTGTTTCAGGATTGGGAATCTCCAAAGACTCCATCTGATATTCGTAGTTTTCTGGGCCTTGCCGGTTACTGTAAAGGCCCGCAAATCCGTACCCCTTCGAGCTGGCAAATTTCCCCAAAACTTAGCCAAAGAGGAACAAATCTATGGGTCTTTAGGGTTTAAAGAATGAAGTGGTAGAAGAACAGAAAAAATAACAGAATCTCACATTTCGCAGCGGAACAAAAAAAATAGATAAACAAATATCTTTAAACAAAATCACTATATCAGTTATTACATTACATCACATTATATATCAGAGTGTACAACAACAACAGCAGAAGAAAATATTACATATATTAGTGATACGCCTCACCCTCCAGCTCCAATTCATGATCTCCACAGCAACTCCTGAATTTAAGAATGACCTGATAACCTTGACTCTTGGCTGCCCATGTGGAAATTGGTGGGCACCCGGAGTTTACAAAGGTAACAATAAACTCCAGGTCAGTCATGGGACTGGTGTGAGATCTTAAAAATACTTATTATTTAATAAAAGGAAAACAAAAGATTTTAAAATAAATTGGCAATGCATTTTAGAAAATGAAACTACCATAAGGCCTCCCGCCACACACAAAATGCAAACGCAGAATTGGAGGAGATTTCTCCTTATGATGGTCAAATATGCTTGATACTCAATATCATTTGATATTATTATTATTAGTGCATAGTGGAAAACATTTCAAAAGTATAATATTGATCTTAGCCAGCATAGGTACCATTATATTATGCCTACTATAGCTACCATGTTAAATGGCTGGTTCTACAACTAAAACCGTTCTGGGTTCGTATTGGGAATTGGATTTCCAACAAATGGTCAAGCCAAGGAACTTCCCATTGCCACATGGGTACGCCTCTGGATGGACGCCTCGAGAACCTAACCGGATCTCTGCCAACACAAGGCCGGGTTGCCTCTGCAAAAATAGGTAACTACTGACACGAGTATGTCATCCTCCGGTTGTAAACAACCTTTATCCGAGGATCCTCGACAACAACAATCATAAAGTAATATATATTTGCGATATTCACATAAGTTAAGTATCTGGGCTCCATACCTTGATACCACTTCTATCCAGAAGGAAATGTACATACCCTAAGGGGTGCTACCCCCTATAAGCTTGCTTCATTCTTCCTGTTTCGACCATTCCGGGGTGTGAGGTCCGACGAAGTCTCGTCCACAAAGCTACACTTTTCACAAAAGTCGTGCTTCGATCAACAAATGATCAACAGCACTTCGTATTCCACATTACCAATTTGGGAATGCATCACTAATAACCATCAAATATATAACCTCTGAGCTCGTACATCTCGGAGAAGGGTGTTAAGCTAAGAGAATAAATTCTCCGCCACCAACAGAAATGTATTTGATAGAAACCAGCTTTACATCTCAAAGTATAATGTCAGACACACATCCACACAAGTCCGTTCCGGGATCAAACGGATCCGAAGGCACTTCCAAAGAAGCCCTTGCAAATCCGGATATGCACTGATCACGTCCGGAATCCCCATCACAAAGCGTGATAAAATCTCTATACCGGAGCAACTCGGTGCAGAGACATTCGACATGTATCCTTTCGTTTTCGAAAATACCCAGTCTTCAACACCATCTTCAATTGCAATCCCATTTCTTTGTATCATTATTCGAAATGGGTTTTATGACACAAGGTCCTCTCGCGGCCAATCCGAATTACGAGCGCTTATTTTAAAAATAAGTGTTACATTCTGATTCAAACAAATCACAACAATTTCACTTTGATCTTTTAACAAAAGATCCATCACAATCACAAAGGTTCGATGTGGGTTTCGAATATCCATTTGGAATTTGACTCCCGGTCGCATCGAAATTCAAATGCCATTTAAAAATGCAAATATGGATAGTTGGTTATTTGACTATCAATCATCATTCAAAACAATCGCTGGATTTCAAATAATTTTCCCCCAATTATTATTATTTTCAAAATATCGTCGCCAGATAAAATTTCACTTTTCAACAATTTGAAAACAAATTCAAATCAAATTTTCACATTTCAGTCCTTTGAAAATAAATTTCAAATCAATTTTCCATAACGCGGAAAACATTTCCAATATTTATTCACTTCCACCGAAAATCTACCGATTTCAAATATTTTAAAATAATATAAAATACTTATTCAAAATATACTAGGGAAAATTTAAAATAAACTATTATAGAATATTTGCTTAAATATTAGTTATGAAAAATATTATACTAATATCTCATATAAATTCAAGTCCAAAAAATAATTTTAAAATAAAATTAGTAGATAGAGTATAAATATTTAAATAACTATTTTCTAAATCAAAAATCAATTAAATCTTTTAAATAATCCTTATATAAATAATTAAATAAAATTTTACTTTAAAACCATTTCCAAAACTAATTTCTCCAACAATATTATTTTAAAACCAAATCTAAAACTTTTAATTTTATTTCAAAAGCAATTTTAAAATATACACGGCTTTCCAGGGAAGAATTCTTTCATTACGAAATGGTCCATTCCAATAAATTAATAATTCTTCTTGATTTATTTTAATTTACATTCCAATTTGTAAATTTCTTTCCACACTTTAAAAATAAACCAATATTTATTTTAAAACAATTTCCCTTTTCTTTACAAATTCCCATTGTGAATTTACATTTCCAAATATTAACTAATATACAAATTTTAAATCGATTCAAAAATATGATCTTCAACCCAATCAAATCCCAAATTGATTCCCAGTTTATTTTAAACACAAAATCAAATTCAAATTTGATTTCCCAAATAAATTTTCCAATATTAAATCAATTTCAAATTGATTTTCCAAGTTATTTCCAAAACACCTAACCAAATTTCCAAATCGATTCCTAAGATTTATTCTAACTCCAAATTAATTACCGAATCGATTTCTACAATTAATTTCAACTCTAAATTAAATTCCAAATTTAATTTCTAAATTTATTTCCTTTTGAAATAAATTTCTTTATCTCTTTCAAATATTTAAAGTACGTATCTTAAATAAATCCTTCAACTATTAAACAACATTACTCAAAACTCCTTTATTAAAATATTTTCCCATATTTTTGGAATTTATTCAATAAGTCTTCAAAGATAAAACTTTATCTATTCAAATTTCCTTCTTTTAAAATTCATCCGATTTCTTTGAGTGAATTTATTATAAATATTCTACCCAAATTTCAAAATCAAACTTTTATTTATTTCTAGTATCCTACGATACCAAAAATATATTTGGCTAAATTACAACCTTCAACGGTTTCAATCACAAGTAGTCACGCGAATTAAAGATAATCAACATACAACATACGAAACAATTTAAACATTTGAGGAATCCAGTTGGATCCCTCCAACCTGTTTCCCTGCATCCACAGACGTTAGCACACAATTAAATACCCATTCCACTTCGAGGTGGAATATCGTGGTACATGGGATTTATAAAATATTATCCGCTATTATGCAGCGAAATAGGGTCTCATCCGCTATATAATGCGGGAAATCAACAACTCCAAATACATATATAATACTAGTTCCACTTCGAGGTGGAATATCGCGGTATATGGGTTTAATATAATAACCTCCGCTTTTATGCGGCGTATAGGGTCTAAAGTAATATGACTAATAATAAATTAATTATCCAACACATAATCAATCAATTTTAAATTTAACTATTGAAATTAAACTAGAAATTTCGATTGAGTGGGTAGATCTCACCTTTGACTTTGTTTTGCAATCCATTTCCAATCCTTCTTGACTCGTTTTCATGTCTTTTGACCTTGTAAAATAATTTATATAATTGATTAATGTTTGAAATGATCGAACAATTCATTTTTATTTTATAAAGTTTTATTTTATCTCAACAATTTAATTTCAAACAATTTTCCTTTTAATAAAATATTTGAATTAATTGAATAATCTCTTACCATTAATAATTAAATTAACTAATACTTTAGTTTTAAACTAATTTCCTTTTATATAATTTTAATAAACTAACAATTTGATTTAAAGCTAACTTCCCTTTTAATTAAAATCTTTGTTTAACCAAACATTAAATTTAAAATTAAATTTCCTTTAAAAGTATTTTTAAATAAGTTTATCAAACAAATTAATTTCCATATTGATTTAAAATAAGGATATTTTTAGTGTCTTTAAAATAGAACATGCATGTAGATTTTATCAAGTTAAAAACAAAATTATTTTATACCTCAATAAAGCCCCTTTACTGTTTACATAAGAACTATTACTGTAACTTATTTTTATACATTAATGAGAATTTATTTAAACTAATCATTAATTTGTAAATAAATTTTCTTTTTAATAAAAATCCAATCAACTAATAATTTAGTTTTAAACTAGTGATTAATTCTAAATTGATAATTATATTTTAACTAATTTCTATTAATAAATGTATTTAACTAAAACTAAATTTAAACCTAAATCAAATCCAACCTTTATTTTATAAAATATCCTTATCGATTAAAAATAATTTAATAAGTTTATTAACAGATAAATCACATTTTACATTATTTAAAATAACTAGTAATTTGAACAAATACATATTAGTGTACTTATTTTCTTATTTTATATAAACAACACAGTAAAAAAAGAAAAAATTACTTTACTGTAAAAATAAATCCTGTTCATATTTTTTTTTAGTTCGAAAATGTTGATAAATAAAATTCGTAAAATATACTTACAGGTAAGTTTGAATTGTTTGAACGAAACCCTAGCTTCGTTGTCATCCCTTTCTCGCATGCCCTGCCTCATGCTCCCACTAGCCGTGACGACACGCACGATGACTTCTCCACCTTCTCCCCTTGCTTTCACGAATCTGGCCATCGAAGGTCCTCCTCTGAGCATCGCGGTTCCTGCCCTAATCGACTCGAGACTTCGAGTCCCCTTCGCGCGATCGAGCGCGCACGCGACCACTCGAATTTTCCCTTCGCCTCGAGCCTAAACTCGAGCCCTTCAAGTCGCCTACTTCTAGATCGCGGAAACGTCGCGCCCTCAACTTCGTCGCCTCCCTCTCTCACGTCGCCAACACGAGCATGGAGTTCGATTTCGCCCTACTCCTTTCTTTTTTTTATTTAACCAGGTGAATGAATTGAATTCCGTTCTGGAAGAATTAGAGGTAGTTTGGGTTTTAATTTGAGAAGAGGGGAGTTTCGATTTTTACTCCAGCCATTATATTTTCTTTTTTTTTTCGATTTTCATTTTCGTTTTCTAATAGAAGGGAGACAGACGTAATTTAACAAGAAAAAGGGACAAAGGACCGCGTGTTCAAATTTCACAGAGAGAAGATGCCAGATGTCCAAATGATGCAGCGTGTTAAATCAATAGCATTTATTCTTGATCGATTAAAATATCAAATTAAATTTGAATTTTGAATTTAAACGAATTGAAATCGAGCTGATAATCTCGACCTCCAATTGAGACATGCCGCCAGGCGTTTATAATGTTAAACCCCTATTCTGATCGCAATGGAAAAGGTTTCAAGTCCAAATTCGATCGTATGGAGAAGATGGCTTTTTTTGAACCAATTATTGGATTAAATTTCGATTAAATTTTAATGCGTTTGCTTATTGTACGGGCAAACGACTACTCCAAACATTACGAAAATTGAAATCTGATAATAACTAACTATTACGGATCCAATGGAACTGGTTTCGTCAAATTCCGAGACTATGTCTCGGAAGGCTATTTTTAAATATCGATTTAAACGATATATTTTCAAAACTGATTAAATCACTTTTAAGTTCAATCCTTAAGCTTCCATTATCTTCAGTATTATCAATATAAATTTTCTAAGCCATCAATTTTTTTTTAACAGGCTCAAAATTGAAGATTTACAATTTTACCCAGATTTCTATAATTAAATTTGATAATTAAATCGCTAAATTCATAGTTAAAATTGAAACTCAAGCTTAAAAACAACTTCCAATATCTAAAATCAATTAAATATTTTAATTTCAAATGTTGAAAATTTTGGGTCGTCACATCCTTCCCCCTTTAAAGAATTTCGTCCCGAAATTACTAGTTAAGAAGAATGATCCTTAACCTGTGTAATATTTTCCAACCCAAACAGTTTTATCAAGTTATCAACCCAAATCATTTTATCCAAGATTAATTTCAACTAACTTTCCAAGTTCAATTATAAGTTCCAAACAATATTGTTTACTTCCCAATTCAAATTTAGATTTGAATTCAAATTTCAAACTTTCAAAAATTTCTCAAAAATTTTCTAACACCCTAAATTTTCGAAAAATTTCGCCAGCGTCTCCTTTGCGCGGCTAGCTCGGTACGACCACAAAATGGCACCACAGGCCCTCAAATCCTAAAAGAAAACAAAAAGCCAAGCGGCTGGACAAGAAAACCACCATATTTCATACTGAAATTGAAATACATACCTTTTTGTCGAGCAATTCAATTTTATCTTTAAAATCAAAATCCCAGTTCCATTTCCTTTTATACACCTGTATATCCTGATATCCATAATATCCAATTACAATGTTCAAATATCATTTTGCACCTTTCATTACAAAATTTTCAATATATATGCTTCTTGTACCGTTTTTACTTCACTATTGAAGTTACATATCCATTTTCATTCAATCTTGCATTTTTAAATTTTATTTTAATTCATTTACACTACAATTCTATTTGAATTCAATTTATCTTCTACTATGAATATTTAATTTTATCTTTCAATTATAACTGCTTCATATTATTATTTTAATTCAGTTTCATTCACTAATTTACTTCAATTTTCAATTTAAAATCGTTTGTCACTAACAATTTTTTCAAAAATTTTCTAACTCCCAAAATTTTCGAAATTTTTGGCAGAGTCTCGTTTGTACGAAGCAGCTTTTGCAATTTAACAAAAGATATAAATATATATATATATCGACCCACCCGGTCGGAAAAAACAAAAACAGTTCATATTTCTTATTTTTATTGCGTAAGCTTACCTTATTAGCATTTTTTTTAGAAAAGCGGTTTATTATTAGCATTTTAACACGACCAAATCCAGCCAAACGGCCCTCCTATACCTGTATTTACTCAATTTAAACACATAAGTGACATATAGAAGAAATTTATTCACATTTCACTTATTTCCAATAGTAAACACATAGTTTTCACAAGCAATACATTCAAAATAGTTCCCATAAGCAATTATATAGTTTCGATACAAATTTAATTGCTTATAATCAATTCACATACCATTTCTATTCAATTCAAGTGATTTACAACTCACTTCCTTTCATTCAATTTATTTTTAAGCGAAATGAACTCATATCTATTTCAATTGATTCAAAAATCAATTTGATTTTCTTTTATTAACTCTTAGAATTTTATACATACTCGTTTGCGTCAAACAACAACCATTTCTATGAAAATTTCGATGATATTCACTTAATAGAATATCCAATCTAGTTTATAACTAATTTAAATTGATACAAACTCAATTTACTCTTTATTCTATTTCATTTCCAATTGATTCAGTTCAATTCATTTTGCATTCCATATTCACATTCATTTTAGTTAAAACCATTTCACAATTTCCAGTTTATCCTCCATTTAATAATTTAGAATATTTCCCAACTCTAAATTTTACTTAATAATTTTACCATTTATTTCTTAAGTTCAAGATAATTATTCTATATACTTCCTATATTTAAACTGGATTCCAAATTCCATATGAATTCATTTTACCTTTCGTTTATAAATATTGAATTCAATTCATTTTAAACCATATCAAATTTGTCATTCTTTTAATTAGTTTCACTAACTAATTTTAATTCCTTTATTAACATTTAGCTCCACTTGATCCAATATTTACTTAAGTTAATCAAAATTCAAATTTATTTTTCCTTGTAACACTTCCCAATTTAAATCCTTGATTTTATTTTCATTTATCAAATTTACTCCATGTACTAATTTAATTAAATTAGTTTTACTCACTTATCCATTTAAATTTCAACTTTTAATTCATCTTAAATTTATTTTATCAATAACAAGGAAATTTTCAATTCATTTCAACTTACTTGAATTTATCTGCAAATTTAACTCACATTTGAATTTTAATTTAACTAATTCAACTTTCCTATTTCATAAATTAATTAATTCTCGTATTAGTTTACTTGAATTCAATCCAATTTATTTTCTTTTTCCCCAAGTTTGGATTTTTATTCAACTTGATCCAAGTCAAATCTCATTTCAAATTTATAAAACCCGTTTATACATTCACATTACCAATTTCATTCCATTAATGATTTTTATTCCAAATTATAAATTACATTTAAAATTTACATTTGCAAATCTCATTTGTATTTTTATTTTCCTAACGTTTGGTTTTGATTTCAATTTCTCATACAACGATGATAATAATCTAATATTATCGCTTCCTAACAACCAAGCAACCATATATTATAATAATTCACAGAAAATTTATTTCTTTTATATACGAAAATAGTTTTGGGTAAAATTATTTCATTTACCATATTTTAAAACAATACTGTGTCGGTTTATCTTGTTTAAAAGTTTAGAAATCCCTATCGAAACAGTTGGCCAAACTGCACCGACTAGAATCTATAAACAATCAACCGATAAGTCAACACAATATAAAACAATTTTATATTCACTGACAAATACGCGCTCATATCTATTATTACACTCAAACTCATTCTAAAGTACTGCTAACTCTATCTCTAATGAGTAACACCCAACAGAGTCAAGGTTGTCGCTTAACCAAATGCTCTGATACCACTTGTAAAGGTCCGCAAATCCGTACCCCTTCAAGCTGGCAAATTTCCCCAATAACTTAGCCAAAGAGGAACAAATCTACGAGTCTTTAGGGTTTAAAGAATGAAGAGGTAGAAGAACAGAAAAAATAACAGAATCTCACATTTCACAGCGGAACAAATATAATAGATAAATAAAATCTTTAAACGGAATCACTATATCAGTTATTACATTACATCACATTACATTATCAGAGTGTACAACAACAACAACAGAAGAAAATATTACATATATAAGTGATACGCCTCGCCCTCCAGCTCCAATTCCTGATCTCCACAGCAACTCCTGAATTCCAGAATGACCTGATAACCTGACTTTAGGCTGCCCATGTGGAAATTGGTGGGCACCCAGAGTTTAGAAAGGGAAAAATAAACTCCAGGTCAGTCATGGGACTGGTGTGAGATCATAAAAACAGTTATTCTTTATAAAAGGAAAACAAAAGATTTTAAAAGAAATCCGCAATGCTTTTTAGAAAATGAAACTACCATAAGGCCTCCCGCCACACACACAATGCAAACGCAGAATTTGTGACGACCCGACTTTCTTACCACAGAAAATCGCATCATTTTTAAGAAAGAAAGGGATAGATAAGAGAATAGAAAGAAGAGAAGAAAGAAATAACATCAGAATCTAAACAGCGGAACGAATAAATTATATTAATCACATAATACATTACATAGTATCATATACATCAGAGATACACAGCTAAAACAACACATACTAGACAGTTATAAACACCTGTCTAGTTATTACAACTCAATACAACTCAAAGACAACAACTCAGAGAACACACAACGGAAAACTATATATACCTACACGTAGAAGCCTCCTTCTCCATTGCTCCTCCACAATTCGTCAAAACTATCCTGAATCCTAACCTGAATCCCTTGGCTACTCGTAAAAATTTGAGTACCCAAGAGTTTATGAAAAACAAAAATAAACTCCGGGTCAAACATGGGTCTGGTGTGAGTAACAGGTTAAAGTTGCTTAACTTTCAAAAACCTTTTGAAAAGAAAGGTATCACGTAAGACTTCCCATACATAAACAAGGAAAAGTTTTTACCTTACGCTAACCAAAACATTTGATAGGAAATCCGATGATATTATAATAGTGTCTAGGGTTTTCAAATAAATAAGAAATAGCCGAAATTGTTACATGATTAAATTCCATCTACTAGCCACAAAAGTGGGTAATACAATCAAAACCGTAGGCATTTATTGGATTTTGGATTCCATACAATGGCAGAGCTACTGGGGTACCGCCCGTCATAGTACGTGGCCTAGATCAACGTACCGAGGAGCCACCCTAACTCCCCTGCAACACAAAATCGGACCCATTCCTTACTGAACAGTTCCGAACAAGACAACCCCATGGTTGTAGCTAGCAACCATCCACACAGCCGAATATAAAGGGACTTCTAGACAGGGGTAAATCTTGCTCTCCAGTGGGAGCGACCCACGAAGCTTGCTGCACCTCCCCTGTTTTAGCCATTCCCGGTTGACGAGGCTTGAGGCCAGGATTACCTTTATAGGACATATCACTTAGAATGCTCATCGTCCACCTCTCGATGTTCTAAAAGCATTCAATCCATAAAAGTTTGTTCCGGGTTCGAACGAAACCGAAGGCATTATCTCATTACACTCATTTTGGAATCACCCTCAGATTTAACGACAATAACCCTTGCACTCTGAACCACCACCTCGAACCTATAAAAACTAATCCCGTCAAACTCCTCACGGAATCACCCACAGAGTTATACTGACGTATAGTCCTTACACCTCGAGTCTTCACAATGCTCTACTTTGATTCACGACCTAACGTAAATTTGGAATCGATGTGGTTTTCGGATATCCAAATATGGAAACCCGATCCCGGTCTCGTCGAAATCCAAAGCGTGTCTTTTAGGTCCAAGTTGTTTTAAAGTTTAAAACAATTCAATTACAGTATCTATATACACACAGATAGATAATTCATAAATCACAATTGATAACCACCATTATTAAATAACAGGTAATCCATAATATCAATATCATAATAGATAATCCATATATCACCATCAAATAGATAACCTATGTTATCATCACAATACAATCAAACATCCATACCACACAATATTATATATATCATTACTGAGATTACATCCATTCAAGACAATCAAGTTCACCCATTCATCCAGAAGCAATGATTTACTCATCACCATATAATTAATTTAAAATGAATTAAATCAACTATCTCTATCTCTAATTAATTTAAAATGAATTAAATTAATTACTTCATTTCAATTAATTTAAATAAATTAAATTAATCACTTTACCAATATAAATCTTACTCAATCATTTAATCGATTAAAATCAATTAATTAATCATTTAAATTAAATTACCTTAGTTAATCACTCTTGATTAATTATCCATAATTACACTCATGTAATTATTCTTAATTAATTCCATAAATTAATTATTCTCAACCAAACAGTAGTTAACATTTAATTACTTCAATTAATTAATTAATCGTAATTAAATTACATTAATCCGTAATTAATTAATTAATTAATTAGTTACCCTTAATTACCTATTATTGATTAATTAATCATAATTAGTCAACTTTAATTACATCATTTTAATGATCCCCTTTTATTAATAACCTTAAGTAATTAACTTGTAATTATTAATCATCATCACAGATTAATTACATTTAGTAATTATCAAGCTTAATTACTATATTAAACAAATAAATTATCCTTTAATTTATTACTTAATTAATCCCTTGATTAATTATTAAGTAATTTAAAACCAAATTACTTCATTCTTAACATCTTCATTAAATTACATTCTGTAATTATTAATCAATTACTTGACTAAGTAAATTCCAAAATCATTAATTACACACATTAATTATCTTTAAAATCCAAGTGTTTAAAATTATTTAAAATAAATTAATTAAAATAAACAATCATATTAAACTAAATTAATTATATTTAGTAATTAATTTCTTAATTACTTTAACAAGTAATTACACTCAAACCATTTACAATTGATTATTATTAAATTAATTAATCTAATTAATTATAAAAATTAATCATATTAATTAATTGTTAAATAATCCTGGTTAATGACCTTCATTAACCATTCTCTAATTATTATTATTTTAGTAATTAACTTAAATTAATTACGATTTAAATTATATTTAATCATTCATTAATTAAAGTTAATTATTAAATTAATTAACCTTGTTTTAAAACTTAATTACATAATTAATAATATTCATTCATCATTAATTAATAATCTAATTAATGATCTTAATTATAGATTGATTAATCATTAATCAATTATTAACTCCAAATTCAATTAATTAATTAAATTAATTAATTAATCTTAATTACCTTATTAATTAAATTAATTCTGAAATTAATCTTAATTAAATTTTCAAGATAAAACATAACTTTATTATGTTTAAAAATAATTTATTTGAAACAAAGTACTTTTGAAATTACTTTTAAATTTTCATTTTTAAATACAAGTTTTAAAATAGAACAATTTTAAAACTTATCAAAGTTTAAATAATTTAAAACCTTTTAAATTGTAAATCAAACAAGTGCTATGAAATTTTTAAAGTTAAATTCATTTCAAAATTTTAGAAATTTCAATTCATTCTTAGTTTAAAACATTCAAATTTAAATCTTCTTTTAAATTTAAAACTGAAATTCATTTTTAAACTTAGATTTCCAGATTTCAAATAAATCTTCAAATCTTACTCATATTAAAAAAAACTCATAATTAAAAGGTTTAAACTATTTACCAAAATGAAATAGTTAATTAAGTTAAAATTTTGAAACTTTAATTTTGAATTTGAATTTAAACTTAAACCTTACTTTAAACATAAAACTACAGATTTTTAAAATCTTTGAAACCTAGATTTACATGTTTTTTTCAAAAAAACAATTTCAAAACCTTAACTACAGGTTTCTATAACCTGTAACACACAGAGTAAAACCCGAGAATTTCCCAAAACTACTCCGGGTTTTATGCTGCTCTACTTCGAGTTTCTAATATACTTGCTTTGAGCAAATCACAGACCTACCCTGAAACACACCCAAACCCAAATTTCATCACCAGGAAACTCATCGCCGTGCATATGCACGGCGATCCTCCCCTTCTCTGATCATCAGAGATGATCAAATTACTCCCAGAAACTCATCAATCCACTAACATCATCATAAGATTGAACAATTAATCAAAGAATCAAAATTTAACCCTATGAGCAAAACCTGGAACATTAAACAGGTTTTTCCCCAAAACCTGTCAATGGCGAGTTTACGCCTCTCTGACTATCTGGCGTTCAACCCCTCCGGCCTCGAACTCCTTCACACTTCAACTACACAATCCCCAAATATCAAAACACTCGATCCATCCTACATACCCAAATTGATTGATTCAAAGACATAGTGAAAACTAGGGTTAAATGAAAAAATTTAAAACTACAATTACTCTAATAAGTTTTAAATCCATCTCTGATTTTTCTGAGCATCTCCTATACCTACTCCATCACTCAGTAGAATTCCAGAATTTCTCAATTCATAAATCAATAGAATTTCTAAAAAACTATTTTTAGTTCAAGAGCCAACTGCAATTTATACCAAACTCTAAAAATCCTAAAACTTGATCAAAAAATCAAGTTCCAGTAAATGTTTTTAGTTTATGAAACTGTATTTCAATATTAATATGATTGGTTTTGATCAAGATCAACATATAATGGTATTACCTGTTTTTACAGAGATAACACCCAGTTTTTAACTCACCTAAAAAATTTTAAACCTTAACTTAAGAAAATAAAACACATTACTTTATAAATTTGAATTCTAATCTATGATAAGCAAACCCTTTTTTTATTATTTTAAAACCCAGATACAATCTCAAGTTAAATCAATTGTTAAGGATTCTTTAAATAGGATGTGAATCTGGGAACACAGCACATCAAAAATCAACATGCATATACAATCATAATTACATCAGATTTTTTATAAGCACACAAACATATTTTTATCTCAAACATTTAACAAGCAACCTAAATATAGTTCAAGATTTAAATGTTACTCACCTTAATTCAATGCAGAGCTCAGTTATACCCTTTTTGAAATTTGCAGAAAGAATGCAAGCTTGATGAAGTTTTCAAACAGAGATGCAGAGATCTTCAATTGCATGCATGTTTGGATGAAATTCAAAACAAAAAGGCTGTGAATTTTAAGATGTATGTAGGTTTTGGAAATGAAGAATTGAATTGCAATTTGCTTTCAGGTTATTGATTTCAGGTTGATGTATTTGAAGGCTACAGGTATGAGGATGTTGAATTTCATGAGAACAGGTTTGCATGTTGTATTTGTAAACTGATTTGGGTTTGAAAATGGCAAATGCAGGAATTAAAGATGCAAGTATTTTGAATATGTAGGGTTTGATTTTTGAAGAGAACTGACTGATTTTAGATATGAAGAATTTTGAAGAGGTGTTTTGAAGTTTTTCTTTTGATTAAGGAATGAAAAAAAATATGAATGAAGAAGCAAATTTATATAAATGTAATTTTCAGATTTAATTAAATAAAAGAAAAATTAAAACTAAATTTTACACTTGTACAAATGTTATACACTTGTCAATTTGTTATGTAAATTTTAAACACTTGTTAAAAGAATGCAATACTTATTTCTTTAAAATAATCAGTACTAATTTACAAATTAATGTGTATGTTAGCCTAGATTAACTTGTTAGTTTATTTTTAAATATGGGTATAATGAAAATAAAAACAAATCATGTTTTACAAATTGAAACTTATACATATAATAATTAAACAATTTAAGATTTATACTTTTGAATTTAAATTCAAACTAAATTCAAAATCAAATATTTTCAAATCAAGTTATGAATATAAATTCAATTTGAAATAAAAATTACAAATCCTATTCAAAACTTATTTATAAATAAAATACAATATCAATATTTTTTTTATAATTCTCTTATTATTAAATTAAAATCATCTTACAAGAAATTATATTTTTATCAATAAAATATTCATTTTATTAAGCCATGAAACCATTTTGTTGAATTTATTCTAAATTTAAAACTCAAGCCAATTTAATTTAAAACATTTAATATTTTTCTTATCAATTTTAAAGTCATATATTTATTTATTAAAGGGTTTTAAAAACTCAATACTAATTTAAAACAAATCTTCCAAATTATAATGTATATACTAGAATTTTAAAACATGATTCATTTATTAAATTTAAACCAAAATCATTTATTTAACTTTGGAAAGCTTAAATATTAAATAAAACAAATTTTCTAAATTAGTACAAATATTTAAAACTAGAAAATATGCTTTCCTTATTAAAACAATACCAACCTATTTAAAATATAAACCCTATATTTATATTGTAAATAGAAATCAATTTATTATTTTTTAAAAGATAAAATAACCAATTTAAATATTTATTGAAGAAGATTATTAAATCTATTTGAATAACTATTAACAAAATATCAATATCAATTTAATTTTTAATACAGATTATTAAATTGATATTGTTAAAACTTCCGGGATATTACAATCCTTCCCCCTTAAATGAATTTCGTCCCCGAAATTTAAAACAAAGGTAATTTAATAATCTCATTAAAATTTAATTTTAACCATATATGAAACATATGCTAACAACCAAAAAAACCAATCAAACAAATCTAATTATCCAGACAAATTCTGGATAGAATTTTATCGAGTTTCCCCAGGTATATATATATACCGGGATGCTCGCTCCAGAGAATCCAAACTATCAATACTATGAAGCTACAAAGCTCCTATACAACTATATCTATAACACTAGACAAGATATCAGACTACAAACGAGTCTGACTCGATCAACCAAAACTCCAGAACTGCTGGTTCCACAACTAGAGATAGATCATACACGTACTCCCTCAAGGATACGTGAAGCTCATCGAATCCCAGTTATCCAAACTGGCAATCCAATCCTGTAGATCAATCACTCATTCTCCAAGATCACAGAAAAGATCCAAAACACTTCAGAGCTAGCTTCTCAAACTTACCCAAACTTATAGCTCACTTTTGATCGAAGAAAACTTATCCAAAATCAAATCTCCGACTTCAGAATCCAAATTCCTCCGACTCTTATCCATAAAATCTCTTCAGACGATCCTGGGACTTGTGGGTTATGGGCCCACCACGCTTCCGCTGCGCAACTCTGATCCAAAGTAGAAGAAAATGCTTGAAGAAGAACACAAGCACAAACAGGATAACACACCCTACAGATATGGTTCAACAAATCCATAAGGAAAAATTCAGAAGTTCCTCCAAAACTCTGAGCTGCTACACCAACTCAACTCTTGGAACCATTCTCCTACAAGGCTGAACCACCGGTACCACTCCTGGAATCCTGGTCGATAAAAACTCAACTTCCAGAAAAAATCAGATAACCCAAGAGGACACTCAAACAATCGCAAGTCACTTTTGCGATCAACCCAAACCAAATCCAAGGAAAAATTGTTCTTCCTTAACCAAATTGAACAGCTTACACTTAACTTGCCAACCCATCGAAGATACGGGTTCACTTAACTGCTTCTGAACTCTACTTCAGAAAAACTGCTAAGCCAGAAGATCTCCTCCCAACACTGAGAACATTCCAAGCTGCACTGCTGCCACAGATGTCAAAGAATTCCAAAACAAAGCTCTTCGAGAAACTCGGACTTCAAAGCAAATAGAAACTCCGGCTGAACACAACCACAACACCGAAGCAGACTTACCTCCTTAACTTTTTCCAAAGAAAACATCTTCGAGAACATCCATAGTCACTACATCTCATCACACAGCTACTATTTCCTGAGGTATTCAAAATACCATTACTCACTTCTGCCAACCAACAGATCCAAATTCTACTCATCCAACTTCAGAAATAGACTCCGAACCTTAACAGGTTTCCTTCAGAGATCAATGAAGTCCTTCATCACTACAAAACTCACTCGAGACGGTATTAGGTCTACAGTCTCGACAGATACACTTCCAACCTCAAACATTCAAACTCCGACCAATGGTAGGTCGTGTTACACACACTACTACCCCATCTACCTTTATAACTTATATTGGGGAACCTGAACAAGTAACCCAACAGATAGGTAGAAATATATATATATATATATATATATTAAAATTTACAAATACGCTCTCTCAAGAAAGACACCACTACAGAGCCTAGGTATTCACTCAACCTAATGCTCTGATACCAAGTGTGACGACTCGACTTTCTTACCACAGAAAATCGCATCATTTTTAAGAAAGAAAGGGATAGATAAGAGAATAGAAAGAAGAGAAGAAAGAAACAACATCAGAATCTAAATAGCGGAACGAATAAATTATATTAATCACATAATACATTACATGGTATCATATACATCAGAGATACAAAGCTAAAACAACACATACTAGACAGTTATAAACACCTGTCTAGTTATTATAACTCAATACAACTCAAATACAACAACTCAGAGAACACACAGTGGAAAACTATACATATCTACACGCAGAAGCCTCCTGCTCCATTGCTCCTCCACAATTCGTCAAAGCTAACCTGAATCCCTTGGCTACTTGTAAAAATTTGAGTACCCAAGAGTTTATGAAAAACAAAAATAAACTACGGGTCAGACATGGGTCTGGTGTGAGTAACAGGTTAAAGTTGCTTAAATTTCAAAAACCTTTTGAAAAGAAAGGTATCACGTAAGACTTCCCACATATAAACATGGAAAAGTTTTTACCTTACGCTAACAAAAACATTTGATAGGAAATCCGATGATATTATAATAGTGTTTAGGGTTTCCAAATAAATAAGAAATAGCCGAAATTGTTACATGATTAAATTCCAACTACTAGCCACAAAAGTTGGTAATACAATCAAAACCGTTGGCACTTATTGGATTTTGGATTCCATACAATGGCAGGGCTACTGGTGTACCGCCCGTCACAGTACGTTGCCTAGATCAACGTACCGAGGAGCCACCCTAACTCCCCTGCAACACAAAGCCGGACCCATTCCATACTGAACAGTTCCGAACAAGACAACCCAGTGGTTCTAGCTAGCAACCACCCACATAGCCGAATATAAAGGAACTTCTAGACAGGGGTAAATCTTGCTCTCCAGTGGGAGCGACCCATGAAGCTTTGCTGCACCTCCCCTGTTTTAGCCATTCCCGGTTGATGAGGCTTGAGGCTACGATTACCTTTATAGGACATATCACTTAGAATGCTCATCGTCCACCTGACGATGTTCTGAAAGCATTCAATCCATACAAGTTCGTTTCGGGTCCGAACGAAACCGAAGGCATTATCTCGTTACACTCATTTTGGAATCACTTTCAGAGTTAACGACAATAACCCTTGCACTCTGAACCACCACCTCGAACCTATAAGAACTAATTCCGTCAAACTCATTACGGAATTACCCACAGAGTTATACTGACGTATAGTCCTTACACCTCTAGTCTTCACAAAGCTCCACTTTGATTCACGACCTAACGTAAATTTCGAATCGATGTGGTTTTTGGATATCCAAATATGGAAACCCGATCCGGGTCTCATCGAAATCCGAAGTGTGTCTTTTAGGTCCAAGTTGTTTTAAAGTTTAAAACAATTCAATTATAGTATCTATATACACACAGATAAATAATTTATAAATCACAATTGATAACCAACATTATTAAATAAGAGGTAATCCACAATATCAATATCATAATAGATAATCCATATATCACCATCAAGTAGATAACCTATGTTATCATCACAATACAATCAAACATCCATACCACACAATATTGTATATCTCATTACTGAGATTACATCCATTCAAGACAATCAAGTTCACCTATTCATCCGTAAGCAATGATTTACTCATCACCATATAATTAATTTAAAATGAATTAAATTAACTATCTCTATCTCTAATTAATTTAAAATGAATTAAATTAATTACTTCATTTCAATTAATTTAAATAAATTAAATTAACCACTTTACCAATATAAATCTTACTCAATCATTTAATCGATTAAAATCAATTAGTTAATCATTTAAATTAAATTACCTTATTTAATCACTCTTGATTAATTATCCTTAATTACACTCATGTAATTATTCTTAATTAATTCCACAAATTAATTATTCTCAACCAAACAGTAATTAACATTTAATTACTTCAATTAATTAATTAATCGTAATTAAATTACATTAATCCTTAATTTATTAATTAATTAATTACCTTTAATTACTTATTATTGATTAATTAATCATAATTAATCAACTTTAATTACATCATTAATTATAATAATTAATGGTCCCCTTTTATTAATTACCTTAAGTAATTAACTTATAATTATTAATCATCATCACAGATCAATTACATTCAGTAATTATCTAGCTTAATTACTATATTAAACAAATTAATTATCCTTTAATTTATTACTTAATTAATCCCTTGATTAATTATTAAGTAATTTAAATCCAAATTACTTCATTCTTAACATCTTCATTAAATTACATTCTGTAATTATTAATCAATTACTTAACTACGTAAATTCCAAAATCATTAATTAGACACAGTAATTATCTTTAAAATCCTAGTGTTTAAAATTATTTAAACTAAATTAATTAAAATAAACAATCATATTAAACTAAATTAATTACATTTGGTAATTAATTTCTTATTTACTTTATCAAGTAATTACACTCAAACCATTTACAATTGATTATTATTAAATTAATTAATCTAATTAATTATAAAAATTAATCATATTAATTAATTGTTAAATAATCCTGGTTAATGACCTTCATTAACCATTCTCAAATTTTTTTAGTAATTAACTTAAATTAATTACGATTTAAATTATCTTTAATCATTCATTAATTAAAGTTAATTATTAAATTAATTAACCTTGATTTAAAACTTAATTACATAATTAATAATATTCATTCATCATTAATTAATAATCTAATTAATGATCTTAATTATAGATTGATTAATCATTAATCAATTATTAATTCCAAATTCAATTAATTAATTAAATTATCTTAATTACCTTATTAATTAAATTAATTCTGAAATATTAATCTTAATTAAATTTTCAAGATAAAACATAACTTAATTATGTTTAAAAATAATTTATTTGAAACAAAGTACTTTTGAAATTACTTTTAAATTTTCATTTTTAAATACAAGTTTTAAAATAGAACAATTCTAAAACTTATCAAAGTTTAAATAATTTAAAACTTTTTAAATTGCAAATCAAACAAGTGCTATGAAATTTTTTAAAGTTAAATTCATTTCAAAGTTTTAGAAATTTCAATTAATTCTTAGTTTAAAACTTTCAAATTTAAATCTTCTTTTAAATTTAAAACTGAAGTTCATTTTTAAACTTAGATTTCCAGATTTCAAGTAAATCTTCAAATCTTACTCACATTAAAAAAAACTCATAATTAAAAGGTTTAAACTATTTACCAAAATGAAATAGTTAATTAAGTTAAATTTTTAGAACTTTAATTTTTACTTAAAAAAACCGGGACTTGAATTTAAATTAGAAATTCAAACTTGAATTTGAATTTAAACTTAAACCATACTTTAAACATAAAACTACAGATTTTTAAAATCTTTAAAACCCAGATTTACATGTTTTTTTAAAAAACAATTTCAAAACCTTAACTACAGGTTTCTGTAACCTGTAACACATAGAGTAAAACCCGAGAAATTCCCAAAACTACTTCGGGTTTTATGCTGCTCTACTTCGAGTTTCTAATCTACTTGCTTCGAGCAAATCACAGACCTACCCTGAAACACACCCAAACCCAAATTTCATCACCAGGAAACTCATCTCCGTGCATATGCACGACGATCCTCCCCTTCTCTGATCATCAGAGATGATCAAATTACTCCCAGAAACTCATCAATCCACTAACATCATCATCAGATTGAACAATTAATCAAAGAATCAAAATTTAACACTATGAGCAAAACCTGGAACATTAAACAGGTTTTTCCCCAAAACCTGTCAATGGCGAGTTTACGCCTCTCCGACCATCTGACGTTCAACCCCTCTGGCCTTGAACTCCTTCACACTTCAACTACACAATCCCCAAATATCAAAACGCTCGATCCATCCTACATACCCAAATTGATTGATTCAAAGACAAAGTGAAAACTAGGGTTAAATGAAGAAATTCAAAACTGCAATTACTCTAATAAGTTTTAAATCCATCTCTGATTTTTCTGAGCATCTCCTATACCTACTCCATCACTCAGAAGAATTCCAGAATTTCTCAATTCATAAATCAATAGAATTTGCAAAAAAACTATTTTTAGTTCAAGTGCCAACTACAATTTAAACCAAAGTCTAAAAATCCTAAAACTTGATTTAAAAATCAAGTTCCAGTAAATGTTTTTAGTTTATGAAACTGGATTTCAATATTAATATGATTGGTTTTGATGAAGATCAACATATAATGGTATTAGCTGTTTTTACAGAGATAACACCCTGTTTTTAACTCACCTAAAAAATTTTAAACCTTAACTTAAGAAAATAAAACACATTACTTTATAAGTTTGAATTCTAATCTATTATAAGCAAACCCTTTTTTTTATTATTTTAAAACCCAGATACAATCTCAAGTTAAATCAATTGTAAAAGATTCTTTAAATAGGATGTGAATCTGGGAACACAACACAGCAAAAATCAACATGCATATACAATCATAATTACATCAGATTTTTTATAAGCACACAAACGTATTTTTATCTCAAACATTTAACAAGCAACCTAAATATAGTTTAAGATTTAAATGTTACTCACCTTAATTCAATGCAGAGCTCAGTTATACCCTTTCTGAAATTTGCAGAAAGAATGCAAGCTTGATGAAGTTTTCAAACAGAGATGCAGAGATCTTCAATTGCATGCAGGTTTGGATGAAATTCAAAACAAAACGGCTGTGAATTTTCAGATGCATGCAGGTTTTGGAAATGCAGAATTGGATTGTAGTTTGCTTTCAGGTTATTGATTTCAGGTTGATGTATTTGAAGGCTACAGGTATGAGGATGTTGAATTTCATGAGAACAGGTTTGCATGTTGTATTTGTAAACTGATTTGGGTTTGAAAATGGCAAATGCAGGAATTGAAGATGTAAGTATTTTGAATATGTAGGGTTTGATTTTTGAAGAGAACTGACTGATTTTAGATATGAAGAATTTTGAAGAGGTGCTTTGAAGTTTTTCTTTTGATTAAGGAATGAAAAAAAAACAAATATGAATGAAGAAGCAAGTTTATATAAATTTAATTTTAAGATTTAATTAAATAAAAGAAAAATTAAAACTAAATTTTACACTTGTACAAATGTTATACACTTGTCAATTTGTTATGTAACTTTTAAACACTTGTTAAAAGAATGCAATACTTATTTCTTTAAAATAATTAGTACTAATTTACAAATTAATGTGTATGTTAGCCTAGATTAACTTGTTAGTTTATTTTTAAATTTGGGTAAAAATGAAAATAAAAACAAATCATGTTTTACAAATTGAAACTTATACATATAATAATTAAACAATTTAAGATTTATACTTTTGAATTTAAATTCAAAATCAAATATTTTCAAATCAAGTTATGAATATAAATTCAATTTGAAATAAAAATTACAAATCCTATTCAAAACTTATTTATAAAGAAAATACAATATCAATATTGTTTTTATAATTCTCTTATTATTAAATTGAAATCATCTTACAAGAAATTATAATTTTATCAATAAATTATCCATTTTATTAAGCCATGAAACCATTTTGTTGAATTTATTATAAATTTTAAACTCAAGCCAATTTAATTTAAAACATTTAATATTTTTCTTATCAATTTTAAAGTCATATATTTATTTATTAAAGGGTTTTAAAAACTCAATACTAATTTGAAACAAATCTTCCAAATTATAATGTATATATTAGAATTTTAAAACATGATTCATTTATTAAATTTAAACCAAAATCATTTATTTAACTTTGAAAAGCTTAAATATTAAATAAAACAAATTTTCTAAATTAGTACAAATATTTAAAACTAGAAAATATGCTTTCCTTATTAAAACAATACCAACCTATTTAAAATATAAACCGTATATTTATATTGTAAATAGAAATCATTTTTTTTTAAAAGATAAAATAACCAATTTAAATATTTATTGAAGAAGATTATTAAATCGATTTGAATAATTATTAATGGAATATCAATATCAATTTAATTTTTAATACAGATTATTAAATTGATACTGTTAAAAATTCCGGGATATTACAGAATTGGAGGAGATTTCTCCTTATGATGGTCAAATATGCTTGATACGCAAAATCATTTGATATTATTATTAATAGTGCATAGTGGAAAACATTTCAAAAGTATAATATTAATCTTTGCCAGCATAAGTACCATTATGTTATGCCTACTATAGCTACCATGTTAAATGGCAGGTTCTACAACTAAAACCGTACTGGGTTCATATTGGGAATTGGATTTCCAACAAATGGTCAGGCCAAGGAACTTCCCATTGCCACATGGGTACTCCCCTGGATGGATGCCCCGAGAACCTAACCGGATCTCTGTCAACATAAGGCCGGGTTACCTCTGCAAAAATAGGTAACTACTGACACGAGTATTCATCCCCCGGTTGTAAACAACCATTATCCGAGGATCCTCAACAACAACAATCATAAAGTAATATATATTTGCGATATTCACATAAGTTAAGTATCTAGGATCCATACCTTGATACCACTTTTATCCAGAAGGAAATGCACATACCCTAAGGGGCGCTACCCCCTATAACCTTGCTTCATTCTTCCTGTTTCGACCATTCCGGGGTGTGAGGTCCGACGAAGTCTCGTCCACAAAGCTACGCTTTCACAAAAGTCGTGCTTTGATCAACAAATGATCAGCAGCACTTCGTATGCCACATTACCAATTTGGGAATGTATCACTAATAACCAACAACTACATAACCTTTGAGCTCGTACATCTCAGAGAAAGGTGTTAAGCTAAGAGAATAAATTCTCCGCCACCAACAGAAATGTATTTGATAGAAACCAGCTTTACATCCGGGATCGAATGGATCCGAAGGAACTTCCAAAGAAGCCCTTGCGAATCCAGATATTCACTAATCACGTCCGGAATCCCCATCACAAAGGGTGATAAAATCTCTATACCGCAGCAACCCGGCGCAGAGACATTCGACAAGTATCCTTTCATTTTCGAAAATAACCGGTCTTCAACACCATCTTCAATTGCCATCCCATTTCGTCGTATCGTTATTCGGAATGGGTTTATGACGCAAGGTCCTCTCCCGGCTAGTCCGAATAACGAGCGCTTATTTTAAAAATAAGTGTTACATTCAGATTCAAATAAATCACAACAATTTCACTTTGATCTTTTAACAAAAGATCCATCACAATCACAAAGGTTCGATGTGGGTTACGAATATCCATTTGGAATTCGACTCCCGGTCGCATCGAAATTCAAATGCCATTTGAAAAGGCCAATATTGGTAGTTGGTTATTTAACTATCAATCATCATTCACAACAATCGCTGGATTTCAAATAATTTTCCCCCAATTATTATTATTTTCAAAATATCTTCGCAAGATAAAATTCACTTTACAACACTTTGAAAACAAATTCAAATCAATTTTTCACATTTCAATCCTTTGAAAACAAATTTCAAATCAATTTTCCCTTACACGGAAAACATTTCCAATATTTATTCATTCCCACCGAAAATCTGCCGATTTCAAATATTTTAAAATAATATAAAATACTTATTCAAAATATACTTGGGAACATTTAAAATAAACTATTTTAGAATATTTGCTTAAATATTAGTTATGAAAAATATTATACTAATATCTCATATAAATTCAAGTCCAAAATCTAATTTTAAAATTAAATTTGTAGATAGAGTATAAATATTTAGATAACTATTTTCTAAATCAAAAATCAATTAAATCTTTTAAATAATCCTTATATAATTAATTAAATAAAATTTTACTTTAAAACCATTTCCAAAACTAATTAATCTAAAACTTTTAATTTTATTTCAAAAGCTATTTTTAAATATACTCGGCTTTCCAGGGAAGAATTCTTTTTCCATTACAAAATGGTCCATTCCTATAAATTAATAAAACTTCTTGATTTATTTTTGTTTACATTCCAATTTATAAATTTCTTTCCACACTTTAAAAATAAACCAATACTTATTTTAAAACAATTTCCCTTTTCTTCACAAATTGTCGTTGTGAATTTACATTTCCAAATATTAACTGATGTACGAATTTTAAATCGATTCTCAAATATTATCTTCAACCCAATCAAATTCCAAATTGATTTCCAGTTTATTTCAAACACAAAATCAAATTCCAATTTGATTTCCCAAATAAATTTTCCAATATTAAATCAATTTCAAATTGATTTTCCAAGTTATTTCCAAAACACCTAACCAAATTTCCAAATCGATTCCTAAGATTTATTCTAACTCCAAATTAATTACCGAATCGATTTCTAAAATTAATTTCAACTCTAAATTAAATTCCAAATTAAATTTCTAAATTTATTTCCTTTTGAAATAAATTTCTTTATCTCTTTCAAATATCTAAAATACGTATCTTAAATAAATCCTTCAACTTTTAAACAACATTACTCGAAACTCCTTTATTAAAATATTTTCCCATAATTTGGGAATTTATTCAATAACTCTTCAAAGATAAATCGTTATCTATTTAAATTTCCTTCTTTTAAAATTCACCCGATTTCTTTAAGTGAATTTATTATAAATTTTCTACCCTAATTTCAAAATCAAATTTTTATTTATTTCCGGTATCCTACGATACCAAAAATATATTCCGCTAAATTACAGCCTTCAATGGTTTCAATCACAAATAGTCACACGAATTAAAAATAATCAACATACAACATACGAAACAATTTAAATATTTGAGGAATCCAGTTGGATCCCTCCAACCTATTTCCCTGCATCCACAGACGTTAGCACACAATTAAATACCTATTCCACTTTGAGGTGGAATATCGTGGTATATGGGATTTATAAAATACTATTAGCTATTATGCAGCGAAATAGGGTCTCATCCGCTATATAATGCGGGAAATCAACAACTCCAAATACATATATAATACCAATTCCACTTCGAGGTGGAATCGTGGTATATGGGTTTAATATAATAACCTCCGCTATTATGTGGTGCATAGGGTCTATACTAATATAACAAATAATAAATTAATTATCCAACACACAATCAATCAATTTTAAATTTAACTATTGAAATTAAACTAGAAATTTCGATTGAGTGAGAAGATCTCACCTTTGAATTTGTTTTGCAATCCATTTCCAATCTTTCTTGACTCGTTTTCATATCTTTTGACCTTGTAAAATAATTTATATAATTGATTAATGTTTGAAATGATCGAACAATTCATTTTTATTTTATAAAGTTTTATTTTATCTCAACAATTTAATTTCAAACAAATTTCCTTTTAATAAATATTTGAATTAATTGAATAATCTCTTACCACTAATAAATAAATTAACTAATACTTTAGTTTTAAACTAATTTCCTTTTATATAATTTTAATAAACTAACAATTTTATTTAAAGCTAACTTCCCTTTTAATTAAAATCTTTGTTTAACCAAACATTAAATTTAAAACTAAATTTCCTTTAAAAGTATTTTTAAATAAGCTTATCAAACAAATTAATTTCAATATTGATTTAAAACAAGGATATTTTTATTGTCTTTAAAATAGAACATGCATGTAGATTTTATCAAGTTAAAAAAAAAAATTATCTTATACCTTAATAAAACCCCTTTACTGTTCACATAAGAACCATTACAGTAGCTTATTTTTATACGTTAATGAGAATTTATTTAAACTAATCATTAATTTGTAAGTAAATTTTCTTTTTAATAAAAATCCAATCAACTAATAATTTAGTTTTAAACTAATGATTAATTCTAAACTGATAATTATATTTTAACTAATTTCTTTTAATAAATGTATTTAACTATAACTAAATTTAAACCAAAATCAATTCCAACCTTTATTTTATAAAATATCCTTATCGATTAAAAATAATTTAATAAGTTTATTAACAGATAAATCACATTTTACATTATTTAAAATAACTATAATTTGAACAAAACATATTAGTGTACTTATTTTCTATTTTATATAAAGAACACAGTAAAAAAAGAAAAATTTACTTTACTGTAAAAATAAATCCTGTTCATATTGTTTTTTTTCGAAAATGTTGATAAATAAAATTCGTAAAATATACTTACAGGTGAGTCTGAATTATTTGAACGAAAGCCTAGCTTCATTGTCATCCCTTTCTCGCATGCCCTGCCTCATGCTCCCACTAGCCATGACGATGCGCACGATGACTCCTCCATATTCTCCCCTTGCTTTCACGAATCTGGCCACTAATGGTCCTCCTCTGAGCATCGCGATTCCTGCCCTAATCGACTCGAGACTTCGAGTCCCCTACGTGTGACCGAGCACGCACGTGACCACTTGAATTTTCCCTTCACCTTGAGCCTAAACTCGAGCCCTTGAAGTCGCCTACTTCCAGATTGTGCAAAACGTCGCGCCCTCAACTTCGTCGCCGCCCTCTCTCACGTCGCCCACACGAGCATGGAGTTCGATTTCGCCCTGCTCCTTTTTTTATTTAACCACGTGAACGAATTGAATTCCGTTCTGGAAGAATTAGAGGCAGTTTGGGTTTTAATTTGAGAAGAAGGGGGTTTCAATTTTTACTCCAGCCATTACATTTTCTTTTTTTTCGATTTTCATTCTCGTTTTCTGATAGAAGGGAGACAGACGTGATTTAACAAGAAAAAGGGAGAGAGGATCGCGTGTTCAAATTTCACAAAGAGAAGAAGCCAGATGTCCAAATGATGAAACGTGTTAAATCAATAGCATTTATTCTTGACCGATTAAAATATCAAATTAAATTTGAATTTTGAAATTAAACGAATTGAAATCGAGCTGATAATGTCGACCTCCAATAGAGACATGCCACAAGGTGTTTATAATGTTAAACCCCTATTCCAATCGCAATGGAAAAGGTTTCAAGTCCAAATTCGATCATATGAAGAAGATGGCTTTTTTTTGAACCAGTTATTAAATTAAATTTCGATTAAATTTCAATACGTTTGCTTACCGTACAGCCAAATGACAACTCCAAACATTACAAAAATCGAAATCCGATAATAACTAACTATTACGGATCCAATGGAACTGGTTTCGTCAAATTCCAAGACTGTGCCTCGGAAGGCTATTTTTAAATATCGATTTAAACGATATATTTTCCAAACTGATTAAATCACTTTTAAATTCAATCATGAAGCTTCCATTATCTTCAGTGTTATCAATATAAATTTTCTAAGCCATCAAATTATTTTTAACAGGCTCAAAATTGAAGATTTACAATTTTACCCAGATTTCTATAATTAAATTTGATAATTAAATTGCTAAATTCATAGTTAAAATTGAAACTCAAGCTTAAAAACAACTTCCAATATCTAAAATCAATTAAATATTTTAATTTCAAATGTTGAAAATTTTGGGTCATCATAGTTACTACCGGAGATTCATTGAGAATTTTGCTCGGGTTGCTGCACCTCTCACTACTTTGACTCGTAAGAATGCCAAGTTTGTCTGGAGTGATCAGTGTAAGGCCACATTTAGTGAGTTAAAGTGCAAGCTAACTTCCGCAACAGTTCTTACCATTCCGAACGGAAGTGAGGAATTGACGGTATACGCTGATGCTAGTCACAAGGGTTTGGGTGTTGTTCTCATGCAGGATGGTAAGGTCATTGCCCATGCTAGCCGTCAGTTGAAAACCCATGAAGCAAATTATGCTGCTCATGATTTAGAGTTGCTTGCTGTTTTCTTTGCTTTGAAGCTTAGGAGGCATCATCTTCTGGAGTCAAGTTTGAGCTTTTCACCAATCATCAGTCTCTGAGATATATCTTCTTCCACAAGGATTTGAATCAGAGGCAAGTTTTTTGGCTTGAGTTTGTGGCTTCTGACGACCTCGATATTAGCTATACTCCTGGTAAAGCTATTGTTGTGGTTGATGCTCTGAGTCGGAAGAAGGCTTTGTTGTGTCAGCTTGTTGTTTCTTCTTCACCTCTTCTGGATCGTATCATGGCTAAGCAGGATGACGATGAGATGCTTAGATTGATGGAAGAGAGTGCTCGTAGCAGGGTTGGTGGTAGTAGTGGTGGTAGAGGAGCTCAGATCGATGATAAAGGGATTTTGAGGATTAATGGCAGGATTTGTGTCCCGAATATTGATGGTTTGAGGCAGGAGTTGCTTCAGGAGAATCACCGATCCAGTCTTTCTATTCATCCTAAGTGTCGAAGATGTATCAGGATATGAAGAGGCTTTATTGGTGGAGGGGGATGAAGAGGGATATCTCTATCTTTGTTAGTCGGTGTGCGACATGTCAGCAAGTCAAAGCCGATCACCAGAAGAACCCTGGTTTGTTGCAGCCTCTTGAGATTCCCAATTGGGAGTGGGAACAGGTTTCCATGGATTTCATCGATGGTTTATCGAAGACTCGGAGGGGTAATGAGAGTATCTGGGTTATTGTGGATAGACTGACTATGTCCGCTCATTTCATTCCGGTCAAGTCTACTCGTTTTGCTTCTCGCTTATCTGAGATCTACATGAGAGAGATTGTTCTTCTCAATGGTGTTCCTCTCAGTATTGTTTATGATCATGACCCTATCTTTACCAGATAGTTTTGAAAGGCTTTTCAGGAATCTCTAGGTACTCATTTGAATCTGAGCACTGCTTACCATCCACAGACCCAGACCGACGGTCAAATGGAAAGAGTGAATCAGATTCTCGAGGATCTTCTTCGTGCTTATGTGCTTGATTATGGAGGATCTTGGGAAGATCATCTCCATCTTGTCGAATTCATCTACGGTAATAGATATCAGGTATAATCTTATCTTTTGTTTTTCAGTCTATTCTTAATCTTTTTATCTATCTTATTCCATATTTACATTCAGTCCAGCCTCAAAATGTCACCGTTTGCTGCTCTATACGGACGACCTTGTAGATCCCTATCTTGCTGGATTGAATCCTGTAATCGTTTGGTTCTTGGCCCTGATGTGATTTTGGATGCTTCTGAGAGAATTGAGGAGATTAAGAAGAGGTTGGGAGCTGCTCAAGATAGGCAGAAGAAGTATGCTGATAGGCGTAGGCGGAATTTTTAATTTCCTGTTGGTGATCAGGTGTTCTTTAAGGTTTCTCCCTTGAGGAATGTCATTCGCTTTGGTCATAGAGGGAAGCTTTCTCCTTGGTTCATTTGTCCTTTCCGCGTTGTGGAAAGAGTTGGTTCTTTGGCTTATCGTCTGGATTTGCCCGACAAGCTTTCTGGAGTGCATGATGTATTCCATGTCTCGCATCTTTGCCGATATCTTCATGATCCATCTCTTATTGTCCAGCCTTCTGCTCTTGATAGTTTGGATATTGAGCCTAATCCGACTGTCGAGAGGAAGCCACTTCGTATTTTCGACAGAGGTACGAAGCATCTCAGAAGGAAATCTGTTAATCTGGTCAAAGTACAGTGGAGTACTGGCGATCGAGATTTTACCTGGGAGACGGAGGAGAGCATTCGTGCTTTGAATTCGGAATTGTTCGTTTCAGGTACTATTTTGTTTTCTATCTTGTTTCTCTTTATTTTCCTTGCCCGTTCTTTTCAAGGACGAAAAGATTTGAGTGGGGGAGAGTGTAACAACCCTAGTTTTTTGAATATAATTTTTAATTTGTTTTTATTGTAGGATTTCATTTTTAAATATTTTTAAAGTGATGATAAAAAATTTTCAAAATTTATTGAATTTATTTTCAAATTTTAAAGCCTAGTTTCCATTTTTGCTATTTTCTTAATTTAATTATATTTAATTAAAATTTATTATTTATTTTTATGAATTCATTATATTTTTGGGTTTTTATTTTCATTTATATGTATTTTTACATGTATTTAAAAATTGAAAAAGAAATAAGGAAATTTGAAAAGTTTGTGACCCTTTATGTACATTGTCTTTTCATATTCACTGCACCTTTTCACCAATCAATGCACCACATCAATTAGCTGCCTTATTACCTTTCTTCAGCTGACCATTTCATTCCTTCTCACGTGAATTTTTTTTTTCTCTAACCTTAGAAAAAATTCGGCCATCATCCAAGAGGAAAATTTTGGTAAACTTTTCATTCTTTTTCACTTTTTTACTTGTTTTGTCATGATTTTGCACTTGCATCTCATCTTTGTGTTCGGCCCTCCTTACTCCAGCACCTTGGATGCCTCCACCACCAACACAACCAGCTACTATCTCCTCCTTCCCACTGGCCATCCATAGTCGTGGCCATCCATGATGTTGATGCACAAAAAAAATGACACAAAACTCCACTTTATTACCATAGCCGAACTTCCCTTTGATCCACCGCTCCAACCACCACTTTTGCCGACCCATACACCACCACCACCAGCCATTTCCTAGACCTAAGGCCTCTGTGGCACCTGTAGTTGATCTTCCCAGACCTGGTCGTGCCCAATCAAGCCTTGGCCGATGCCATTGTTGCATAGGAATCCATGTAGTTGCCTTCTAGTTGTGTGTTCATGCACACTTATCTCTCTCTTCTCCTTTATATATTGTTATGGCCGACCTATATGACCTGAACTTGATCCAAATCCATCCCATAATAGTGCTTTTCTAGCTTATATCTGAAGCATATGTTGCTGAATGCAAGTGCAAAAGTTTTAGCTTTGAGTTGTGTATTTATTCCTAGCATTGTTTATAAATATTTTGGTTTGAAATTCATATTGTACTTTGTTTTGTTTGATATTTGACAAGGCAATTAGCTTTGGCTTACCCACTCGCAAATCGTAGTCTTGTTATCGTTCCTTTGAAGATCTTTGTTTGTGCATTTGGCTGTCATCTCCAGCTTATACATGTGAGTAATTCTCACCAGACATGATTTATACTTATATGACTAGTAAACTGATCACATTTGAATCTATAAACATATCACTATGCTATATCTGCTATGCTATGATCATATGATGTTCACCCATGCTAATTCACCTGTTATACCATCTGTTACTGTTATATAATGCTATTCTTTTATTATATCAGTTTATCACACTGCAAGTTCCCTTCAGATTAGAATCATTATGGGTTGAAATGATACATACCCGAACGGACATTAGAATATGGAAAAATCATTATGGGCTGAAATAATAGGCCTGAACGATTTTTAATTATTTCATTTTACTTGGGTCTGCGGATTTGAAACTATAAAACCCGGGTTTTCTTTGTAAATTACGGATTGAAATGATATATTATCCGTAATCCGTATCACTTTACCTAGGATTGAAAATGATATACAGACCCGTGGTTAATATATGTTTTTTTGAAAATTTTAAACTATTTTATAAATGTAAATATTATAATATTTTGATTTGAAACTTAATTAAAAATGATTTTTGTAAAATATTATTGATTTTCTAAAAATTTATAAGTGAGATAAATTAAGGGTAAAGTTAGAAATTTGAAATATAAGTTATTTTGAAAATTTTGATTTGGTGATAAATGGAATCCTAATTAATTAGGAAAATATGATAAATAGATTTAAAACTTGAATTAAAATGAATTTAAAATGATTTTTATAAAGTGTTATTGATTTTTGAATAAATTAAAAGGTTAAGTAAATGAATATTTAAGTTGAATTTTAAATATAACTTAAATTGGAAATTGTTATTTTGTTTAAAATTGAATTTTACGTTAAGAAAATAGAATGAAAAAAATATGTTATATTTGGAAGTAAAAACTTAAGTGTTACGTTAAATTTTTAATTTAAAGAATTAAAATTTAATGCTTGAATTTTTATAGGTGAATTATTATTAAATTTTGATTTTTGAATGAAAATGTAACTTTATAAAATCATGAATATATGAATATTTAAATGATTGTTTTAAAAGTGAAAATGTATGATTTTGTAAGTTTAAAATGGTTTAAATAAAATTTAATTGTTTGTGAAATTATATTGAATATTTGAAATTTAATTAACAACATTTTTGAAATGCTATTATTTCTAATGTAAAGGATATTACAGCATTTGTAAACGCTGTAGTTGATAGAAATGAACTAAAAGATAAATTGAATTAAGGGCTATTATAGCACTTTGTAAGTGCTGTAATTGCTAAATTTAACTAAGATTTTATTTGAACTAAAGTAACCCTATTACAGCATTTTTATGCTGTCTTTTGTTAAATTGAATTGTTTTAAAAGTAACTTTCCGTAGCATTTTCTAAATGCTATGAAATTTGAATTTTCACTGTTTTGTTAAATTTAAGTGAATAAATGAAATTTGAAAAGGTTAAAACTTTGGAAATTTAATATTTAATTATTAATTATAATTACTTCATTTTTTATTTTTTAAATGAAGTAATTTGATTTGAAATATAAACTGTTTTAAAATGTGAATGGAAATGGTATCTTAAATTTGAATAATTTAAATAAAATTAATGTGGTTTTGAAAGATGTGATATGTTGATATTTTGAAATGGATTTGAAATGATATTGAATTTTTGAAATGATATTTGATTTTCGAAATTTAAATATCATTTTTAAATTATAACTACGGGTTATAATAACGATTGGTTGTTAAAGAGACCGAGATCAGATATGGACATACTATCTGTCGATACCAAAACCCACTTTAACAACTGTGTACGCGGTGGAGATTCCAGAATGAAGTAGGATGGTCACGACGTTCTTGAGGTACATTACATGGACCCAACTCCCGTGAGTTGGCTTAAGGTGGCTAAAACAGGAGCGATCTCGGGCCAAAAGGGGTAGCTTCTCTGGTCGGACACACTTCTTCGATACAATTCTATTGCTGTAGTGATTGATTGGGTGCACCCCTTGATTTTTGTAGTGTTGTTCAGGGTGGGCGTAGTGGCTGCAACGTTACCGCCAGCCCGTGTGCGTAATTGGTATATCTACCCTGGCATTGCCTTGTGTGCCGTGTCACCTACCATACCAAGCATTTACTACGAGTTTGTTTTTCTCCCGTAGCCCATGGAGCATTTAGGGTAGTCTCCCGATCTAGAGATACGCTGATATTGGATGGACTACTGGGACTATTACGTGTTAAGCGGAATACTGGGTCTCTCCTTCACGCTATTTTAAAGTAAGTTTATTTTACTGTAGACATTATTATAATAGTGCAATATTACTATATAGTAAATAGTTTGACGGATCCTTAGAGGATGGGCGGTCCCAGGCATCCTTTAAGTTACTTGTATCTTCATTACTGTTCACTTGAGTTGGTTTACATTATATTAGTATGTATATGTCCTGAATCGAGTGTTTTGTATTTTGCTTAACGCTCAGGTCAGCCTGATTATTCACAGCTTTGGATTCTCTTTCTGGAGCTGGTCTTCGCTGGAGATTCTGGCTATCTATATTTATATCTATTTCAGTTCAGCTATTCTAGTTTATCTCATGTATTAGTGAACTTCTATGTATTTGGGATTTCTATTATGTTGTTTTTAGACTGATATTATGTATCTATTTTGAGACTTGTTATAGTTGCTTCATGAAGTACTATGTTATTTTATATTCTGCTGCGAGTTATTCTGATTATTCTGTGTTTCGTAATTCTGTGTATTTGATTTTATTTGCTTCAAATTTATATACAATCTGTTATTTTGCATCATTCAAGTCCGACATGTGTGGATTATTGTCGATTTGAATGGTACGAAATAGCAGGTCGTCACAATAAATAAATGGCATTGCCTCGCCATTGAATCTTTAATAAATACATATGTCCATTGGCTGTAGAATCGATCGAAAGATCAAAAATGCCTCGCCACTCTGATACTCATCCCTAAAATCAATGGCTGCAATTACCATTCAAAAATTATTTTAATACATAATCTCAAAATATTATTTTCAAAATCTCAAAATTAGTTCTTTTTTTTACAACACAAACCATCGTGTCTGATTGCCTCATCATAGTATTTAGGAGATTCCTGTTGATAACGTTGATCAGGCGTATCGACCAAAACCCTTATCTACTCGATGGACAACCCAACACTCTTAAATTATTTCTATAAAAGAAATACTACTCATGTAAATATATCTCAAAATATTCTCTGACATTTTTTTTAAATATCTCAAAGCTCGAATTTCCCTTTCAAACTCATATTTATATAACATCAAAACTGAAACCAAAGAACATTAAGAGAATGCATCGAAATATTCCAAAAATACTCAATTTCAAAATCTATAGAAGGAGATAGAGGGTTCGTCAATCTTACGATGCCACGAGCCACTCCCAAAAATATTAAGATACATGATAAGCAAGATATTCTTCTCGAAGGAGAAGAAGCACACAATCCACGAATCATTACTTCAATCGGAGTAATGCTACAAAGGATAACATTGATTAAGTATCTGAAAAGAACACTTAAACGAAGTTGAATGATAAACTCAATCAAACTCGAACAATCTAGAAACTCACCTCATTCCTCAGTAGATACCCTCGTTGAAGGATAACTAAAGAGCTAAGAGCTTGGAATAACGTTACCTCAACACTCGATTGCTTGACTGGATATCAAATCCAAATAGACTCGCCAAATTCAACAAAGCCACCTTGACTAGAATTCGAGATATGTCACCAACATCTCGATACTCAAGAGTGAATACAAAAACTTCGGAATCATCATTAACATTCCAAAGTGATAGAAGTAATAAACCAATCAAATTAGGATGCCTAAATAAATATAGGATCCTATAACAACTGAAGGATCGGACTTAACGTCAAATAAATCAATACATCCCAAATCATATATATCTCAAGATAGTGAGTAATAAACAAATACTCACTAAAGCAGCATCAAATAGAAAAATCAGAATGCTCACAACAAGCCAATTGTTGTGGATCCTTTCAATAGGATTCACATCTCCCAAAGGAATGCAACAAGAATGCTCAAAAAGTCAATCGGCTACATCGATACAAACTCTCTCGTATCGAAAAAATATGATTAGAATATTCCCAAAACTCGAAAAACTTTGATAACTCGAATTTTTGGGCATCAGGTAATTGGATAAATATCTGACTTAACTATTGAAAACACTGATTTATAAATTGAACGATTTAATTTGGTAATAAATATTTATATTGGGGAAAATATTTATTTGATAATCTCCTAATATACTTATTTAAAATTGACAAGTTATTCTGTTAAACAAACAATAATGTGTTGTTTATATATTTATATAGAGTTTAAATAGAATTATTATTTGCAAATTGAATTTGTGTTTGTTTAAATATACATATATTTGTGTTGATTTTAAAATTTGATTTTAGATTGAATTTGAATTTGGATTAGAATTTGAAATTCAAAAGATATATATCTAAAATACATTTTGGAATTAAAAATATATTATATATGATTTTATCTAGAATATAGTTTGTTTTATTCTATTTTATTTTAAATGATTTCATTTATATCAATTAAGAATGTATTTATTGATTAGGAAATTAATTTTAAAAGTGTTTCAAATCATTTAAAAATTAATAAATTCATGCAAGTTACATGTGTTAGCTTATAAATCTCTTTAATAACAAGTGTAAATTAATTAAGTATGGTAAAAAACAAGTGTTAAACTTTAAGACAAGTGTCACCAATTTATTTTATTTTTCTTTTGGGTTTTGAAACTAAAGTTAGAAAAGAAAATGAGAGAGTGCATAGATGTATTTGTATCTTTAATAATGATTTTTATAAAAATAAAATAATGTGATAACCCGGATTTATGGACATCAGGTAATTGGATAAATATCCGATTTAACTATTGAAAACACTGATTTATAAGTTGAACAAATAAATCTGGTAATAAATATTTATATCGGGGTAAATATTTATTTGATAATCTCCAAATATAATTATTTAAAATTGACAAGTTATTCTTTAAAAAAAATGTGTTGTTTATATATTTATATAGATTTTAAATAGAATTATTATTTACAAATTGAATTTGTGTTTGTTTAAATATATATATATTTGTGTTGATTTGAAAACTGGATTTTAAATTGAATTTGAATTAGAATTTGAAATTCAAAAGATATATATCTAAAATACATTTTGGATCTAAAAATATATTATATATGATTTTATTTAGAATATAGTTTCTTTTATTCTATTTTCTTTTAAAGGATTTCATTTATATAAATTAAGATATGTATTTATAAATTAGGAAATTAATTTTAAAAGTTTTTTAAACCATTTAAAAATTAATAAATTCATGCAAATTACATGTGCTAGCTTATAATTCTCTTTAATAACAAGTGTAAATGAATTAAGTATGGTAAAAGACAAGTGCTAAATTTTTAAACAAATGTCGCCAATTTATTTATTTTTCTTTTATTTTTATAAAAGTCATAATTAGAGCTACAAACACATCTATACTCTCTCTCATTTTCTTTCCTAACTTCAGTTTCAAAACCCAAAAGAAAAAATCATAATAAGCTAAAAACCAGCAACAACAAAAAGCCAGAAAGTATTCTTTCTAAACTACTTCAACTCAACAAAAAATTCAAAGCAACCTCTTTTCAAATACAACCTGAAGCAAGCTAAGCTAGATATCAATTAAACTAAGTTTCAAATTGGAATCAAAATCTAGTAGCAGTTCAACTCAATTCAAGATCAATTGCAATTTCAAGTTCAAAGGATTTAGCAATTTCCAGGTTTCAGAATAAGGCTTTTCTGTTTAACCTACTATGAGTAAACACGCATTAACTCTGTTAAAAATCTTGGCTTCATGAAACAAAATCTGAATTTAATTTATGATATTTGCTTGCATGATTGATTGTATAACTATTTATATATACATATGAATATATTATATGCATGTCTGTGATTAAGTATCTTTTCTACTTTGTTCTTTATTTCCAGGTTGCAAATGAAACTTAAAAATTAACTGCTCTTCATCTTATTCTTTTTAGACTTAGATTTATAAACAAAATTTGTTTGTAATGACAAGGTGCTCTTCATCTCGATTTCAAAAATTCATTGTTTCAGATATAAAATCAACTTCGTTTTCGAAAACTAGGATTTTTAAGATTGAAATCATGAATTTTAGGTTTGCAAATTGTGTGATATTGCATGTTGATCGGAATCGGGTTCTCGAGCAATTTCTGATGATCGGGAAAATTTGGGGTCACGAGTTCTTGGGTGAAGTAAGTATGGAGGCGGGTGTTATCGGCAAAAATGGTCGGAGTAATTCTCGAATGATGTGGTGGCGTAGCGACGACGTAATAGGGTTTAGGTTTTATTTTGGGTCGATGTAGGGAATTTGGTTGCTGCGACATCGACAGAGCTTCGGGCTTGATCGCGAGCAGGGGGATAGGTGTGTGGACCTGTGAAGAAGAGTTGGTCGGAGTATCGATATGTCGGGTGGCCGGAGGTGGCAGCATAAGGGGAATCTAGGGTGATGGTTCTTCCAGTTATGGGATCACGCAGACTCGATATTGTTACTAAGTTGGATTTGAAGCACAGGTGATCATTGTCGAGTAGTAATGTCGGGGTTGACTGATCGATGATGGTATCGATGGTCGGAGTGGATGCGTACGACTGTGCACATGCACATGGATCTACCTATGTCTGCTGTTGTCGTTGTGTTGGTTGCTTTGGGAAGAATGATGAATGACTTGGGGTTGAACTCGAGTTTCGATCTGGTGGGTTTGAGTTTAGTTGGCTCGAGAAGAAGCCGGGTTGGACTCGAGTGATGATAATTTAGGCTCGGGTTAAATGTTAAGACTTACAAGTTTAATAGCTAAATGATAATCAAGTGTAAACTGATTCTTAAACTATTTCTTTTAAATAATAAATGTGATTTAAAGTGGTTGGGTAATTAAAAGTTATGTAATTTACTTTAACATTAAATTAACTTAGATAGATCCTAAGCTTATTTAGACTTAATCAAAGATGTGATTAAGTGGGAATTAGGGGAATAAATGTTTTATCATTAATTATACTTAAAGGTCATAAGTTAAATTCTCAGTTAATGATAAAATAATTCCAAGATTATTAAATAAGATTAAAAAAAGAGGATTAAGAAATAAATTAAGATAAAAGGGTTCATCTTTAGTAAAATTAGGTTTGAGTAATTAAAGTGTAATTAATTAATTAATTAGTTAATCGATAATTAAAGATTAATTAATTAATTAAGGTTTAATTGTTAATTAATTAAGTAATTTAAGAGAAATTAATTTATTAATGATTAAGGATTGATTAATTTGTAATTAAGAGTTATAAGTTAATTAATTAGAGATTAATTACTTTGTGATTAAGTATTGTTAATTAGATAATTGGATATAATTAATTAACGATTGGAGATTAATTAATTAGGTAATTAAGTTGTAATTAAGGGATAATTAATTATATAATTAAAATTAGTTAATTTATAATTAGGAATTAATTAATGTAAGTAATTAGAGATTTATTCCTAAAATTATAATTACTTAATGTAAGTAATTAAAGAATTAATCTGTTGAGGGTTAATTAATTTAATTAGCAATTAAGGGTTAAAATCAATTAATGATCAAGGTTAACTAATTGAGGATAATTAACGAATGGGATAATTACTTGATGAAAGTAATTAAAGGTAAATTACTTAAGGGAAGTAATTAAGGATTAATTACTTAGTGTAATTAATTAAAGGGTTGATTAATTTAGGAAAGTTATTAAGGGTTAATAAATTAATGAGTGTGATTAATTAAAGGATAATTAATTAATGTAAGTGATTAAAGGATAATTAATTTTAGTAATTAATTAAGGATAAATGTGATTAATGTGAATGGGTGAAGGTTAATTAATTTGTGTTATTAATTAAAAGTTAATTACTTAATGTAATTAAAGAGGATAATTGAGGAATGATTAATTAATAGTTTGCAATTAATTAATGTTAAGTAAGTACGATTAAAAGTGATTAATGAATTTAATTTATTTAATTTTTTTAGAAAGGGTGCGACTAATTTATCTTGCTTATGGGTTATTGGATTTTATGGAATGCCTTGAATTGGTTGATATCTCTGATATAAAATGTTTTGTGATATGATATGTTAGGTACATAATGATAATATGGTTATCTATCGATGATGAATTGCTGTATAATTGGCATTCTGTATTTAAAATTTGAATTATATTCACTTGAATACTTGGGATAAGAATGACATTGGATTCGAAGAGACCGTGGTCCGGTATCAGTAAATACTCGAAACCACTTCGATTTGTAATTTATAATAATTCTTCATGCATTTGATTTTGGAATAAATAGGATGGAATGGAATAAATGATGTAAATTTGGTCATTTAATCTGAGTAATAATGCTTAGATATGATTGTAAGATGTGTATGGAAAGTTAAGAACTTGTAGTAAGGTTACCCGGGCTTTAAATAAGTTTTATGCATTAGTGTTTTTGGTTAGATGGGTTTACTGACGTTGGTTTCCAGCCTGACCTGGGTGTTACTTTGATGTAATGCTCGGGTCAGACCGAGTATTATAGATTTTCAAGTGAGGACGTTCTGAAGCCAGGACGCGAGCTGGATGGTAGGAACGTATGGAATGTATTCAGCTGTGATATATTGTTGTATATCCGGAACAAGTAAATTTTAACTGTCCAATGTTCTGTAATGGTGCAACAACCCTGTATTTTGTAATTATTTAATTGAATTTTTATTTAACTATATTTTATCTATTTAATTTAGATAATTTTGTTACTTTAAATATAAATTTTGATTTTGATGTGAATTAGAATTCCAAACATGATTAAATAGAATATTTTACAAAAGTTGTATTTTGGTCAATATGGTCAAACTTTGACTTTTAAATTTAAAATTTAAAAGTTCGAAATTTTGAATTTTATCTTTTATTATGAAAGTAAATCAAATTTTAAGAACACTTCTTTTCGTTTTGTTGAAATCTGATTTGTAATGTGAAAGCTATGCCTTTTTAACTATTATGTGAAATTTGCTGTATTTAACAAAATTGTTTATTTTAAATTATATAAACAATATTTTATTTGGTCATTTAATGCTCTAGTTTATATTTATATGGGTAAATAACATGTATTGTATATATTTTGGTTTTAAACCATTTTTGAAAGTTTTAATTGACATTTTCCAGTGTCAGTTGTATTTTTGTTTAAAATTTCTAATTTCCAGCTTCAATTAATTAAAGAAATTCTTTATTTACTTTTCTATTATAGATCTTATTTTATTCTAATTTCCACTTTATTTTATTCCTATTTATTTTGTTTATTTGACATTTTATATTTTTTAAAGTGAAGTAGGAATTTTTCTAGAGTTAATGGTAATTTTGTTGTAATTTTCATGCCCTGTTTTCAATTTTTAAAACAATTTCTTTAGTTCTTTTTCTATTTTTCTCCAATTTAACTTTCATTTTATAAATGAAAAATAAATTATTTTATATCAAAATTTTGCATTATAATATTTTTAAAATGAAGTGGATATTTTTCCAAAGCCATTGATGATTTAATTGAAATTTTTGAACCCTAATTTGAATTTTTAAGCAATTTCTTTTATTCTTTTTCTATTTTCTTTAAATTTAATTATTTATTTTCAATTTATTTCACTTTTTTCGGTTTTTAAAAGTATTTTCTGAATTATATTTTGTTTTATTTGAATTAAAGAGAAGAAAATATGAAAGGTTTTAAAAGCTTTATTAACGTTAATCTTTTCATTCCAATGTCCTTTCATTTGCCATAACCCCTCATTTACTTGTTTTGGCCATGTATTTTGTTTTTATTAGCCATGTATTCTATCATTTCACATGCACAAAAACTTCCTCTTTCATTCTATTCATGGCTTGGAGACAAAAGCTTGGTAATGGCTTCACTTTTTCTTCCTTTTCTTCTTACTTTTCTATGTTTTTGCCCTGCTTCTTTGACATGTTTACTCGGTCTCCACTCCTTAGCCACGACCATCACTTCCAACATCTCATCCCTGCCACCATCATCGACATACCCTTCTGATTTGACCAGGCCGTGCCGCTCCATGATGAACAACTCCACAAAAACTATGCAGCATGCCTTGGAAACATGTTAACCGACCACTTTTGCCTTCACCACTTCATTTTTCGCCACAACCACCACCTTAGGCCACAACCAAAACTTCTTCCTAGACCCTTACTCACCCCTCCAGCAACTTACCAGACCCATTCTCCACTGGCCGAGCCCATACACCCCATGGCCGAGCCTCCTTGTTGAACCTAACCATGCTTTTAGCCTAAAACCTCTTCACATTCTACCTTGTACCTTCCTCCCCATGTTCTAACCCCCAGACCGTGCATTTTGTAACGCCCTACCACGAGACCCATATTAACAAAGAGCATTACTGGGTAATACTGTCTGCTAATGCAGAGAATAGGGCTGGACAGGAGCAACCATCTATAGCCTTGTCTTAAATATCTATTGAATACGTCGACAAGGCCATTTTTTTTCCTCTTATCTCAGTGGATCGACATATCCAATAAATACTTAATACAAAGCCATAGGTGGCTATAGGATCTATCAGAACAAAATACAATAACTCAAACGTAAAACACATCACAGAACAATAGATAATTCCATGGATACACACATACACAGATACATCACAAAGTATACAAAATGATACATCACATATGTGGTATGACGACCATAGTACAAACACGAGTCAGAAGAATGTATATATCAGAGTAGCAAATCTAAAAGGACTACACAAAAAGCTATAACATAAAGAGCTAGCAGAATAGTCCATGCAGAAGCAGAATATGCTAAGTCCAAAAGTTCCTAACCTGAAACACCTCGGTCTGACCCGAGTATAAAATACACGGGTCAGTCTAGCTAAACGAATCAGTAAAAGGTGATAGTGGAATAATAGAGCATAAGAGCATAGTGATATTCTTCTTAAACAAGAAGAAACAATAAGAAAGCAGACTATAGTCATATGGAGGATACAAAACAAGTATGGCATATATGGTTATACTAGGTGATAAAACACTATTGCTTCAATAAGCATAAAACACAAAATCTCATCAATCGCTAATATGTAGAATGCCTCATATAATCGGCAATCATCAATCAATAAGAATGGTTTAGGGAATAGCAAAATGTTAACTCTTAAAAGAGTAATTCCCAAACATGCCATATCGACAACTCCAAGGAAAACATAAGAAAAAGTCATCTCGACATAATCCATAAGACAAACGTTGACAAAGAGATAAAAATCTCATACAACGCCAAATCTCAAAAATAGCGCCAATAGGCAATCTCAATATATATACGCCAAAAGGCAAATCTCAACACGCAAGTGTAGGCAATGAAAATCTCAAATGAACTCCCAAGAGTCCAAAAATCCCAAAGTAATCGCCACCGAATGGTTCAAATGACCGATTCCAAAATGACGACACACAAGGGTAAAAATCATCTCAAAAAGGTTTTGCACGTGCTAATTTTGCCGAGTACTGTTTCACATAATAGGTACCTCGCCTAAAGGCAAACGTCAAAAGACAAATACGCCGCAATGACAAATACACCGCAATGACAAACGTTCGAGACAAATACGCCGCAATGGCAAATGTCCGAAGACAAATACGCCGCAATGGAAAATGACCCGAAGGTCCAGTACTGGCACGCGAACAGGCAAATGTGTCACAAACTCTCGGAAAGGAACCCGAAAAGTGTTAACGTGTGTCCTATACCACCCGTTCGCACTAAACGGTTTCTAACCGCTAGTAAATTTCACACTCAAAGCAGTAAAAGGTTCACCTCATATCATCGGTAAACTAGACCCGTAGGCCAAAACGATCAAACGGACAAGTTAGGAATTAACCGAAAGGATAAATGCGCGTATCCCATACTACGCGTTTTACCCAAACGTTTAACTTTCCTTCTCATTCGCTCGACAGTGCAAAAACATGTAATTTTTATAGAAAATAATTTACCTCGAAAATAAGCTTTTAAAACTGATTTCGAAAACCATTTGGAAACCATATTTGAAAATTTCCCTTATTATGAGGAACAAATAGGTTTTATACTTGAAAATACTTTAAAATATTATATAATAATTATTTTTAAATCCGCTAAATTTTAAAAATCATTTCAAAAAGAATTGGAGAAAACCGTGCTCGAAAACGACCAAAAACAAGCAAAATTCCACTAAAACCGAAATTCAAATTTAAATTCAAATAATTCAAAATTTGAATTTTGAATTCATCAAAACTGAGCTAACCAATTGATAGGCATCATAGCCCTCAAATACTTCAAAAATATCACAAAAACAAAAGAATGTCAAAAATCAGACGGAAAAAGGACATAAAAGCACTTGGCCAAAATAGTACCCCGGTCTAAAATCTTCTCTGGGTTCAACTTTCAGACATAAAACAGGCGGCCGAACGATCTTTGATTCGTATGAAAATTAGTATGCATAAATTAGAAAACTTTGTCTTTCAAACAAAAAAAGAATCAATGAATTCCAAAAGAAAGTGAAAAACTTATGATGTCACATACATGGACTCAGACCATGTTTGTAGTAGTTCAACAAGGATGTGCCCAGGCTTAAAATCAACTCTGGGTTCAAGTTCCTGCCATAAAACTGAGGAACAAATGACATCAGATTGAGCTCAAAATTGGTATGCATGTAGTCGGGAACTTCCTATCTTAAATGAAAGAAGAATCATGCAATTTGGATAAAATTTGAGAAAGATATGATGTCTTAAAATTGAGCCCAGACAGGGTTTTCACTGTAAAAATCTGGGCAAAAACATGCTCCGGACCAAAGTTCGACAGCATATTTATATAATCTACATCGATCAAAATAATCTAAAAATTGGTGAGCTTATAGTATAAAACTCAATCTTTCAAACAAAAAAAGAATCACCCAATTTCATTAAGAAATGAAAGAGTTATGACATCGCAAACATGTACTCGGGCCATGTTTGCAGCAACTCTGAACACAAATGTTCAGGTAAATTTCAAGCTGTGCATTGATTTTGCAGCAAGGATTTCTGGTATCAAACGAATATGTTTTGCAATTAAATTTTGCATATATATACTACAACATATGAACTATCAATAGAAGAAAATCCGGCAGCATTTCGTTGCAGGAATTGAGAGAAAATTTCATGCAAAGTGACACCCAAACTCAGTTTTTACAGCAACAAAAACATCAACAAAATCAATATTTTCAAACACTTATTGCATATATTTTTGCATTTGAAGCTTTGCTTCAGCTAGATATTGTGAGTTATTAACTCACCTATGCAAATATAAAGACCAAAGTTTGGAGAATTGAAGAAAGTTGAAGGCTTTTTGCTTGACTCTAGCCTCTAGGAACCTGTAGAACAAAAGAAAACGACATGCAAGAAGAATTCAACCCTAAATTAGAAAACCCATTTTTCAAATTAGGATTTTGCTGAAATTATAGGGTTTTGGAGTTGATTACCTTTTGAATTGTCACTCTAGATTGAAAGAGATTGCTATTTATTGAATTTAATTGAAGAAATCTATTTGGATTTTGAATTTGATGGAATGGGTTCTATGTTTGCTTACTGGAGGAAGAAGAAGAGGAGAGTAGCAATGTACGTCCAGTTTTTTTTTTCCTCACATCTTTCTCATTTCTGAATTTAGTGCACTAATGGGCTTTTGGACCAAAATTGGAGTTAGAGAAAATAAATTAGGCTAAATGATTAACTAACATATGAACTTATGTACATATACAACATACAAAATGCATTTTCACCATATTTACATATAAGAAAAATATGAAAACTTGTATACATACAAAATAAAACATTTTCTATCATATAGAAAGATTAATTTTTATTTTTAAATATTTTTTTATTTTTAAATTCCTTTATTTAACAAAAATGCACTATTTACTCAAATAAATGAATAAAACCATGTTTTTAACTCCTAAAATTCCATAAAATTTATTTTATCGCTTAGAAAAATACTTCAAACCATTTCAAAACATTATCTATAGACAAAACTTATTTTTAACCCAATTTTCACTTTTTATTTCAATAAACAACCTTTAAATATCAAATACTTCCTTTAAAAATTATTAAAAGAAGTAATTGGCCATAATTAATAAAATTATTGCAATTTCTCTAAATAAAAAAAATATTTTCCACTCGTTATTAACCCCAAACAAACAAAACAAAGCTTTTAAACTTTATTTTCAGATTTTACTTCCCAAAAATTCATTGTTTATTCCAAATAAGCAATTTAAAATCTCCAAATCTTGTTTTAGTTCACAATATTAAATCATAACTGCCGTTATAATTTAATATTTACAGGTAATCTCCAAAACCAAGGTTGTTACAACTCCTCCCCTTAACAAAATTGCGTCCTCGCAATTTCTAGAGAAGAATTTGTATTCAACACACTTATTTCATCAATCAAAAGAAAGATAGACAAGCTCGAGTTTAAAAAATTTCCTCTCAACTCAAATTCATAGAAGACCAAGATAAAATTGCTCGATAAATTCTATAATCTCCTAAATTTATTTGTTGGGATTAGCAGACTATAAAATTTGTATAAGCAATACCTTATGATTTCGAAGGCCTCTCACCTTCAGAACAAGAACACAACAGAATGCTACCCAAAGGATCAATCCAGTGAGATTGATTTTTAGGAATTTTCCCGAATAGAGTCGGGATTTAGCTCAACTTTTATCCTGGACTCTAATCAATAAGTTAGTTATCATCATGACTCTCCATGTGCCATTACGGAAAGAACCACACCAACTTAAGTTTGACAACAAGAGAGGTAAGAGAATTCGATGAGCGGTAGTTTCTACAAAGGCCACCAGACTCAAGTGACCGCATATTGCACGATGTTAGATAATGGCTCAAAGACAAAACAAACTCAAAGAATGTTATTCTTATGTTACAAAAAAAACATTTGTAAGGTTTCAAAAACCTAATTTCTTTAAAATCAAATTCTCAAACTTCAATGTTCTGAAAATTTTCAAGTTTTCTTACAAATGTCAAATTTATTCTCAAAACTCTTTATTTAAAGTGAATAAAATGTTTTACCCATAGATTCTACCATAATATATTTCAGTTTGAAATATATACTTTCATACAAAACATCAACCAAATTATATTCACAAAATAGATAGAATGCACTTAACTAATAAGAAAACAAGTTGTTTCAAAATAAAAACCTTCTGTAAGATCTTAAATTTTGACCTAGAATAACTCAAAATCTGAAAATATTTATAAAATAAAAGTTGTTCTACTAATTCTATGCTTTCTAGCCATATAAAGATCATCTAAATTAGATTTACGGTTTGAAAGTTATGCTAGATTTATTTTCATCTCAATCTTAGAAATTTCTTAAGAGGATAGAAATGTCTACCCACTTTCAATCCCATTTTAGGCTCAGTAAAAGGAAAAATCTTTAAAGTGGTAAAAAGAAACTTTATAGCTTACTGAAAGCTCTTTCATTTACAAAATGATTGAACTCATTTGGAGTATAAATCCCAAGTTATCGCTGTTTTAGTACAGCACTTTTCCAAACAAAATTTCAGTTTTTAAATCAATCTAAAATTTGAAATTTTCCCAAACCATTTTAATCCCAAGCTACATTTTCAAACAAGCTTTTTGCTATATCATTTATTAAATGATCTTCTTTTTGCCAAAAAAAATCTAAGATATGTAAAATTATGATCAACTTTATGTAATCACATTCATTACTTTTCAAAATCTAGCTTTAAAACAATTAACTATGAAAACTCATTTTGGAAGAGATAACTAATCTATTTCATTATCATGAGATTATTATTGATTATCCACCAAATAAATTTTTGGGATATATATATATATATATATGTAAAGTTAAAATTATTCTCAAATATAAAATTGTTATACTACATAAATTGTTCGTTTATCAAAACAATCCAAATTCACATTTCCACTCGTCATAAAAATGAAATTCACATCTAATTATCAACATAAAACTAATTAAAATTTATAATTAATTCAAACTTGTTTTTAGAAGAATTTTGCAATTCCAAACCAACAAGTTTTTAATACCATTTAAGTTTAAAACAAAAACTAGCTCACAAATTTATACTAAATGTTCTAAACTAACACTTCTTTATTTTCTCTTAAGATAGAGTTTTAAATCGTACTATCTATATTTTTTTTCCAAACAACCAATTACCAAAACACATTTAAAGTCATCAAATTTAGCTTTGAACAAAAATATTTAATTTCTATTCCAATATTCTCTAACCAATGTATTATTTTATCTCGAATACATCATGTTATTAGTCAAAGCATCATATGATTTCTAATTAAGACATATACTTAATTAGAATTAATTTACTTTACTTAATCAAATCATCATAAGATGTCATTATTTAAATTCCAATAGGTTGTACTTATACAACCAATTAAAACATAATCATATTTAATTTGTTTTCAATTTTTACTTATTACAACTAAATTTACCGTGTCTGACTGTCTCATCATAGCGTTTAGGAAATTCCTATCGATAACATTGGCCAAATGCATCGACCAGAATTCTTAAAGCACTAGACGGACAACCCAACACAAAAATTCATTTTCTTTAAAAAGAAATACCCTATATATATTACTCAAAATATTCTTTGTTTTTCCCAAAAACAAAGACCAATTTCTCTTAGAAACATATCTTCAATTTTTGAAATTTTGAAAACACAATTTAGTACTTGTTCTCAAAATCAAGGAATACAAATAAAGCTCATCGAGATATTCCTAGAATACTCGATCCTCAAGATTGATGCAATATACTGGAGTGTTCATTATTCCGATGGTATAATGAACCACTCAAAAGACTCATAACGAGTGTATAATGCGGTAAGAGTAATGCTATCCTCCGTGACTCGTAGCTCTTGGAAAATCGGTGTAAGGTCAAACCGAGGAATGACTTTTGTATGAATATACGCTTATATGTTTTTGTTTGATGATAATAAACATATATATTCATTTAAATGTATTTGGTAATGTACTATTTTGTTTTTCATAGAATTAAATAAATATTTGTTGAATAAAACAAGTTACACAGAATTTGAATTCAAACAGAAATTTTATTCAAACAAATATTCATTACAATCTTGAATAGTACAATTTCAAGCTCTCACTATACATATACATTTTTGAATACATCAGATTTCATATTTACATTAATAACCTCACTACATATCACTCACACTCGTATTTTGTCTTTAACTGCATTCCAGTTTGAATAAAACATCTGAGCAATCTGCAAAAATATTCACTAACGCGGTAAAATTGAAAAAGAAATATTTTTACAATATAAAATGAAACATGACTTTTGAAAATATGATTTGCCTCAGTTATTTGGGTTGTTCGTCATCATTTACATTTTGAATTCATCGTACACGAACAGTGTGACATGCATAGTGTATCACTGTACATGCCACTAGGCCGTGCACATTGATATACACTTGATCGATTTACAGGGACAGGTGAGCACAGGTCAAACCCAAATGAAAAGCCGGGTTCAACACACATGCAATATATTAAAAATCACGACATGAGCACAAGGTCAAACCCGAGTTTTGAAACTGGGTTCAACACAAGGCAACATAACATGAATGCAACGAAGACCAAAAGCAAAATGGACTGCGTACACAAGATGCAGACACGAACAATATGAACAAACTCAACAATGAAAGTTCAAGTCAGATCAACAACAACATGGAACTATGCAAGACCAGAGTAGTACAGTATGCACAAAGGCATTGCAACTGCCACAAGATACAGTAATGCAACAGTGACCAACCAAAGGATCAAGTAAATCAAAGTGTGCAACTCGAGAACATACACAAGTGCAGACCAAATGCACATGTCAACAGCAACAACACAGCATCAATAATACATGAATGTCAAAGGCAATACACAAGTGGATAGTGCAGACGATAGTCAAGATCACACAAGCAAATGTCCAAACAACAAACATCACAGCACATGCACATCAACCAAACAGTGGAAAATGAAGTACAGTATGAAAACATGAGTGGAATACTTGCAACAGAAAATCAAAGCATCATGAACATACACCAATGACCAAGCTACAAGTATGGCAGTGAAACTCAAACAAGGCAGACCACAAAGAAAAGCCACCAAGACCACAAGTATACTACACCAACTAGAATGGATGAGTGATACAAGTCAGAGCAACAAAATCATCACAATGAAGACCGCTATGCAGTGTACAGTAAATGCACAAGCATGATACAAATACCAGAGATACAAATGCAAGACAGTAACATGCAGTTTTGCAGTGATACAAGTGCAACACAGTGGCAACGTCAAGTTCAAGGCCAGAATGAAGACAATATCACCAACTCAGATGGTCAGAGGCGTAGTATACAGAGGACACAACAGACCAATTCCAAATGCATCAGTGATCACAAGTACAAGATCAACACAGCAGTCTCAAGTGACACAGTTGCAAACGACATGAATGTCACAAGTAACAGTATGGTTCAATGTCACGAGCATGAACAACCCAGTATGGAAAATGAATGGAGCAATGAGCAAGTGTAACAGAATGGATGCAGCGATACCAAATGAAACAATGAACAGTGAATAGGATGGCAATGTTGAATGCATGAATAAGTGAATCAGTGCATAAGTGACAACAGAATATAAATTGAAGTTCATAATAAACCGACCAGAGAAGATGACCAGAGAAAAAAGTTCAACAGTACAGAGAAATTCACAAACTTGAAGTGCAGTGATACATGGAATCACAAATTCAAGTTAAACCATCCAGAGTAGTTATGGTCATGGAATCAAAACAGCGACGTGATGAACAAGTGTGTGTACAATTTGAAAAATTCAAATTCGTATATTTGAAAATAGGAAAGTCAAGCAAATTAAAAAGAGGAAAGTTTTTGCCTTTAGATTTAAGGAAAATCGAACGCGTGAAAATCAAAGATGTGCGCATCAGGCAATTAAGAATTTAGGAAAGTATCAAGTTATTTCGAACAAAATCAAGTGTCATGAATTCATATAAATACCAAACCCCAATCATCATCATGGGCATCCAGTTCAATCAAGCATTTTAACCAGCAAACGAAAGAAAAATTACATACCGCAATTTAACGAACTCGGTCAACAAAGGAGCAGTTGTGAACAAGTAATGCCACAAGAGAATCGATCATCAGAGAGCCGCAAACAAGAGTATTGAATCAGAAACGAACTCGTCAAAGCAACCAGAGAGAAAGCCTTAATTTTCGCAAGAGCAAAAGCCCCAATTCAACCGAGTCGCCATTGCCAAGAGGATCGGCAGCAATTAAAAGAGAACGGGATTGAGAAAGAAAAGGGGTCGGCCTTATTTGTTAAAAAAAAGGGGCTTTAATTATTTAGGGTTTTAATTAAAGGGGTCTTCTTTATTTTTATTTTGATCAAAAATTGTAGAGTCAAAGTTCGTATTTTAATTTTTGCTCCTGGTTTTAATTTTGAAGCCTGTTTTTTTTTCAAGTCAAAGAATTTGTAAATCACCACCTATGTTGTAGGTAGTGTCAGATTGTTTAGTTAGAATTAGTTCAGTGAGCAGGGTGTGCGAGTTTGCAAAACTCTATAGGTGGGAGCAGAGTTTGCGAGTAAACGAAACTCTATAGGCGGAGCAGGGTGTGCGAGTCTAGTAGAGTGTTTGTGAGCGGGAGCAAAGGTTTGTGAGTCTAGTAGAGTGTTTGTAAGCGGGATACTGTTTAATTCTAATAGAAATCTGGGAATGCAGCAGTAGGCAGGGGTTGCCGAAGCTGGGTAAATTTTATGTGTGATTTACTTTTCAGCATATTTATTTCTGTAGTTTGTTTCCGTGTTTAATTCGAGAAAATTTGCTATAACCCTATTCACCCACCCCTCTCTAGGGTTAATCTTGATCCTACAAGTGGTATCAGAGCACGGTATTTTTCTTTAACTCTAGAGTCATGAATCCACCAAATAATACTTTTGTTGAGGGTCGTTCCAATATTATCCCTTCTATTTTCGATGGAACAGATTTTTTAAACTGAAAATTGAAAATGGAATTTTATTTAAAATCTGTTAATATTAAATGTTGGGATATTATTGAAAATGGGTGTGATATAACAAATAAGGAAATTCTCTCGATCAATGCTCTTGCTATGCATATATTATATTCTCATATTAATCGTGATAATTTTTATTTCGTCTCTCATTGTGAAAATGCACAGAAAATATGAAAACTCTCGATGCAATATATGGTGCAAAAGTCAACAATAATGAGATGTCCTCCACAACCAACTCAGCTAAAGAAATGTACTTAACAGGATTGGTAAATAGCAGTTGTGATGAGGATGATGATGATGGAGCAGCCGAGCTGGCATTACAAATGACGTAATTCAAAAGGAGGAACCGCAAATACGGAAATCCAGCTCTAAATCAAAAATTCAAAAACAGAGAGCACAATATGAAGCCAAGCGAGGTATCAAAACTCACTCACTCAGAATTACTTATTTATTTCCACGAAGTGAATGGCTGTTTTGAACGACTTAGGGAGAAGTATGCCAAACTTGAATCACAAAAAGATACTTTGATAGAATTAAATGAAAAACTCGACAAATTAGTTAAAACCTATCAAAGTAAGATCCCTAAGTGTGATAAGTGTCCAACATTCGAAAAGGAAATTGAAAAATCAGAAATCAATATAAAATCACTTGAAAATGAAATTCTGATTTTAAAAGAGAATGAAATTACTAGGAGAGAGAATTCTATTGAAAAGTGCACACAATTGATAAATGAAAATGAATCTCTCAAAACCCAAGTCCAACAATTGCCAATGACTTTAGAAAAATTCTCAAAAAGTGAAAAATCATTGAATATGCTATTAGGAAAGCAAACTGTTAACACAGATAGAAAAGGGCTTGGATATAATCAATCTAAAATTGTTGAAAACAAGATTAATCAAGAAAATTCAATGAGCACAATTTGTAGGAAATATGGACACAATCACAATAATTGTTGGTATAGACCCAAGCATGTGAAAACCATACCAATTTGGGTTCCAAAAGGCACAAATATAAAATCTCTCAAAGTTAAACAAATTTGGGTGCCAAAAGGAACATATGTAAACAGTTTTGCGTCTCCACAAAATTATTTTTCTAAATCTTTTGCCACTAACAACCATGGACCTATAAAAACAAATAGGTCACATAAATCTTTTCTAGTGTAGGTATGGTGGCAGGCTAAGGAACAACAACGGTGTTCTCTGGATTTTGGCTGTTCCAGAAACACAACGGGCAACAAAGCAAAGTTCCTTAGCCTAGTACAAAGGTGACAGAATCACAATGGGCAATCACGTAAAATTATCGTAAAGGTAAAACAGGTGAAGGTATATTTCTGTGATAATCTGCACCGTATTCTGAATGAAATCAGCCAATATTGAGATGATTGTAGAAATGATAATTTTTGATTCTGACTTGTTCAACATGCTGGCTCTATATTCACGGTTTTCTGATTGTTTACATGGCTTCAATTCAAATCCAAAGAATGTCATCTAAATTGTTGCTAAAATTGTGTTTGAAATTTTTGATGCACACTTCATGGTCTGGTTTATCAATTTTAGTTAGTGATATTTTGGATTGAAAGAGAAATTCAGACGTAGATTACACTGGTAATATAGTTGATAGAAAAATTACTAGTGGAACGTGATTAATCTTTGAAACATTCATTTGCTGCATCATTTTTCATAGAAAATATCTGCATATTTTTCATTTTAAATAATTTTCATTTAGCAGAATTTTTTTTTATATAACCCCTTAGAGAAAATAATTGTTTGACCATATTTTCAGAATAGTCATGTCTATTTGATTTTAAATGACAAACTTTGACTAATCTGACTCCCTACTAATTATCAAAAAGATAAATAGTGATTGAAAAGGTGATAAGTGTTGATATTTAACATACATTACTCAAGAGAGTATATTTGGAAAATTCCTTTAGGAATTAAAACAAGAATTATAAAACTTTTTGTTGGGTAAAGATTCCATGACCATTTCTATATCTATCATTATTTCTATCGACCATGGTTTATCAGATATTCAATATAGTTTGTCGATATGTGGTACTATAATCAGGAATCATTTGTTTTTCATGTCACATTTTTTATTAAAATAAATAAATATCCAAAGTATTCACTCTCATTTAAAAGTCCTCACGGTTATGCATGGGTGAATTACTTGGATTTTTGATTATGTGCTTCCATGCTCATTTAAAAGTCCTTACGGTTATGTATGTATGGAACGCATATCAAAATTAATTGATTTAATAGCCAAGTTGATTCTAATCCCATTTAAAAGTCCTCACGGTCATGCGTGGTTAGAAGATACTTGATTTCATTTTTTAAAAATTAATTTGGAATACTACTAATCTCATTTAAAAGTTCTAACGGTTATGCATGATTAGTAGATATTCAAATTCCTGATATAAATGTACCAAAAGTTGATACAATTGTATGATTTTATATTAGAACATCATATCCATCATTTCTAAAAGTGGAATATGCGCCTAACAAGGGCAGTTATGGTTTTTGTTTGATTCTTATTGGAGCTTAATATTTATATTCAATTTGAGTTTAATGTTGGATTAATATTGATCACTTAATCTCTATTTTTCTCTAACACTATTATTCTTTTGCTGATAACAAAAGGGGGAGAGAAATGTTAAGGTTTTGTCAAATAGAATCAAGCAAAGGTCAAATAATTTTCCATTTGCATCTAGGCTCATTCGAATATATTTCTATTTGTATGCACATATGTAGGGGGAGCATCATGTAGAGAGGAAGCATATAAATAGGGGGAGCAACTAGAGTATATCATTGATCAAATACATTTAACATGGTCAAAATCTTAAATATATGTTTGTTATCATCAAAAGGGGGAGATTGTATGAATATACGCTTATATGTTTTTGTTTGATGATAATAAACATATATATTCATTTAAATGTATTTGGTAATGTACTATTTTGTTTTTCATAGAATTAAATAAATATTTTTTAAATAAAACAAGTTACACAGAATTTGAATTCAACAGAAATTTTATTCAAACAAATATTTATTACAATCTTGAATAGTACAATTTCAAGCTCTCGCTATACATATACATTTTTGAATACATCACGATTTCATATTTACATTAGTAACCTCACTACATATCACTCACACTCATATTTAGTCTTTAACTGCATTCCAGTTTGAATCCAGCATCTGAGCAATCTGCAAAAATATTCACTAACGTAGTAAAATTGAAAAAGAAATATTTTTGCAATATAAAATGAAATATGACTTTTGAAAATATGATTTGCCTCAGTTATTTGGGTTGTTCGTCATCATTTACATTTTGAATTCATCATACACGAACAGTGTGACATGCACAGTGTATCACTGTACATGCCACTAGGCCGTGCATATCGATATACACTTGATCGATTTACAGGGACAGGTGAGCACAGGTCAAACCCAAATAAAAAGCCGGGTTCAACACACATGCAATATATTCAAAATCACGACACGGGCACATGGTCAAACCCGAGTTTTGAAACTGGGTTCAACACAAGGCAACATGACATGAATGCAATGAAGACCAACAGCAAAATGGACTGCATACACAAGATGCAGACATGAACAATATGAACAAACTCAACAATGAAAGTTCAAGTCAGATCAACAGCAACATGGAACTATGCAAGACCAGAGTAGTACAGTATGCACAAAGGCATAGCAACTGCCACAAGATACAGTAATGCAACATTGACCAACCAAAGGATCAGGTAAATCAAAGTGGTCAACTCAAGAACATACACAAGTGCAGACCAAATGCACATGTCAACAGCAACACCACAGCATCAATAATACATGGATGTCAAAGGCAATACACAAGTGGACAGTGCAGACAATAGTCAAGATCACACAAGCAAATGTCCAAACAACAAACATCACAGCACATGCACATCAACCAAACAGTGGCAAATGAAGTACAGTATGCAAACATGAGTGGAATACTTGCAACAGAAAATCAAAGCATCATGAACATACACTAATGACCAAGCTACAAGTATGGCAGTGAAACTCAAACAAGGCAGACCACAAAGAAAAGCCACCAAGACCACAAGTATACTACGCCAACCAAAATGGATGAGTGATACAAGTCAGAGCAACAAAATCATCACAATGAAGACCACTATGCAGTGTACAGTAAATGCACAAGCATGATACAAATACCAGAGATACAAATGCAAGACAGTAACATGCAGTTTTGCAGTGATACAAATGCAACACATTGGAAACGTCAAGTTCAAGGCCAGAATGAAGACAATATCACCAACTCAGATGGTCAGAGCCGTAGTATACAGAGGACACAACAGACCAATTCCAAATGCATCAGTGATCACAAGTATAAGATCAACACAGCCGTCTCAAGTGATACAGTTGCAAACGACATGAATGTCACAAGTAACAATATGGTTCAATGTCACGAGCATGAACAACCCAGTATGGAAAATGAGTGGAGCAATGAGCAAGTGTAACAGAATGGATGCAGCGATACCAAATGAAATAATGAACAGTGAATAGCATGGCAATGTTGAATGCATGAATAAGTGAATCAGTGCATAAGTGACTACAGAATATAAATTGAAGTTCATAATAAACCGACCAGAGAAGATGGCCAGAGAACAAAGTTCAACAGTACAGAGAAATTCACAAACTTGAAGTGCAGTGATACATGGAATCACAAATTCAAGTTAAACCATCCAGAGCAGTTATGGTCACGGAATCAAAACAGCGACATGATGAACAAGTGTGTGTACAATTTGAAAAAGTCAAATTCGTATATTTGAAAATAGGAAAGTCAAGCAAATTAAAAAGAGGAAAGTTTCTGCCTTTCTATTCAAGGAAAATCGAACGCGTGAAAATCAAAGACGTGCACATCGGGCAATTAAGAATTTAGGAAAGTATCAAGTTAATTCGAACAAAATCAAGTGTCACGAATTCATATAAATACCAAACCCCAATCATTATCATGGGCATCGAGTTCAATCAAGCATTTTAACCAGCAAACAAAAGAAAAATTACATACCGCAATTTAACGAACTCGGTCAACAAAGGAGCAGTTGCGAACGAGTAAAGCCACAAGAGAATCGATCGTCACAGAGCCGCAAACAAGAGTATTGAATCAGAAACAAACTCGTCAAAGCAACCAGAGAGAAAGCCCTAATTCCGCAAGAGCAAAAGCCTCAATTCAACCGAGTCGCCATTGCCAAGAGGATCGGCAGCAATTAAAAGAGAACGGGCTTGAGAAAGAAAAGGGGTCGGCCTTTTTTGTTAAAAAAAAGGGGCTTTAGTTATTTTAGGGTTTTAATTAAATGGGTTTTCTTTATTTTTATTTTGAGCAAAAATTGTAGAGTCAAAGTTCGTATTTTAATTTTTGCTCCTGGTTTTAATTTTGAAGTCTGTTTTTTTTCAAGTCAAAGAATTTGTAAATCACCAACTAGGTTGTAGGTAGTGTCAGATTGTCTAGTTAGAATTAGTTCAGTGAGCAGGGTGTGCGAGTTTGCAAAACTCTATAGGTGGGAGCAGAGTTTGCGAGTAAACGAAACTCTATAGGCGTAGCAGGGTGTGCGAGTCTAGTAGAGTGTTTGTGAGCGGGAGCAAAGGTTTGCGAGTCTAGTAGAGTGTTTGTAAGGGGATACTGTTTAATTCTAATAGAAATCTGGGAATGCAGCAGTAGGCAAGGGTTGCCGAAGCTGGGTAAATTTTGTGTGTGATTTACTTTTCAGTATATTTATTTCTGCAGTTTGTTTCCTTGTTTAATTCGAGAAAATTTGCTATAACCCTATTCACCCCCCTCTAGGGTTAATCTAGATCCTACAACTTTAGCACGACATAATAGATTAAAAAGAGAGAAATGAGGTATAAGAGCAAGGTTAAGTTATCTTCTCGGATGACAAGAAGATCACTAACAACATATCATTACTTTGAGTGAAGAAATTTTACAAAGTATCAACAATTGAGTATCCATAGAGGATATCTCAAAAGGAGGCAAGAACGACAACATCAGTTAAATTTAGTGAATCACCGGAATTCCCTAGTGGACATCCTCATGGGAGGATGACCGAGAAGCTAAGAACCAGGAATGAAGTCAACACAATATTCGATTGCCCGATTGGGTGTCATACCTGAAACGGACTCACTGAAATCAAGAGAGTCACAGTGACTGGAATTCGAGATATATCATCAACATCTTGAATCTCAAGAGTGAATACAGAAACTTCGGAATCATCATTAACATTACGAAGGACAAGAAGCAACAATCATCCAAATAAGGATACTTCATATAGGATTTTTAGAATTACAGAATATGGCTTGACAATAGGCAAGCCACTTCATCTCAAAAACCCCAAACTCCAAACAGAAAATGGCATGCTAATTCGCACGAAAAGGTAAGCTATAAGCAACAATTCTAAATCCCCATAGATCATTCCAAATATTGCGGATCCCCTTAATAGGACTCACAATCCTTACAAAAGAATAAGAAAAGAACATCCAAAAACATCAACAAACTCCTCCGATAAGGATGGGTGTCAAGCACTCGTATTGAAGAGGACTCGAATAAAACAATCACAATTAGGATTACTCCTAAGATAGGATATTATAAATTCTATTATGGAATACTACGGAATAAAATATATTTCTAGACATATCCAAAACTTCTATCTCAAAGGACACGAAAAAGTATAGGACACGATGATAAAGGGATTCGCAACACCTGTATAACACTTAGATGTACCGTAATATGCGTTTATGTTCTGTGTTTATCATATTTTGTTCTGAATTTAGCTCTGATACCAAGCTCTAACGCCCCACCCCGAGACCCACATTAACAAAGAGCATTATTGGGTAATACTGTCTGCTAATGCAGAGAATAGGGCTGGACAGGAGCGACCATCTATAGCCTTGTCTTAAATATCTATTGAATACTTCGACAAGGCCATTTTTTTCCTCTTATCTCAGTGGATCGACATATCCAATAAATACTTAATACAAAGCCATAGGTGGCTATAGGATCTATCAGAACAAAATACAATAACTCAAATGTAAAACACATCACAGAAAAATAGATAATTCCATAGGTACACACATACACAGATACATCACAAAGTATACAAAATGATACATCACATATGTGGTATGGCGACCACAGTACAAACACGAGTCAAAAGAATATATATATATATCAGAGTAGCAAATCTAAAAGGACTACACAAAAAGCTATAACAAAATGAGCTAGCAGAATAGTCCATGCAGAAGCAGAATATGCTAAGTCCAAAAGTTCCTAACCTGAAACACCTCGGTCTGACCCGAGTATAAAATACACGGGTCAGTCTAGCTAAACGGATCAGTAAAAGGTGATAGTAGAATAATAGAGCATAAGAGCATAGTGATATTCTTCTTAAACAAGAAGAAACCATAAGAAAGCAGACTATAGTCATATGGAGGATACAGAACAAGTATGGCATATATGGTTATACTAGGTGATAAAACACTATTGCTTCAATAAGCATAAAACACAAAATCTCATCAATCGCTAATATATAGCATGCCTCATATAATCGGCAATCATAAATCAATAAGAATAGTTTAGGGAATAGCAAAATGTTAACTCCTAAAAGAGTAATTCCCAAACCCGCCATATCGACAACTCCAAGGAAAACATAAGCAAAAGTCATCTCGACATAAGCCATAAGGAAAATGTCGACAAAGAGATAAAAATCTCATACAACGCCAAAAGGCAAATCTCAAAAATAGCGCCAATAGGCAATCTCAATATATATACGCCAAAAGGCAAATCTCAACACGCCAGTGTAGGCAATAAAAATCTCAAATGAACTCCCAAGAGTCCAAAAATCCCAAAGTAATCGCCACCGAATGGTTCAAAGGACCGATTCCAAAATGACGACACACAAGGGTAAAAATCATCTCAAAAAGGTTTTGCACGTGCTATTTTTGCCGAGTACTGTTTCACATAATAGGTACCTCGCCTAAAGGCAAACGTCAAAAGACAAATACGCCGCAATGGCAAATATGCTGCAATGGCAAATACGCCGCAATGGAAAACGTCCGAGACAAATATGCCGCAATGGCAAACGTCCGAAGACAAATACACCGCAATGGCAAATGACCCGAAGGTCCAGTACTGGCACGCCAACAGGCAAATGTGTCACAAACTCTCGGAAAGGAACCCGAAAAGTGTTAACGTGTGTCCGATACCACCCGTTATCACTAAACAGTTTACTAACCACTAGTAAATTTCACATTCAAAGTAGTAAAAGGTTCAACTCATATCGTTGGTAAACTAGACCCGTAGGCCAAACCGATCAAACAGACAAGTTAAGAATTAACCGAAAGGATAAATGCACGTATCCCATACTACGCGTTTTACCCAAACGTTTAACTCTCCTTCTCATTCGCTCGATAGTGCAAAAACGTGTATTGTTTATAGAAAATAATTTACCTTGAAAATAAGCTTTTAAAACTGATTTCGAAAACCATTTGGAAACCATATTTGAAAATTTCCCTTATTATAAGGAACAAATAGGTTTTATACTTGAAAATACTTTAAAATATTATATAATAATTATTTTTAAATCCCCTAAATTTTAAAAATCATTTCAAAAAGAATTGGAGAAAACCGTGCTCGAAAACGACAAAAAACAAGCAAAATTCCACTTAAACCGAAATTCAAGTTTAAATTCAAATAATTCAAAATTTGAATTTTGAATTCATCAAAACTGAGCTAACCTATTGATAGGCATCATAGCCCTCAAATACTTCAAAAATATCACAAAAACAAAAGTAAATGTCAAAAATCAGACGGAAAAAAGACATAAAAACACTTAGCCAAAATAGTACCCAGGTCTAAAATCTTCTCTGGGTTCAACTTTCAGACATAAAACAGGTGGCCGAACGATCTTTGATTCATATGAAAATTAGTATGAATAAAGTAGAAAGTTTTGTCTTTCAAACAAAAAAAGAATAAATGAATTCCAAAAGAAAGTGGAAAACTTATGCTGTCACAAACATGGACTCGGACCATGTTTGTAACAGTTCAACAAGGATGTGCCCAGGCTTAAAATCAACTCTGTGTTAAACTTCCAGCCATAAAACCGAGGATCAAGTGACATCAGATTGAGCTCAAAATTGGTGTTCATGTAGTAGGGAACTTCATATCTTAAATGAAAAAGGAATCATGCAATTTGTATAAAATATGAGAAAGATATGATGTCTTAAAATTGAGCCCAGACAGGGTTTTCACTGTAAAAATCTGGGTAAAAACATGCTCCGGACCAAAGTTCGACAGCATATTTCTATAAGCTACATCGATCAAAATGATCTGAAATTTGGTGAGCGTATAGAATAAAACTCAATCTTTCAAACAAAAAAAGAACCACGCAATTTCATTAAGAAATGAAAGATTTATGACATCGCAAACATGTACTCGGGCCATGTTTGCAGCAACTCTGAACACAAATGTTCAGGTAAATTTCAAGCTGTGCGTTGATTTTGCAGCAAGGATTTCTGATATCAAACGAATATGTTTTGCAATGAAATTTTGCAGATATATACTACAACATATGAACTATCCGTAGAAGAAAATCCGGCAGCATTTCATTGCAGGAATTGAGAGAAAATTTCATGCAAAGTGACACCCAAACTCAGGTTTTACAGCAACAAAAACATCAACAAAATCAATATTTTCAAACACTTTATGCATATATTTTTGCATTTGAAGCTTTGCTTAAGCTAGATATTGTGAGTTATTAATTCACCTATGCAAATATAAGGACCAAAGTTTGGAGAATTGAAGAAAGTTGAAGGCTTTTTGCTTGACTCTAGCCTCTAGGAATCTGTAGAACAAAAGAAAACGACATGCAAGAAGAATTCAACCCTAGATTAGAAAACACATTTTTCAAATTAGAATTTTGCTGAAATTATAGGGTTTTGGAGTTGATTACCTTTTGAATTATCACTCTAGATTGAAAGAGATTGCTATTTATTGAATTTAATTGAAGAAATCTAGTTGGATTTTGAATTTGATGGAATGGGTTCTATGTTTGCTTACTAGAGGAAGAAGAAGAGGAGAGTAGCAATGTACGTACATTTTTTTTTCTCACATCTTTCCCATTTCTGAATTTAGTGCACTAATTGGCTTTTGGACCCAAATTGGAGTTAGAGAAAATAAATTAGGCTAAATAATTAACTAACATATGAACTTATGTACATATACAACATACAAAATGCATTTTCTCCATATTTACACATAAGAAAAATATGAAAACTTGTATACATGAAAAATAAAACATTTTCTATCATATAAAAAGATTATTTTTTATTTTTAAATATTTTTTATTATTAAATTCCTTTATTTAACAAAAATACACTATTTACTCAAATAAATGAATAAAACCATGTTTTTAACTCCAAAAATTCCACAAAATTTATTTTATCACTTAGAAAAATACTTCAAACCATTTCAAAACATTATTTATAGCCAAAACTGACTTTTAACTCAATTTTCATTTTTTATTTCAATAAACAACCTCTAAAAATCAAATACTTCTTTTTAAAAATTATTAAAAGAAGTAATTGGCAATAATTAATAAAATTATTGCAATTTCTCTAAATAAAAAATTATTTTCCACTCGTTATTAACCCCAAACAAACAAAATAAAGCTTTTAAACTTTATTTTCATATTTTATTTCCCAAAAGTTCATTGTTTATTCCAAATAAGCAATTTAAAATCTCCAAATCTTGTTTTAGTTCACAATATTAAATCATAACTACCGTTATAATTTAATATTTACAGGTAATCTCCAAAACCAGGGTTGTTACACATTTCTAGGACCCAAACTTGAGCTAAAGCATGTCCAAACCTGAACCAAACTATTTCCTAAGCCGTGCAAGCAAATGTAGAAAGCACGGCAAAGGATTTGACATTCAAATCTCTTTTCATTTATAAGTTACATCATTTCAAAGTATATTGAATTTATGGTTTGTTTTGATTTTTGTTTGGGTTGTAACACAAGATTTGTAGCTTGGATTTGCTCTCCACTCAAGTCCGTAGTCTTATCTCGTGCTTTTGATTCCATTGTGTCATTGGTTTTGTTATCTCTAGCATTTAGAGGTGAGTAAATCTCACACAACACTATATACTTATGCAATTGTGAAGCGACAACATTTGAATGTGTAGAATTATAAATGATGCTATAACTGCTTGTGATTATTTATGTATGATGTTAAACCTGTTAAATTACATGTCATCTCATCTATTACTATTATATGTTGTTAACTGTTCATTTATAGCTGTTTATCGCACTGTAAGTTCCCTTTAGATTAGGTTCGCTATGGATTAGAATGATACATACCCGAACGGACTTTGTAGTCGGGAAAAATCGTTATGGGCTGAAATGATATGCCTGAAAGGTTTTTTTTTTTCTAACTTAGGATTGTGGGTTTGAAACTATAGAACCCGGATTTTTCTTTTTAAACTGCGGATTGAAATGATATTTATACATATCATTTGACCTAGGTTTGAAAACTATATACAGGCCCATGGATATTTTATAAAGTATTCTGAATATTTTAAGTATTCTTAAAAGTGTAAATTTATAAAAATTTGATCTAAATTGGATTTTTAATGTTTATGTAAGAAATTTTGATTTTTGTATATGTTAAAAATGTTGAAAAATTAAATGATTCAATTGAATTTTTGAATATAACTTAAATCTGGAAATTTGTACTTTGGCTTTTAAAATGACATTAAGTTATATAAATAAAATTTTAAGTGATTTAAAATGTAAATTTATGAAATTTGATTTAAATAGATTTTGAAATGTTTTAAAATAAAGAAATTATGATTTTTCTATGATTTAAAAATGTAATTAATGAATGGTTAAATTGGATTATTAAAATATAACTTAAGTTTGGAAATTTGGAATTTGGTTAAAAATGATATTTAAGTTAGAAATAATATGGAAATTTAATTATACTTGGAAAATGGTAAATATGATAATTTGATTTAAATTTGAATTTAAATGATTTAATAAAGTATTATTGATTTTTCTATGAATTAAAATGGTCAAATAAATGAATGCTTAAAAGTGAAATTTTAAAATATAACTTGACTTGGAAATGTGAAATTTGGGGTTTTAATTAAAGATTTAAGTTAATTAAAAAAATGAAAATTTAGTTAAATTTATGAAATGGTAATTTAAGGTTTAAGTGTTGACTTTATTAGTTGAGAAGTGAAGAAAAGGAAATTATACACTTGAATTTGTTAAGTGAAATTATTGAAAATTTGGATTTTTCTGTAAAGGTTACTTTATAAAATCATAAGTTGAAAGAGTATTTTTAATTAACATTTTTGAATGTAAAATTATGATTTTTATAATGTTTAAAGGGTTTAAAATGAAGTTTATTAATTGTTGGAAATACACTAAAATCTGGAAATCACTTTTAATAGCATTCAGAATTGCTACGGTTTCTGGAAATGAACTAAAAGAGCTATTATAGCATTTCTGAAATGCTGTAGTTGAACTAATAGGCTAAAAACTTAACTCAGGTCTATTATAGCATTTCTGTAAATGATGTAGTGGGCTGCTGTCTTTGCTGAAATGAATAAAAACCTTGTTTTGGAACCTGAGCTATTGCAGCATTTTCGGAAATGCTATCTTTGTAGTTTGAACTAAAATTTAACTAAAACTTAGTTTTAACAGCAATTTTTAAGTGATGTCCTTGCTGAATTAAAATGTTTTCAAGTGTAACTTATAACAGCTTTTTCTAAATGCTGCGTAAGGATGAAATTTAAAATGTTTATGGATTTTAACTAAGTAAATAAGCTCATAATGGTTTGAAACTTTGGGAATTGAATACTTAATTTGAAAGTATAATAACTCCACTTTTAAATGGTTCACATGGATTAATTTGATGGAATATAAATCATTTTAAAAGGTGATTTGAAAGGATAATAAATGAATGTTATCTTGAATTTAGAAGGTATTCAAAGTTGAATATTTGGATTTGAACTTATATAATGATTTGAAAATGAAGTTCTGAAAGATACGATATTTTGATACTTAAATGATTTGAAAATGAAGTTCTAAAAGATATGATATTTTGATATTTAAATGATTTGAAAATGAAGTCCTGAAAAATATGATATTTTGATATTTAAATGATTTGAAAAAGAAATTTTGAAAGATATGATAATTTTGATATTATAATGATTTAGAATGAAGTTTTGAAAGGATATGATATTTTAATGTATTAAAATGATTTGAAAATAAGTTTTAAAAGGATATGATAATTTAATGTATTGAAATGGATGGAAAGGACTTGATATTTATTTTGATAAATATTTGAATTTGAAAGATATGGCATGTTGATATATTGAACTGGTTTGGAAATGATTTAATCTTTATTTTGATAAAGATTTGGATTGAAATGATATTTTATTTTGAAGTATAAAATAATATTTTTAAGTTATAACCACTGGTAATAATAACGATTGGTTGGCAAAGAGACCGAGATCGGATATGGGCATACTCTCTGTCTATACCAAAAACCACTTCGACAACCGTGTACGAGGTGTAGATTCCAGAATGAAGTAGGATTGTGGCGACGTTCTTGAGGTATGTTACATGGACCCAACTCCCATGAGTTGGCACAAGGTGGCTAAAACAGGAGCGATCTCTGGCCAAAAAGGGTAGCTCCTTTGGTCGGACTCATTTCTTCGATACCATTCTATTGCTTTTGTGATTGTTTGGGCGACCCTCCGATTTTGGGAATGTGTTTCGAGGCGGGCGTATGTGGCTGTTGCGTTACCACCAGCCCGTGTGTGTAATTGGTATAACTACCCGGGCATTGCCTTGTGTACCGTGTCACCTACCCTATCGAGCCTTTAATATGAGTTTGGTTTTCTCCCATAGCCCATGCGTATCTTCTTGTAGTCTTCCGATCAGGAGATATGTAGATATTGGATGGACTACTGAGACTATTATGTGTCTGAGGCTATATTGGTACCCCGGGATGCTATTTAAAGTAAGTGTATTTTACTATAGACATTATATTAATAGCGCAATATTACTACATAGTAAATACTTTAACGAATCCTTAGAGGATGGGCGGTCCCGAACATCCTTTAAGTTACTTGTACTTTTACTACAGTTCACTTGAGTTGGTTTACATTGTATAAGTATGTTTGTCCAGACTCAAGTGTTTGTATTTTTGTTTATGCTCGGGTCAGCCTGAGTATTGCAGATTGGGATTCCACTTTCTGGAGATTTGAAATCGCTGGAGATTATCTGCTTGTCTAGTTTTATCAATTTCACTTCCACCTATCTTGTTGATCCCAGTATTGTATTCATTTTGTACTTGGTTATCATCTTGAGACTTCTGTTGTGCTCTATTTCTTCTGTTGTATCTTATGTAACTCTGATATATTAACATAGTAGATTCACGAACCACTATTTCTTTTACTTCCACTGCACTATTATTACTCGGTGTTTGTGATCAGTGATTTTTACTTACTGCATATTTTGAGATTTGCCAAATTTTATTTACAACGCGGTATTTTGAGCAATTCAAGTCCGACATGTGTGGATGCAAATGGATGAAAATACCGGGTATTACATTTGGTATCAGAGCTTCGGCTTTGAGGCTAAACTTAGAATATAAGGTAAATTATTTACAGAATCACTTTCGTTCGAGTTTGAATCTTTCCTCTTTGATTCGAATTTCCTTTGAATTTTGGAACGTTCCCGACAGTTTCAAAATCCATTCGTATCCCTCAATATCCATCTTGTTTTTATTCTGGAGTATCCCATAACACCGCTTCGAATAATCTTTTTAGGAAGTCGGCTGTCTCGCCAATTTCAAATCGAATTGTAAAGGGGGAAACTCCTTTACAATTAGCATTGATTCACCATGGATTTATATCTATCTGTGGTTTAGATGCTGATAACTTTTGTTATTCCAAACTCTATCTCTTGAGATTGAATGTAGATTTACCCCAGAAAATCCACATTGACCTTATTCTTTAAGTCACGGTTGACCCGGTTAAGGTTGCCCGCGATTTACTTAAGCTTACCCATCTCCCTACTCTGTTATTTAATCATCTTGTCTTTTGTTTCCAATCTATTCTTCCAAACATTTTGAATTGTACTTGTAAATCTATATTTTGTTTTATATATTGTGTTGTTTTAGTTGCTGATGTTGATTTGAGTTTTCGATCGACTCGTCTGATCAACACTACCGATAGGATTTCTAAAACACTTTGACAGAACAAACTGACACAATATTATTTTAAAATTTTGGTAAATGAAATAAATTTTGATATATAAGTAAATTTATGGAACTTAGTAAATTGATTTAAATTGATTATTTGAAATGATAATACTTGATTTATCATTTATTGTTCTATAAATGAATTTATAAATAGTTGTTTATAAATTGGTTTTGGGAACTGAAATGAATTTAAAATAAGAAATTTGAGAATTTAATTTTCAACAGTTTCAAACCTCGTATCTATGTTTTAAAGTATATTATTTAAAGTATTTTCGAATAAGAATATGTTTCCAAAGAATTTTATAGTTTAAAAATCAGTGCTCTTCTCTTTGATGCTGGGGTATAATTTTGGTGATGACTGCAGCATCTTCGACATTCATTTTCAAGTTTCAAAGTGAAGAGACCGCTCTGTAGTCTTGCTGCAGCTTTGTTTTGGGAAATCAAATTGATTTGAATTTCTAAAATATGACTTGATTTATAATATATATATATATATATATATATATATATATATGATATAAATTTGATTTGATAAATTATGTACTTACATTTATTTATCTCTAAATGGTTTGAAGAAATTGGAAATTTGATTCTTAAATTTTATTTTTAAGAATAATTTCAATTATAAAAAGAAAACCAAAATTTTGGATGAATATTCAAGCATGGAATGATTTAATTGGAATGTTTTATTTGTATAATACAATTGCATTCAAATATAACTTACCTTAATTTCAGAAGTTAATATTGTAATTTGATAATATACAATATTAAAAGATTTTATGAATGAAATTTGGGTGGTTATAATAAATGTTATACACTTAAATTTTAGTTGTAAAATGATTAACAGAAGTAAATATAATAAAGGGTAATTGAATAAGTAGGAATAAAATGATGTTAAAAGAACTAAGAATAAAATAAAGCAGTTATAATAAGTATAAGTATATTTAACATAAGTGATAAATATATTGAGAGGGATAAATTTAATTTTAATTAGGAATAAAGAAGAATTAAATTTATTAAGTACATTATAAGTATAATAAATGATTATTTTTCAAACCCATGGTTTTAAAAATTGTTAATTTAAGATGATTGGATAATAAGATAATGAAATTTGAGATAGTTAAGATTTATTTAACTTGTATAAAAATTTATTTTCTATTTAAGTTGAAATTTCCATGGTTTCAAATTTATTTCCTTATTTTTTTTTTCAATCTATCTTTTGGTTGTCCTTATTATCCTTATCTTGCTACAGACTGGTATAGGCATCTTTCTATAATTCTTATGTTTAGAAATCTTTCTATAATCTTTGATAATCTCTGGTACTCATTTTGAATCCACCTTTTTCGTGCTTTTGTTCTTGATTTTGGAGGATCTTGGAAAGATCATCTCCACCTTGTTAAACTTACCTATAACAACAGTTATCAGGTATAATCTCAATCTACTTGTCACCTTGTCTTAATCTTATTTCATTTCTATCTTTTCTGTGCTTTCCCGTACCTCATTCCTTTTCGGGGACGAAAAGTTTTGAGTGGGGGAGAGTGTAACAACCTTGTATTTTGTAATTATTTTAATTGATATTTAACTTTATTTTATTTATTTAATTTATATAATTTTGTTATTTTAAATATGAACTTTGATTTTGATGTGAATTAGAATTCAAAACAGGATTAAATAGAATATTTTACAAAAAAGTGTATTTTGGTCAATATGGTCAAACTTTGACATTTAAATTTAAAATTTAAAAGTTTGAAATTTTGAATTTTATCTTTTATTATGAAATTAAATAAAATTTTAAGAACATTGCTTTTCGTTTCGTTGAAATCTGATTTATAATGTGAAAGTTATGCCTTTTTAACTATTGTGTGAAATTTGCTGTATTTAACAAAATTGTTTATTTTAAATTATATAAACAATAGTTTATTTGGTCATGTAATGCTCTAATTTATATTTATATGGGTAAATAACATGTATTGTAAATTTTGGTTTTAAATAATTTTTGAAAGTGTAATTGACATTTTCCGGTGTAGGTTGTATTTTGCTTAAAATTTTCTAATTTCCAGTTTCAATTAACTAAAGAAATTCTTTATTTATTTTTCTGTTTTCTCAAGATCTTATTTTATTCTCATTCCCACTTTATTTTATTCCTTATTTATTTCATTTTTTTGACATTTTATTTGTTTTAAAGTGATGTAGGAATTTTTCTGGAGTTAATGGTAATTTTGTTGTAATTTGCATGCCCTGTTTTCAATTTTTAAAACAATTTCTTTAGTTCTTTTTCTATTTTTCTCCAATTTAATTATTTAATTCATTTTAGAAATGATAAATAAATTATTTTATTTTAAAATTTTTCTTTATGATTTTTTTAAAATGAAGTGGATATTTTTCCAAAACCATTGATGATTTAATTGAAATTTTTGAACCCTGTTTTGAATTTTTAAGCAATTTCTTTTATTCGTTTTCTATTTTATTTAAATTTAATTATTTATTTTAATTTTATTTCCCTTTGTTTCATTTTTTAAAATTATTTTCTGAATTATATTTTGTTTTATTTGAATTAAAGAAAAGGAAATATGAAAGGTTTTAAAAGCTTTATTAACTTAAGTCTTTTCGTCTCCATTGTCCATTCATTTGCCATAAACCCGCATTTACTTGCTTTGGCCGTGTATTTTCTTTTGAGTAGTCGTGTATTCTATCATTTCTCATGCAAAAATACTTCCTCTTTCATTTTATCACGGCTTGGAAACAAAAGCTTGATAATGGCTTCACTTTTTTTTCCTTTTCTTCTTACTTTTCTATGTTTTTGCCTTGCTTCTTTGCCTTATTTGCTTGATCTCCACTCCTTGGCCACGACCACCTCCTCCACCATCTCTTACCTTCCACCATCACCCACCTACCCCTCTGATGTGACCAATCTGCACCACTCCATGATGAACAACTCCATAAAAACTACGCATCATGCCTTGAAAACATGCTAACCGACCACTTTTGCCTTCACCACTTCATTTTTCACCACCTCCACCACGTTAGGCCACCACCAACACTTCTTTCCAGACCCCTACCCACCCCTCCATCCCCTGACTAGACCCATACTGCACTGGTCGAGCCCATACAACCCATGGCCGGGCCTCCTTGTTGAACCAAACCATGCTTTTAGCCTAAAACCTCTTCACATTCTACCTTGTAACCTCCTCCCCATGTTCTAATCCCTAGGCCATGCATTTCTAGGACCCAAACCTGAACTGAAGCATGTCCAAACCTGAACAAAACCATTTCCTAAGTTGTGCAAGAAAATCTAGAAAGCAAGGCAAAAGATTTGACATTCAAATCTCTTTTCATTTATAAGTTACAACATTTCAAAGTATATTGAATTTATGGTTTGTTTTGATTTTTTTTGGGTTGTAACACAAGGTTTGTAGCTTCGATTTGCTCTCTACTCAATTCCGTAGTCTTGTGATCATGCTTTTGATTCCGTTGTGTCATTGGTTTTGTTATCTCCAGCATTTAGAGGTGAGTAAATCTCACACGACACTATATACTTATGCAACTGTGAAGCGACAACATTTGAATGTGTAGAATTATAAATGATGATATAACTGCTTGTGATTATTTATGTATGATGTTAAACCTGTTAAATTACATGTCATCTCATCTATTGCTGTTATATGTTGTTAACCGTTCATTTATAGCTGTTTATCACAGTACAAGTTCCTTGTAGATTAGGTTCACTATGGGTTGAAACGATACATACCCGAACGAACTTTAGAATAGGAGAAAATCGTTATGGGCTGAAATGATAGGCCCGAACGGTTTTTATTTATTTTGTTTTAACTTGGGATTGCTCGTTTGAAATGATAGAACACGGATTTTTCTTTTTAAACTACGGATTGAAATGATATATATCTGTATCACTTGACCTAGGTTAGAAAACTATATGCAGGCCCATGGATATTTTATAAAGTACTTTATTTTAAGTATTCTTAAAAGTGCAAATTTATGAAAATTTGATTTAAATTGGATTTCTAGTGTTTAAGTAAGAAATTTTGATATTTCTATAAGTTAAAAATGTTGAATAATTAAATGATTAAATTGAAATTTTGAAATATAACATAAATCTGAAAATTTGGATTTGGCTTTTAAAATGACATTAAGTTATATAAATAAAATTTTAAGTGGTTTAAAATGTAAATTTATGAAATTTTATTTAAAGAGATTTTGAAATGTTTTAAAATAAAGAAATTATGATTTCTCTATGAGTTAAAAATGTAATTAATGAATGGTTAAATTGGATTTTTGAAATATAACTTAAGTTTGGAAATTTGGAATTTGGTTAAAAATGATATTTAAGTTATATAAATAATATGGAAATTTAATTATATTTGGAAAATGGTAAGTATTATGATTTGATTTAAATTTGAATTTAAATGATTTAGTAAAGTATTATTGATTTTTCTATGAATTAAAATAGTCAAATAAATGAACGCTTAAAAGTGAATTTTTAAAATATAACTTGACTTGGAAATGTGAAATTTGGGGTTTTAATTAAATATTAAAGTTAATTAAAAAAAATTGGACATTTAGTTAAATTTGTGAAATGGTAATTTAAACTTTTAGTGTTATGTTTATTTGTTGAAAAGTGAAGAAAAGAAAATTATACACTTGAATTTGTTAAGTGAAATTATTGAAAATTTGGATTTTTCTATAAAGGTTACTTTATAAAATCATAAGCTGAAAGAGTATTTTTAATAAACATTTTAGAATGTAAAAATATGATTTTGATAATGTTTAAAGGGTTTAAAATGAAGTTTATTAATTGTTGGAAATACACTAAAATCTAGAAATCACTTTTAATAGCATTCAGAAGTGCTATGGTTTCTGGAAATGAACTAAAAGAGCTATTATAGCATTTCTGAAATGCTGTAGTTGCTGTAGTTGAACTAATAGGCTAAAACTTGACTCGGGTCTATTACAGCATTTCTGTAAATGTTGTAGCGGGCTGCTGTCTTTGCTAAAATGAATAAAAACCTTGTTTTGAAACCTAGCTATTACAGCATTTCTGGAAATGTTGTCTTTGCTGTTTGAACTAAAATTTAACTAAAACTAAGTTTTTACAGCAGTTTTTAAGTGCTATCTTTGCTGAATTAAAATGTTTTCAAGTGTAACTTATAACAGCTTTTTCTAAATGCTGCGTAAGGCTGAAATTTTAATTGTTTGTGGTTTTTAACTAAGTAAATGAGCTCAGAATGGTTTGAAATATTGGGAATTGAATACTCAATTTGAAAGTATAATAACTCCACTTTTAAATAGTTCAAATGAATTAATTTGACGGAATATAAATCATTTTAAAAGGTGATTTGAAAGGATAATAAATGAATGTTATCTTGAATTTAGAAGGTATTCAAAGTTGAATATTTGGATTTGAACTTATATAATGATTTGAAAATGAAGTTCTAAAAGATATGATATTTTGATATTTAAATGAATTGAAAATGAAGTTTTGAAAGATATGATATTTTGATATTTAAATGATTTGAAAATGAAGTTTTGAAAGATATGATATTTTGATACTAAAATTATTTGAAAATGAAGTTCTGAAAGATATGATATTTTGATACTAAAATGATTTGGAAATGAAGTTTTGAAAGGATATGATATTTTAATGTATTAAAATGATTTGAAAGGAAGTTTTGAAAGGATATGATAATTTAATATATTGAAATGGTTGGAAATGACTTGATATTTATTTTGATAAATATTTGAATTTGAAAGATATGGCATGTTGATATATTGAAATGGTTTGGAAATGATTTAATCTTTATTTTGATAAAGATTTGGATTGAAATGATATTTTATTTTGAAGTATAAAATATTATTTTTATGTTATAACCATGGGTTATAACAACGATTGGTTGGCAAAGAGACCGAGATCGGATATAGGCATACTCTCTGTCGATACCGAAAACCACTTTGACAACTATGTGCGAGGTAGAGATTCCAGAATGAAGTAGGATAGTGGCGACGTTCTTGAGGTACGTTACGTGGACCCAACTACCGTGAGTTGGCATAAGGTGGCAAAAACAGGAGCGATCTCGGTCCAAAAGGGGTAGCTCCTCTGGTCGGACACATTTCTTCGATACCATTCTATTGCTTTTATGATTGTTTGGGCGCCCCTCCGATTTTGGGAATGTGTTCCGAGGTGGACGTATGTGGCTGCTGCATTACCACCAACCCGTGTGCGTAATTGGTATATCTACCTTGGCATTACCTTGTGTGCTGTGTCACCTACCCGATCGAGCCTTTACTACAAGTTTGGTTTTCTCCCGTAGCCCATGCGTATCTTCTCATAGTCTCTCAATCAGGAGATATGCAGATATTGGATGGACTACTGGGACTATTACATGTTTGGGGCTGTATGGGTAACCCCGTGATGCTATTTTAAAGTAAGATTATTTTACTATAGACATTATATTAATAGCGCAATATTACTGCATAGTAAATAGTTTAACGAATCCTTAGAGGATGGGCGGTCCGAAGCATCCTTTAAGTTACTTGTACTTTTACTACAGTTCACTTGACTTGGTTTACTTTATATAAGTATGTATGTCCTGACTCGAGTGTTTGTAATTTTTATTTATGCTCGGGTCAGCCTGAGTATTCACAGATTGGGATTCCACTTTCTGGAGATTTGGATTCATTGGAGATTATCTGCTTGTCTAGTTTTATCTATATCACTTCCAGCTATCTTGTTGATCCCAGTATTGTATTCATTTTGTACTTGCCTCTTAAGACTTTTGTTGTACTCTATTTCTTCTGTTGTATCTTATGTAACTCTGATATATTTACATAGTAGATTCATGAACTACTATTTCTTTTACTTCCACAACACTATTACTACTCCGTGTCTGTGATCTGTGATTTTATTTACTGTATATTATTAGATTTGCCAAATTTTATTTACAACGTGGCATTTTGAGCAATTCAAGTCCGTCATTTGTGGATGCGAATGGTTGAAAATACCGGGTGTTACAAATGGTTGTAACTCTGATGTACTAAAATGTAAATCGACTGATATAGCTTTTCTTGTATAACTGTTATTATTTGATATCATTTCTGTTTCTTCTTCCACCTCTTTTCTTCTTTTCCTAAGTATCTGGAATTTTCGAGGTCGAAAATTCCGGGTCCTTACAAAAAGAATCAAGGCTCGATTCGAAAACAAGCTTGAATAAAGGACAATGATTCACTCGTATTGTACTTCAATTTATCATTCTGTACGTACTAATCTATGTTTATTCTACTTTGTTTTGACCACAGCTCTGATACGAAGCTATAACGCCCCACCCCGAAACCCATCTTAGCAAAGAGAATTAAAAGTAATTCCGTCTACTAAAGTAGAGAATAGGGCTGGTTAAGGGCGACCATTTATAATTTTGTCTTGAACATCTACTGAATACGTCGATAAATGCAATATAATTTTTCTTTTCAACGAAAGTCGATCGACATGCCTAGTAAATGATTAATCCAAAACTATAAGTGGCAAATGGATCCATCAGAACAAAATAAAATAACTGAATGTAAATCACATCACAAAACAGTAACCAACATTATATATATACATATATAGACTAATACTTGTTTAGTACAATACAATATGAATACAATAAAGGTGGTACATGACCACACACCTTATACATCGAATCAAATGTAAATACATCAGAGTATGCGAAAGAAAAGAAACTACTCAAGAAAAAGAAGAGCTGATAGACAACATCAACTTCAAGCTAAGTCCAATAGATGATACCAGAAACAATTCGGTCTGACCCGAGTGAAAACACATGGGTCAAGCTAGCTAAAATCACTAGTTAAATAGAATAATCGATAAAATAAGTAAGTGAAAGCTATGGTATCCTTTTTCTTAAAGGATGCCATGCCCTAAACAGGGTTTCAACATCGTAAGAAAGGATAATATCTCTTCTTCGCAGAAGAGATAATGATGATAAAGATATACTTAAGTGGCATAACTGATAGCAGATGGAACATCGGCCAGCAAAGTTTTAAAAATAAGACTTAATAAACATCGCTTTCGCCTCATATAATCGACGGTATAAAAGAATATGGATAATGACTTCAAATGATTCCACTATCTTCTTAGAAGTGGCCGTCATTATAAAAATACGTCAAAGATACATATCCTTCATACATTGAATAAAACGCATATCGATGTGCCATATCTCATTGGCACATCCCAAGGATCATTCAAGGAAATATAAAACCCAATCATAAAAGAAACATCATACTTATTCATACCTCATCTCATCGGTGTGAATATAGATACATCTCAAATCCATCACTAAAACTCATCATAAAAGATTCTTCATAATCATTTATACCTCATCTCATCGGTATAAATATATAAATACACCTCGACTCCATCTTAACATCAAGTAGTCTATAAAATCATGAAATCATCAATCCATAATGAAAATAACTCAATCGGAGAGTAACATCATAAATGATTTCACCATACGTGTTGTACATCTCATCTAACACTAGGTTATCACCGTAACAATCATCTAAAGATGGTGAAGTCTAAAACATCAAAACTCAAAGAAATCCAGGATTGACCAGATCCTCGATTGCATGCCGAAGCAATGCTACGCGCGCTACATCGTGACTAGTACTACCATTTGGTACCATAAACATCGTGATGACTGGAGTCAAATAACATCTTAACATCGTCAACATCGTGAATGACTATAGTCTATAACAATATAATGACTCCTAGTCACAAAGACTCGAGTTAATAACAACGTGACGATCGGAGTAGCAACTACATCGTGATGGCTCCAATCAAGTACTCATGTTCTGTAGTACTAGTAAACATCGTGAATGTGTCTCAACTTCTCGGATAGGAACCCAATAGGTGTTAACGTATGTCCCATACCATATGTTCGCACCTAACGGCTTACTAGCCGTTAGTTGGTACCACACTAGTAAAACATCATAAACATAATGAAAATACACTCAGCCTCATCTCATTGGCAAGTAAATACAATACCATACTCGTCTCATCCCATTGACGAGTACTAGTGGCATCGTGACTTGTCTTATCTCATCGATAAGTAAAAATAACATCTAAATCATTATTTATAACCATAATTCCAAATAGGAATTTCTAGCTCTTAATTCACGTCATTTCATCGACGATTAAGAAACACATCTTAAAATGGTCCTTCATCGAATATACTCCTAAATTGGAGTTCTTGGACCATATAATCTACCCAAAATTTAGTAACATCTTAAATCATCTCAAATAGTTCATCGAAAGGGTTTCAATCTTATAAGCCCGATATTAAGCGATAAAGCAAATCCATGTCTCCCATAACACTTGTTTTACATTAACGTTTAATTATCTTTCTCACAAGTCCAAAATTCATAAAAATAAAAAAAAATTATTTATAAAATAATTTTATTAGAGGAAAACAGGAATTTAAAATGATTTTCCAAAAACAATTATTAAAACCAATATTTGAAATTCCTTTATTATAGGAAATAAATAGATTTTATATCAGGTAAATAAATTTGAAAATATTACGTAGTAATAATTTGAAATTTCCATTCATTTCAAAAAAACACTTCAAAATGGTTTAATGAAAACCGTGCTCGAAAACAATCAAAAACAAGAAAGAGAATTCAAGACCGATAACTTAAATTCAATACGAATACAATTCAAATTTAACCCAAAGTCAATTCAAATTCTATTTAAATTTGGATTTCGAATTCTCCAAATATAGAAAGCCTATTGATAAGCATCATAACTCTCAAAATATCTCAAAAAAACATCAATATCGAATGAGAATGAGAGCAAAAACGAATTGATACAATTCTATGGTCGATGATTGTTGTTACTGTCGATTTGCTCTCGGGACAGCAACAAACAAGCACACAATTTCGACCAGGAAAACATCAAAATTTCAATAAACTCAAAATATGAATTTTTTTCACTATATCTAAGCTTTTAAGACATCCAAAATTATTAAATTTTATCACGAAATGAATGATTGTGGCCAAAATAATTCTCAGGCATGTTATTGTTGTTGCTGTCGATTTGCTCCAGGGAAAGTAACAAACAAAAAAGATTTCGACTAGGAAAACGTTAGAATTTAAAAGCACGATTTTGATCAAACAATCATCGAAATTTAATAAAAATCAAAACATGAAACTTTTAGCTCTATATTTGAACTTTCTAGAACATCAAAGCTTATTAAATATAGTTTAGAAACGAAATTGTTATGGCCAAAACAATGTGACTACAAGAAATCAGAAGAAAAAAAAAGAACAATAGCAGAAAGAATAATATATAGCGTAGGCAATTTTGCAAATATTTTCATAGAATCTTCAATTTTTAGCCAGCAATTCATGAGCATGTACCCCACCTTAGCAATTAGCAGCAAATTTGAATGGCAAGAAGCATGCTTTGGCGATGGATTAGGGCTTTAAGCACCTGTAGAAGCTAAAAAGAAGACTTGCAAAACAAACCAAAGTAAATTACAGACACCTCATCTTGATTCAATGATTTTGATGAAAACTTTTAGGAACTGGATGGGGATTACTATGAGAAATGCGGAATACGGGTCTTAAGGCTAGGATTAACATAGGGGGGGTGAATAGTGTTTTAAGGAATTACTAAATCTTTTTGAGTTTTTTGTTAATTTGAACACAAATGTATGCAATATTCAGACATAGATATGATCACAGAATCAAACATAGATGCAGAAATAAAGTAAAAGCAATAAAGGAAAGAATACATCGGATTTTATACTGATTCGGAGTTATCCTACATCCAGTCCCACACACAAGTACGGATTTCCTTTGAAAAGCAACTGTACAATTACACCCTCGATTTCAAGGCCACGAGGTGCACCTCTCCTGATTCACAATCCTCTGGGTAGAGATACTTGATTTCACGGGCAACAAGTTCACCCAATTGATTGGCTACAATCACATCTTTTCTTGCTTGATTGATTTCACAGGCTACAATCACAACTTTTCTCGCTTAGTTTATTACAAAGAAGCCTATAACTCTAAATAGCACTGAGATCTTTGTTGAGATAGTGATGGAGAATCAAACCAGAAATGATCTAATTAGATTCAATGATGATTTCGATAGAGTAATGGTAAAATTGTGTATAAAGAAATGTGGAAGAAGAAGTGGAGTGAAACCAGAGAAAATATAGTTGAAAATTCATTTAAAACTGCCCATATTTATAGTAGAACAAAAGCCATGTCCATTCGTAAAAGGATATGACAAATAGACACTTCTTCTAAAATTCAAAATTTTGAAATAAACTGCCACCATGTCGACATGGGTACTTGAAGATGTTGACATGCCTAAAGAAATTTTTGTAATTTATGTTTCTTTGAAAATAACTTCCAACTTGTATTAAAACTATTTTAAACTTTATAAATATACTTAATTATAGTAAAAATACATAAGTAAATATATAGAATAATATTTTGGTATATATATATATAAATTTTTACTATAATATTATATTTAAATCTAATTATAAATATTAAAAGTTAAATATATTATTATTAAAAGATAGTTTAAAACTAAGGATAATTTGATTTTGAAAATAAAGATTATTTTGAGGCTAAAAATATTTAAAACCAGTATAGATGTTTTGATTCTTTTAAAAGGAAGATTTTGAAAACATTTTGAAAACAAGATATAATTTTGTAAAACATTTGAATAAAAGGTTAGCGGATACAAAACAATGTTCCACAAGATTTTTCTTAGGTTCCATCCTACTTAGGGTTCCAACCCTTTAACAGGCTCGTAGTGGATTCCATTCCACGAGTAAATTGAATTTTAAGATGCCAATGCTTTTCTAGGAGTTTTAACAAAATTCCTAATTAAATTACTTATTATTGAAATCTTGAACTCTTGATAATCTTGATACTCATGAGTCTTCAATCTTGATATCTTGAATCTCTATACTGTACAGTCTTCATTCTTGGTACCTGCATGGTTAAATCCAGCATATACATATATATCTAAAATATAATGTTAGTATTTATATTTTATAATCTTATTCTAAGGTTGTTGTCTTCAAAACCATCATCTCAAGGACTAACAATCTCCCCCCTTTTTGACGACGACAACCTTTGTTTATAAAATTTTACTTCCATCCTAATAACTCCACCTTAACCTATGCCTAACTATCCTATTATATACTTTTCTCCCTTTGTCATAAAAAAACTAACTTGAAACTATACAACTTCGCTTTAATCTAATACTCAATGACATGTGATTATAATGATAGTATTATCATGATAATCATCACTTAATTCCGAAATGGAAACTTAGTCCTAAATTACTACCTATGCTAATTAAGATTCCATATACGATAATACTTTTAATAGTGATAAATCAAATATAAGAACATGAATTATTTATTAATTATATATTGTTTTATTTACATTTTCATAGAGAACGTAAGAAAGAACATACAACAATAGGAAAGAGAGAAAAGAAACTAATGTGCGTCTTTGAAAATGGGAGATCTATGAATCGAACAATTTGGGTAGTGGAAACAAAAATTTCCACGTTGTTCGACTAGATTTCCATCCTTGTCAAAGCACACTTATCTAACGCAAACCACTTTGTCATCGTCTTCAGCGTGCTCTTCTTCCATGAAGGCTTCTTCTTCTTCTTCCTTGTTGTCCTCTTGCACTTGATCACTTGAAGACTCTTCATCAATCAAGATCATATTAGAGTGATTGTCCATTAGAAATTTTTGCAAATTTCTAAGGAGTTTTCCTTGCCCTTCTTGTTCTTTGGCCATTCTAAATTGCACCACTTGAATTTCAGTCATTAGTTTGCAGTGCATCCTTCAAAGAATCCTCTATTTTCATCACTCGTGCGTGCATAGTTCGTAGAAATGGTCCAGAAGAAGGAGAAGGGAACGAAAAGGTTGAATTTTTGTTTGATTTGGAAGAGGAGGCCATTGTTTAATTGATTTTAGAAGTTAGAAAAGTGAGAATAGAGAGAATGATCAAAATTTCGAAATAGGAAGAATATATTATCACTTATTTGAATTTTGGTGGGAAAAATTTCAGAAATAAAAAATCATATATGTCGACATGGGTAGAGGGTGGATGTCGACATGGTGCTTCATATTTTTACTATTTGATTTATTTTAATTTATTTTTCAAACATACTTTATTATTTATATTTCAGTTATTGAACAAATACCTTCTCTTCTTAATTTAGTACACATAGATTCATTTAAGGTTTTTGTTAAGATATCAGCAATTTGATTCTTAGAATTGATATAATCGAGAGTAGTTACTTCCTTACTTATATTATCTCTAAGAAAATGATGTCTGATATCAATATGTTTAGTTCGAGTATGATGAGTAGTATTTTTGGATAAATTTATTGCACTAGTATTATCACATTAAATTGGTGATTTTGAGATATTTAAAACAAAATCTTTTAAAGTTTGTTGCATATATATTACTTGAGAACAAGCCAAAGCAGTAGAAATATACTCTGTTTTAGTTGTTGATAAAGAAACTGTGGATTGCTTTTTACTAAACCAGGAGATTAGAGAATGCTAAAAAGTGACTAGTTCCACTTGTACTTTTTCGGTCTGATTTGCAACCAGCATAATCAGCATCACAGTAAGACATTAAGTCAAAAGAATCATTTTTAGGTAAATTAAGCCATAATCAAAGGTGTGTTTAACATATCTTATGATATGTTTTACCGCTTTTAAGTGGGTCTCTTTAGGTTGGGATTGATATCTTGCAGGGAGACAAACACTATGCGTGATATCAGGTCTACTAGCAGTGATATAGAGTAGTGATCCAATCATTCCTCTATATAATTTTTGATCTACATCTTTCGAGAGATCTTCTTTACTTAGGTACTCATTGGTTGCCGCGGGAGTGGGTTTCCCTAGTCAATCCAAATTTGCTAACTAGGTCTTTAGCATATTTTTCTTGACTACAAAAGATACAATTGTCTAATTGTTTTATTTGTAATCCTAGAAAGAAGTTTAATTCACCCATATGACTCATCTCAAACTCTTTTGTCATTATTTTAGAAAATCCTTTATTCATTTCAAAATTAGTTGATCCAAAAATGATATCATCTACATAGACTTATACGAGTTGAATATCCTTTTTATTTCTTTAATAAAAAGAGTATTATCTACATTACCAATTTCAAAGTTTGATTGTAATAAGTAAGATCTAAGTCTATCATACCAGGCCCTAGGAGATTGTTTTAGACCATATAGAGCTTTCTTAAGTTTGTAAACATGATTTGGTAATTTTTCATTTTCAAAAAGTGGTGGTTGTTCAAAATATACTTCCTCTTTTACAAATCCATTTAAAAATGCACTTTTAACATCCATTTGATATAATTTGTAATTATTGTGATTTGCGAAAGCAAGTAGAATCTTAATGGCTTATAATTTTGCTACGGGAGCAAAGGTTTCATCAAAATCTATTCCTTCTTCTTGACAATAACCTTGAGTGACCAACCGGGCTTTATTTCTAACAACCTCTCTTAATTCATTCATTTTATTTTTATAAACACATTAGTTCCAATTATAGTATTATTTCCAGTTCTAAGAACAAGTTCCCATACATCATTTCAAGTAAATTGATTTAGTTCTTCTTGCATAGCCAAAATCCATGAATCATCAGTTGATTCTCCTTTTGGATTTTTGGGTTCGATAGTTTATATAAATGCTACATTGCTCATTTTACTTAATTGATTTCTAGTTTTAACAACAGATTGCACATCTTCTAGTATATTTTCTATAGGATGATCTTTTAAAAGTTTAATTCTTTTATTAGGATGATTAATTTCATTATTAGTTTCAGTTGACTCTTGATTTTGAGTTATTAAATCCTCTTCATCGTTTGTATCTTCAAAATTTTTGAGATTTTCATCGAATGAAACATGCATTATTTCTTCGATGGTGTTAGTTCTTAAACTAAACACTATGTACGCTTTACTTCTATTAGAATATCTGATAAAGATACTTTTTAGGATTTAGGATCAAATTTATCTAAGTTATCTTTTGTACTTAAAATAAAACATTTGCTTCCAAAAATTCTAAAATAAGATAACTTAGGTTTCTTTCTGTAAAGAAGTTCATAAGATGTCGTATCAGTTAAAGGTCTAATTAAAATTCTATTTAAAATATAACAGGCGGTAGGAGCTGCTTCTGCCCGAAAATATTTTGGTAATTTACTATCTGAAAGCATAGTTCTCGCACACTCTTGAATCGTCCTATTTTTACGTTCTACTACTACGTTTCGTTGTGGAGTTCTAGGAAATGAAAAATTATGAGTTATTCCCTTTTTATTGCAGAAATCCTCAAACTTTTCATTTTCAAATTCACCACCATGATCACTACGAATGGTTATAATTTTTAGAGAAAGTTGATTTTGAATCCTTTTTGTGAAGTTCTTAAAACATTCAAAAGTATTACTTTTATGTTTCAAAAATATTGTCCATGTAAATCTAGAATAATCATCTACATTTACAAAAATATATTTACTATGATTTATTGACAGAATTTGAGATGGACCAAATAAATCAGGGTGAAGTAATTTAAGAGGTTTTGAAGTTGAAATCATATATTTTAATTTAAAGGAACTTTTTATAAGTTTTCCTAATTGACATGCATCACATAGACTATCTACTTTAAAATTCATTTTAGGGAGACCTCTTACAAGATCATGTTTTGACATTCTAGATAAGAGTTGAAAATTCAAATGTCCAAATCTCTTACGCCAAATCCTAGGGTCACTTGTATTTGCCAAAAGACATAAGTTATCATTTGAGACTTTCATACTAAGAATATAAATATTTTTTTTCCTAATTCCCTAAACTATTATGGTGAATTATTATCTTCAATGTGACACCTATCTTTTTCAAATTTAATTTTATATCCTTTATCGCAAAGTTGACAATGCTTAGCAGATTATGTTTCAGATTCTTAACTAGCAAAACATTAGTAATAATAGGAGTTTTAGAGTTACCGACTTTGCCAATGCCAATCACATATCCTTTTGAATTGTCTCCAAAGTTAACCAGTCCTCCGTCTTTGTATATTATATCATTCATCATATCTGGATTGCCAGTTATGTGTCTAGAGCATCCACTATCGAGTATCAATTTATTCTTTTTGATGTGCACAATTTGTCCGTCGTGGATTGATTCCTCAATACCCATAAAGCATGTTTCCTGCACATCATATAATTTTGGTAGAGAACTTGAATTTGAATATTGATTATGTAACAACCCGGTATTTTGTGATTATTTTAATTGTTTATTTTGATTATTTTATTTGAAAACTTTATTTTATTTATTAAAATGGATAAAGTTTGTTATTTTAAAAATAAATTTTTATTGTGTGTGAATTATTGTTTCGAATCTGAAAAAATAGTATATTTCCAGTAAAGTGGATTTTTGGTTAATCTGGTCAAACTTTGACCTTTAAACATAAAATTTAAATATTTGAATTCTTAAATTTTATCTTTTGTTATGAAAATAAATTTAATTTCAAGAATACTTCTTTTCGTTTCGACTAAATCCGATTTATATTGTGAAAGTTGTACTTTTTACAATATTGGGTGTAAATTGATTTATTTAATAAAATTATCCATTTTGATTTGTTTAAATAATATTTTTATTTGTCAAATCATGTTCTAATATGTGTTATATGACATGTTAGATATATATTTTATTTTTTAAAAACATTTTTAAAGTGATGTTATAATTTTTCCAAAGTTTACTGCACTTATTTCCTATTTTTTAAGGCTATTTCCTAATTTTCTGCTATTTTCTTCATTTAAATTATATTTAATTAAAATTTATGTATTTATTTTTTTAATTTATTTTTATTTTATGTTATTATCTTTATTTTTAAATATTTTCCATGTACATATAATTTTTCCAATGTTTATTTTCAAATTTTCAAGACTAGTTTGCATTTTCTATGTTATTTTCTTATTTTAACCATATATAATTAATAATTATTTATTTATATTTTATACTTTTGTTACATTTTCGAATTTTTAACTGAAATTATAATTATCTTCAGTTATTTAAACTTACATAAAGAAAATAAAAGAAATTTGAAAGGGTTATGACTTTTGATTTCCAATGGCCTTTTATCTTCCACATTTTCACATTTTAACCCAACTTTTCATCAATTAGCCATAACTATCCACTTCTTTCAGCCGACCCACATTTCCTCATTCACATACATCATATTTTTCTCATTTCCTGAAAAAAAATTGGACCCCTTGCTTGAGAATTTTTTTTGGATAAATCTTCCTTTCTTTCTTTATTTTTTCTATTGTTTTAATTGTTTTGCACTTGTTCTTCATCATAGGTTCGGCCATGCTCCTCTCCATGCCCTGCCGCCTCCACCATAACCTGAGAACATCACCATCACCAGCTCCTCTCTGGAAAAACCCCAAGCCGTGCCTCATTGTCGATGATCCATCACCTAAATTGCAACAAAACTCCATCTACATGTTTTAGCTGAACTACATCCACATCCACCACATTCCACACCCCATAGCCGCCACCAACCCCACCTCCACCACCTCCAGCACCACCTGGACACTCTGCCACATCATCCCCTTTCCTGTTCCAACGAAGGCTGTGACCCTTATGCCCTTGGCCGAGCCTAACTTTGGCTTGAATCCATATGATGTTGTTTGTATGTTGTTGTTTCATCACCACCACTTTGCATCACCTTCAAACCATGTAGGCCGACCATACCCAACCCAATCCTGACCCAAAAACCTTGCTTTAGCCCCATACTACACCTACGGCCGAGCATAATATATGATAGAAGCAATTACAAAGCAATTCTGCTTTTATTTATGTGGTTATTTCTAGCTTAGTTTAATCGTTTTGGTTTGAAAGCTTATATTCGTTATATTATTATTTTTGACTTGTATTCAAGGGTATTGATACTTTGGCTCTCTCACCCGTATCTTTTCGTGCTATCGTGCTTGTGTTGATCTCTTTTGTATATTCATTGTTGTGTCTCCAGCTCAAACCGGTGAGTTATTCTCACCAGACATTGTATACCTATATAACTAGTAAACTAACCACTTGTGAAACTGTATAATGCATAACCATATTATATCGGGTATGCTATTATTATATGATAATCACCTATGCTTAAACACCTGTTATATCATATATTACTGTTATATTATGTTGTTATGTTATTTATATCATTTTATCACACTGCAAGTTCCCTTTAGATTAGAATCACTATGGGTTGAAATGATATATACCCGAATGGACTTTAGAATTGGGGAAAATCGTTATGGGCTGAAATGATAGGCCTGAACGATTTTCAAATTATTTCATTTACTTGGGATTGCAGGTTTGAAATGATAATACCTAGGTTTTCTTTGTAAACTATGGGTTGAAATGATATATTACCCGTATCACTTTACCTAGGCTAGAAAATGAAATACAGACCCGTAGTTAAAATATATTTTCCAAAAATTTTAAAATATTTTAGAAATGCAAATATTAAATTTGATTTAAATTCGATAAAAAATGATTTTTGTAAAGTATTATTGATTTTCTAAAAATTTATAAGTTAAATAAATTATGGATGTTAGAAAATTTGAAATGTAAGTTATTTTTGGAAATTTTAATTTGGTGATAATTAGAATTTAAATTAAATATGAATTATGATAAATTTATGATAATTTGGATAAAAATGTATTTAAAAACGATTTTATAATATATTAATTATTTTTGAATAAAGTTAAAATATGAAATGAATGAATATTTAAGTTGAAATTCTGAAATATAACTAAAATTGAAAATTTGTGAATTTGGCTTAAATGTGAATTTTAAGTTAAGTAAATAAAAATGAAATTAAGTTATATTTGAAATTTAAACTCAAGTTTAAGTAAAAAATTAATTTGATGAATTTAAATTTAGTGTTGGAATTTAACAAGTGAATTATTATTAAATATTGATTTTTGAATGGAAATTTAACTTTGTAAAATCATGAATTTAAGGAAAATAAAATGATAATTTTAAAAGTGAAAATATGTGATTTGATAAATTGAAAATGATTTAAATAAAAATATAATTGTTGTGAAATTAGATGGAATATATGAAGTTAATTAACTGCATCTTTTGAAATGCTATTATTTCTAATGTAAATGATTTTACAGCAATTGTAAATGCTGTAGTTGATAATAATGAACTAAATGGCCAAATTTAATTAAAGGCTATTATAGCATTTTTGTAAGTGCTATATTTGTTGAGTTTAACTAAGTTTCTTTAAAACTAATGTAACCTATTACAGCATTCTTAAATGCCGTCTTTTGTTAAATTGAACTGTTTTGAATGTAACTTTCTGTAGCATTTTCTAAATGCTGCGAAAGTTGAATTTCATTGTTTTTAATAAATTTAAGTGAATAAATGAGTTTTGCAAGACTAAAATTTTGGAAATTAATAATTTAATTATTAAATATAGTAACTTCATATTATGATTTAAAATGAAGTAATTTGTTTTGAAATACAAACTATTTTGAAATTTTAACCAGGGGATGTATTTAATTTATAGTTTAACTGATCCTTAAAGGATGAGCGATCCCAAGCATCCTTTAAGTTATTGTACATTAGTACTACATTTCCCTTGAGTTGGTTTACATTATATAAGTATATATGTCCTGACTCGAGTGTTTGGTGTTTTACTTTACGCTCAGGTCAGCCTGAGTATTTACAGCTTAGCTTTGGATTTCTTTTCTGGAGGTAGGAATCGTTGGAAATTCTGCTTGTCTAGTTATTTGTTCCCTTTCAGTTTCAGTTGTTCTATTTCAGCTCTGGTATTTATAAACTGCTATGTATTTGAGATTTCTATTGTATATGTTTTCAGACTGATATTATGTATTATGTTTTGAGAGTTTGTTATAGTAGCTTCATGAACTACTATGGTATTTTAATTTCCGCTGCGAGTTATTCTGATATTTCTGTGTCTGTGATTCTGTGATTGTATTTCATTTGCTCCATATTTATTTACAATGTGATATTTTGAGCAATTTAAGTCCGGCATGTGTGTCTGCCATTGCACTTAGAGGGTGCAGCATGATAGGGGGTTCTCGCTTCCTGGTTTGGTAGCGAACGGTTGACTCTTACTCCTACATGTCCCTGTGGGGGTTGGTGGTGCAGTCGAGAGGCTGGACGTAAAGGCAGAACACAGGTACCAATGTATGCTATGGTCGGAGTTATCCCACTGGCGCGACCCGTTACAGTTGGTATCAGAGCTTTGGTTTTAGGCAAACCGTAGCATGCGGAGCAAAAACTCATTAGAGATAGGGTAGAAATACCCTAGAATGAGTGAAATCAATCTCAAAATCCTTTCTTTGTGAGAGAACGTATTTTCGAAGTATAAAATGATTTCCAAATGATTTTTTAAAGTATTTTCAAAGATTATTTTTGGTATAAAAATCTTCTTACTTTGAAATCAATATTTTCTAAACTTCATTCCTTCGGTATCCACCTTGATGAAATCTTTTGGTTAAGGTTCTTATCGGTTTGGATTCCTTGAACTTTGGAACGCTTCCAATTGTTCTGAAATCCAGTCTTGTCTACCCTATTTGTATTCTTTTGATTTTTGGAGCATTCCATAACTCCACTTTGGAATGACCTCTCTAAAGATTGGTGATTCTGCAAATCTTTGAATAATTTGTAAAGGGGTGCAACTCCTTTACAATTGGCATTGGTTCATCGGAGATTTCTGTATCCTCGGTTTATGATGCTATCTATCTCCTGCTCTACCCGGATTCTATCTCTGGCAATCGAATGTCAGTTTGCCTTAGATTTCCAAATTGATTATATTCCTGAAGTCACGGTTGACCGGTTAAGGTCGCCCGCGATTTATATAGGCTTATCTACCTTCTATTATTGAATTATCTAATCTTAGTTTAGCTTATCTTCGGATCGGGATTCTATTTGATTGGAGTTCCTCTAAATTCAAATTTCTGTTTTTTTTGAAATCCATCCTTGAATCATCCCTTGGAAATTGGTGTTTGATTGTACTTTGGAATTGTGCATATATTGAAATTATTATTTTAATAAGGATGGCCTTATTTCATATAAAAGTGAAATGTTTTCAATAAGGAATTTTATATCTTTTGAAAAGAAAATTTGAAATTTCGGAAGGATTTGAAATTTTGAAAATTTATAAGAATTTGACTTATAAAATGATTTATAACTGAAGAGTTTTGAATGTTGAATGAGGAATTGAACTCCGGTGTTTTAAAATCGGTTTTAAGATTTGGGAAAATATATAATAATAATATGATTTAAAGATATTTCTCAGAATATAATGTTTCAAATGTATTCGAATGAATTCCTATGATTTCAATGTAACTTAAAATAAGTTTCAAGAAAATAAAGTCCAGAACCCACTTATGTCGCTAGAAAATAATTTCGATGATGATTACATGCATCACCGACGTTGATTTTCAAGTTTCTGAGTGGGGGAGGGGCCACTCTAGTAGCTTTGCTATGCGAGTGATTTTGAGAAATAAATTTAGATTTTAGATTTTGAAGTATGGTTTGATATTCGAAAGATATATGTATATATATTTGAAATGATTTAAAGTAAGCCGGTGTTCAGTCCTCGAGATTCAGATTTGTTTTGGTATAACCTTATCTATTGGAATTGATTTACTGATTTGTTGGTGATTTCCAACACTTGGTTTTGAAAATATGATTTCTTCGACTATTTTTAAGGTTTCTCACTTCAAATCAAGGTTAACTTTTCAAAGCTAGGAAATTTTGAAAGGTATAAAGTATTTGATAAAGAATATAAGTTTAGTTTGGTATGATTAAAGTATAAAGTAATATGATTTATATAAGTTGAAACTGTTTGTTGAGTGAAATAAATAAGACTATTTTGAATTATACTGGTATTAAATATAGATTTGAAATGTTTTAATAAAGTATATATATAGAATAAAAATCTTTCCAATGGTAAATTTATTTTTCATAGAGAAATAAATAGTTTGTGGGTTTTAAATAAAAAGAGCCGGTTTTAAACTTTGTAACCATTTTAGATATTTTAATGATTGTGAAATGGTTTTGAAAGATATAATCTTTATTTGATAAAGAATGTGAATTTGAAATGATAATTGATTTGGATAAATGAATATTTGAAGTTTAAATTTGTATGAAAGGATATTGGATTTGCATGTAATTTGAGTTTATTTAAAAATGATGGATTTATGAAATGAATATTTCAAAACTAAGTAATAATGAAGTAAAATTTGAGATATATGAAATTATAAAATTTAGTTTTGGAACATGGTATATTTAAGCTTTGAAATATATTTAAGGTTGAATAGTTTATTTTATGGATCAAATCTTTATTTGAAATTTGATAATATTTGAAATGGTTTTGTTGAAAAACTAAACAGAATTGAAACTGATGGTTTGAATTGAATTAAAGTTGGAAATTTTAGATTTGGATTAATTGAATAAATTTATGAAATGTAAAGAATAAAATGAATGTTTTATGATGTCAAATGTATGAGTTCGAAAGGTTATGATTTTCAAAGTGTAATCATTTCAACTATTTTGGTTTCGAAAGATTTATAACTCTGAAAGTGTTATAATTTTTTTGAAAGGGAATATATGTTTGAAATGGAAATGAATTTGTTTGACATAAATTTTGTTGATTTGGAAATTGGATTATTTTCTAAATCTACTGTTTTAAGAAACTTTGAAACTGAATATATGTAATTTGAAAGAGATGATCTGGCGAAATCATATATGATTTGAAACTGAATTGATATTGAAATGGTTTGAAATTGGGAACCTTGTTTATTTAAATACTTTGATTTGGGAGTTATTGAACTTATATAAAATTGATTTGTATAAGTAGGAAGTGATTTGAAACTATTGATTTTTAAGGGTACTTAATTTGTAAATTGAAATCTTATATAATCGAAGTCTATATAAGTATGATTTGATACACTATTGATTTGGAAAATATTCGATTTGAAATGGCATCTTATATATAATGGACTTCATGTAAGTATGATATTTGAAAGTGATTTTGAAAGGTATTTTACGATACATATTTTCGAAGTAAAGATATGGAAAGTGTCTTCTGCTTGATATCCACTTTGTGGCCACACTGTGGATTCATTCTATCGATATTATTCTCTTTGATTTGGGTTTTTCGGATATGATACTCGAGTGTCCATCGAATTCCATGGCGATCTCCATGGTCTCATGAGCGCGACTGCATAGCGCAACTACCTGGCTGAGCTGGCCTAGGGGTACAGATTGTTTCCTGGGGGATCCAGGCGTAACCATTGTGTATCTGCGATCCATGGTTAGACAACTATTTTGGTTTGGTTGATTTGTTTGGATTGTACTTTCCATATCTGTCTTTAAAAGTGTTTTCCAGAATTTTCACTGGGTGTTGAAACAAGTCTACCAAGTACCTGGAGAATTCTACCTTTGTGACTGATCAGCATGGCCAGAGTATGCAGGAAAGAAAGTAAACTTGTTAAGACATCGAGTTATAAAAGTATTTTGATAAGGTATATTATATAAAGGATATTTTGGTCATTATTTTACTTATTTAAATAATTTTAAATTTTTTAAATATTGTTTACTTTGAACTAACAAATTTTAATCAAATGACAATTTATCAGATTATAAATTGTTTAGAATGTTAAATATAAATTTTTTAAATTGAAACATATATAATTTTAAATATGGTTCATCCTTTTCTTTCAACCTATTCTCCCTTCTACCTATTTCTACCTTCTTCTTCTTTGAAGGTTCTTTCTGCATTGTGGAAAGAATTGGTTCTTTGGATTATCGTTTAGATTTTCCTGAGAAACTTTCTGGAGTGCATGATGTATTCCACGTCTCACATCTCCTCTAGCCACTTCGTACTGTCAGCAGAGGTCCGAAGCAGCTAAGAGGGGAATCTGTTAGTCTGGTCAAAGTACTGTGTAAGTACTGATGATCGAGAATGTACCTGGGAGATGGAGGGGAGCATTCGCGCTTCGAATCCGAAATCTTTTTCAGGTACTGTTTGCTTTTTCTATCTTTCTTTTCCTTATTTTCCTTGTTCGTTCTTTTTTAGGACGAAAAGATTTGAGTGGGGGAGAATGTAACAGCCCGGTATTTTGTGATTATTTTAATTGTTTATTTTGATTATTTTATTTGAAAACTTTATTTTATTTATTAAAATGGATAAATTTTTTTATTTTAAAATTTTTTTTTTATTGCGTGTGAGTTATTATTTCAAATCTGAATAAATAGGATATTTCCAGTAAAATGGATTTTTGGTCAATCTGGTCAAACTTTGACTTTTAAACTTAAAATTTAAATATTTAAATTCTTAAATTTTATATTTTATTATGAAAATAAATTTAATTTCAAGAATACTGCTTTTCATTTCGTAGAAATTCGATTTATATTATGAAAGTTGTGCTTTTTACAATATTAGGTGTAAATTGATTTATTTAATAAAACTATCCATTTTGATTTATATAAATAATATTTTTATTTGCAAATCATGTTCTAATATATTTTATGTGACATGTTAGATATATTTTTTATTTTTTAAAAACATTTTTAAAGTGATATTATAATTTTTCCAAAGTTTACTGCATTTATTTCCTATTTTTTAAGCCTATTTCCTAATTTTCTGCTATTTTCTTCATTTAAATTATATTTAATTAAAATTTATTTATTTATTTTTTTAATGCATTTTTATTTTATGTTATTATCTTTATTTTTAAATATTTTCCATGCACATATAATTTTTCCAATGTTTATTTTGTTTATTTTCAAATTTTCTAGACTAGTTTGCATTTTCTGTGCTATTTTCTTATTTTAACCGTATATAATTAATAATTATTCATTTATATTTTATATTTTATTACATTTTCGAATTTTTAACTGCAATAATAATTATTTTCAGTTATTTAAACTTACATAAAGAAAATAAAAAAAATTGAAAGGGTTATGACTTTTGATTTCCAATGGCCTTTTATCTTCCACCTTTTCACATTTTAACCCAACTTTTCATCAGTTATCCATAACTATCCACTTCTTTCAGCCGACCCTCATTTCCTCATTCATGTACATCATCTTTTTCTCATTTCTTGAAAAAAAATTCGGCCCCCTTACTTGAGAATTTTTTTTTGGTAAATCTTCCTTTCTTTCTTTATTTTTTCTATTGTTTTAATTGTTTTGCACTTGTTCTTCTTCATCATAGGTTCGGCCATGCTCCTCTCTATCCCCTGCCGCCTCCACCATCACCTGAGAACATCACCATCACCACCTCCTCTCTGGCCAAACTCCATGTTGTGCCTCATTGTTGATGATCCATCACCTAAATTGCAACAAAACTCCATCTACATGTTTAAGCCGAACTACATCCACATCCACCACCTTCCACGCCCCATAGCCGCCACCAACACCACCTCCAGCACCACCTGGACACTCTGCCACGTCATCCCCTTGCCTGCTCCAGTGAAGACCGTGACCCTTATGCCCTTGGCCGAGCCTAACTTGGGCTTGAATCAATGTGATGTTGTATGTATGTTGTTGTTTCATCACCACCACTTTGCTTCACCTTCAAACCATGTAGGCCGACCATACCCAACCCAAACCTGACCGAAAAACCTTTCATTAGCCCTATACTACACCTATGGCTGAGCCTAATATATGCTAGAAGCAAGTGCAAAGCAATTCTGCTTTTATTTATGCGGTTATTTCTAGCTTAGTTTAATCATTTTGGTTTGAAAGCTTATATTCGTTATATTATTATTTTTGACTTGTATTCAAGGGTATTGATACTTTGGCTCTCTCACTCGTATCTTGTCATGCTATCGTGCTTGTGTGGATCTCTTTTGTACATTCGTTGTTGTGTCTCCAGCTGAAACCGGTGAGTTATTCTCACTAGACATTGTATACCAATATAACTAGTAAACTGACCACTTGTGAATCTGTATAATGCATAACCATATTGTATCTGGTATGCTATGATTATATGATAATCATCCATGCTTGAACACCTGTTATATCATATATTACTATTATATTATGTTGTTCTGTTATTTATATTAGTTTATCACACTACAAGTTCCCTTTAGATTAGAATCACTATGGGTTGAAATGATACATACCCGAACGGACTTTCGAATAGGGGAAAATCATTAAGGGCTGAAATGATAGGCCTAAACGATTTTCAAATTATTTCATTTACATGGGGTTGCGGGTTTGAAATGATAAAACCCGGTTTTCTTTGTAAATTATGGGTTGAAATGAAATGTTACCCATATCACTTTATCTAGGCTAGAAAATGAAATACAGATCCGTAGTTAAAATATGTTTTTTTAAAAAATTTAAAATATTTTAGAAATGCAAATATTATAATATTTTGATTTAAATTTGGTAAAAAAATGATTTATGTAAAGTATTATTGATTTTCTGAAACATTATAAGTTAAAAAAATTATGGAGGTTAGAAAATTTGAAATGTAAGTTATTTTGGGAAATTTTAATTTGGTGATAATTGGAATTTAAAATAAATACGAATTATGATAAATTTATGATAGTTTGGATAAGAATGAATTTAAAAATGATTTTATAATATATTAATGATGTTTGAATAATGTTAAAATATGAAATGAATGAATATTTAAGTTGAAATTTTGAAATATAACTAAAATTGGAAATTTGTAAATTTGGCTTAAATGTGAATTTTAAGTTAAGTAAATCAAAATGAAATTAAGTAATATTTGAAATTTAAAATTAAGTTTAAGTAAAAAATTAATTTAATGAATTTAAATTTAGTGTTGGAATTTAATAAGTGAATTATTATTTAATATTGATTTTCGAATGGAAATTTAACTTTATAAAATCATGAATTTAAGGAATATAAAATGATAACTTTAAAAGTGAAAATATGTTATTTGATAAGTTGAAAATGATTTAAGTAAAAATATAATTTTTGTGAAATTAAATTGAATATTTGAAGTTATTTAGCTGCATCTTTTGAAATGCTATTATTTCTAAAATGATTTTACAGCAATTATAAATGCTGTAGTTGATAATAATGAACTAAATGGCTAAATTTAACTAAAGGCTATTATAGCATTTTTGTAAGTGCTATAATTGTTGAATTTAACTAAGTTTCTTTAAAACTAATGTAACCTATTACAGCATTCTTAAATGTTGTCTTTTGTTAAATTGAACTGTTTTGAATGTAACTTTCTGTAGCATTTTGTAAATGCTGCAAAAGTTGAATTTCATTGTTTTTAATAAATTTAAGTGAATAAACGAGTTTTGAAAGATTAAAATTTTTGAAATTTAATAATTTATTTTTTAAATATAATAACTTCATTTTATGATTAAAAATGAAGTAATTTGTTTTGAAATATAAACTATTTTGAAATTTTAACCACGGGATGTATTTAATTTATAGTTTAACTGATCCTTAAAGGATGGGAGATCCCAAGCATCCTTTAACTTATTGTACATTAGTACTACATTTCACTTGAGTTGGTTACATTATATAAGTATATATGTCCTGACTCGAGTGTTCTGTGTTTTGCTTTACGCTCGTGTCAGCCTGAGTATTTACAGCTTAGCTTTGGATTTCTTTTCTGGAGCTAGGAATCGCTGGAGATACTGCTTGTCTAGTTATCTGTTCCCTTTCAGTTTCAGTTGTTCTATTTCAGCTCTGGTATCTATAAACTGCTATGTATTTGAGATTTCTATTATATATGTTTTTAGACTGATATTATGTATTATGTTTTGAGAGTTTGTTATAGTAGCTTCATGAACTATTATGGTATTTTAATTTCCTCTGCGAGTTATTCTGATATTTATGTGTCTGTGATTCTGTGATTGTATTTTATTTGCTCCAAATTTATTTACAATGTGGTATTTTGGGAAATTCAAGTCCGGCATGTGTGGATGCGAATGACTGAAAATATTGGGTTATTACAGATTATATGCAGACTCAAGAGAGAATGATGATCGGAATATTTCTAAATTAGTATGAACAACTTTTTCTAACATAGCCATTTTAAAAACATTTTCAAAAATCATATTATGAAACTTGGAAAACCTTGCTCTAATACCAAATGTGAGAAATGCGGAATACAGGTCTTAAGTCTAGGATTAACACTAGAGGGGGGTGAATAGTTTTTAAGGAATTACTAAATCTTTTTGAGTTTTTGTTAATTTGAACGCAAATGTATGCAATATTCAGACACAGATATGATCACAGAATCAGACACAGATGCAGAAATAAAGTAAAACGCAATAACGGAAAGAACACATTGGATTTTATACTAATTCGGAGTTACCCTACATCCAGTCCCGCATACAATTACGGATTTCCTTTCAAAAGCAATTGTACAATTACACCCTCGATTTCAAGGCCACGAGGTACACCTCTCCAGATTCACAATCCTCTGGGTAGAGATACTTGATTTCACGGGCAACAAGTTCACCGAATTGATTTCCAAGGCTACAATCACATCTTTTCTCGCTTGATTGATTTCACAGGCTACAATCACACCTTTCCTAGCTTAGTTTATTACAAAGAAGCCTATAACTCTGAATAGCACTGAGATCTTTGTTGAGATAGTGACAGAGAATCAAACCAGAAATGATCTAGTTAGATTCAATGTTGAATTTGATTGAGTAATGGTAAAAATGTGTATAAAGAAACGTGGAAGAAGAAGAGGAGTGAAATCAGAGAACATATAATTGAAAATTCGTTTAAAACTGCCCATATTTATAGTAGAACAAAAGCCATGTCCATCCGTGAAAGGATATGACGAATAGACACTTCTTCTAAAATTCAAATTTTTGAAATAAACTGATACCATGTCGACATGGGGTACTTGAGGATGTCGACATGCCTAAGGAAATTTTGGTAATTTATTTTTTTTGAAAATAACTTTCATCTTGTATTAGAACTATTTCGAACTTTATAAATATACTTAATTATAGTTAAAATACATAAGTAAATATAGAGAATAATATTTTGGTATATATATAAAATTGTACTATAATTTTATATTTAAATCTAAGTATAAATATTAAAAGTTAAATATATTATCATTAAAAGATAGTTTAAAACTAAGGATAATATGATTTTGAAAATAAAGATTATTTTGAGGCTAAAAATATTTAAAACTAGGATAGACGTTGTAACGCCCCGCCTTTCTGCACGTTTTGAATCGAAGATAAACCACACACGTCAGACTTAAACCATACAGAAGGGCGGATTGTTACGGGATAAATAAGAAAAAGCATGGAGAGAGAAAAAATAGAATCTTATAGTGGAACAATAAAATATAACAATCAAATATACAGTTCATGAAGCTGTTTCATAAACATTTGATTATATATATAATACATATCAAAGTTGCACATAACAACGAATAATAATCGATGCAGCGGAATACAGTGCGTAGTGGAAAAATATAATATAATAATAATGATGAAATCTTCGTCTTCGTCTTCCAGAAGTAAAGTCTTCGATCCTGAAATGCTCGGACTGACCCGAGCGAATTGAAAAGACAAAACACTCGAGTCAGAACTAAGAGATCTTATGTAAGTTAAATCAACATAAATAAATATGAGTGTAACGGCATCAGAGATGTTTGTCAGATTTGACATCTCCTATCCAGTGTCTAACGTGAGTGTAGTAACTCAAGAGATGCTCGGGATTCACATCTCCTAAGGATCCGTTAAACTATCTACTATGTAGTAATATACGCTGTTATAATAGTGTTTAAAGTAAAGCCTTGGATTTATTATGTAAAATATTTCAAAACTAAATAATAGAAGATTGATTTTGAATCTAGATTTTTAAATTTAATTTTGGAATTTTGGAATATTAAAGCCTTGAAATATATCGAAATTTAAATGTTTTATCGAAATTGAAATGTTTCTAAGTTATGAATTTCAAAGTATGATGTTTTAAAAGTGTTATAATTTCGAATGTTGGTTCCAAGGTATATAAATTTGAAAGTGCTATGATTTCTTGAAAAAGGATGTATTTGAAATCAAAATGATATCATATTAATTTGGGTTTTAAAATAGAAATGATATCATATTTATGTGGTTTTGAAATGGATATTATATTCTGGTTTTAAAGTATAAACCATTTTGAAAGGACCGCGGTGTTATAATAACGTTTGGTTGTTGAAGAGACCGGGATCAGAAGTTGTCATACTCTTTGCCAACTCCGAAAACCACTTTAACAACCGTGTACGTGGTGGAGATTCCAGAATAAAGAAGGATGGTGGCGGCGTTTCTTTTGAGGTAAATACGTGGACCCGACTCCCGTGAGTTGGCATAAGGTGGCGAAAACGGGAGCGATTCTCGGGCCAATGAGGTAGCACCTTTGATCGAACACATCCCTTCGATGTTATACTTTGACTTTTGGATTGATTCGGTGGCCACTTTTGATTTATTTTATTTGGGGGTGTGACTCGAGGTGGGCGGTAGCTGCGGCTATGCATTACCACCAGCCCGGATAGCAATTGGTATATATACCCTGGCATTGCCTAGTTGTGTCGTGTCACCTACCCTAGCGCGCCTTATACGATTTTGTTTTGTACCATACCTATGGAGTGCCCTCTGACGACGTCTGTAACGACCCAAAATTTTTATTAATTAAAAATTGGATATTTAATTAATTTGAAATATTAATAAGTGAAATTAAACAGTCGAATAATTTATTTTTCGAATATTGGATTTAATTTGATAATTAAATCGATAATTTAATTAGTTAAATTCATAAATAATTGAAAATCGAGTTTAATATGATTGAATATGATTTGTAAAATTTTATTTTATCATGCTGAAGTTATAGAAATGTTATAGAACTTTTAAAATTGAATTTGGAGTTAATCTGTGAAAATTGATTATTTTAATATTTAATCGACTAGTGAAAATAGCCAATTTTTGAACAGTCTCAGAATTGGACGAGACCAGTTCCATTGGATCCGTAATAGTTAGTTATTACTGGATTTCAATTTTCGTGTCAATCGGAGTTATCATTTGACCGTGGCAGCTCGAAACGCGTCGAATTGTTTTTAATATTAAATTGGTGAGTTAAAATAGCCATTTTTCAAACAGTCTCGGATTTCGACGAAACTAGTTTCATCGGATCCGTAATATGATATTATTGTATGGTTTAAAATTTCATGTCAATCGGATTTACCGTTTGTACGGTACAAATTAAAACGCCTAGAAAATCGTTTAAATCGGTTTAATTTAAATTGAACATTTATTGCCATAACTCGCACAGATGACCGAATTAGCTTCGAAACCTGTTCCATTGTGTCCGGAACGCGGGATAAACCCTAGGAACGTCAGTTTCGGCGCGTAAATTGGAGTTTTGAAAACCCGGATGAATAGTGTCGTTTAATTTCTATAAATAGACAAAATTTATCACAAAATAAGAAAAAAAAATATAGCTAGGGTTTTATAACAGAGCCGCCACCATTAGCTATCAACGGCCGGTACCATCCCTCCTTCCTCCTCGTTTTTCTTTCAATCCACGCTTCATTTCAGAAATCTTCCAACTACAAAATGAAAGAGGGTGTTGAGACCTTTAAAGTGGACGGCTACGATCGTATATAGCATCATGGATTGACGGCAATTTCCATTTAAAACCATCACGTTCGAGCTCGCGTATCGAGGCAAGGAAGCAGCCGAGTTCAGGGAGGTTCTGGCCGAGTGTTGGCGTGGGGATTGGCTTCGAAACCCCGGTCTCCGATCAACTTTTCATCGACAAATGATGGGTGCGGCCGTTCGTTTCGAGGCGTGCGTGATGGGTTCCTGCATGCGTGAATATGCGAGTGGGAAGGAAGAAGAAAAGCACGGCTATGATCTGTTGAGTTTGAACGTACGGTGATGATAAGGTTTAATTATAAAATTAAATTTGTTAATTATTATATTATAAATCGTACGATCTTTAAAATGTTATAACTTTGTCATACGAGGTTCGATTGGGATGAAACAAATTGCGTTGGGATCGTATTCGCGAATGCTACGCGATGCAACTGGTTTGGAGTCGTTTGGAGTTAGTGAGAATTTTGGGTAAAATTAAATGTCCGTTTAATTTTATTCGAAATAAATCGCTAAAACGAAATTGAAATCAAGGTGAGAACTTCTCACTCAATCAAATAGTTTCGATTTTAATTTTAAATAGTTATATTTAAAATATTTGAATGCATGTTTGAATGATGATTGTATCTATTGATTGTTAAAATAGACATTATGCGCCGTTAGTAAGCGGATGTTATTTATTAAAAACATATACCGCGAATATTTCATAAACAGTGAAATTGGTATTATATATAATAGTAATATATATATATATATTGGCATATGTATATATTGCAGTTGTTGATTTCCCGCATTGTATAGCGGATGAGACCCTATTGCACCGTCTATTAAGCGGATAATATTTTAAATCCCATATACCGTGATAATTCCGTACTGGAGCGGAATTGGTATTGTGCTAATGTTTGTGGATGTAGGAAAACAGGTTGGAGGGATCCAACTGGATTCCTCAACGGTATTCATTTGATTTCAGATATTTTGATATTTGATGGATTATCATATCGATATATGATGTCGTTGTTGTCGTGATTGACTATTTGGTGTGTAGCATCATTGGACCAAGTTTTGGAATTTTAAAATGATTTTTGAAAATATACTATATGTTTGGAATTGATTCATTTTAAATAAATAAACGATATAATTTTAATGTTATAAAAATTATGATTTTTGAGAAATATAGTAAAAGGTTGATTTTTGAAAATATGAGGCTAATGATTTTATAAAATAGTTAAATCGGGATTTCTGAATTTATAATGAAAAGTTTAAATATATGATTTATAAAATTTGATTATTTTATAAATCAAAATGGTGAAATTATAAAGGGGATTAAAGATGTTTTAAAAGAATAATAGTATAAATTGATTTATATAAGAAATTTATAAATTGATATTTATAAATTAAAATATTTGAATTATAAAACGAGTTTTTATAAGTGTTAGAATGAATTGTGAATGAACTTCAAAATTGAATGAAATTTATAGAATTATAAACGGTGAAGTTATAAATGGGATTTTATAAGCAGTAGGTTTATAAAATTTGAAAAGTTATTTGAAGAATGGATTTTTGATAAATAAATGAATCTTATAAATTATAAGATTTATAAATTGGGATGTTTAAAGGAACGATTCTTGTAAACAAATAAATTATAAGTGTTCAACTTATAATATGAATCTTTAGTATATCATTGAGATATGAATTGAGATAGGTTAATAAAGGAATTTATAAAGGAAGTTGTTGTAAAATAAATAGAAATAGAATTTATAAACATTGTTTTATAAATTCGCAAACGACTTATTTTGATAAGTAAATTGTTGTAACTTATTTATGGAGTTATATTCACGTTGTAGACTGTGAATAAACCTTTAAAATAAAATGTATAGAAATGATGAAATTTGTTAACGAAGTATATTCACGTTTTTGAATAGTGAATAACATGTTAAAGAAAATGTTTTAGATGTGATGTTTTAAACAGAATTAAAACGATCTAACGATGTTTTAAATGTGTTGAGATTCGAAACCATAGATTCCAACATTCATTGTTGAAATAGACGTTTTCGAGAAATAGAAGGAAATGGTGGACTATAACACTGTTGTTATAGTAAATGATTTCCGAAAGGAAATGTTTTGTATAGTATTGGGATTTATATATCAATTTTAATTTCGAATCCCTATACTGGTGATTTTGGGACGTCGTAACGATGTTTTACGTAACATTCGTTTTGGCCCAAATAAATATGTTTAAGAGAATGATTTCCTTAAAGAATGAAATATATACTTAATCTCGATTTAAGTATATTGAATATTTTCCAAGTGTTGAAAATAAATGGATTTGTGAATTACTTATTAAATAAGTATGGAAATGTTTTCCAATATAAAGTGAATATTTTGAGAAATTATCTTTTCGAAGATAAATTGAAAATGAATAACTGAAGTCGTATATTCATAGATATTGTGAAATATAAATTCACTATGGAATTTATAAAAGAAAGGGGAATTTGTTTAAAAATAAATATTGATTTATTTTTTAAGTGTGAAAATTATATATCTTGTAAAGATATTTTTGGAAAATAAATAATTTGGAAAATTATTTGGAATCTGGTGATGTGTGCATATCCATTGATAGTTCAATAACCGACTATCAATATTTACCTTTGAATGGGTATTTGTTGTGATTTGCTTGAATTTGAATGCACACTTATTTTTAAATTATTGCGCTCGTTATTCGGATTACCCATTCCGAATAGTGATGCGACGTAATGGATAGCATTGATGACCGGTGTTGAAGACCGAATATTTTTGAAAGCGAAAGGACAACTCGTTGATTGTCTTTGCACCGAGTTGCTACGGTATAGAGACTCCCTATGTGAGGGGAAGTCCGGACGTGATTAGAGATTATCCGGATTGCAAGGACTTCTTTGTAAGTGCCTTCGGTTCTGTTCGAGCCCGTAACAGACTTGTATGGATTGTATGTCTGACATTACAATTTGAGATATAAAGCCGATTTCTTTCAAATATATTTCTGTTGGTGGCGGAGAATTTATTCTCTTAGCTTAACACCCTTCTCTGAGACGTACGAGCTCAGAGGTTATGTAGTTGAAGGTTATCAGCGATATATTCCCAATTTGGTAATGTGACATGCTGAGTGTTGCTGTGAAATGATCATTGTGTTGATCATTTGTGATAGCATCATTTATTTGATCGTTTATCTTTGTGATCATTTCTATGATCATTTGTTGACCCAAAGCACGACTTTTGTATAAAGTGTGTTTTTGTGGACGTGACTTCGTCGAGCCTCACACCTCGGAATGGTCAAAACAGGAAAGATGCAGCAAGGTTATGAGGGGTAGCTCCCTTTAGGGCATGTGCATTTCCTTCTGGAAAAGGGTGGTATCATGGTATGGAGCCCAGATACTTACTCATGTTGAAAACACTTTATTTATGATTGTGTGATGATGGTGACGAGCGCTCGGTTAAAGGTCCCAAAGGACCGGGGGATGGCATACTCGTGTCAGTTGTTACCTAGTTTGAAAGGTAACCCGGCCTTGTGTTTGCAGAGATCCGGTTAGGTTCTCGGGACGTCCTTCCAGAGGCGTTCTCATGCGGCAATGGGAAGTTCCTTGGCCGGACCATTCGTTGGAAATCCAAAGAAACAATACGATCTTGTACGGTATTAGTTGTAGAACCTATCATTCACTTATGGTGCCGCCCCACTGTTTGGATGGTAGCTATAGTAGGCATAGTTCGGAATGTCTATGCTGGCTAAGATTTATATCTTTATTTCTGAAATGAATTTTTCCTACGCTATGCACTAGTAATAATATCAAATGTTCTTTTTAATACGTATCAAGCATCTTTGACTATCATAAGGAGAAATCTCCTCCGATTCTGCGTTTGCATGTGTGTGTGTGCGGGAGGCCTTATGGTAGTCTCATTTTTAAAAGCATTGCGAATTGACTTTAAAAATATTCCTCTATTTTGTTTTCAAAGATAAATAAACTGTTTTGAGTTCTCACACCAGTCACATGACTGACTCGGAGTTTATTGTTTTCCTTCCTAAACTCTGGGTGCCCACCAATTTTCACACGGGCAGTCAAGAGACAGATTTATCAGGATATTCTGGAGTTGCTGGAGGCAAGCTGGATGGCATGGCGTATTACTAGTATATAGTATTTCTTTTCCGCTGTTTGATGTTGTTTGTTGTTGTACACTCTGATGATGATGTAATGTAAAGTATAAAATGTAATAACTGATATAGTTCTTTGTTTAAAGATTATTCATTTATTTATTATATGTTGTTCCGCTACGAATTGTGAGATTCTGTTGTTGTTCTGTTGTTTTCTATTCCGTTCTATTTTCTATTTTCTTTTCTCTCTATTTTCTATCTTTTTCTCTCTCCTTCTGTCTTTTTCTTTTTCTTAAAATCCTAACTATTCGGTTTTTCGGCAACGAAAAATCGCGTATCTCACATTTGGTATCAGAGCATATGGTTAAGCGACAACCATGGTTCTGTTGGGTATTACTCATTAGAGATAGAGTCAGTAGTACTCTAGAATGAGTTTGAGTGTAATAATAGCTATGAGAGCGTATTTGTTAGTGAATATAAAATTGTTTTATATTGTGATGATTGGTTTGTTGAGTGGTATATAGATTCTGGTTAATACGAGCAATTAACGTTGTTGATAGGGATCTCTAAACACTTGTACAGAACAATTCGACACGATATTGTTTTAAATTGGGTAAATGAAATAATTTTACCTTGATTATTTTATATAAAGGAATAATTTTTCAGGATTATTAAAGTGTATATAAGTTGATTGTTTAGTTGTTTGAATAATCTAAATTAAAGAATAATTGTATAAGCAAAAGAATTATAAGAGTTGAATTATAATTAATGTGATTTACAATTGTGAAAAAAATCTTATATATATAAGAAGTGAAACTATATGAATATATTTATGAATATGAGTTGTAAATAAAAATGAATTTAAAGTTAAATGGAAACTTACTTTAGAATTGGAATTCGAAATTGATTTATAAGTTGGAATTTGAGTTAAGTAAAGCCAAATAATGTTTGAAATGGAAGTATAACTTAAGAAATGTTGAATGAAGTTGATATTGGTACCAAAGTAAATTAATAAAGTTAAGTGATAAATGTGAACTTGAGTTATACAAATGAAATTCAACTTTTGTAATTAATTGAATGAATGGATTAAATGTTAATCAATTGAATGTAAATTAAGTTGATATGAAATAATGAATGTAAGTGTTAATTCATTAAATTTTAATGTTATTGGAAGTTGAATAACTGAATGAAAATCAATTTAATTAAACCAATTGAAAGTGATGGTGTTAAACCAAATTGAATGAATATAAGCAAAGGAATATGGTTGTAATAAATATACATTGGTTGTTATATGGTTGTTAGTTGATTGTATATAATTCATTAAGTATTAATGGAATTGAGTTAATGAAATTGAAAGCTAAAGTAACTGAAATTCAATTGAAAGTTAAGTGAATCTTAAATAGAATTGAATTTGATTTGGAAGTGAACCAACTTGAATATGGATTAGTAAATATAAACTAATTGAAAATGAATGTTAGTAAAAACATCAACTGTTAATAAATCAAATGTGATTTAAATTGAAAACCCATTTCAGTGAATATTAATGAGAATATGAATGAATATTGATTTGGTTATGGATGTTAGTTGGTTGATGGTTGAACATATTGCTTTTGTTTCATTTGCTATGTTGGCATGTATAGTTATTATGTTGCTATATGTTGTATATCGATACTATTGTCTATATGCATGTTCTCATGTGGTTTGTTGAGTGATTAGTAGGTGCGGATCGCGTTTGCTTCGCATTTGGAGCTCGCTTTCGCGCTATATTAGCCGTATATGCTCGCTAATAAAATATAAGGTACATATCTCGGATTAAATATCGTACATTTACACTTTTTTCCCTTCGAGATGCCTCATTACTTGATGAGACGTATATTTGTGATATATATACTGTCATTTTTTTTTGGATCGAGCCGCGCAAAGGAGTCTATGGCGAATTTTTTCGAAAATTTAAGGCGTTAGAAAATTTTTTAGGAAATTGGAAAAGTTGTGAAACTTTAATTTTGATTTGGAATTGAAAGTTGAACGATAGTAGTTGTTTTTGAAAAGATAACTAAGTATGATTTGGAAAACTTAGTAAGTATTATAAGAAGTTTAACTATGGATTTTGGGAAAGTTAATAGATTCTGTAACTTTTCTTACTTAGTAATTTCGAGGACGAAATTCTTTTAAGGGGGGAAGATTATAACGACCCAAAATTTTTATTAATTAAAAATTGGATATTTAATTAATTTTAATATTAATAAGTGAAATTAAATAGTCGAATAATTTATTTTTCGAATATTGGATTTAATTTGATAATTAAATCGATAATTTAATTAGTTAAATTCAGAAATAATTGAAAATCGAGTTTAATATGATTGAATATGATTTGTAAAATTTTATTTTATCATACTGAAGTTATAGAAATGTTATAGAACTTTTAAAATTGAATTTGGAGTTAATCTGTGAAAATTGAATATTTTAATATTTAAACGACTAGTGAAAATAGCCAATTTTTGAACAGTCTCAGAATTGGACGAGACTAGTTCCATTGGATCCGTAATAGTTAGTTATTACCGGATTTCAATTTTCGTGTCAATCGGAGTTATCGTTTGACCGTGGCAGCTCGAAACGCATCGAATTGTTTTTAATATTAAATTAGCGAGTTAAAATAGCCATTTTTCAAACAGTCTTGGATTTCGACGAAACTAGTTTCATCGGATCCGTAATATGATATTATTGTATGGTTTAAAATTTCGTGTCAATCAGATTTACCGTTTGTCCGGTACAAATTAAAACGCCTAGAAAATCGTTTAAATCGGTTTAATTTAAATTGAACGTTTATTGCCATAACTCGCACAGATGACCGAATTAGCTTTCGAAACATGTTCCATTGTGTCCGGAACGCGGGATAAACCCTAGGAACGTCAGTTTCGGCGCGTAAATCGGAGTTTTGAAAACCCGGATGAATAGTGTCGTTTAATTTCTATAAATAGACAAAATTTATCACAAAATAAGAAAAAAAATATAGCTAGGGTTTTATAACAGAGCCGCCACCATTAGCTATCAACGGCCGGTACCATCCCTCCTTCCTCCTCGTTTTTCTTTCAATCCACGGTTCATTTCAGAAATCTTCCAACTACAAAATGAAAGAGGGTGTTGAGACCTTTAAAGTGGACGGCTACGATCGTATATAGCATCATGGATTGACGATAATTTCCATTTAAAACCATCATGTTCGAGCTCGCGTATCGAGGCAAAGAAGCAGCCGAGTTCAGGGAGGTTCTGGTCGAGTGTTGGCGTGGGGATTGGCTTCGAAACCCCGGTCTCCGATCAACTTTTCATCGACAAATGATGGGTGCGGCCGTTCGTTTCGAGGCGTGCGTGATGGGTTCCTGCATACGTGAATATGCGAGTGGGAAGGAAGAAGAAAAGCACGGCTATGATCTGTTGAGTTTGAACGTACGGTGATGATAAGGTTTAATTATAAAATTAAATTTGTTAATTATTATATTATAAATCGTACGATCTTTAAAATGTTATAACTTTGTCACACGAGGTCCGATTGGGATGAAACAAATTGCGTTGGGATCGTATTCGCGAATGCTACGCGATGCAACTGGTTTGGAGTCGTTTGGAGTTAGTGAGAATTTCGGGTAAAATTAAACGTCCGTTTAATTTTATTCGAAATAAATCGCTAAAACGAAATTGAAATCAAGGTGAGAACTTCTCACTCAATCGAATAGTTTCGATTTTAATTTTAAATAGTTATATTTAAAATATTTGAATGCATGTTTGAATGATGATTGATATCTACTGATTGTTAAAATAGACATTATGCGCCGTTAGTAAGCAGATGTTATTTATTAAAAACATATACCGCGAATATTTCATAAACGGTGAAATTGGTATTATATATAATAGCAATATATATATTGGCATATGTGTATATTGCAGTTGTTGATTTCCCACATTGTATAGCGGATGAGACCCTATTGCGCCGTCTATTAAGCGGATAATATTTTAAATCCCATATACCGTGATAATTCCGTACTGGAGCGAAATTGGTATTGTGCTAATGTTTGTGGATGCAGGAAAACAGGTTGGAGGGATCCAACTGGATTCCTCAACAGTATTCATTTGATTTCAGATATTTTGATATTTGATGGATTATCATATCGATATATGATGTCGTTGTTGTCGTGATTGACTATTTGGTGTGTAGCATCATTGGACCAAGTTTTGGAATTTTAAAATGATTTTTAAAGTGATTTTTGAAAATATACTATATGTTTGGAATTGATTCATTTTAAATAAATAAACGATATAATTTTAATGTTATAAAAATTATGATTTTTGAGAAATAAAGTAAAAGGTTGATTTTTGAAAATATGAGGCTAATGATTTTATAAAATAGTTAAATCGGGATTTCTGAATTTATTGTGAAAAGTTTAAATATAGGATTTATAAAATTTGATTATTTTATAAATCAAAATGGTGAAATTATAAAGGGGATTAAAGATGTTTTAAAAGAATAATAGTATAAATTGATTTATATAAGAAATTTATAAATTGATATTTATAAATTAAAATATTTGAATTATAAAACGAGTTTTTATAAGTGTTAGAATGAATTGTGAATGAACTTCAAAATTGAATGAAATTTATAGAATTATAAACGGTGAAGTTATAAATGGGATTTTATAAGCAGTAGGTTTATAAAATTTGAAAAGTTATTTGAAGAATGGATTTTTGATAAATAAATGAATCTTATAAGTTATAAGATTTATAAATTAGGATGTTTAAAGGAACGATTCTTGTAAACAAATAAATTATAAGTGTTTAACTTATAATATGAATCTTTAGTATATCATTGAGATATGAATTGAGATAGGTTAATAAAGTAATTTATAAAGGAAGTTGTTGTAAAATAAATAGAAATGGAATTTACAAACATTGTTTTATAAATTCGCAAACGACTTATTTTGATAAGTAATTTGTTGTATCTTATTTATGGAGTTATATTCACGTTTTAGACTGTGAATAAACCTTTAAAATAAAATGTATAGAAATAATGAAATTTGTTAACGAAGTATATTCACGTTTTTGAATAGTGAATAACATGTTAAAGAAAATGTTTTAGATGTGATGTTTTAAACAGAATTAAAACGATCTAACGATGTTTTAAATGTGTTGAGATTCGAAACCATAGATTTCAACATTCATTGTTGAAATAGACGTTTTCGAGAAATAGAAGGAAATGGTGGACTATAACACTGTTGTTATAGTAAATGATTTCCGAACGGAAATGTTTTGTATAGTATTGGGATTTATATATCTATTTTAATTTCGAATCCATATACTGGTGATTTTGGGACGTCGTAATGATGTTTTACGTAACATTCGTTTTGGCCCAAATAAATATGTTTAAAAGAATGATTTCCTTAAAGAATGAAATATATACTTAATCTCGACTTAAGTATATTGAATATTTTCCAAGTGTTGAAAATAAATGGATTTGTGAATTACTTATTAAATAAGTATGGAAATGTTTTCCAATATAAAGTGAATATTTTGAGAAATTATCTTTTCGAAGATAAATTGAAAATGAATAATTGAAGTCGTATATTCATAGATATTGTGAAATATAAATTCACTATGGAATTTATAAAAGAAAGGGGAATTTGTTTAAAAATAAATATTGATTTATTTTTGAAGTGTGAAAATTATATATCTTGTAAAGATATTTTTGGGAAATAAATAATTTGGAAAATTATTTGGAATCTGTTGATGTGTGCATATCCATTGATAGTTCAATAACCGACTATCAATATTTACCTTTGAATGGGTATTCGTTGTGATTTGCTTGAATTTGAATGCACACTTATTTTTAAATTATTGCGCTCGTTATTCGGATTACCCATTCCGAATAGTGATACGACGTAATGGATAGCATTGATGACCAGTGTTGAAGACCGGATATTTTTGAAAGCGAAAGGACAACTCGTCGATTGTCTTTTCACCCAGTAGCTACGGTATAGAGACTCCCTATATGAAGGGAAGTCCGGACGTGATTAGAGATTATCCGGATTGCAAGGACTTCTTTGTAAGTGCCTTCGGTTCTGTTCGAGCCCGGAACAGACTTGTATGGATTGTATGTCTGACATTACAATTTGAGATATAAAGCCGATTTCTTTCAAATATATTTCTGTTGGTGGCGGAGAATTTATTCTCTTAGCTTAACACCCGTCTATGAGACGTACGAGCTCAGAGGTTATGTAGTTGAAGGTTATCCGCGATATATTCCCAATTTGGTAACGTGACATGCTGAGTGTTGCTGTGAAATGATCATTGTGTTGATCATTTGTGATAGGATCATTTATTTAATCGTTTATCTTTGTCATCATTTCTATGATCATTTGTTGACCCAAAGCACGGCTTTTGTATAAAGTGTGTTTTTGTGGACGTGACTTCGTCGAGCCTCACACCCCGGAATGGTCAAAACAGGAAAGATGCAGCAAGGTTATGAGGGGTAGCTCCCTTTAGGGTATGTGCATTTCCTTCTGGAAAAGGGTGGTATCATGGTATGGAGCCCAGATACTTACTCATGTTGAAAACACTTTATTTATGATTGTGTGATTATGGTGACGAGCGCTCGGTTAAAGGTCCCAAAGGACCGGGGGATGGCATACTCGTGTCAGTTGTTACCTAGTTTGAAAGGTAACCCGGCCTTGTGTTGGCAGAGATCCGGTTAGGTTCTCGGGACGTCCTTCCAGAGGCGTTCTCATGTGGCAATGGGAAGTTCCTTGGCCTTACCATTCGTTGGAAATCCAAAGAAACAATACGATCTTGTACGGTATTATTTGTAGAACCTATCATTCACTTATGGTGGCGCCCCAGTTTGGATGGTAGCTATAGTAGGCATAGTTCGGAATGTCTATGCTGGCTAAGATTTATATCTTTATTTCCGAAATGAATTTGTCCTACACTATGCACTAGTAATAATATCAAATGTTCTTTCTAATACGTATCAAGCATCTTTGACTATCATAAGGAGAAATCTCCTCCGATTCTGCGTTTGCATGTGTGTGTGTGCGGGAGGCCTTATGGTAGTCTCATTTTAAAAGCATTGCGAATTGACTTTAAAAATATTCCTCTATTTTGTTTTCAAAGATAAATAAACTGTTTTGAGTTCTCACACCAGTCACATGACTGACTCGGAGTTTATTGTTTTCCTTCCTAAACTCTGGGTGCCCGCCAATTTTCACACGGGCAGTCAAGAGACAGGTTTATCAGGATATTCTGGAGTTGCTGGAGGCAAGCTGGATGGTATGGCGTATTACTAGTATATAGTATTTCTTTTCCGCTGTTTGATGTTGTTTGTTGTTGTACACTCTGATAATGATGTAATGTAAAGTATAAAATGTAATAACTGATATAGTTCTTTGTTTAAAGATTATTCATTTATTTATTATATGTTGTTCCGCTGCGAATTGTGAGATTCTGTTGTTGTTCTGTTGTTTTCTATTCCGTTCTATTTTCTATTTTCTTTTCTCTCTATTTTCTATCGTTTTCTCTCTCCTTCTGTCTTTTTCTTTTTCTTAAAACCCTAACTATTCGGTTTTTCGGCAAGGAAAAATCGCGTATCTCACAACGTCCAGTACGGGGGAGATTACGGTACTGTATAGACTATGGGAATATAAAAGTGTGTTAAGGTGGAAAATTTAAAGCCTTAACGCTATTTTCAGTATATTATACTCTACTTTAGACACTATTATAATAGCGTATATTACTACATAGTAGATAGTTTAACGGATCCTTAGGAGATGAGAATCCCGAGCATATCTTGAGTTACTGCACTCATGTTAGACACTGGATAGAAGACGTCAAATCCCGTAAACATCTCTGACACCGTTACACTCATATTTATTTCTGTTGATTTAACTTACATAAGATCTTTTATTTCTGACTCGAGTGTTTTGTCTTTTCAATGCGCTCGGGTTAGTCCGAGCATTTCAGGATCGAAGACTTTATTTCTGGAGGACGAAGAAGAAGATTTCATTTTTATTATTATATTATATTGTTCCACTACGCACTATATTCCACTGCATCGATTATTATTCGTTGGTATGTGCAACTCTAATTTCTACTATATAAATATAATCAAATGTTTATGAAACAGCTTCATGAACAGTATATTTGATTATTATATTTTATCATTCCGCCGTAAGATTCTATTTCGTATTTTTCTCTCCATGATTTTTCTTATTTACCCCATAACAATCCGCCCTTCTGTATGGTTTAAATCTGACGTGTGTGGTTTATCGTCGATTTAAAACGTGTGGAAAGGCAGGACGTTGCATCTGGTATCAGAGCTTTGGTTTAGCGATAAACCTTAGCTTTGTGGGGTCTGACTCTTTATTAATAGGGTAGTAATACCCTATGATGAGTTATTGAGTATATATATGAGAGAGCGTATTTGTTAGTGTTATAAAATGGTTTTAATATTGTGTTAATCTGTTCCGTTTTGTATTTATAAATTCTGGTTGGTGCATGAGACGCTATGACATTAATAGGGATTTCTAAACACTTAATAGGACAGACCGACATAATATTTGTTTTAATATAGGTGAATGAAATAATTTTGCCTATTATATTTTCTATATATAAAATAAAATTTTATAAAGGTCATATTTGGTTGTAATATATTGGTTGTTCGGAAGTGAAATTTATTTATATTGGTTGAAATTAAATTTGAAAATAAAACAAATGAAAGTTAGGAATTCAGAACTTAAGTTCCGGGGTTTTGAAACTTCCTTTTGAATGTTTTTGGAATATAATAATAATATTATTAGAACTATTTTCTGGTATAAATATTTCAATATAATTTGAAAGAATTGTTTTAAAGAAATTTTGGAAAAAGAAATAAGTTATGTACTCCCCTCTCTGTCGCTGGAAAATAATTTCGGTGATGAGTGCACGCATCATTGACATTTATTTTCGAGTTCAAAGTGGGAAGGCCACTGTAGTAGTTTTATTACAGAATTATTTTGATAAACAAATATAAATTTTAATTTTTTTAAATATAATTAGGTACATATTTTGTAAGTGTATCTATTAATTTAAAATGATTTGAAAATTAAGCCCGGTATTTAGTTCTTAAGTTTCCATTAACTAATAGTTTCAATTATTGTAGTGAATTGAAACATAGGTAAATAATAATTGAAACCTCTAACCGAAATAAGAAATTTAATGCTCGGTTATAAATTAAACAAAAAGAAAATTTAAATTTTAACATGTAAAACAAAGGATATTATTATTGAACATTTAATTAATTAAAAGAATTGAGAAAAACTTGTATAAGTTTCAATTACATTCTTAAAGCATATATATATATATATATATATATATATATATAACTTAACAAATATTGAAAGTTAAAATGTTAAAAATTTGTAATGAAAATTGTACAAGTAAACTTATGTAATGAGATTGTTTAATAAATTGCTTTTGTTAATAAGAATCGATGTTCTAGTGGTTATGGACTTAAGTATAATTGAAATGCTACTAATGTAATAGAAAAGAAAGGTAAGTATTATAAATAAATAATAGTAAACTTAAGTAATAGGTTGAAGTTACCTCTGAATAAAATAAGAACAAAAGGTGAATACTGAAAAATGACTATAAACTTAAGTTAATAAATTTACTTACTAAGAAATTTGATTAAATATGAATAATATAAATAAATAAGCGTAATGCAATAAATAGAATTTGGCATTATATAGATAGATGTAAATGAATTGGTAGGTAATGAATGGAAATAGACAAAAATAAATAATGGATGAAGTGGAATTGATAAAATATATATATATATATATATATAACTTGATTTATTGTTTGAAATTTTGTTGTTTGTTTTGGTTTGTGGTTGTTTGGGGAAGGATACTTTAAATTTGGATTGGATGTATGAATATTCTATTTGGTTTCATCTAAGACTGTTGCGTAAATGGTGCACTTAGTAGGTTATTTTTACATTCTGTACAATTTAAAGTTTTAAACCCGAGCAACTATTTGCTTTGTTTTATATATTGATTTTATTGATTCTATGTGATGGTTGTATGCTGTTTCTTGAAATTGGTGGTTGTTGTATTGATTTGGTTGTTTGTGATTAAAACAACTTAAATATTTCATTTTATATAATTGTTAATCTTTTTGGATTATATAAGTGAAATACAGGTTATGGAAGCAATTGCTACTGCTTTTGGTTTCATAAAATAATTGTTAATCGCCCGACAAATAGGTACGTTTTCGGATTACGGTTTATAGCGTTATATTATTGTTTTTCCCATGTGGGATATATATATTATTTTGGAAAATATAAGTTGTATATTGTTATTTTAATATTATATTTTCTCCCGAGGCTCTCCGTATAAAGGAGACTCTGCCAAAATTTTCCGTAAATTTTGGACTTAGAAAATATTTTGAAAATGTTTTCCAAACTTTATTAATTTAAGTATAAAAAGATCTATTGGTTATAAATTGGTATATTTTATTTAAATTCAAAAAATTCAAAAAATATATTTGTCTATAAATTAAATGTTTTAAGTAAGATACATTGATTTCTTAATTCTTCTTTTCCCTTCTTTTTCCTTTTCGGGGACGAAAAGTTTTGAGTGGAGGAGAGTGTAATTACCCATAAATTTTCAATAACTGAAATTGTTAATTTAATGAGATTTTGAAATTATAAAATTTAAGAAAATAAAACAAATTATGAATTTTTAGTAAAGCTTGTGATGCAATAATGAAAATAACTAAGAGGAAGCGTAAAAGGGTTATTTAAAGTTAATAATTTATGAATTTGAATGAATTTCCAATTTAAAGAAAAGTAAATAACTGTTACTTTATGATGGTTTATGAAATAACAGAAAGAGTGAATAATAAGTGAACGTAATTAGTAGTATGAAAATAAATGACAACATTGATATTTAAGTAATAAAGGCTTATTTACGTGATTAAGGGGTAACGGTAATGTTTATTGTATGTTACTTATTGTTAATTGAAATTTGAAATAAATTTTTAATAAATGTAAATTAAATAGGAACATAGATTTATTTATAAGGTAGTAATTGATGTAATAAAGGTATGAAATATTGAAGTATGTAATGCAATGGATATCATAAATTGAATGGAATAAATTAGTTTATATATGGAATAATAATCTGGGTTAATAAGTAACTAATTTATAAAGGTAAGGGAAAGAAAATAGGTGACAATTAATATAGGTTTTTTTTTAATGTGTAAATAAATTTGGTAATCAATTACAATAAATCTAAATTTAACGTTTTGTTAATGAAAATTTAAGTAATGTTAAATTTATTCATAATATGAATTGGTTGATTTAATAAGTGGAAACTTTGATTTGTGAATAAGAAAAGCTTATTAATGCGACTAAAGTATTAACGTTAACGATTTTGGATGTTACCTATTTGGTAGCTGGTTGATTTTAAATTTGAAATCAGTTACAAAAATTTATAATCTAATATTATGTTAATGTAACTAAGGTAATTATTAATAAATTGAATGCAAGTCAAATCAATAGAAATAGTGCAGATGTATACTTAGTTACAAATTGAATATATGAAAGCAAAATGTAAGCAGTGAATTAAATTAAGGAATTTAAATTATGATAAATGGTCATTGAATAAATCAAGGTTCTGTAAGTAATTATAATATTGGGTTGAAGGAAATAAACTTAAAGGTAATTAAAGTTTAATGGTTACAATTGTTATAAGATACCTATTTGTGTAGTTCATAAGATTTAATTTGAAGTCAATCGTAGAAATTGACTAAATTAGCGCAATCCAAATTTATGGAAACCATTTGCAATAAATGAAATTAAATATTTCATTTTGTGGATTTTAGGTAATAGTTTCTAATAAGGTATGGTTAGTGGTTTATAAATGAATTGATAATTAAAATTAAAGGTAGTGAGGTTAATATAAATTAACTATAAACAAGTTGAATAAAATCCAAGTAAAGGTGGAAATGAAAATGATATATTTGGCATAGATTTCAATACTAATGGGAATTATAGTTAGTGCACAATTAAGAAAGTAAGTTGAGTATATTTATGTAATATAATGTAAAAACCAGCCTTAACTATATTATTTGAAATTTGTGGATGTGATATTAAAATTTAAATCAAATAAAAACAACTTATTTAAATAAACATTCAATAATTGAATTAATTGCAAATGAATGGAATTAATTATTTAATTATTTCATTAATTGAAAATTTGGTTTAAATTGGAGAATATTAAGGTTATAGATCTTGAGCCAATGTTAATTTCATCAAATTGACATCAACTAGAATGGAAGTGAATTTAATAGTTTTATTTGAAATTAAATTTATAGTGTTGAATTTAATGAAATTGAGAATTAATATTGAAATTTATAAATTAATCGTCTCTAAATTGACATTCAAATTTGTTTAAATCATTGTAAATGATTGGGAAATTAAAAATAATAAGAATCGTCAATTATAGAATTTAATTGGAAGTTTGATTTAATTAAATAAATTAAAATTTTATTTCAAATTTCAATTAAGAATAGGTAACATACAATAAACATTACCGTTACCCCTTAATCTCATAAATAAGCCTTTATTACTTACACATCAATGTTGCCATTTATTTTCATACTACTAATTACGTTCACTTATTATTCACTCTTTCCGTTATTTCATAAATCATCATAAAGTAATAGTTAATTACTTTTCTTTAAATTGGAAATTCATTCAAATTCATGAATTATTAACTTTAAATAACCCTGTTACGCTTGCTCTTAGTTATTTTCATTATTGAATCACAACCCTTATTAAAGATTCACAATTTTTTTTTATTTTCTTAAATTTTAAAATTTCAAAATCTCATTAAATTAACAATTTCAATTATTGAAAATGTACAGGTCGTTACATACGTTTTGATTCTTTTAAAAGGAAGATTTTGAAAACATTTTGAAAACAAGATATAATTTTGTAAAACATTTGAATAAAAGGTTAGTGGATACAAAACAATGTTCCACTAGACTTTTCATAGGTTCTTTCCTACTTAGGGTTCATCCCTTTAACAGGCTCGAAGTGGATTCCATTCCACGAATAAATTAGACTTTAAGATGGTAGTGCTTTTCTAGGAGTTTAACAAAATTCCTAATTAAATTACTTATTAATAAAATCTTGAACCCTTGATAATCTTGATACTCATGAGTCTTCAATCTTGACGTCTTGAATCTCTATACTGTACAATCTTCATTCTTGGTGCCTGCATGGTTAAATCCTACATATACATATATATCTAAACTATAATGTTAGTATTTATATTTTAAAATATTTTTCTAAGGTTGTTATCATCAAAACCATCATCTCGAAGACTAACAATTACATTGTATAATCTTGGTTCAATTGATTCTCTCTTTGATTTTGCAGCAATTTGAGTGAGATTTGATTCTAGTTTGAGGAAGCCATGGATTTCTATTTTCTTTTACTGTGAATTTTTGTTTTTTTGAGAAGGAAGAAGGAAAACAACATACTGAATGTTTTCCTCTTACCGAAAGTATCCAGATTATGGGTTAATGGATCTAAACCTAACCCAAAAAGCCCAACTCCATTTATACTTTGAGAAAATATTAAGATATGCACATTTTTAACCTATTTTATCACAATATAAACATGTTTCTCAATATATAATCAAATAAAATGTATTCAACCAATTATAGGAAAATAAAATTGTTAATAAAACAAAATAAAATTTATTTCAACAATAAAATAATAATTTATAAATAAAACCTTATCTTTATTTAAATTTCACAATTTACATAATTTAATTATAAAACACCATTTTCAATCCAACAATTTGTACAAAAATTGATTTCTTGTCAAATAAATTACCATTAATCATTTTAACCTTTTTAATCATAAATATTATTTTCAAGCAATATTTCATCTTTTATTTTAATAAAATACATGTTTTCTTCATAATTCTCCTTTATATTCAATAAAAGGCTAACATCGACAATAATTATCAATATTGTTGTATTTACCAAAATAAAATTGCAATTTGATTATTTTCTACTAAAATTCTCAAAATAAAATTTTTAAAACTTTATTTTCATTACTTTAGATTTATTTCAACAATTTAATGTTGAAATACATCACCTAATTAATTTATTAGCTCCAAACTAATAAATACCCAATATTTCAATTTATTTAAACCAAATACTTATCCATTCAATATTTAATCCCATTTTTATACCCAAATAAAAAAAAAAAGTTCCAAAATTATTTTTCCCATTTTATTTACGAAATTCATTGTTTATTCCAAATAAATAATTTAAAATTTCCATTTATATTTTAATTTATAATATAATTTAATGTATACCGGTAATCTCACCAGGGTTGTGACACTACTAGACATTACTTATTTCATAAATTATAATTCTACTAGTCATTTTTATTTTATATTATAATTGCCTAATTACATTCTAATTACAACGCTATAATTACATGCTAATTATCAAGTATAGCTAACAGCTGTATAATCGAAGTTAGCCTTTTATTTCTTTCGTGTTTAAAGCCTACGATGAAGTATTCTGTGGCTAGCATTCCTATTTCTCCATCACCATTTATTTATTTTCTATTTACAGCCAATGATGAAATATTACGAGGCTATCATTCATATTTATCCACATTTATCAGTCTTATCTTTTTACATAAAAGTTATTACATATTGAATATTTTAATTAAAAAGAAGTGAGAAATACTAAAATAAGTGTGAGAATGACGACTGTTAATAAAGGAAATCAGTAGGTAGGAAACTAATCTACAACTCTAAGCAATGATAAGAGATGACATTTTATTTATTGACATTTAGAATAAAGAGTTGTGTCAAAAGCCTGAAATATAATATATAAGCATGATTATGTTTTGATTGATTCAGTCCCATATATGGTTTATTCATAAATGTTTCATATTAGCAAATGTGTGTTTATGTATTAATATATAGCTACTATTTTTAAATGTATTATAGATATTTGATTAGACGCTAGATATATTTCATATAAATGATCAAATATTCCTCATGTAATGTTATGAAAACTGATTGTATGGAATATATTTATGTGTTTTCAAGATGCATGAAATATTATATGATTTACCTAATAAAATAAAATAAAAATTATATGAAAAATTATATTCTGATTAGTTTGACTAAAAGTATTAGTATATGAATGTGCATTCTATGCATTGATAACTACTGTATATGCATGCATTATAGACGTTTAGTAAGATACCAAAATATATTTCAAATAAAAGATCAAATATTGCTCGCGTAATATTAGGAAAATTAATTGTTTAGAATATATCTATTCAAGTTGCACAAAATATGAATTTACCAATTATATATAATATATATATATATATATATATATATATATATATATAATACAAAGGCAAAACTATGTTTTAATTGTGTTAATTATGCTTGCAATTTGATCAAGCGGAGTATTATCTTATATCTTATATATACCAGTGTAAATCGCAGGTACATGCATCTAATAGCTAGAAATATTCATTTCTTATTTACTAAAGAAATAAAGGATGAAAGTACGTTGTATGTGTTATGAGCATTCTAACTCGAGATTACTCAAAATCAAAACCCCATAGCACAACGAAAAACGAGACCGTGGTAAGAAGTGCAAAAAAAACCAATTAATATCTAAATTCAAATATCAATCCAATCCAAAACCAATCACAATCACCAAACAAGCAATAGAATAATAAAGCAATAACAATAAAATAAATCACATGCCTATTTTTAGTGGTTCCACTAATGTCTTTTTACTATACATCCACTTTGAGAGAGAGCTTTTATTAATGCCAACGAGAAGAGTACAAAAGATTTATTGCAATGATCGCAATATTCACTCTAGAATATGATTTCGTGGAGAACAGAATTGAAGTAAACTAGATTTTTGTTAAACCTTAGTTAACGAAGGATAAAACCCATGATTAAACCCTTGGAGTGATCCTCTCTTTAAATCTGAAAATAACTTATAATGGGCGTGTTTGAGCCTAGAAAAATACCGATTTTCCATTTAAAACCTTCACAAACTAATGCAATCAACCCGTGCAATTTGGAGACAACGCAGTCGATCAGATGTCTAGTTCCTCACTCATATATCTGACTCGAAGAAAAAGTTTCTTCATTTTAAGCGCTCTGACATTTGGTCCCCATAACCAGACGTCCGACCAAACTCTCAACATTCCGAATCCAACTTGCACTGTGTATCACATGGTTTAATCATGCCACAAATCTAACTTTCGAGCTTCTATTTGCGAACCATTTTCTTTGTCAACAAACTACTTCCATCCATTTCAATTTTCCATGTACTTTCACCAAAATTCAACGCTCCATCTCGACACTATATCCATCTCCATCACCAAGAACAATTAGTGCCAAACTATCACCACTTCTACCTTCAACCAAACAAGCTTGAATATTTTCCTAATGTTCTCAATCAAATCAATATGGGTCACCTTTTAAGATCCAAGGTTTCACGATTAATCTATTCTAAAGTATATTTGTAACGACCTGATAAATTTATGATATTTTTATAAATTTAATTTATATGTTTGCTAATTTAATCCAGTATAAAATTAAAGTCTTAGGATTTTAAAAGGATGAATGTAGGAGTTAGATAGTAACTGTAATTACAGGTAGAGATTTAAAAAGTTATATGACATAGATTTGAAAATAACTGAAAGTTGTGTTGTAGTTATAAGTCTTAATTTGTTGGTTTAATGGTATTAATGTAACAATAACTGAATTGGATTACATACACACAAACATTTGAAAAATTTATTAGGTGGACTAAATTGGTTAAAGTTCATAAGTTGTGCATTTCAATTTAGTAGAAATTCTAAACGATAAACGAAGATTTAAATAAACGCTAAATTAAAACTATGTAAAATGGTGACTTAAGGCCTAGTTATAGGAATTGGAATATAATCCAAAATTTAATTAATGATAGTAACGTAGTATTAGCTAATAAATAGATTTCAATGCAGTAACCAAATGAAAGGAATAGGAATGAATATATATATATTGAATAGGAATGAATATATATATTGATTTGAAATGAAATAAAAATGTGTCACATTTAGATGGAGTAAAATTTAAGAAACCTATAAATGTGGAATCAGTAAACATTTGTAAAAAAATATTGCCTAGAATAAAATTCATTTAATATAAGAATTAAAAGGTGGAAGATTTACATTTGGATTGAAAGGTATAATTAATTGAATTGGTGATTTGGGAATTTAATCCAAGGGTTACTCTAAAAATAAATACGGATAAAAAGAGGTTAAACTAAGGAGGGGCATTAATTGATTTTAAGGCTTATTTAATACGTTAATAGGCAAGACTCCGCATTCATACATTTATACAAAGCTAAATAGAAGCACAAGTGTGATATAATGTAAATAGATGGATATCAACCTTTATTTATATGTTAATGGGATTTAATTTCTATTGTATAAAAACCGCAATTTAATGAAGATTGAAATAGCTAATTCATACGTTAGTTGATTTAGCTGGAATATGAAGATATTTAATGGAATAGTGAAATCAAATGGGAATGGGTTTCCATTGTTCATTTGAATTCACATTCATCATAAAAACTTATTTGAAAACCAAAGGAATAATAAAGGAATCAAGACTTAATTAGTAATTTGGATTTAAGACATGGCAATTTGGATTTATTGCAACAATTAATACCATAGAATTTAGTAAAGCTTATTCAAATTTTAGTTGACCATTTGTGATATAACTTTTTGAAAACAAGACTTTATTTATGAATTGAGTATTTGATTCAACGAATGGTAATTACTTCATTTAAAAATGGAATTTAACGTAAATTTGTACGTTATTAAAGTTAAATGAAAGCTGTAAACATTTGACTTAGAGAACAATTGAGTGAAATCTTAACTAATGTAAACTTCATCATATTGACATCCATAACTGTGAATCATAGGAAGAAGGTAAATAAATGAACTTAACCAAACTATTTATGTTGAATATTGAAAATTTGAATAAATAAATAGTTAAGAAAATTAAGGGAATGGGAATAAAAATTTATTTATAATTTGGAATTTTAATTACGGTGAAAAGGGTTAACTGCAATTAAAAGTAAGTTGAGATGGAAATCAAGTTATTTATATAATTAGATTTAAGATGAGAGTATAAGTATATGATTTAATAATTGGGTTTTGCGAATAAAATTTATAATTCCCAAATAATAAGAAAACGCAGAGGTTAACACTGCGAAATTTATATACTTATAAATTTTAATTCACATTCAAGCTTGCTAAATTATTTGGAATTGATTGGATTATATAAGTAATGAAATTTGGCCAATATTTAAAGTTGAAAGAAAATTTGGATTTTATGATTTATTTTAATTTATTTAATAAATATTAAAAATAGCCATTTTTGTCACGGACTCGGATTTCGACGAAACCAGTTTCATCGGATCCGTAACGGTGAATTATAATAATGTTTCATGTTTCGTAGCGATCGGACTTGTCGTTTGATCGTACGGACTCGAAACGCCTTGAAATTTACGCATTTTGAAATCAATGTGAAATTTTTGTTTTTTTAGCATAACTTCTTCATACGATCGAATTTGGTCGCGAAACTTTTTCCATCGCGTTCAGAATATTTTAAAACACCTATTTGGATATATAGTTTTAACAAATCCGACTCCGGAGGCATAGCGGGTTTTTTGGACCATGGTTTGTCACGCACGTTCGCGTATCCAGTCTAGCTACCCTACCTCTAGCCTATCTATAAATATACATCTATAAACCCTAGCTCCTTTCTTTTTCATTTGCTGTACGTTCATTTCTTCACTCTTTTCTCTTCCCCAAATGTATACATCTCAGATCCAATTCCAGATCCATCCACAGTTCAAAATCAAAAGTCAAAACTCAAAAATTTCAGAAAATTCCAGAAAAAATATATGTTGAAGTATTCGATACGCGTAAAATACTGGTGAAATTCGTTTTTCAATTGGAGCTGTCGTTCATCCAGAATAAATTCAAACAGCCCCGAAACCGTCCATCATCATCGCGCAAAACTTCGTCGGATCGAAATTCTGTTTCTGGGTATTGAAGAGAGGACGATGGGGAGCGCATCTATGTGGTTTGTTTGGCGTTTTGATGGTCGGATTTTACGCATAATTCGAACTAGGGTTCGACATTGAGGGGGCGGCTGGTCCTTTGCGATCTGGAAACTTTGTATGCGCGTGCGTTTTGGTAGGGGAAGAGAGAATGTGAGGTGACGTGGCTTGAAGGTAATGTGTGTCACTTTTAATAAATTTTAATTTTGATTCAATCATCATTTTTCGCCATAACTTTCTCATACGAAGTCGGATTCACACGAAATTTTTTTTGTTAGGATCGTAATTTAATTCCGGACTCGATGACGCTGGTTTGGACGAATTCTGAGACGGGCGAATTTTTGGGTTTAAATCGAATTTAAATTCGATTTAAATTCAAAAGGTGAGTGTTTTAACCCACTCACAATTACTAGAAGCTTTTATGTTTGTTAAATAAATTTTAGAAATGAATAGAAATTTATTTATGAGCTTTTGGCATGTTATTGCATCCATATCTGTTGAATTGCATTTATTGAATTTAGCTGTTAATTAAATTGATTAATTGCGTATTAATTTGCTGTTAGGAATTTTGTTTGCATATGAAATGCTAGTTAACAGTTATATAAATTATCTCTAAATATAAATGGTTAGATTAATAGTTGAAATTTAATTTGAATAAACTGACAGTTATTACCCGTTGCATATTATCGAACTAATATTGTTATTGATTGATATGGATTGATATTGATTGATGGTTGAAATTGGGTGATGGATGTGTTGTTGAATGGATGATTTATGTGGATATCATTAACTGCCAGTTAGCATGCATTTTACATTTTCGGGATTGTGGTTTGAAATGATAAAACCGCAAAGTTTTATTTTTAAATTGCGGATTGAAATGATAAATATCCGTATCACTTGACCATAGGATAGAAAATTTTATACAGGCACCGCGGTCTATATATAACTATTTTAATGTGATTTCTATGGTTTGGATTGAATACGGTTTATAAATCTTAAATTTTATATTGTATAAATATTTTATTCCATATTTATATACCTATGAAGTTAAAATTTAGGAATTTAAAAGGTGGATAAATTTCTTTATTGAAATGGAAGAAATTAAGAAAATGGAGTTGGTAAATTTATATCCTATGTTTAAATGTAAAGTTGGAAATTTTAAGATATGATATTTGAAATTGGATTTTCCCAAAATAAATAGAAATGGATATTCTAGTAAAAATTTGAATTGGAAAATTTATATATATATTTTACTAGAAATTGAAGTTTTATTAATTATGGATTTTATGTGAATGGTCAAGATTAATTAATAGAATATTGATTTTGAAAGGATAAAAATCCAACTTTAGTTGAAATATTAATGCTCAAAAATGGATATAAATATATATAAAATTGAAATGGTTTTGGGACTTGAGGTAATATTTTGGATTTTGGTTTAACTTTAAAAGAAGAAATATTTGGAAAGCCGTGTAATTTATTTCTTTATAAAGCAACAGTAAAGTTAAACCTTTTTAATTCGCATACCGTTGAATATCCAAACCATTTGAGTTTAAAAGTTATGGTTTGAAATTATGGATTTTCAAAAATATTAAGCTTTGAAAATATTCGATTTTCAGATATTATGAAGCTAAAGCCTTTTAATTTTTGGAAAGGAATTATATTTGGAATAAGTGGAAAAATATGGTTTTGGGTTTTGGAATGATATCGTAATATTATGGTTTTGAAATGGATTATATTCTGGTTTTAAAGTATAAACAATTTTTAAATGACCGCGGTGTTATAATAACGATGGGTTGGCAAAGAGACCGGGATCGGATATGGACATACTCTCTGTCGATACCGAAAACCACTTTGACTAACCGTGTACGCGGTGGAGTTCCAGAATGAAGTAGGTGGTGGTGACGTTTCCTGTAAGGTAAATACGTGGACCCAACTCCCGTGAGTTGGCATAAGGTGGCTAAAACAGGAGCGATTCTCAGGCCAATGAGGTCATTCCTCTGACCGGACGCTCCTCTTCGATATTATACTTTGACTTGGATTTGATTCAGTGGCCACTTCTATATTTTGATTTTGGGGAGTTAGTCCGAGGTGGGCGGTAACTGCGGCTACGCGTTTCCACCAGCCTGGATAGCAATTGGTATATCTACCCTGGCATTGCCTCGTTGTGCCGTGTCACCTACCATATCGAGCCTTGTACGAGTTTGGTTTTCTCCCGTAGCCCGTGTGGTATCCTCTAGTTGCTTCCCGAGTAGGAGGAGCTATGATATTGGATGGACTACTGGGACTATTACGTGTTAAGGTGGAAAATGTAAAGCCTTAACGCTATTTAAAAGTAAGTTTATTTTATAAATAGACACTATTATAATAGCGCAATATACTACATAGTAAATAGTTTAACGGATCCTTAGGAGATGTAAATCCCGAACATCTCTTGAGTTACTGTACTCATATTTATTTCTGTTTATTTAACTCACATAAGATATTCTAGTCTGACTCGGGTGTTTTTGTCTATTCAAATTCGCTCGGGTCAGTCCGAGCATTTCAGGATAGCAGGTTTAGCTTTGGAGGACGAAGACGAAGATTCAGCATTATTTTATATATATAGTATTGCACCACACACTCTCTATATTCCGCTGCATTGTTGTATTGGTATGTGTAACTCTGATGTTCATTGTATAAGTGAAATAACTGTTTTGTAAACTGTTTTGAACCGTATATTTATTATTATATTTTATCCTTCCGCTGTGAGATTCTATTTGTTTTATTCCTTCTCTGTTTTTCTTATTTACCCCATAACAATCCGCCCTTGCGTATGCTTTGAATTGACACGTGTGTCGGTTTAAAGTGTGCAAAAAGGCGGGATGTTACAGTTGGTATCAGAGCTTTGGTTTAGCGATAAACCTTGGCTTTGTGGGGTTTGACTCTTTGTTAATAGGGTAGTAATATCCTATGGGAGTCACTGAGCGTATATATATGAGAGAGCGTACTTGTTAGTGTTATAAAAAGATTTTTATATTGTGTTAATCTGTTCCGCTTTGTATTTATAAATTCTGGTTGATGCATGGGACGCTATGTCATCAATAGGGATTTCTAAACACTTAATAGGACAGACCGACATAATATTTGTTTTTAATATAGGTGAATGAAATAATTTTGCCTATTATATTTTCTATATATAAAAATAGTTTTATAAAGATATATATATATTTGGTTGCTATAGATTGGGTGTTAGAAAATAAAAATATCTATAATAACTGAAGCTAAGTTGAAATTATGATAAATCAAATTGGAGATTTTAGAACTTAAGTCCGGGATTTTTCCAAATCTGCTTTCAAAGAATTTGTGAAATTTATTGATTTGGTTTATAAGTATTTTCTTATATAAATATTTCGTATAAATTGGAAGAATTGTTTTAAAGGAGATTTTGGAAAAATTTAAATTCTGTACTTTCCTCTCTGTCGCTGGAAAATAAATTCGGTGATGACGGCCGCATCATCGACTTTCATTTTCGAGTTTCGAAGGGGAAAGGCCACTATAGAAAATTCTACTGCAGATTTATTTTGAAATTTCTAAAATTTTCTTTTATTGTTCTAACTATAATTAGAGATATTGAGTTGTAAGAACTTATTTATCTATTATTTTGAAATAAATGGAAATTCAACTCGGTATTTAATTCTAAAATTTTCCGTTAACTAATTGAAAATTTTAGTGAAATAAAAGTTAGGTAATAAATGAATTGAAACCCCTAATTGAAATAAGAGAATTAATGCTAAGGATAAAGGAAGATAAATATTTTAACTTATGAATATTGGTAAAGACTTAGTGAATAATCAATGAATTAAAAGAATGGAGATTTAACTTGTATAAGGTTCAATTGCATTTTCTTTAACATAAATAACTTACCCAAAAATTAAAAGTTGAAATGTTAAATAAGAAACAAGAATTGAATATTTTACAAGTAGGAATTTAGAAAACGAAGTATTCAATAAACTACTGTTATAATAAGAATTAAATGCTATAAACTAAGGTTATAATTGAAATTTTACTGAAAATAAAGTTAAGAATTATTAATAGATGATATGAACCTTAGTATATAACATGAAATTCAAAATAAGAATTTATTATATGAGTATTCACTTAAGTATGTTTTATCTCCCCTATTCTAATATAATGGAAAGTAGGAAAATTTTAATGACTGCAATTCGTAATTAATGAATGTTATTAATGAGAATTCAAGGGAAATCTTACAAGTGAAGATATTCAAAATATTTGTTGTTATTAATGAGAATTTATTTTATAGACTTAAGTAATAAAAGGAAACTTAAGTAATAAAAAGGAAATACAAATATAATGAATTTGGTGATAATTGGAAAATAAACTTGTAAGAAACAAAGAAATCCCTCATAAATGAAGGAAAGAAAAATCAAAACACTGAATTATGAAATAAATGTATAATGAGATATTTTGGTGTTGATTTGAATTGTTGGTTGATGTATGTTGTTGGGTAAGGAATTATGGAGTTGTTAGATTTACAAATAATCTATCTTTGTTCCATCCAAGGCTGTTGAGCAATGGATGTACTTGATAGTTATTCTTCATTCGTACAACTTCAAAATTTGAACCCGAACAACTAATTGTTGTTTGATTTAATGATTGTTTGTTGTTTGTGATGTGTGCTGTTTGTTAAAAAGATTATGGTTGTTGCATTAATAGGATATGAATGATTGAATCCAACTAAACATGTCACTGTAAATTAAATATTTAATTTTTCAGACTATATAAGTGAATACAGGTAATGGAAGCAACTGCTACGGCTTTTGGTTCCAAAATAATAAAAGCGTATTGCCCGACAAATAGGTACGTTTCCGGATTACGTTTAAAGCGCTATTTTATATATTTTCCCGTGCGGGATATTTTATTTTGGATATATATATGTAATATATTTGTATATTTGGATATTATATTTTCTCCAGAGTCCCTCCGTACAAAGGAGACTCTGCCAAAAAATTTCGTAAATTTTGGACTTAGAATTTTTTTTTTTTAAAAAAAAAAAATATATTTTTCCAACTTTAATAACTCAAGTATTAAAGGATATAATGATTATAAAACAAGAATATTTCATTTAGGAGGATTAATCCAGGAAAATATTGTTTATAAATTAAAAATTGAAATAAAAAGTACTGTTTATTTTTCCTTCTCCCTTCTTTTTTCCTTTTCGGGGACGAAAAGTTTTGAGTGGGGGAGATTGTAATGACCTGATAAATTTATGATATTTTTATAAATTTAATTTATATGTTTGCTAATTTAATCCAGTATAAAATTAAAGTCTTAGGATTTTAAAAGGATGAATGTAGGAGTTAGATAGTAACTGTAATTACAGGTAGAGATTTAAAAAGTTATATGACATAGATTTGAAAATAACTGAAAGTTGTGTTGTAGTTATAAGTCTTAATTTGTTGGTTTAATGGTATTAATGTAACAATAACTGAATTGGATTACATACACACAAACATTTGAAAAATTTATTAGGTGGACTAAATTGGTTAAAGTTCATAAGTTGTGCATTTCAATTTAGTAGAAATTCTAAACGATAAACGAAGATTTAAATAAACGCTAAATTAAAACTATGTAAAATGGTGACTTAAGGCCTAGTTATAGGAATTGGAATATAATCCAAAATTTAATTAATGATAGTAACGTAGTATTAGCTAATAAATAGATTTCAATGCAGTAACCAAATGAAAGGAATATGAATGAATATATATATATATTGAATAGGAATGAATATATATATATTGATTTGAAATGAAATAAAAATGTGTCACATTTAGATGGAGTAAAATTTAAGAAACCTATAAATGTGGAATCAGTAAACATTTGTAAAAAAATATTGCCTAGAATAAAATTCATTTAATATAAGAATTAAAAGGTGGAAGATTTACATTTGGATTGAAAGGTATAATTAATTGAATTGGTGATTTGGGAATTTAATCCAAGGGTTACTCTAAAAATAAATACGGATAAAAAGAGGTTAAACTAAGGAGGGGCATTAATTGATTTTAAGGCTTATTTAATACGTTAATAGGCAAGACTCCGCATTCATACATTTATACAAAGCTAAATAGAAGCACAAGTGTGATATAATGTAAATAGATGGATATCAACCTTTATTTATATGTTAATGGGATTTAATTTCTATTGTATAAAAACCGCAATTTAATGAAGATTGAAATAGCTAATTCATACGTTAGTTGATTTAGCTGGAATATGAAGATATTTAATGGAATAGTGAAATCAAATGGGAATGGGTTTCCATTGTTCATTTGAATTCACATTCATCATAAAAACTTATTTGAAAACCAAAGGAATAATAAAGGAATCAAGACTTAATTAGTAATTTGGATTTAAGACATGGCAATTTGGATTTATTGCAACAATTAATACCATAGAATTTAGTAAAGCTTATTCAAATTTTAGTTGACCATTTGTGATATAACTTTTTGAAAACAAGACTTTATTTATGAATTGAGTATTTGATTCAACGAATGGTAATTACTTCATTTAAAAATGGAATTTAACGTAAATTTGTACGTTATTAAAGTTAAATGAAAGCTGTAAACATTTGACTTAGAGAACAATTGAGTGAAATCTTAACTAATGTAAACTTCATCATATTGACATCCATAACTGTGAATCATAGGAAGAAGGTAAATAAATGAACTTAACCAAACTATTTATGTTGAATATTGAAAATTTGAATAAATAAATAGTTAAGAAAATTAAGGGAATGGGAATAAAAATTTATTTATAATTTGGAATTTTAATTACGGTGAAAAGGGTTAACTGCAATTAAAAGTAAGTTGAGATGGAAATCAAGTTATTTATATAATTAGATTTAAGATGAGAGTATAAGTATATGATTTAATAATTGGGTTTTGCGAATAAAATTTATAATTCCCAAATAATAAGAAAACGCAGAGGTTAACACTGCGAAATTTATATACTTATAAATTTTAATTCACATTCAAGCTTGCTAAATTATTTGGAATTGATTGGATTATATAAGTAATGAAATTTGGCCAATATTTAAAGTTGAAAGAAAATTTGGATTTTATGATTTATTTTAATTTATTTAATAAATATTAAAAATAGCCATTTTTGTCACGGACTCGGATTTCGACGAAACCAGTTTCATCGGATCCGTAACGGTGAATTATAATAATGTTTCAAGTTTCGTAGCGATCGGACTTGTCGTTTGATCGTACGGACTCGAAACGCCTTGAAATTTACGCATTTTGAAATCAATGTGAAATTTTTGTTTTTTTAGCATAACTTCTTCATACGATCGAATTTGGTAGCGAAACTTTTTCCATCGCGTTCAGAATATTTTAAAACACCTATTTGGATATATAGTTTTAACAAATCCGACTCCGGAGGCATAGCGGGTTTTTTGGACCATGGTTTGTCACGCACGTTCGCGTATCCAGTCTAGCTACCCTACCTCTAGCCTATCTATAAATATACATCTATAAACCCTAGCTCCTTTCTTTTTCATTTGCTGTACGTTCATTTCTTCACTCTTTTCTCTTCCCCAAATGTATACATCTCAGATCCAATTCCAGATCCATCCACAGTTCAAAATCAAAAGTCAAAACTCAAAAATTTCAGAAAATTCCAGAAAAAATATATGTTGAAGTATTCGATACGCGTAAAATACTGGTGAAATTCGTTTTTCAATTGGAGCTGTCGTTCATCCAGAATAAATTCAAACAGCCCCGAAACCGTCCATCATCATCGCGCAAAACTTCGTCGGATCGAAATTCTGTTTCTGGGTATTGAAGAGAGGACGATGGGGAGCGCATCTATGTGGTTTGTTTGGCGTTTTGATGGTCGGATTTTACGCATAATTCGAACTAGGGTTCGACATTGAGGGGGCGGCTGGTCCTTTGCGATCTGGAAACTTTGTATGCGCGTGCGTTTTGGTAGGGGAAGAGAGAATGTGAGGTGACGTGGCTTGAAGGTAATGTGTGTCACTTTTAATAAATTTTAATTTTGATTCAATCATCATTTTTCGCCATAACTTTCTCATACGAAGTCGGATTCACACGAAATTTTTTTTGTTAGGATCGTAATTTAATTCTGGACTCAATGACGCTGGTTTGGACGAATTCTGAGACGGGCGAATTTTTGGGTTTAAATCGAATTTAAATTCGATTTAAATTCAAAAGGTGAGTGTTTTAACCCACTCACAATTACTAGAAGCTTTTATGTTTGTTAAATAAATTTTAGAAATGAATAGAAATTTATTTATGAGCTTTTGGCATGTTATTGCATCCATATCTGTTGAATTGCATTTATTGAATTTAGCTGTTAATTAAATTGATTAATTGCGTATTAATTTGCTGTTAGGAATTTTGTTTGCATATGAAATGCTAGTTAACAGTTATATAAATTATCTCTAAATATAAATGGTTAGATTAATAGTTGAAATTTAATTTGAATAAACTGACAGTTATTACCCGTTGCATATTATCGAACTAATATTGTTATTGATTGATATGGATTGATATTGATTGATGGTTGAAATTGGGTGATGGATGTGTTGTTGAATGGATGATTTATGTGGATATCATTAACTGCCAGTTAGCATGCATTTTACATTTTCGGGATTGTGGTTTGAAATGATAAAACCGCAAAGTTTTATTTTTAAATTGCGGATTGAAATGATAAATATCCGTATCACTTGACCATAGGATAGAAAATTTTATACAGGCACCGCGGTCTATATATAACTATTTTAATGTGATTTCTATGGTTTGGATTGAATACGGTTTATAAATCTTAAATTTTATATTGTATAAATATTTTATTCCATATTTATATACCTATGAAGTTAAAATTTAGGAATTTAAAAGGTGGATAAATTTCTTTATTGAAATGGAAGAAATTAAGAAAATGGAGTTGGTAAATTTATATCCTATGTTTAAATGTAAAGTTGGAAATTTTAAGATATGATATTTGAAATTGGATTTTCCCAAAATAAATAGAAATGGATATTCTAGTAAAAATTTGAATTGGAAAATTTATATATATATTTTACTAGAAATTGAAGTTTTATTAATTATGGATTTTATGTGAATGGTCAAGATTAATTAATAGAATATTGATTTTGAAAGGATAAAAATCCAACTTTAGTTGAAATATTAATGCTCAAAAATGGATATAAATATATATAAAATTGAAATGGTTTTGGGACTTGAGGTAATATTTTGGATTTTGGTTTAACTTTAAAAGAAGAAATATTTGGAAAGCCGTGTAATTTATTTCTTTATAAAGCAACAGTAAAGTTAAACCTTTTTAATTCGCATACCGTTGAATATCCAAACCATTTGAGTTTAAAAGTTATGGTTTGAAATTATGGATTTTCAAAAATATTAAGCTTTGAAAATATTCGATTTTCAGATATTATGAAGCTAAAGCCTTTTAATTTTTGGAAAGGAATTATATTTGGAATAAGTGGAAAAATATGGTTTTGGGTTTTGGAATGATATCGTAATATTATGGTTTTGAAATGGATTATATTCTGGTTTTAAAGTATAAACAATTTTTAAATGACCGCGGTGTTATAATAACGATGGGTTGGCAAAGAGACCGGGATCGGATATGGACATACTCTCTGTCGATACCGAAAACCACTTTGACTAACCGTGTACGCGGTGGAGTTCCAGAATGAAGTAGGTGGTGGTGACGTTTCCTGTAAGGTAAATACGTGGACCCAACTCCCGTGAGTTGGCATAAGGTGGCTAAAACAGGAGCGATTCTCAGGCCAATGAGGTCATTCCTCTGATCGGACGCTCCTCTTCGATATTATACTTTGACTTGGATTTGATTCAGTGGCCACTTCTATATTTTGATTTTGGGGAGTTAGTCCGAGGTGGGCGGTAACTGCGGCTACGCGTTTCCACCAGCCTGGATAGCAATTGGTATATCTACCCTGGCATTGCCTCGTTGTGCCGTGTCACCTACCATATCGAGCCTTGTACGAGTTTGGTTTTCTCCCGTAGCCCGTGTGGTATCCTCTAGTTGCTTCCCGAGTAGGAGGAGCTATGATATTGGATGGACTACTGGGACTATTACGTGTTAAGGTGGAAAATGTAAAGCCTTAACGCTATTTAAAAGTAAGTTTATTTTATAAATAGACACTATTATAATAGCGCAATATACTACATAGTAAATAGTTTAACGGATCCTTAGGAGATGTAAATCCCGAACATCTCTTGAGTTACTGTACTCATATTTATTTCTGTTTATTTAACTCACATAAGATATTCTAGTCTGACTCGGGTGTTTTTGTCTATTCAAATTCGCTCGGGTCAGTCCGAGCATTTCAGGATAACAGGTTTAGCTTTGGAGGACGAAGACGAAGATTCAGCATTATTTTATATATATAGTATTGCACCACACACTCTCTATATTCCGCTGCATTGTTGTATTGGTATGTGTAACTCTGATGTTCATTGTATAAGTGAAATAACTGTTTTGTAAACTGTTTTGAACTGTATATTTATTATTATATTTTATCCTTCCGCTGTGAGATTCTATTTGTTTTATTCCTTCTCTGTTTTTCTTATTTACCCCATAACAATCCGCCCTTGCGTATGCTTTGAATTGGCACGTGTGTCGGTTTAAAGTGTGCAAAAAGGCGGGATGTTACAATATTGAAATCCTAAGAAGTGGTATCGGAGCTACCGATCATTGATTTCATTGGGAAAAATTTTTATGCCTTTTTTTATGAGCAAGTTTTGAATTGAACTTTTTTTAGAAGTCCTGTAATTTCTTACTCATGTTTTAGATCCATTTGATCTATATATCAAGGATTTTCTATTGATGATTTTGGATCTGCTTTAGTATTTTTTTAATATTATAAATTGAAAGGCAGATTTAACAAACTATTTCGAGGTAGAAAGATGGATCTAAATGACTTGTCTGTCATTTTGGAATAAGTTTAAATTTGGAATCATTAAATTTGTGGGAAATAATCAAAATTACCCTAATTTTCAGTAGCAACTCATGTTGGTTAAAGCATTCACATGTTTACTATTGTATATTTGGTAAATAAGTTATGAATTTCAACGCGAGGAATATTTTGGATATGATATGTATAGTCGTTTTCTTTAATGTTTTGTAAATGGTATAAAAAGATGTATATAATTAGAACCATTTATGAAAATAATATAAATCTGGTTCTACAATTAATTTCCTTTAATCAACATTTGACCAAGCAATCTAGATATATATGTATACGTTATTTGGTTAATTCAGAAATTTTGATTAATTCGAAATAGGTATGATCCTTGAAAGTGTTTGTATTTATTTTATTATTGAAATAAATTTTAACATGACAATAATAATATTTTGGACCACATAATGGTCAATTGCATGTATTTTTGTCATAAATGCATTATCTATGGTTATGGTAGTAAATGAATTAATTTATTATCATGAATGCACTAAATGCATTAGTTACAATTAATTTAGCGGTGCAACATGACTGTAGTTAGAATAAGAAAAGACGTATGGTTTATTATTTGATGCATTTATGTTTAATAGTTGCAGATATTTTATATGTTTAACCCATGCTTGTCAATAACGTGTTTCACTATGCGTAGCATAAAATAATATGAGCGGCAATTTTTATATTTTACCAAAATGCATAGTTACTCACCTTAATTAAGTATTCAAATAGTGAACTAAAGATAAAGTGATGTAGTAGCATTCTATATTGCTATATTATGGTTCAAAATTACATCATAGCTATTACATTCATTCATGTTATTTAATACGACATTCACTATGTCATTTATGTATAATTTTATGTGGCATTTAATTTTGTTGTTCATCCATGAAATTGGTTATACGATTTATTTATGATGCCTTATACAATATTTATTAAGAGAATGTCATGAATGTAACCACATACTAAAGTAAAAGATTACAAAGGCTATGATTAAATCATATTGTTCCATGGTTATAATTTTGAGATGCTCAAATTTAATATAGACTTAAAATACTTGTGGGAGTGTTTTATAGCACTTAAAATATTGAACATACACTCAGAAATAAATTCAAATATAATTTTTGGTGTCTCTTTACAAACTGATTATAAATACCCTACATTTAAAGTGAGGTAACTGAAACAACATCTCACCAAGGTGACCTATTTTATTTTAGTTGTTCATGAAAATGTTTGATATTTGTGTAATTTTGTTCATATGGATGTTAGCCAGCCTAAAGGAAGACTTCAATTTGGCTGAATAACTTACACATGTGTGATGATAAATATGTGAAACCTAACTAATCGACCTAAAGAAAGATTGTTATTTAACTTGAATTTACTGTCGTGTTCGATCATTACAACAAGGATACCATTTAAAGTTAATATTACTGTCCAAAGGCTTGAAATTAATGTTGTGTTAGGTTTCTTGAGAAGAGACTTACTAATTATATGAATTTACTATGACTGTTATTTGGATATGAGCATATACAGTCAATCCTTAACTCTTGTTCATTTTTTTAACTAATTTGACCAAAGTATCTGCCAATTTAAATGTTCTCGTCTTATTTGAGACCAACCCTAAGGATTATTAAGAGAATATGTTGTTTATCTTAACTTCATAGATCTAGCTCTTGGAATTAGGAGGGTAATACCGACTCATATTATGGTTGAATGCTCTTATAATGTTATGAAGAATATTTATAAATAGGACAATTCAAAAAGCAAGAGTCAAAAGATCATAAAGTAAATTATTTCAAAAGCTTTCAAGGATGTGGAACCATATGGATAACTAATTTTAAGGAGTTATTTCCTGAGAATGAAAAGCGTTTTGTCAAAATGGTAGGAAGAAACAAGCATGGTTTGTATTGTTTGATCCCATAAACGAAACATAAAAGAGACTATATGAAAAATATTGCATTAAAAGTTAAAGACACTAAGCTATTATTGTTTTCGTATTCTTATTATTTACAATATATCCATTTTAAGATTGTTATTAATTTTCTTAAGAATAAATGACCTCTTATTGAGCTCATTTCACATTGTGGTAAGAAGAAGAGAGATTAAAGCATCATAAGATAGAAAGTACGCATTTATCGTACATAGTGAATAAATATATAATTAAGGCTAAAGATGTCACTAAGGACCTAAATAAAAGAAATAACATAAGGATATACTTATAGTTGTTTCTTTTATGAAATCTATAGACATATGAAAAGAATTTTACCAGATATCACACATATCATGTCTAAAAATGTACACATATTTTTTGTGATTTGTTTGTTATTGTTGTACTACTGTAACTTAGACAAATTTTTGTTTCTAATTTTGATACAAAAAAATTGGATAGTGTAGTTTCTTTAGAAATAATAAGATTAATTTATGAATAAATTCAAATATTGTTGGAACTAAAACTCCTAATTTTCAAAATAGCATATATCTACTTATACTCAATACCTATTATAATGAAGTTTCAAATTTTTACTTGATGATTAATATGATTATTATTTTTAGCTTACTAAATAATTATAGACCGAGGCACCAAAGAAAGAAAGTACTTTATTGATATTCTAAGCGACTTAAAACTGCAAGTTTTATAAACGCATACTAAATTTTTTTACGATGGGAAACGTTATAATTTTTGAGGATGTTAAGTTTGGGGGAGAAATAAACTACGGACCATTCTTTAAAAAGAATCATTATCTTCAATTCAACTACATTTACTTCTTCGGATAATATATAGGATTTTTTCCTTTCAGTAATAAGAAGTAAATTAAGAACCATAATAAGACAATATTTAACAAAATTTTAAGGTATGTAACTTTGTCCTTAAGGAGAATCGTTATCTTTAATTCAACCACAGTTGCTTCTTCGGATAATTACAGAATTTTTTTTTCATTAACAAGAAGTAAATTAAGAACCATAATAAGACAATTTCAAACAAAATTTTCTTTGAGTTCAGATTACTGTTTCAAGAAAACAAAATTAACAACCTCGAGTGTAAGGTCACTAAGGAAATCCACTTGAAAAGGAAGAAATACAATTTTGGATTCCTATGTCGTATTTCTCCATAGTGATAAATAATGGATTGGTGAAAATGTATCTATGGACTTACATCAATCCATACAAGGTACTGATTTTTTTTGATATGTAGTAGTACGACCTAGGTTCCATAGCTAGAATAATATATTTATATATATATATATATATATATATATATAAACTTGAGTTATCCGACTAACAAACAAATTCGGTGGCATAAAACCGGAAAACGTTTCCAAAAACAACCGAACACAGTTAAAACCAGATAGCAACCAAACAAAGTACAAAACAGAAATATATACAGCCACTAAATTAGGAAATGGAAGGGAAATAAGTTTTTTCAATAACCCTAAGATAATTAAGCCGGACCTGTGTTGCTACCAACCGAGGTTTGATCCCCCGACGCTACAAGGAAGTAGTGCATGAGAGCCATAACGGTACCTATCAACTGGAAAAAGAAGTGAGAATTTTCCTAGAAACTGAGAGAAATGAACTAATTTTGCCATTGAAGCATCTCCCATTCCTCTCAATCCAGCATACCCAGGCAAAAGCTAAAGACAATAAGGCAAATGATGAAGTGGGTGACGAAGAGGCCCAAAAGGCTTCCAGGTTAGGAAGGTGGCCTTAGCTTGTAAGTTTAAATTTTTTGTACACATCATCCACACCTTAATCGTGAAATCGCAGTCGTGGAAGATATGATGTGTAGAATCAACATGCTCGCTATAGAAGAAGCAACATTGAGCAGCTACAATGGACTTTCTTGCCAGGGCATGAGTAGTATTAAGTTTGTTAAGCACTATAATCCATATGCGCACTTTAAATTTTAGAGGCGCTCGGAGACTCCAGAGGCTGCTGAATTCGATGAATATACCAAGGAAGTTGTAGAAGGTTACATGGAACGTACCAAAATAATCCCTGATGGTTCAGGCCCTTACCGAAAGAACCCTCCATGTCATGCAACGAAATTGAGTCAATGTAAGTCAGGAGAGCAGACGTCGAAAGGAGAAGAGAGCTATATAGGATCGATGTAAAGCTTAGATTTCACGAACCCTCAAGGAAAACTTCATGCAAGGTTACATCCTTGTTCGAAGTAATACCAAATAGGTTGGGGAAAAGGGAGGACAAAGTTTGACCTTTCGTTCAAGGACCTTTCCAAAATAGGATTATTTTCTCAATGCCCCAAGCGATAAATGTATTGATATGAATTTCAGATCCTACCTTAGCCATATTGTTTTAGAAGATAAAGGCTCTTGGAATAGAAGAGCAATTAAAGAGGTATAATTTGCATTGTAATTGTAGGATTTTATCCAAATTGCAAATGGTTTTGAATAACCGTTAAGAAGATTCTAGCTCCACTTAGAAAGTAATGCCTTGATGAAATTACTCGGGTTTATCAGACCCAGGCCCCATCATTTTTAGGCAAGCAAGCAAAGTCCCATGCAACAAGATAGTTTGCAGCGGTGATTGAAGTCGTACCTTTCCATAAGAATGCTTGCCTTAACGCATCAATTTTCTAAATTACCCAAGTTGGCGCTCTAAAACGAGAACCAGTAAGTCGAAAGAGCAAATAGGACAGAGTTAACTAGCGTAAGCCTACCTGCCATAGAAAGTGATGAAACCTTCCAACCAGCCAGCCTATGAGTACATTTCTCGTTGAGGATCGACCAATCCGCCTTTGTAAGTTTAAAAGGCCTAAGAAGCAATCCAAGATATGGAAGTGGGAATTATTGCAGGCTGCAGTTTAGCAAAGAGGCCTTGAGAGGACCAAGAGGGAGTGCCACATCAAATATGAAAACAACACTCTCGGAGTAGTTGATTTACAGCCCCGATGCCAGTTCGAAACAATACAAGAGAAGCTTCAAGGTTGCAATTGACTTGAGGGTTGGAATGGATAGGAGAATGGTGTCGTCCACGAATTAAAATGAGTTGAAACTATTGTTTATGAAATCCCTCCATGAGTATTCGGCTAGACCTAACGCACAAGCCCTATCGATCATTCTCGCATAAATATCCATAACCAGGTTGAAAAGAAGGGAAGACATTGGGTCCCCTTGCCTCAGATCCCTCTTGGAGCGAAAAAGATTACCCTTAATACCGTTAACGCAAACTGCAGAACAAGAGATGGAGAGCAACTGGGAAATCCAAGCAATGAAAGATTTCGAAAACCAACGGTGGTCTAGGTTAGCGGGGAAAAAATCCCATGAAATAGTGTCGAAAGCTTTAGAGAAATTAAGCTTTACAAAGGCGCAGCCTATTTTATTCGCGTGACAAAAGCTAATGGCCTCTTTGACCATCGCAGCTTTTTCAATTAAGGATCTACCTAAAGTAAAGGCATATTGTCTGGGGCTGATGAGAGAATCCATGTATGGTCTTAGGCGGTTGACCAGGATCTTAGTGATGAGTTTGAAGGCTGTATTTAAGAGGTTGATGGGTCTTAAATCAGAAGGAGAATAAGCACCTTCAATTTTTGGGATGAGAATGATATTGGCGTGGTTGAGTTTGGCAACCAGATTCGGTTATGAATGGAATTCGACGAAGACATTGAAGATGCTGAAATTGAGGAATCCTGAATATCATTTGAAAAAGAAGAGGGGAATCCATCTAGACCTGGAGCTTTATCCAAAGCCGTTTCATTTGACGTAGCCTAAATTTCATCAATCTCGAAGCGGCGGTCAAGGAGAAGAAGAGAATTAGATGAGGCAGGGAGGAGAGACTCCCAATTGACGTTGTCACGAAAAGAAGAGGGAGTGCCCAGAATCTACTTGAAATGTGTGGTGAAAACTCTGACAATCTCATGCTCATCAGAAACAAGAGAGTTATTAGTCTGAATGCTGGAGATTTTGTTAGATCTCCTATGTCCATTAGCGATTCTATGGAAGTAACCCATGTTGTGATCACCTTCTCAAAGTCATTAGTCCCTTGAATGCTGCTTCTATGCCATCTCCTCTTGAGTCAAAAGCCGAATGAGATCCAACTGAAGAATGCGAAGCAACTCCTTTTTCGAGGCATCAAGGTGGGAAGATTTCTCCTTGATATTCAAAGATTAAAATCTGTTTTTGGATATGATATTTTTTTTCTCTGACCGAACCTAAAGCCATTTAGACCATGTTTTGAGAGCAGATCTAAGAAGTCGAAGTTTAATGACGAGAATATGGGCCGCTGTCCTAGAAACAATAAATGAAGCCTAGAGTCTCTCTACCATATCGGTGAACCCCAACTCAAGGGTCCAGAATTTTTCCAATTTGAAGAGAGGCCTAAGAGGGGTACTATCTCGGAAGTCAAGGAGAATTGAGCAGTGGTCAGAGATGGTTTTTGGAAGATCGGTTTAGGATGCAAGGAGGTAAGTAGTCTCAAAAGACATAATGATAAAGAACCGATGGAGCTGGATAATGAGGGAGAAGATCCTTTGCTCAACCATTTGATGGCACGATTATTTAAAGGAAAAACGATGAGGTCACAATCGCTAATGAGCCTGCTAAAATTGTCCATATCTGAAGAGAAACCAATAGATGAGTTTCGCTCGAAAGAGAATCTAGTAACAATAAAATCACCTCCAACTAACCATGGACCGTGGAAAAGGGAAATGAAATGGGTACAAGCAGCCTTAACATAGAATGATCAAAACAGTTGTCCAGATCGTAAATATTTTTAAAAGCATAAGCTACACCTATTAACACTTTCTTTAGCGTCAAATGAAATGCAGAAACGTCTATAACTCTTTGAAGAAGAGCCCATTTTGAGGTGTGCCAAAAAGTGATAATTCCTAATTTGGACCCCACCGAATCTAAAATAGCTGATCCACTTAATGATCACCGATAATCAATCTAAGTTTAAACAAATTTGGGTTACATAGCTTGGATTCTTGAATAAATAAGACAACAAGACACAAAGGACGAATAAAATTCTTAACTAAAGCGCGCTTATCGGAACAACCCAAACTGCGAATATTCTAAGATAGAGTACGCATTAATAACTACCCATGCACTTTGATTCAAAGGCATTTAATGACCTCAACATGAGAAGGATTTAAAGAGACTGACTTACAAGATGCGACTACAATTATAACTTATTGATTAAAAGCGTTTAAAGGGTTAAGGATGAAGGCACTACCTTGAATGGGGGTGATCAGAATTGGTAGACAGAAGCCGGCCACTCCTCCTGATAATTGTTGGAGTAGGGGTAGGTGGATGAGCAGGAATATTTATCCGAGAGGAGATAAGGTCAGCCTCCACTGTGGTCAACAAAGGCGGCGATGGATTACCTACGATCCTTTGGAAGTCCATGTTCATGTCTTGTTAAAGCAGTAACCTCTGCTCTACCTCCTCCACAAGATCCACGGTAGGTGCAACCTGAGACCCCTTGCTACTATTGATGGAGTAGGAAGAGAGTAAGTGTTATCATCGGATGAGACAATCTAGATCACTTGATTGCCTGCTTTAACCGCAACCAACTTCATATTAAGGCGTGCTTCATCTTCCATGACGTCATTAGAAAAGTTAACTAAGGACTGGGTAGGCTAGACCATGATTTAAGTCACTCGTCATTGAAAAGGTAAACCGTCCTGAGAGGATAGGTTATAGGGAAAACACCCTATGCAAGAACAAGTTCATTAGGAGGAACGGGAGGGTGATTAAGAACCAGTGGTCAAACATTAGCCTGAAATCATGGTCGAATGCAGCGGTGAAGTGGGCACCAAGAACTGCCATAGATTTTTAAAGCCAAATTTTGATGTACGAAAAAATGGTGGTCAACAGTCGCCTAAGAATAGTGGTCTAACGCTGTTAACTGCCCGATTCGGTTATGTATCTCCTTGAACTGCACATCATTGCGGATAAAAGGTGGAATACCGAAGACTTTTATCAAAGAGTGGTCAAAAAACCGACAGACAATGCTATCCCTTTCTAAAACCACTGGCGAATATTGATTGTACCCGTTGCATATTAGAGGAACCGCTTGGTAGCAGCAATGGTTAATAGTCAGTGATAAGGAAATCTATCAAGAAAAGCATCATCGGAGTACATGGTAATACGCCAGACTTGACAGTCGAAGTGAAGACCTAAGTGCCTAACATTGTTGACGGACCAAGTCGCAGAGACGATGGATATCATCGCATGCATTTGAGATTCAAGAAGTTCATATTTTGAGCCATGCATTTTCCTTGGTTTTGAAAAAAGTTGAAAATCGGTGGGGAAAGATGAATTAATTCGGGGAGAAGATTTTTATAGACAAGAAGGACACCTGGCGATTGATTGAGATGGTGCCTTGTTACCTGAGTTAACAAGTTGCCACTTTGTTTCCATTGAAAATACATCGCCTGTACCGTGAATCTTGTTTGTTCCCATCCTATTGGCTGTACAACGAGCCGAGAAGTGACCATATTTATTGCATGTAAAACTTAAGACGCCATCACGACATGATTTTTCCACATATCCAAATTTTCTGCATCTGAAGCATTTGCCACTTTCCTTTAGAGATTTTGACATAAGAAAAATTCTACTTGGAAGTCGAGTAGAAGCAGGTGGGGCGAACTTGGAGTGTCTAAAGTTTGAAACGGGAGGCAATTCCCACGTAGGAGAATTAGTAATGTCAGCAAAACTTCGACCTCCTTAAACGAGTCTAGCACCTAAAGCACCATTCGGGACCAAGAAAGATTCAATAAGCATGGTATCTAAAAGGAAAAAGGGAATATAAATCCCTAAAGAATGCGAGTAGAGGGATCAAAGCAGGCCGGGATAGTGAAATAAGAGACAGGATTTGGAGGGGTAGACCAGGATGGAGAGATTACCATTTTTATATCTTGTTAGAAAATATGGATGTTGTTTCTTCCTTCTGCACGGTATTAACTCGAAATGTGGATTTTAGGAATGTATATATAGTGTAAATCTATAAGGACATTTAATGAAAAAAATTTGATGGAACTATATAAAGGAAGTTGTCATATAGACATTTACAGCCTCCTCTATTTTGGAGTTAATATTTATTTATTTTTATAAGGCATCCAATGATGGAAAATAATTGCAAAATATTATCACAAAATTATGGAATATTAAAAAGAGAATTGAAAGACCACTAAAATAATATTGTGACAATAAATAAAATATTATTTTCTAATAAGGGGAGACTACTAAATAAATTGTAATTTATATAGCATGTTGTGACAAACTCCATTATGGTAGATCCGCATACAAAAAGATTATCATCCAAGGTCTTTTACGAGAATGTTGCTCAGTTGGTTTAACTTTTATGTAAGAATATTTTGGTTCATGAAAAGTTTGGATTTAGTACAATCATATGGCAAATTGCTCTATACTTCGGTTACAGAAATTATTTTCTGATTAGAAATAAAGTAATAAAATTTTGTTTGTACGAGAAGTTGTTCAAATATTGAACATTTTGATCTCCCTAAAGTAGAACCAGTTGAAAATAGAGAGATCATATCTCATGTAATTTTCATGATACGCATCCATGATTGATCTATGTCGTTTGATTATGTTGGTATATGTGACCACTGATGGGTTTAGTTACGCTAAATGTAACGAAAGCCGCTTTGATCCTTTGCCAGCATAGTTAATGGTTTAGATTGTTTTGAAAACATCTTATGTTATAAATTGCAAATTTTGGAGCTCATAAAGTTATACACATTTATAAGGTTATTGCATATATGGCCTGGAGGAAGATTGTGGAAAAATTCCAACATGTGTGTCACATATGTAAAATAAAATATATTTTGCTATTTTGGTGTAAAACCTAACTAAAGTGGTCAAATGGTGAATTAAAGTTAAAAAGTTGAAGGATATAATTGTCATGGTATCAATGTGTAGATACTGAGGCAATTCTAACTATTGAAAGTCCACATTAGAAACTACCAACATTATAAATAAGAGGTTATGATCCTTGAGTTACACAAGCTCTATTTATTCTTCTAATCACTTTTAAGAAAATAATTCAGATCTAATATTTATATCAATTTGGAAGAACAGATCCAACTCTTATATTTTAGATCTGTTTCTTTCTCTTAATCAGTTCATGAAAGTAGCAACTATAGATTCAGATCTAATATAAGATCTAGGGATAGTGTCAATATGGAAAATCAAACCAAACTTATTTTTTTAATCAGCAACTATGAATTCAGGTATGACTTCCGCTAATTCATTTATTTTCCTTTGATTTTTTCTCAATCGAATTAATATGGTTGCCTATTCAGATTTAGGGTTTCATGATTAATCTATCCTAAAGTATATTAAAATCCTAACACATAATTCTTCTATTATTCCTATGAAATTATTATGTATAATACACCAGTTCAGGTTTCTATTTTGAAATTCATCAATTCTGTCATCATTTAATTTATGATGGAATAAACCTATTATACTAACAGATTAGGGCTTTTTCCAAACAAATTAGTTAATTCTAACATTCTTTTAGGGGAGTTAAATAGGAAAAATAATCAAAGGATACACAAAGGATACAATTTGCAGTTACGGAGTGCCTTTATAACTGCTAATATATATATATATATATATATATATATATATATATATATATATATATATATATATATATTCGACTGATTTCATCCCTTTCTTTTTGCATGCTTTCGTGTTCCGTACCCTGAGCTTCTTTTGGACAATAGGTTTTTGCTTATATATTTAGCTTTGAAATCACTTTGCTCGCTATTATATGAGTTGTTGCTAGAATTTATGTCTTCTAAATTTTTATTTTGCACATTTTCCTTTTATTCTTACTAGAAGGAGAAGTAGATGTTTAAATGAGTCTTGTTACCTTTTTCAAAAGAATTGGAGATATATTTTCTAAAACTAATATTTTGCTGCAACTCTGTCATCCAATGCTGCTTTACTATTGTTTTCTGCTTTAAAACATATTACCGTACTTGATTGATCTGTATTTGCTTTTGTACTTGCGAACACCCACTGGGAACAGAGTTATGTTATTTGTGCATCATTTAAATGTCAACATACTATTTGCAATGAATTTGCATTTACTTTCCAGTTTGCTTGGTGAACCTTTGACGAAGATGTAGATCATTAATAACTTGATGGATGGAATTGAGTTCTTGATTTTGATATTTTTTTTTCAAATGCTCTATAGATCCACTGTTTTGAAAAGGCATTTCCTACATTTTCAAAGAAGAATCTTTTTCAACTTGCATACTTTCAAAACATTGAATTTTCCCTGATACTACATTGCTTGTTGGCTTCTCTGAGTTTCTTGGTAGAGAACAATTTCCGGTGATTCCTTTCATCAAGATTTTCAAGATTTTCCTTGACCTGATTTGAAATTTATGAAGCAACATGATCACTTTCTTTATTTAACATATCCTTAGGATTAGATTTTTCTTTCCATGATTTTTTTGTAAAATAATTTTCAAAGGAATGCCCAAAACAGACACGGTTTGCAAATCTTGGGGGTTCCATTCATACTCTAATTTTATGAATGAGTTTTTCTCCATTATGCATCATAATATATGCTTCTTTGGGAAATTTAGTTTTAGCATTGATTTGAGCAAGGATTCTTGCATTACCGAGTCTTGTTTCTTTAGCTGTTTTACTCATCAAGTTTAAAGGAACACCAATAACGCTAGCTATAGCACTAAATGCTTCATTGTTCCATAGTTTTAGATTCAGTTCTGCCAATCTAATCAAAATTGGAAGGGTTGATAACAAATCTTTATCAAGAACTAATTTTTAATCCACCTTTTCAATATTACAAGTATTTTATCAATGAAATATGGTCCCCCATTGATTATTTTCTCACAATTAGCAGCATTTGAAAATATGAATATAAAGAACCCATCATTTCTTGTATAAATCTCAAAATATCTAATGGAATTCATGTTCTACCTACGAATGCCTTGAAATGATGATAATAAGAGTGATTTCGAAAAATATAAGCGACTAATGAATTTTCCCATTTATTCTCTGTTCTTTGGCTGACTGCCTCTTTCATTGTCACCACTCTTTCGTTATCAATGGTGATAGAAGTAGCTCATTCAAAATCAAATTTAGAGTTCATGCCTTCTTTCTTAAGCATTTCTGCCCATGATGATGATTTTTTAGATTAAGTATCTTCACCGATTGGATTTCGATTTTGGCTAGGTATTGATGTACTCCACTTGTTTCTTAAATTTCGTGATTCATGTATGTTATTTCTAAATCCTCTCTTTTGAGTATGTGCAGTATCTTCTTAAGTGAAAGCATGGAAGCTATTGCTGAATCAACTTTTTTGAGTATTTGTAGTATTTCATGTGAAGGCAAGTGAAAAGAATATGAAATGCAGATGTAACCCTTGGAGCATATTTTATCTTATGGGATACGGGTGCGGTATCTCCTTCATACAAAACTGCACGGTAAACTATTTTCTTTCTTTTTTCACTTTGGGCCTAAATCAAACTTTAGCCCACGATTGTTTGTATAAATACAATATGCTATGTACCTCAAAATGTATCAGATTGTGATATAATAAAATCATCACTTCATTTACAAATAATTTCTACAATTCTAAAATCTCTCCATAAATCAAATTTCAACTTGGTATAAGAGTGATCCTCGCATAATGACATTTCATTTAGCTTCTCTGATATGAATTATCATAAGATACAACATCATCATCTGCTATTCAGTCCACTCATCAGAGAGTTCTCATCAGCTAAGTAAAAGTCAGTGCCATACCTAAAGATCAAAGATCTTGATTGAACTAAACAAATTTCAAGCAAATTAGGACAAAGTTCATCAGAAAGCTCATCGTCAGAGTCAAGAAAATCATCAAGAAACCGCAATGAAAGTTGTTACCTCGCCAAGAACTCATCGGTCAAGTCTCATCACTTGAATTCTGGCTGTAATTGACCTGTTTCTTTTCTCCCAACTGGATTTGTCCTGGCATTGTAAGTACTTCTTATTCATTTCTTGAGCATATTTCTTTCATGATATCATGGCAGGAGATAATGATACCTCTGCCACATCAAGTACTTCATCTAACTCGCGTCAGACTGCTATTGAAAGTCTCATAAGGACTGTGATAAGTCCACGGAATCAACTAATCACTGCACATCTTGAAGAAGATAATTATCTTCTATGGAAAGTTCAAGTAGAGACTGCCATTAGAGGCTATGGTCTCGAAGAGTACCTTCTTGGCACCATTATTTTTCAACCCATGTTCATAACTGATCAAGAAAAAAAAACTGTCGGTAATGAAGAATTCACAAGACATCAGAGACAAGATAGCGTAATTTGCTCATGGGTGCTATCATCTATAAGTGTTAAACTACCACCACAAGTCATTGGAAGCAAGACAACCAATGGAATCTAGTCAACAGTAGAGAGAATTTTGAATTCTCAATCTTCTGCAAAATTATGCATCATAAGAGACAATTACACAAGATAAGAAAGGATAATCTAACCATAGGAGAGTATCTAACAAAGATTAAAACATTATGTGATCTTCTTGAAGCTGCATGTCACAAGATTCCTAACTCTGAAAAAGTTTTAATCATATTAAGTGGCTTAAGTGAAGAGTATGAAGCTGTAGTGGTTGTTATATCATCACAAAGGATAACAACCTCAATTGAGGATGTGCACTCAATTCTCCTTACTCATGAAGGAAGAATTGAATACAAGAAATCCAATGAACCAGATATGTCAATCAATTATGCCTCAAATTACAAAGGAAAAACCCAGTACAACAACAAATCATAATAGAATCAACAAAGAATCATTCAACCATAAGAGGAAGGGGCAGTGCAAGATGGAACAACAACAATAAACCAAGATGTCAAATCTGTGGAAAAATTGGTCACACAGATGTTAAATGCTACTTCAGATTAAACTTAAGCTATGTGCCAGGGCAGAATGCTAACAATCAAAGGAATGGTAATCCAAGTGCAAATTTAGCACAAGTTCAACAAGACTCAAATGGGCAGTCAGATATGTGCAGAAATCGAACTGCTAAACCGGAACACATTCAAGATGAAGCATGGTATCTAGATTATGGGGCAACCAATCATTTAACAAGCAATATTGACAATCTTAATCTTGGAAATAAAGAGTATAAAGGTAAACAATCAATTTTCATGGGCAATGGTTGAGTCTATTAGAATAACTCATGTTGGTAAAGCCTATATCAAAGGTGCAAGGCAGTTATTCCTTAATAATTTATTAAGGGTTCCAAAGATAAAAAAGAATCTCATTAGTGTTTCTCAATTTGCAAGAGATAACAATGTTTACTTTGAATTTTTTTCCTAAGTATTGTAGTAAAAGACACTTTAACTTATGAAACTCTTTTGCAGGGTGATGCTGATAAAGGCCTTTACAGATTCAATTTTGTTAACTCCATTAGTACAGTAAAATAACAAAATGGTTGTAATCTGTCTGAGGTCACTCAAACAGAAGAGAATAAATGTATTTTTGATCTATGGCATTACAAACTGGGCACCCTAATGCAACTGTTGTTAAACAAGTACTTAGTGAAAAAAAAATTCCTTTTGAAAATATTTTTGCTCCATATATTTATACTTATTGTCAGATAGGCAAAAGTCAAAAATTAGCCTTTAGTGATTCTACTACTGTATACTCTAATCCTCTTGAGTTAGTTGCTACAGATATTTGGGGTACGACTCTAGTGTGTTTTGATTATGGTTATAGGTTTACATATCCTTTATTGATGCATATTCTAGACATACTTGGATTTATTTCTTGAAAACTAAATCTGAGACATTCAATGCAGTACTGCATTTCATAACGTTAGTTGAAAAATAGATAGGTCTTCATGTCAAAATTATGCAAACTGATAGGGGCACTGAATTCAAACCTCTCACTAATTTCACTAATAGTAAGGGGATAATTCATAGAACTACATGTCCTTGCACATCTGAGAAAAATGGTTTGATAGAAACGAAACATAGAAATATTATGGAGTCAAGACTTACACTTTTGGCACAGACATCCTTACCACTAAAATTTTGGCCAGATTCTTTCAACACAGCTGTATACTCAATTAATAGATTTCCAACAAGAGTGCTAAAAGGTATAAGTCCTATAGAAAAGTTATTTGGTACTAAACCTAACTATCATGATTTAAAACCATTTGGACGTCTATGTTTTGCCCACTTAAGGCAGTATAACACCATTAAATTAGATTTCATATCAAAACCACGTATATTCTTGGGTTATCCTACCAATCAAAAAGGGTATAAGTGTCTGAAAAATAAGGGAAAACTCTTTAGTAGCAAGCATGTAGTTTTCAATGAACATGTATTTCCCTTTGATAGCTCAGACGTGAAGACAACCAATAAGGTATATAATCCAAGAATATCTATACCTGATTTACCTGTATATTCCAAAATTTGGAAACAGAAGGAGACCGAGAGGACTACAGGTGCTAGTGATTCACAACTTACTATGCCAGACCAGTCAAGCTATGAACCATTAGATGAATCCAGCTATCACAGTAAGTCTCCTACTTGCTCAAATAATCAAATTCAACAAACCAGTACTGATTCTATAAATACTCAAATGAATGAAGACAGAAGCAATGCTAATCGGACAAATATTGAGATTACACATGCTGGTCATCCAATGATCACAAGATCCAAGAGTAGTATATTTAAACCAAAACTCTACACTGCTGTTAGAAGAACCAGAGAACTTTGAACAAGATATAAAGGACAATAATTTGAAAGCAGCTATGGATGAAGAGTATAATGCTCTTATCAAAAATAGAACATGGGACTTAGTCAGCTCTCCAACCAACAAAAACATTGTTGGCTGCAAGTGGACTTACAAGTTAAAGTAAAATGCAGATGGAACTATTAGCAGATATAAAGCCAGACTTGTAGCCAAAGGATATACTCGACAATATGGATTTGATTTCAATGAAACATTTTCTCCTATGGTTAAGCCAACTAATATCAGAATAATTTTCAATGTTGCTCTACATAAACAGTGGAAAATCGGACAGCTGGATGTCAATAATGCATTTCTAAATGGAATATCATAAGAGGAAATCTACATGGAACAGCCATAGGGTTACAATCAAAAGTTGAATTATGTTTGCAAATTATACAAGGCAATATATGCTCTAAACAGGCCCCAAGGGTCTGATTTGAGAAACTAAAAGCCACATTTATTAGATTGGGTTATCAGCCCACAAAATCAGACAACTCCTTATTCATTAGAATCAATAAATAATCTGTTATATATATTCTAATTTATGTTAATGATTTACTCATTACAGGCAACGATGAAGCAACAATTAATGAGCTTGTCCAGTACGTAGACATAGTTTTCTGTCAAATATCTAGGAGATCTAAATTACTTTTTAGGCAGAGAAATTGTTAGAAAATAACAATCAAAAATTATTCTAAGCCAGAGAAAGTAAATCAAGGAAATATTATACAAGTCAAATATGGCAGAAGCAAATCCACAATCAACACCTATAATTTGTAATGATCAACTCTCAAAACAAAAGTGAGAACCAATACTTAATGTCAAGCAATATAAAGTGTTGTGGGAACGTTACAGTATGCAACCATAACTAGACCTGATATATTATTTAATGTTAACAAAATATCTCAATTCATGCAGGAACCACTTAATGAGCACTGGAGGGCTGTAAAGAGGAGATTAAGATATCTAAAAGGAATTGCAACTTATGGCTTATCTCTAAAGGCATGCAAAAATCTTAATTTGACAAGGTTCTCGGATGCTCATTGGGCTACAGATCATGATGACAGAAAATCAGTTTTTGAGTACTGTATATTCATTGGGGATAATCCAGTTTCAAGGTGCTAAAAAAAGCAATCAACTATATCTAGATCCATTACTGAAGCTGAACATAGAAGTGTGGCTAGTGCAATAGCAGAAATTATGTGGACTTAATCTTTATTTAGTGAACTAAAGATCAAATCGGACATCAAACCAGTATTGTGGTGTGATAACAAAAGTACAGTATACATGTCTGCTAACCCAGTTCTACACTCAAGAACAAAGCATATAGAAGTTGACATCTATTTTGTTCGGGAACATATACTCAAAGGTCAATTACTTAACAATCACATACTTGGAACTTACCAAAGAGCAGATGTTCTTACCAAGGTCTCGACGGTCAGGAACTTCATAAGGTTCATAGAGGATCCAAAGGTGAAGGATGTCCTCAATCAGGATACAGATCAAGACCGTACCTCCTCCGAACACATCTCAAACACCAAAACTTCAAATCAAAGTCCTTGTGGAGTAAGGAGCTCTCGTGAATCTGTCTCAAAAATCAAAAATTCAAGTCAAAGTCTCATTTTGAAGAAAGGAGAGAACTTTACACTCAATCAGCCCTCTCAATTCCTCATCTAGAAATCAAACTCAGTTGTCTCAGTCTCCAGGATCTCAAACCGAAATCAAATGAAAAAGAGGGAGAATAGAGTTTATCAAGATTCAAAGTCAAAGATCAAGTCTTCTGCTCTCAGTTCAGCAACAAACTCAAGCATGTTCTCAGTTCTTCTCAAATTCGCATAGCAGAGAGGACTTGTTCGCAATCAGCAAACCCAAGATTTTGGTTTGAGGTGGGAGTGAGAATAATGTGAAATGTGGCGGTAACCCTTGGAGCATATTTTATATTATGGTATACGGGTGCGGTATCTCCATTATACAATACCACACCGTAATCTATTTTCTTTCCTTTTCTCGCGTTGGCCTAAATCAAACTTCGACCCATGATTGTCTGCATAAATACAATATGCTCTATACGTCAAAATGTATGAGATTGTGATATAATAAAATCATCACTTTATTTACAAATAATTTCTACCATTCTAAAATCTCTCTGCAAATCAATTTCAACTAGGCGGATTTGCGAGAGTAATTACGGACTTTCTTGTGATTTCTAGCCAGTTGAAGTTGTCTTTATCAATGTCTGGAGATTTGTCTTTGCAATTTGAAGAAGAAAGAAGGTTAAAAGTTGGCCAAGAATCGAGAATAATGGCTAAAGAGCATTTAATATCCGATCACCAGTTGCCATTTTGAACCTTTTCAAAGCTTTTTGTATATTGCTGTAGATGAAATGATTGTTGAAATTATGCTCTATTACATATATTTGACTACAGATATAATGGAGCTAATCAGATTATTTATAATTGTTGTTGTACATGGTTCGTGTTAAACAACTGCCACTTAGACCACCAGTAGAATGAGATAAGATCCATTTGTATCTTAGTTTATATCCTTATAAAAAGGTTCATTCTAGAGGATTTTAATTTGTAGTATTTCAGTTTAACCATTTAATGATCACAACCATTTGATTATTGTCCTTCCCCAGACTGTCGACAAAAAAGAAGGTTCCCTTCGATGTTGAGTGCGCTGTGTGAAATGTATACACGGTTATGGTTGGTAACATAATTTGATGAATATAATACAAACTTAAGTACCTTATAAATGCAACCAGTATTTTTGTATCAATACAAAGCATTACTGTATGTTCAGTATTCAAATACATGAGCAATGAAAAGCATTTCATAATTATTTTGAAAAAAGTTACATCATAATCATACAAATATAGATAATGATAATTAATAGATGATGATTGATACATAACTCATGCAAGTCTTGCAAGGACGCCGACAAATGGAGCAGTATTAGCAATAGCAGCCTCATTCTGTGATGAATTATCTCTATCATCATTGTATCCATCATGATCATCAGGGCCTCCAACAATTGCACCTATCAAGATATTATGGTTTGGTGATTTCACATGTAAGTACATATCGAATCCACCTTTACAGTCAATTGGGCTCCGATCCTTTTTGATTGATGGCATTGATGCTCCTCTATGGTGCACCCTTTGTGGAAATTTATTTCCAAAACCGACAAAGTAACTTATTCCCTTTGGATTGGCACCAAGAATGTAGTCAGCCTGTTTCCTTACAAAACCGATTAGATAATCAGAAGTAACAGAACCTCCAGGACATTGAAGCTGACCATTAATAACAGCTATGCTATCAGCATATACAGAAATGGCAAGAGAAGCAGCCGCAGTATACTGCAAATTGTTTGCATACTGAGTCCATAACAATCCTCCAGGGGTCGTTCTTAAGTTTGAACTACCCTTTTGAATCGCATTGCATATGAAATTTTCTCCATTCTTCTTCAACTCAGCCAGCCTGCCTTCACTATGAACTTTTCCTTCCAAGATGAGCTGCGTTTTTCAATATGTGTATATGTTATTCGCTTTCATTAGGTTTAAAAATACAAGTTTAGTTAAAATATATCAACCAACCTTTGACATCAAAACTTGTGCTCCAACAAATTTGTCGTCCCATGAGAACTGTGACCTTACACCACCAAAGTTATGGAAGTTTTTGATGAAATTCAGGTAAGAGTTGTCTTGAGTAGCACGATACAGCCATATAGCAGCCCATAAGAGTTCATCTTCATATCCAGAGCTAGTGTAAAAACCATTCACTATAGGGACACTATTAGAATATATCCCTTGTCGATTCCTACCAAAATCAAAGAGCTGCACCAATTAAAACGAAAAAAGAAGGTCAGTAATACATTTATCACACAATATAAATATTTTGGCTTTAAGGTGCACAAATTTTGTATACATAAGAAATGCTTATACCTGGCGTGCATGGGAGAGAAGAGTTTTAGAGTAATGGCTGTTGGATTTTTTGAAAACAATGGAGGAAGCAGCTAAAGCAGCAGCGGTCTCAGCAACTATATCAGAGCCAGGATGAGCAGCATTAAGTTGATAAGAACCTCGAGGAGTAGTCATACTTTCTGGTCTTTGCCAGCATTGATGATCGGAGTTACCATCACCTACTTGTGCATAGAATACTTCGGGTTCAGGGTGGGCTTTGATAAAGTAATCCGTTCCCCACTTGATAGCCCCTTTTAAATTTTGAAGCTCGTCTCTCGCTTTAACTTTTCCCTCAAATTCGATTGCACTCCACGCGAGTAAAGTTATGGTAAAGGCCATAGGAAAACCAAATTTTACATTGTCACCAGCGTCATAGTATCCTCCTGTAAGGTCCACCTGTTAAAAAAACCAAAAAAATATTGTCACCTAACCATTTAGTCCAGTTATTTTTGAACCAAACTATATGCTTGTAGTTAGTTGTCTCATATGTTCCAAATGTTTAACTCCTTGGACTAATTTGTTTTAAATTGCCTATTTTTTTTTATATTTTGATAATAGTATATTTTCAAAATTACACAATAATATATACTATATGTTTCATCTATATACATATATGTATATATATACATGTATACATATGTGTATATATATACATGTATACATATGTATATATATACATGTGTGTGTGTGTATGCATATATATGATAAACAATGAATATGAACAACACTATGGATGACGAGCATTATTCAACATCCCATTTATGGATCTTAGAATCTTAAGAGGACGTAGGATATTAAATAAAGAATAAGCACAATAACATGTTTGGTAGATCTTGACCGAAGAATTGTTCATTAGCATGGCTATCATAGTGAAAAGTATAAACAGCCGGTCCGTTTTCTATGTAAATTAAATTCATAAGAATAATTTATGTATAAATCGATGAAAAGCTAGGGAAAAAGAATAAAAAAAACTAGAATTACAAACATATATATACCAAGGTCTGAAAAATTTATGTATAAACCAATGAAAAGATGGGGAATTCATTCTATTTTAGAAGCGTTAGATCCAGGGTTCGATGTTTCAAGGACTGTAACTTAAAATTAAGGTCTGAAAACGAAATGATTTGATGTGTATATTAAGCGATAAGCTGTAAAATGTCATGTGTGTTATAACTACACTATTGAAGCCCAATATGCTGGGTTTAGATTCTTCAGCAAAGTTATAGTATTTTAAAATTATACAACCTAAAATTTCAATTTTAAACATTGACCTTATTAAATATGCTTAGCTGCTAAAATTTTGAATTATAAAAAAAGTGTGGAAAAAATATCCAAAACCATAACTAAAATGGAAATTCCGAAATTTCCGAAACGATAACGAAGTTTAAATTTTTCTAAAAGATCGAAAGGGAAACAGAAACCGAGATTATCAATTTTGATGTATATAACTTGGTGATAAAGAATTGTTGATAATTTCAAAATAGACTATTTTTGAAAGAAAAAACAAAACAAATTGAAGGATATGTACTCCTGCATCTTGGCCATCTTTGATAGCAGAATTGCCTCTCCAAGCGACTCTTTGGTTCTTTGGTAAATGCCCTGATCTTTGGGCCTCAAAATATAGAATTGACTTTTTCAAAGCATTCCCATAATCAAATGCACTATCTCCTTTTCTTACTATTACAAGGAGCACGCAAACAAAGTTAAACAAACTATGCTTCATTCTCTATTCCTTATTTTCTTATAACCAACGAACAAAAGCTACTAATGAAAATTGGAGGATGAGTCTGTCTAGTATTTATATTATCTGCAGTTAATTCTTTTTTGATCTAATAATACATGTACCCAATATTTGTTACATCTTGAATAGATGTATTCTGAAAAATTAGTTTTCTTAACCTTATATGCACAATATTTGATCATTTATTTAAAAATTATTCTAGTATCTAACCAAATATCTATAAAGCATGTTTAAACAATGGTTATTATTACATTGAATGCCCATTATATTTCTACTGTTAATACACAAAAATCAATGAACGGAATTTACACCGTGTCTTTTTTTTATTTCGAAAATACCTTACATTCATCGATGAAATCTTACCATTGGTTTACAACATTCAATATCATATCCTTACCGGCCATCCTACAACGGAATTTCACAACGAATTTCCAACCGACATCGTCAACAAAATTGCTTGAAATAAAAGTGGTGTGGCTTAAGGTTTCGCACTTAACACATACATTCGTCCATTAATTTATTTTAAATAAAAAGTAAATATTTTTATATATTAAATGCACATATCTGCAATTTACATCTCTACTAATAATAAAGAGAAGAATTTAATGAACGTGATTTACATTGTGTCTTTTTAAAATTTCGAAAATACCTTACACTCATCAACCTAATCTCATCATCGATTTACAACATCCAAGTTTATCCCCTTTCCGACCATCCTTTGAAAGAATTTCACTATCAATTTGCAACTAACACCCCCAATAAAATTTCTTGAAATAAAAATTGTGTGACCAACAAAAGGTTTTACACTTACTGTTGAATTTTGGCCACACTATTTGAAAAATTGAAATGGTTGGAACTAGCTTGGTAATGGAAAAATGGCTCGCAAATATGAGCTTAGAGGTGAGCGTTGTGGCATGTTGAAGGCAGGCGATACATGGTGAGCAATAGGTCAGACATCTGACTAAGGTCCTCAGACATCTGAATTGCTATTATGAGGCATCTAAATGATGCCCATACAACTTTGCATAGTATGTTGCATCCCAAGAGTTTGCTTAGAGGTTGTGCTGTTATTGCGCTGCTATTACCGTGCTATAACTCGGCTATATATCATAGTGGATTTCTACTACTATGATTTTTTCATATAGCCCCAAATATTTCCTTTCCACTTTAAGTCCCGCTATTTTCGCTATATCCTGTTATTCTCGCTATATTCTGCTATTTCCACTATATTTTCTTTAAAAGAAATGAATTGCAAAATGACATTTATACATTATAAAAATTATGAAATTAATTAATTTAATTTAATTTTTAATATATATTTCATAAATGATAATTTTCTAATATTCTACTAAATTCAATTATGTTATATAACAGTTTTATGCTTATTTATAGTATATTCACACACGTTTTTATTCAACATTATTTATGTATTAATTATATTCAATTGAATGTTAATTTTTCATTTAATTACTGTTTATATATTTGTAAAAACATTAAGTACGAGTTTATATGCTATTTTAAAGTCATTTGCTATATCTTGCTATAACCTCGCTGTATCCTCGCTATGACTTTTTGCACCTCTGGCGCACTGAATCCGCCGAGCGCTTTAACTACACAGCTTAGACATTTATTTAGGGCAACCAAACGTCTAATCACTTGGTACAAGTGTCTATTTGGAGTGATACATCTCTGTAAGTTTTATTTGGCATCCCGAGAGTTCGCTCAGATGTCTGGTGATGAGGACGAGATGTCTGAGCGTCTACAACGAAGAAACTTTGTCTTCAACGGGGAACTGAACGTCTGATCGGCTACGTTGTCTCCACATCGCCCGGGCTGATTGCATTAGTTTGTGAGGGTTTTAAGGCGAGAATCGGGTATTTGCGTAGGCTCAAACTCTCCTCATATAAGCTATTTTCAGATTAAAAGATAGGATCAATTCAAAGGTTTAATCAATACTTTTATCCTCCATTAACTAAGGATTAACAATAATTCATTTTAATTCAATTCTCTTCTCCACAAGATCATAATCTAGAGTGAATATTGTGATCATTGTAATTAATAAACTGTACTCTTTTCATTGATATTAATAAAATCTCTCTCTCAAAGTGGATGTACATTAATAAGACGTTGGTGGGACTACTATAAATCGATGTATGATTTATTTTATCATTGTTGCTTTGTTATTCTATTGCTTTTTTGGTGATTGTGATTGGTTTTGTATTGGATTGAGATTTTAAATGAGTTATTGATCTGTTTTTTTGCACTTCTTACCATAATCTCATTTCTACTATGCTTTGAGGTTTTAATTTGAGTGGTCTCGAGTTAGAATTATCATAACATTTGGTATCGAAGCATTGGTATTGGTAGGTAGTCGTAGAAATATGGAAATCAGACAATATCTTGGGTGGTCCCTCAATTGTTAGTCCAAGTGGTATAGCTCCATTTGTACGTTGGTCGTACATGACTTCAGGATCACAATCAGTTATTGACAAGTGGATGGAAATAATGATTTCGAAAAGTGGCAAAAGAAGATGAAGGCGATTCCTAGGCAAAATCGAGTGCATCGGGTTGTGTTTTATACACATTTCAAGGGACATCTAGGATGTAGAGAGAAAGGAAATGGAAGAGTGGGCATTTACTACACTTCAACTTACTATGGGGAGAAAGTTATCTCAGAAATTAGTTGTGAGCCTATAGTTAAGGGTATTTGAGACAAGTTGGAGGCGTTGTATATGAAGAAGTCAATAACTAATTGTTTGATCTTGTTGCGAATGCTCTTCTCCTAAAAGATGAAGGAGGGTAATTAGGCAAAGTCGCACTTGGATGTGTTTGATGATTTGCTAATGAAGATGAAGGCAATAGATTTGAAGATTAAGGAAGAGAAAAAGACAACAATATTGTGGTGTTCGTTGCCGGACCCTTATACGGATTCTCAAATAGTTTGATTTATAGCCAAGATACTTTGATCTTGATGATGTCAAAACAAGATTTTTAATGAGAAGTTGCACGATTAAATGAAGAAATTAGGTGATGGAAGTAGAGGAGCTAGTAGTGGTCATGGTTTGTTTTTAGAGAATAAGAGATATGTGAAGAAAGGAAATAGAGGACGTTCCAAATCTAAGAAGCCATGTTGGAGAGGAAAGTCGAAGGAAAGAAAAAAAGTGCTTTATTTGTAAGAAACCTAGTCCTTGGAAGAATGAGTGCATGGATAAGGAGAAGGCAAAGAAGGAAGTAGCTTCTTCATCGATTAGGGTGGAGAGTGGAGTTGGTGGGGGAGACGAAGATGTTCTAACGGAGGTAGCATCAGATAATACGGGTAGCGAATGGGTGCTCGATTAAGGGGTGTCTTACCATATGACGCCGAATAAGAATTGTTTTTCTTCTTATGTAAGAAAGAGGAGGATTTAATTATTATGTGTAATGGTGCTATTTGTAAGTCGAAGGGCATCAGTTCCGTGCAAATTTGAATGTTTGATGGAGTGGTTCGTACTCTTACTAATGTAAGCTATTTTCTTGGAATTCGAAAGTCTCTTTTCTCTTTGGGACGTCTGAATTCTTTAGGTTGTAAAGTAACTACTGAGAATGATAGCTTCGGCTTTCGAATGGTACGCTTGTGGTGATGAAAGGTGCTATGACTCATGGTTTTTAATTGCTCCAAGGATTGACTACTCGGGTGGGTCAATGTGCTATAAGGCCACCCGATAGATATGGTGATTAGAACTATATTAACTTTCGTGACAAGTTGGACTACGCTCTTCATGTAGTCTAAGATGAGCCGATGGTGACGTCATGGGTTCGATTGATAGCTCGAAGTGGATTTGTGCCATGGAGGAAGAGATACAATCGTTTATGACGAATCAAACATGGGATTTTGTTCCACTTCCTACAACAAACCGTACTATTGGGTGCAAATGGATATACAAGGTAAAAGACGATAAGAGATTCAAATTTGGATTAGTGGCTAAGGGGTTCACACACAGAGGAAGAGAAAGTAGTATGATGAGATTTTCACATCGGTTGTGCACCATACTTTAATCCGGATATTACTTGCTATAGTTGTTATTCACGACTCAGAGTTGGAGAAACTTGATGTGAGAAATGATTTCTTTGTTAGTGACTTGGACAAAGACATCTATATGGAGCAAACGTAAGGTTTTGTTATAGATGTTAAGTCAAATTTAGTTTGTAAGTCAAAGAAATCACTAAATGGTTTAAAGAAATAACTTAGACAATGGTACAAGCAATTTGATCATTGTGTGCTTGAAAATTGTTTTGATTGAAGCATCAAAGATGCTTTTTTGTATTTCAAGAAGTTGGAAAATGATTGTTAGGCGTATTTACACTTGTACGTGGAGGACATGCTTATTGCTTCTAAGGACGAAAATGAAATCAACAAGTTAAAATGGAGTTTATAATAGGAATTCGAAATATAGGATCTAAGAGAAGAAAGGAGGATGTTGGATATGAAAATAGAAAGGGATCAAAAGAGTTTTAAGTTAAGATTGACTCAAAAGGAGTATATTAAGAAAGCACTTTGCCAGTTTACAACGGAGAATGTAAAGTTGTCAAATGCACCTTTACATTTGCATGCGAAGCTTTCAAATAAAGGATCACCTATCTTGGAGAAAGAAAAAGCTAATACGGCAAGTGGTTGGAAGTAGCTTGTTGATGAAAAAATGTTTCGCAAATCGGAGCACAGAGGTGAGAGTTGTGGCATGTTGAAGGCATGTGATCATAGTGAGCAGTAAGTCAGATGTATGACTTAGGCCTTCAGATGTCTGAACTGCTATTGTGAGGCATCTGAATGATGCCTAGACATCTTTGCATAATATATTGCATCTCGAGATTTTGCTCATACATCTGTTTCGGGTAACTAGACATCTAATCACCTGGTACAAGCATTTACTTAGGTTTAGACGTCTATGTAAATTGGATTTGGCATTTAGAGTTTGCTCAGACATCTAGTTATAAGGACAAAACATCTAAGCGCTTGACATGAAGAAACTATGTCTTTGAGTCAGACCTCTGGGCTGAGGAACCAGATGTCTAATCGGTTGTGTTGTCTCCAAATTGCCCAGGTTGATTGCATTAATTTGTGAAGGTTTTAATGGGCAAATCAGATATTTTTCTTGGCTCAAACTCTCCCCATATAATTTATTTTTAGATCCAAAGAGGGGATCGCTCCAAGGGTTTTATCCTCCATTAACTAGGAATTAACAAAAACCTTGTTTACATCAATTCTCTTCTCGATAAAATCAAATTCTAGAGTAAATGTTGTGATCATTGTAATCAATCTTTTGTACTCTTCTCGTTGATATTAATAATAGCTCTCTCTCAAAGTGGATGTACACTAAAAAGACGTTAATGAACCACTATAAATCGATGTGTGATTTATTTTATTGCTTTGTTTTTCTATTGTTTGTTTAGCGATTGCGACTGGTTTTGGATTGGATTGATATTTGAATTGAGATATTAGTTGGTTGTTTTTGCACTTCTTACAACGATTTTGTTTTTCACTGTGCGTTGGGGTTCTGATTTTGAGTAATCTTGAGTTAGAATTATCATAACACTTATTATGCACTTTCGTCCTTTATTTCTTTATTGAATAAAATATGAATATTTCTAACTATTAGATGCATGTACTTGCGATTTACGCTATTATATATATGATAACACTCCCTTTGATCAAGCTAAATACCTAATTAACTTAATTAAACACAATTTTGCTTTTGTATTAAATATATATAATTGGTAAATGCATATTTCATGCATCTTGAAAAGAAATATTCTAAATAATTAATTTTCCAACTATTACACGAGCAATATTTGATCATTTATTTGAAATGTATTCTAGTATCTTACTAAACATAATAATGCATCCATATACAGTAGTAATCAATGCAAAAAATGCGCATTCATATGTTAATACTTTTGGTCAAACTGCATAAAGAACTGAATTAATCAGAACATAATTTTTCTTTTATGTTTTATTTTATTTGGTAAATCGTATAATATTTCATGCATCTTGAACACACATATATATTCCATATAATCAGTTTAACATTACATGAGTGATATTTGATCATTTTTATAAAATATATTTTGGTGTCTAAATAAATATCTATAATACGTTTAAAAACAGTAGCAATATATTAATACATAAATGCACATTTGTTAATATAAAATATTATTAAATAAACCATATACGGGACTGAATCAATCAAAACATAATCCATCTTACATATATATTATATTTCAGGGCTTTTGGGCACAAGACTTTATTCAAAATTTCAAAAAATAAAACATCAATATTATCATTACTTATAATTGCAGATCAGTTTCCTACCGATTAATTTCCTTCATTAACAGTCCTCGTTCTCGTGCTTATTTTAACATTTCTCGCTTTCCTTTAACTTAAATACTCGACGTGCAATAACTTTTACATAAAAAGATCACATCGATAAATGTGGAGAAATATGAATGATAGGCTCAGGATATTTCATCATAATCACTAAAAAGAAAGCAAATAAAAAACGGTGGAGAAATAGAAATGATAGCCTTTGAATATTTCATCTTTGGCTTTAAAAACGAAACGAATAAAAGGCTAACATCCATTATATAGCTATCATCTATACTTGATACATTGCATGTAATTAGAGCATTAATTAGAGTGTAATTAGTAATTATAATAGAAAATAAGAAATGACTAGTAGAATTATAATTTATGGAATAAGCAACATCTAGTAGAATTAAGCTACATATAAACATATACAGAGAGATTGTAGAATTAGAAATAAGCAATAACACAAATTATTCATCATATTCAATCTTCTCCTCAAAAATTCAATATGGTATCTGAGTAGGTCAGATACTGAGTCAAAAGTCCCATAATAATATCAAAAGCTGCAGATAATAAAGAACCACGGTCATTTCAATATGTCTCAATATAACATTCCTGACAATTAACTACGATTAACTTGGCAATTAATTTAATTTTGAAAATAAATTGTGAAATTATTCATGGATTAATTATAAAATTTTTAGGTTAAATGATTTTTTTTTATTTTAAGTAGAATTTAGTTTAAATTTATGAATAAGTAATTTTAATAAATAAAAATATTGATTTAAAGATAAATACTAAATTGATTTGGGATACAAGAATAAGTATGTTAACAACAAATATTGGTTTTCAAAATAAAATGTAATAAAAATAAAATAGAATTAAAAGCTTTAAATTAGTAAAAGGTTTGGTTTCTAAATTTTAAATATGTTAGATATATATGAAAGTTGAAATTAACAAAAAGAACTAATGCACTCATTTTCAAAATATTATTTTTAAGTAAAATTCAAATATATAAATAAAAGTAATTGTTTGTTAATAAGTAATCAAATTATTTTCTTTTCTTTTTTAAAATTGTACAATAATAAATGATAAAAAAATGCATGAATATAAGATGTATACATTTTTTGTGTATAGACATAGTGAGTTAAATTAAAAAAAATTGAATGTGAAATAAAAGAACAATAAAAAATTTTATTTGTGTAAAATATAAATATAAAAGAGGATATAAACAACTTTAAAAATGAAGGCATATGTGTGTGTGTGTGTGTGTATATATATATATATATATGAAAGTATAACTACATGAAGGATTAAACAAAAGTTTACAAAATAAATTAAGTCAAAGGATTTAAACATAATTTTTCACACCAACTACTAGTGTTCAATATGAAAAAATAAAATGGAAAAATGTCATTAACTTTTGAAAAAAAAATACAACATAAACAAAAAGAAAATAAATCAGAAATATCAAAGAAAGAATATGGATGCAGAACTGAGAAGCAAAAGCTTGATCCAGATTCAAAGCAAATGTAAGTTCCAAAAAAAAACTTGTACATCATCTCAAGAAAACTTCAAACTTGAAAAAAAAGATTCTGGAAATCAAAATCACCTTCAAAACTGGAAACAAGGAAGATTCAAAGTAAAAAAAACTTCAACCTGGAGGTGAAAACCAGATCAAAGTCTACAACCAAGGAAAAGTAAATGCAACTTCAACCTGGAGATTCAAATGAAAATTTTCAAAAGCAGTGCAAAAGTAAATCTGAAGCTAGCAATTCAAGTTTCAAAACCTGATGCAAAGAAAAATAAAATAAAAAGAGATAAACTTTCAGAACAATAAAGTAGAAAATCAAAAAACAAGCAATCAAATTCAAAACAATTGTTTTCCTCTGTTCTTCACTGGTCAAGGTGAGCAAACATCCCCCTAACTTTGCTATATCCCTTGATGTTTGGATCTATATTGATATATGCTGTGAATTATGTTTGGATGATGGTGAATTGTGTTTGCATGCCCTTATAAAAAAATGAATGACTGTGTGTATATTTTATACACGCAAGAAAAACATTCTTCTGTTGTCTTCCAGTATTTTTTTTTTTCAAAACCTTGTTTCAAAATAAAATTCAAAAGCCTTTCCTTTGATGTTTTTCAGGCTTTAAAATATAAATAGAATATGATTGTATAATCAAAATTTAAGTATTAAAAATACTTTTGAGCATTGAGAAGAATGGATCTACTGGGAAGTTTAGAAAAACACAGTGAAATGGAAAAAAGTTCAAAAATTAGTTGATCAAAAACTTAAACTTGATTTTATAATCCTACTCCCCTTCACAAAATATGAATTTTAAAGATGAGATCAGATTTTTTAAGCTTGGGATTGTCATGATATTTTTAGTTGAACAGAGAACCCCTTTTTGCGAATTTGCAGTGATTGGCGAGATGATAATCCACGTGATTAAGGCAGGGGGTAGCCCGATGTCAAGGGATCAATGGAAAAATACAAGATTTTTTTTTATTCATTTTAGTTTGAGATTTGAATCGAAATAGGGTTTTAAGGCAAAGTGGTATCAGTGTCATTCTCCAATTGTTTTTGAGGTCGCTCATGGATCCGAGGAGACCGGACTTCGTGAGGAGGTGAGTGGGATGTTCGATCAGGTGTGGGGGTGGCCGCAAGACCTCCGGTGGCCGGTGGTGGCCACGTGAAGTGGATTTGGATGAACTGGGGTAATTTCCAGTTCGAGGCTGACAACTCGTTTTCGATTTTGAACTTGGTTTAGGTTTTGAGTTGTTCGAATTGAGGCTGGGGGTCATCGGTGACGTTATCGTGAGTTCGTCGTCGTTCGGCAAGGGTTAGCGTGGTTGTGCACGTATACGTGCATCAATGGTATCAGTGGTTTGATGCATTTAGGAAAGAATGGTGTGACTCGAAGCAAGGCTCGGGAAGAAGCAAGGGTAGCTCGGGTTTTAACTCAAAGAGGAATTTGGTGCGAAAGTGAAACACTTAAGAAAATTTTAAGGTTGAAGTTATGGGGGCACTCGGGTAAAATTTGGGAAAACCCGAAGAAGTGAGGTAATTCGCCCGGGTTCGGCTCGAAGCAGAGAGTGGAGCGACTCGGGGACACTCATGTTTGCATGGAATTCTTACATTTCCAGTTTTAAAACTTTAATAATCGAGTTAAATAAATTTCTAAAAAGAAAAAAAGGGTTATTCCTTTTATAAATGATGATTTGTTTATTAAATAGAAAGTATGAATCGAAAGTTTGGGAATAAAGGATTTTTTTCTAAACAATTATGTTTTAAACTTATATTTTTAATAAGTCATTTTAAATAAGACTTAATAAGTGATAATTTTAAACTTAAAGGTAAGTTAATTTATATCATAAATGATAATCAAGTAATTAATAACTTATAATTAATATTAATTTATTAATAATTAAGGAATAATAAATCTATTAATTAATCAGTTAAGGATAATTAATCATAGTAAAGACTAAATTAATAATTAGGGGTTTATTAATCAAAGTAATTAATTAAGGAATAAAATAATTGATAAAAGTAATTAAGATTTGATTAATAACAATAAAAGGTTAATTAATTAAGATAATTAATTAAAGGAATGACTAATTAATGAAAGTGATTAAAAACTTAATCAATTTAATTAATGATAACAATCGTTGATTAAAGAATTGCTAATGAAAGTAATTATGTGGTTGGTAAATTTAAAACCACCCAAATTATTCATCTTAGTTGTAGATGTTTGGTTGCTATGGAATGCTCTGTGATGAATTGATATATTGGATATGTGGTGTGATGCTTTGAAATGCTTCGTGCTGAGTTGTTATATCTATGATGAATACATGGTTATATGAATATGCAAACCCCTTGACCCGTAAATGACATCTGAATTTCGATGCGACAGGGAGTCGGATTCCAGTTGGTTATCCGAAACCCACATCGAATCATATTAGTGAATTTTTGAGATTGATAAATTTACTTTATCTATGTATCTGTGAATGCAGATAAGCATTATGGGTTATACCGCTTATCGATATTCTTATGATTAATGTTGTGCACTATTGTGTAAAACCCCTGGACTACACTATACACACACAAATATGGGTTGCACATGGAAATTGGTTAAGTCATAGATTTTTGGAAAATAATTTTAATTGAATTTTTGAATTCAAATGATTTTGGAAATGGATTGGATTAAAAGTGAAATTTACTTAAATTTGAATTCAAATTTTGAAATTGAATTCTACTTTGAGAATTTATGGTGTAAAAGGTCATTCAAGTTTATATGAGTTTTTAAAACATTTTTAAAGTGCTGTTTGGGGAACTTAAATTTAACACAAGTTTGAAAAACTTTAACTTCTATAATTGACAATCAGATTTTTTTTTCCAAAAAGAAAACTATTTGTTTTCAAGTGATAAAAGCTTTCATATAAGGAATGAATTTCCAATTTGTATTATAGGAATTTCAAATTTGAAATGAAATAGTTTCCAAAGTTATGAATGAATCTTAGGAAACGTTTTGAAAGCTATCAATTAAATCTTTGATTTAAAGATTAAATGGACTAATCCAATTGAAACAGAAATAGTTTTGAAATCCATGGATGGATCTTTGTGAAATTGGGTAAACTTTATGAAATATATCTTTGTGTTTAAAGATTTGAAATGGTAATTGGGTTAAACCATTTGAAAGAAAGTTTTGAATTATAGGTTGTGACTTAACTGAAATCCTTATCCATATGTTTTTAAAACTATACGCTCATTATTCGGTTTACCCGAGAGAGGATCTTTGTGTCATATAACCCATTCCGATTAATGATACGTCGTTATGGATAGCATTTGAAGACCGGTGGTGAAGATCGGGTATTTGCGAGAGCGATAGGATGACCTATCGATTGTCTCCACACTGAGTTGCTACGGTATAGAGATTCCCTAAGTGATGGGAAGTCCGATCAGGATTGTAGATACCCTGATTGCAAGGGCTTCTTCAGAAGTGCCTTCGGTTCTGTTCAAACCCAGAACAGACTTGTACGGTCGTGTGTCTGACACTACACTTTGAGGTATAAAGATGATTTCTTTCAAATACATTTCTGCTTGGTGGCGGAGAATTTATTCTTTTAGCTTAACACCCTTCTCTGAGACGTACGAGCTCAGAGATTATGTAGTTGAAGTTTATCAGCAATATACTCCCAATTTTGTAGTGTGGCATGCTAAGTGCTGATGATCATTTGTTGATCATTTGTGATCAAAGCATGGCTTTCGTGTAAAGCGTAGCTTTGTGGACGAGACTTCATCGAGCCTCACAAACCGGTAATGGTCGAAACAGGAAAGATGCGGCAAGGTTTTAGGGGTAGCTCCCCTAGGGTATGACCATTCCTTCTGGAAAGGGGTAGTATCATGGTATGGAGCCCAGATACTTACTCATCTGGGCACTGTAGTATATATCTATTACTATGTGATGTTGTTGGTATTGAGGATCCTCGGTTAAAGGTCCCAAAGGACCGGGGTGGCATATCTTAGTTTTTATTCCCCGGGAAGGGGTTAGCCAGCCTTGTGTTTGCATAGAATCGAGGGATGGTTCTCGGGGCGTCCCACTAGAGGCGTACCCATGTGGCAATGGGAAGTTCCTTGGCCTGACCATTTGTTGGAAAACCCAAAGAAACAATACACGCCCAGTACGGTTTTAGTTGTATAACCTACCATGGAATGTGGCGGTAACCTGCTATTGAATATGGTAGCCATAGTAGGCATAAGTGAGAAATGCCTATGATGGCTAAGATTAATATTGTACTTTCGAAATGTTTTCTGCACTAATAATAATATCAAATGTTTTTTGCGTATCAAGCATGTTTGACTATCATAAGGAGAAATCTCATCCAATTCTGCGTTTGCATTGTGTGTGTGGCGGGAGACCTTATGGTAGTTTTATTTTTCAAAAAGCATTGCGGATTTCAAATTTAAATTCTTTTGTTTGTTTTTAAAGATAATCTATTTTTTTGTTTGCTCATACCAGTCCCATGACTGACCCATAGTTTATTGTTCCTTTCCTAAACTATGGTTGCCCACAATTTTCCACACGGGCAGTCTAGAGTTTGGTTTTTCAGATAGTCAGGTAGTAGATATCGTTTGGTAGCTTTCAGCTCTCTATTTGATAAATTTTGGAGTCTTTAGAGCCTACGACCAGATTTTCTCATCTTGGTGCAAACTTGATGGTGGATCGAGCTTGGAGTTTGGAGCTTTGTCTTTGGAGCTTTTGGATCAAAGTTGCAGTATTGGATTCTGTGAAGACTTATCTTTTATTGTATCGTGTTCCGCTTTATTGTGTATTGTATTCTCTGATGTCGATGATTATCACTGAATCAAATCATTGTATTGGATATTGTATTCATGTTGTATCAGTGATATCATCTTTTATTTCCGCTATGTTATTTATCATCTAATGTTGTTGCAAGCTCCGACGATACGAATTTGATGTTGTTGTCGTACATCAAGTTCGGGTCGTGACAGTTTACTTTAGCTACGGAGTGTAACACATTAGATGGCTCATTAGAGATAGGGTGAAGTATACCCTAGAATGAGTATAACCAATGAAACCAAAATCCAAATTTCTCAATCTATTCCTTTATCCATTGCTATTCCCTAAGATATTCCGTTCGAGTGCCTAAATCGGCTTTCTTACTATTCACAGATAGTAAGAATGAGTGGATGAAGAGGAGGAGATTGGGGACAGGGAAGTACAACTTCAACTAGTCAAGGCCCTGCAACAACAGATATCCCTATTCAATCTCAATCAAATCTAGCTGATTTATATCGAAGCTTTTCTAGACTTGGTGGAAAGCCATTCATAGGAAAAGAATCTGTTACGTAGCACATGCCTGGATTCGATCGTGTGAAAAGATTTTCATAGGACTAAAGTTAGAAGATGATCAGATGCGATTGGTAGCTTCTTGGCAAGTCCAAGAAGAGGCTTTGGTTTGGTGGGAAACATTTGCATTGGATGAGCCGGTGGATGAATTTACTTAGAGTCTTTATAAGGAAGTGTTTAAGCAGCGATATATGCCGTCTGCTGGTATATCTAGAATGTACCAAGAGTTTATAGATTTGAAGCAAGGGAGTTTATCATTTGAGGAATACTTGAACAAATTTGATGAATTATCTCGATTTGACCCAGAATTGGTGAATACACCGTTAAAGAAAAATGAGAAGTTATTCGAGGAATGAACAAGGAATTCCAGGAGAGGATGGCCACTCACGTAAAGGGATCATTTTATGAGTTAATTGATATGGGTTATAGATACGATACTTTAGAGAAGCAGGAAGTTTCAGAGGAGGATGGAAACACAAGTAACCTGAATTGGAGGAAAAAAAAGTTTGGTAGAAAGAAATTGAGGAAAGATAAAGAAAAGAAGAATGCTCGAAAGAAAAAGATGAAAGATGTTACTTGTCTCAATTGCTTGGAGAAAGGTCACTACTCGGATAAATGCAAGAAACCTTGGAAGCCAGGATTGAGACAGCCATTTATGAGGCCAGATTAGGAATCTACGGGATGCTATTATTGCCGCAAGCTAGGACACAGAATCAACGACTGTCCAGCTCATAAGCAAACTCTGGTAAAGAAGGTGTATGTAGTCAAGGTTGATTCTTCAACCTTAAGGGCTGATAAAGGAAAGGAAATTTTATAAGGTAACCTTCTCGTTTACGACTAAATTTTCAAGTTTATTCGACACGAGAACTACCCACGGTTTTATTTCTCAACAATCCATAAACAGGTTGAATCTTGAATATTAGATCATGGTCGAATCTATTTATATCTGTTTTATTGGGTTTCGATATATTCTACGAACTGTTAATTATTCCTTCGAACTAACCCATACCCCGTATACTTCGTTGATCAGATAACCCAATTGTTCGTAATTGAATTAGTTGATACTCATATTTTTTGATATTCTGCTTTAGTAAGCCGAATGTAGAATAAATATTTCGATCTGATCCGATCAATCATTTCTTTGTCTATCATATGTTCTTTCTCGTCTACCTAGCAAATTTCGGGGACGAAATTGTTTTTAAGGGGTGGAATGTGTAACATTCCTAAAAATTAACTACGATTAACTTGTCAATTAATTTAATTTTGAAAATAAATTATGAAATTATTCATGGATTAATTAGAAATTTTTTAAGTCAAATGATTTTTTTTGATTTTAAGTAGAATTTAGTTTAAATTTAGGAATAAGTAATTTTTATAAATAAAAATATTGATTTAAAGATAAATAGTAAATTGATTTGGGATACAAGAATAAGTATGTTATTACAAATATTGGTTTTCAAATTAAAAGGTATTAAAAATAAAATAGAATTAAAAGCTTTAAACTAGTAAAAGGTTTGGTTTCTAAATTTTAAATATGTTAGATATATTTGAAAGTTGAAACTAATAAAAAGAATTAATGCACTCATTTTCAAAATATTATTTTTAAGTAAAATTCAACTATATAAATAAAAGTAATTGTTTGTTAATATGTAATCAAATTATTTAAATAATTCTTTTCTTTTTTAAAATTGTACAAAAATAAATGATAAAAAAATGCATGAATATAAGATGTATAAATTTGTTGTGTATAGACATCGGGAGTTAAATTAAAAAAATTGAATGTGAAAAAAAAAGAACAATAGAAATTTTTATTTGTGTAAAATATAAATATAAAAGAGGATATAAACAAATAAAAATATAAACAACTTTAAAAATGAAGGCATATGCATATATATATATATATATATATATATATATATATATATATATATATGAAAGCATAACTACATGGAGGATTAAACAAAAGTTTACAAAATAAATTGAGTCAAAGGATTTAAAAATAATTTTTCATACCAACTACAAGTGTTCAATATGCATAAAGAAAATGGACAAATGTCAATAACTTTTGAAAAAAAAAATAAACAAAAAGAAAGTAAATCAGAAATATCAAAGCAAGAATCTGGATGTTGAGAAGCAAAAGCTTGATCTAGATTCAAAGCAAATGTAAGTTGAAAAAAAAAACCTATAGATCATCTCAAGAAAACTTCAAACCTGAAAGAAAAAAAAGAAAGATTCTAGAAATCAAAATCACCTTCAAAACTAGAAACAAGGAAGATTCAAAGTAAAACAACCTTCAACCTGGAGGTGAAAACCAGATCAAAGTCTTCAACCTGGGAAAAGTAAATGCAACTTCAACCTGAAGATTCAATTGAAAATTTTCAAAAGCAGTGCAAAAGTAAATCTGAAGCTAGCAATTCAAGTTTCAAAACCCGATGCAAAGAAAAAATAAAAAAAGATAAACTTTCAGAACAATAAAGTAGAAAATCAAAAAACAAGCAACCAAATTCAAAACAATTGTTTTCCTCTGTTCTTAACTGGTCAAGGTGAGCAAACATCCCCCTAACTTTGCTATATCCATTGATGTTTGGATCTATATTGATATATGCTGTGAATTATGTTTGGATGATGGTGAATTGTGTTTGCATGCCCTTATAAAAAAAAAAGAATGACTGTGTGAATATTTTGTAAAGGCAAGAAAAACATTCTTCTGTTGTCTTCCAATTTTTTTTTTTTTAAAAAACCTTGTTTCAAAATAAAATTCAAAAGCTTTCCTTTGATGTTTTTCAGGCTTTAAAATATAAACAGAATATGATTGTATAATCAAAATTTAAGTTTTAAAAATACTTTTGAGCATTGAGAAGAATGGATCTACTGGGAAGTTTAAAAAAACACAGTGAAATGGAAAAAAGTTCAAAAATTAGTTGATCAAAAACTTAAATTTGATTTCATAATCCTACTCCCCTTCACAAAATATGAATTTTAAAGATGAGATCAGATTTTTTAAGCTTGGGATTGTCATGATATTTTGAGTTGAACAGAAAACCCCTTTTTATGAATTTGTTGTGATTGGCGAGTTGATAATCCACATGATTAAGGCAGGGGGTAGCCCGAAGTCAAGGGATCAATGGAAAAATACAAGAATTTTTTTTATTCATTTTAGTTCGGATTTTGAATCGAAATAGGGTTTTAAGGCAAAGTGGTATCAGTGTCATTCTCGAATTATTTTTGAGGTCTCTCATGGATCAGAGGAGACCGGACTTCGAGAGGAGGTGAGTGGGATGTTGGAGTAGCTGTGGGTGTGGCCCCAAGACCTCCGGTGGCCAGAGGTGGCCACGTGAAGTGGATTTGGATAAACTGGGGTGGTTTCGAGTTCGAGGCTAACAGCTCGTTTTCAATTTTGAACTTCGTTTAGGTTTTGAGTTGTTCGAATCGAGGCTAGGGGTCATCGGTGACGTTATCCTGAGTTCGTCGTCGTTCGGTAAGGGTTAGCGTGGTTGTGCACGTATACGTGCATCAATGGTATTAGTGGTTTAAGGCATTTGTGGAAGAATGGTGCGACTCGAAGCAAGGCTCGGGAAGAAGCAAGGGTAGCTCGGGTTTTAACTCGAAGAGGAATTTGGTGCGAAAGTGAGACACTTAAGAAAATTTTAAGGTTGAAAATTTTGGGGGCACTCGGGTAAAATTTGGGAAAACCCGAAGCAGTGGGGTAATTCGCCCGGGTTCGAATCGAAGCATAGGGTGGAGCGACTCGGGGACACTCGTGTTTGCCTGGAATTCTTACATTTCCAGTTTTAAAACTTTAATAAATGAGTTAAATAAATTTCTAAAAAGAAAAAAAGGGTTATTCCTTTTATAAATGATGATTTATTTATTAAATAGAAAGTATGAATCGAGAGTTTGGGAACAAAGGATTTTTTTTCTAAACAATTAAGTTTTAAACTTGTATTTTTAATAAGTCATTTTAAATAAGACTTAATAAGTGATAATTTTTAACTTAAAGGTAAGTTAATTTATATCATAAATGATAACCAAGTAATTAATAACTTATAATTATGATTAATTTATTAATAATTAAGGAATAATAAATCTATTAATTAATCAGTTAAGGATAATTAATCATAGTAAAGACTAAATTAATAACTAGGGGTTCATTAATCAAAGTAATTAATGAAGGAATAAATTAATTGATAAAAGTAATTAAGAACTAATTAATTACAATAAAAGGTTAATTAATTAAGATAATTAATTAAAGAAATCACTAATTAATGAAAGTGATTAAAAATTTAATCAATTTAATTAATGATAATAATCGTTAATTAAAGAATTGCTAATGAAAGTAATTATATGGTTGGTAAATTTAAAACCACCCAAATTATTCATCTTGGTTGTAGATGTTTGGTTGCTATGGAATGCTCTGTGATGAATTGATATATTGGATATGTGATGTGATGCTTTGAAATGCTTTGTGCTGAGTTGTTATATCTATGATCAATATATGGTTATATGAATATGCAAACCCCTTGACCCGTAAATGACATCTGAATTTCGATGCGACAGGGAGTCGTATTCCAGTTGGTTATCCGAAACCCACATCGAATCATATTAGTGAATTTTTGTGATTGATAAATTTACTTTATCTATGTATCTGTGAATGCAGATAAGCGTTATGGGTTATACCGCTTATCGATATTCTTATGATTGATGTTGTGCACTATTGTGTAAAACCCATGGACTACACTATACACACACAAATATGGGTTGCACATGGAAATTGGTTAAGTCATAGATTTTTGGAAAATAATTTTAATTGAATTTTTGAATTCAAATGATTTTGGAAATGGATTGGATTAAATGTGAAATTTACTTAAATTTGAATTCAAATTTTGAAATTGAATTCTACTTTGAGAATTTATGGTGTAAAAGGTCATACAAGTCTATATGAGTTTTAAAAACATTTTTAAAGTGTTATTTTGGTAACTTAAATTTAACCCAAGTTTGAAAAACTTTAACTTCTATAATTGAAAATCAGATTTTTTTTTCCAACAAGAAAACTGTTTGTTTTCAAGTGATAAAAGCTTTCATATAAGGAATGAATTTCCAATTTGTATTATAGGAATTTCAAATTTGAAAAGAAATAGTTTCCCAAGTTATGAATGAATCTTAGGAAACGTTTTGAAAGCTATCAATTAAATCTTTGATTTATATATTGAATGGAGTAATCCAATTGAAATGGAAATTGTTCTGAAATCCATGGATGGATCTTTGTGAAATTGGGTAAACTTTGTGAAATAAATCTTTGTGTTCAAAGATTTGAAATGGTAATTGGGTTAAACCATTTGAAAGAAAGTTTTGAATTATAGGTTGTGACTTAACTGAAATCCATATCCATATGTTTTTAAAATTTTACGCTCATTATTTGGTTTAGCCGGGAGAGGATCTTTGTGTCATATACCCATTCCGAATAATGATACGCCGTTATGGATAGCATGTGAAGACCGGGTATTTGCGAGAGCGATAGGATGACCTATCGATTGTCTCTGCACTGAGTAGCTATGGTATAGAGATTCCCTAAGTGATGGGAAGTCCAATCGGGATTGTGGATACCCGGATTGCAAGGGCTTCTTCGAAAGTGCCTTCGGTTCTGTTCAATCCCAGAACAGACTTGTATGGTCGTGTGTCTGACACTACACTGTGAGGTATAAAGCTGATTTCTTTCAAATACATTTCTGCTTTGTGGCGGAGAATTTATTCTTTTAGCTTAACACCCTTCTCTGAGACGTACGAGCTCAGAGGTTATGTAGTTGAAGTTTATCAGCAATATACTCCTGATTTTGTAGTGTGGCATGCTAAGTGCTGCTGTGTGTTGATGATCATTTGTTGATCATTTGTGATCAAAGCATGGCTTTCTTGCAAAGCGTAGCTTTGTGGACGACATCTCATCGAGCCTCACAAACTGGTAATGGTCGAAACAGGAAAGATGCGGCAAGGTTTCAGTGGTAGCTCCCCTAGGGTATGGCCATTCCTTCTGGAAAGGGGTAGTGTCATGGTATGGAGCCTAGATACTTACTCATGTGGGCACTGTAGTATATATCTATTACTATGTGATGTTGTTGGTATTGAGGATCCTCTGATAAAGGTCCCAAAGGACTGAGGGTGGCATATCTTAGGTTTTATTCCCCGGGAAGGGCGTAGCCGGCCTTGTGTTAGCAGAGAACCGAGGGATGGTTCACGGGGCGTCCCTCTAAAGGCGTACCCATGTGGCAATGGAAAGTTCCTTGGCCTGGCCATTTGTTGGAAAACCCAAATAAACTATACTCGCCCAGTACGGTTTTAGTTGTATAACCTGCCATGGAATGTGGCGGTAACCTGCTATTGAACATGGTAACTATAGTAGGCAAAAGTGCAAAATGCCTATGCTGGCTAAGATTAATATTATACTTTCGAAATATTTTCTGCACTATGCACTAATAATAATATCAAATATTTTTCGCGTATCAAGCATGTTTGACTATCAGAAGGAGAAATCTCCTCCAATTCCGTGTTTGCATTGTGTGTGTGGCGGGAGGCCTTATGGTAGTTTCATTTTCCAAAAAGCATTGCGGATTTCAAATTTAAATTCTTTTGTTTGTTTTTAAAGATAAACTGTTTTTTTCTTTTCTCATACCAGTCCCATGACTAACCCGGAGTTTATTGTTCCTTTCCTAAACTCTAGGTGCCTATAATTTTCCACACGGGTAATCTACAGTTTGGTTTTTCAGATAGTCAGGTAGTAGATATCGTTTGGTAGCTTTCAGCTTTTTATTTTATACATTTTGGAGTCTTTGGAGCCCACGACCGGATTTGCTCATCTTGGTGCAAACTTGATGGTGGATCGAGCTTGGAGTTTGGAGCTTTATCTTTGGACCGGATCAGAGTTACAGTATTGGAATCTGTGAAGACTTATCTTTTATTGTATCGTGTTCCGCTGTATTTTGTGTTGTATTCTCTGATGTCGATGATTATCATTGAATCAAATCGTTGTATTGGATATCGTATTCATGTTGTTTCAGTGATATCATCTTTTATTTCCGCTGTGTTATTTATCATCTAATGTTGTTTCAAGCTCCGACGATACGAATTTGATGTTGTTGTCGGACATCGAGTACGGGTCGTGGCACTCAATCTGACAACACAAAACTCACATATATCATACTCAATGATAATAGATATTATATTCCCTGGTCCATATCAGTAACAATTGGTCTTGGTGGCAAAGAGAAATTAAGCATTGTCAATGGAAATTTGGAAAAACCCAAAGCAGCAAAGCCAACTGACCAATTTCCTGAAGAGAAGCAAAAATAGAAGAATGAGAGACAACCGACCAATTAATCATGTCATGACTACTCAACACAATGGAACCCTCGATTTCAAACTTACACATGTACTCCAGTACATCATAGGAAATTTGGGACAGAGCCAAGAGAAGGTATGGTCAATAAAAAAAAATTGCTCATATCTTTAGCCTTAAAAAAGGGCTTGTCCAAACTAAGCAGACTACCCAAATTAATAATGAATTAGTGACTTAAATTATATCCAAGTAGAAAAGGCTCAATATCTACCTTCCACTAACAATAGACCCAATTGAAACCCAAAAAATATCCGAACAAGATTTTATTTTTACCTACTTAAGGCTCTCAATCCAAGCTATGAGTCGATCAGGTCTTAGTCTTGGCATAATCTGAGATGCCAGGTTTTGATGATGTGATGGCAAGAATTTAGCAAGAGCAATCTTGACGAGCACTCATGAACCCTCGAAAGTTGAAAAATCAAGAGGCCAAGGCATTCTAGGTAAAATACTCAAACCCCAATTTCAGGGACATGACCAAAAAGAAGGGAGCTTCGAGCACTAAACTATGTGACCACTATAAGAAAGCAAGGCACGACCGTGACCATTGCAAGAAAGTAGGGCACAACCACGATGGCTCATGGTTCCTCCACCTCCACCTCCAACCAGTCAGAGAGAAGGGAGACATAGGAGGTAAGTCGGATGGTGCAAAAATAGAGAATAAATTTGGTGGTTTTAGTAAAGAAGCAGAGACAAAAGGTGATAGATCTGAATCGGCTGAATGGAGTCAACCAAATCATAGTTCCGCTTCAACAGGATCTCCTGTGACTCAAACAGTGTAGCTGAATTAACTTCTAACTCAATTGAACCGTTTGTTACATCAACAAAATTCAGGTTTTATACATTCTAACGCTATTTTTAGGTCATCCAAAATCCACAACAATTTTAAAATTGCAAATATTTGTCAAAATAGAAAAAGATAGTTAATTGACTCAAGTGCTACAGATCAGATGAAAAGGAAAAAAAATAAATCAACCAATGCTAAACAAAATAAAGACTCTTAATATATAACTATTGCTAACGGAGATAAAGTTCAAATTCATGATTATGGTGCACTAAGGTTTCTTAAAAATGTGGAAAATATTTTATATTTGCTAGATTTTAATTCAAATTAATTCTCAATTAGTAAAATAACACATGAACGAAATTGCAATGATATATTCTCACCATATAAGGTGACCTTTCAAGATCGAGAATGGTGAAGAAGACTGGTGAGGGATGTCTCAAAAATGGCCTCTATTTTCTTGATGAAAACACAATAAATATCATGTGTCATTAAATTTAGTAGATGATCCCAAATTTATGCATTGGAGATTTGGTCATTCGTCTGATCAAATTTGAATAAACTTTTGTTAGATTCCAAAAGTTATAATGTTTGTAAGCTTTCAAAACGAACTAGATTGTCATTTTCCTTATATACTAATAAGTAAGAAATTTTTTCTAATATAATTCATTCTGATATTTGTGGTCTAGGCCCTATTGAGTCTTATAATCATTTTAAATATTTGGTCACATTAATTGATGATTATTCTTGTAGCACCTGGGTTTACCTTTTAAAGAGAAAAAAATGAAGTTTTTTCATGTTTTCAAGAATTTTACAATTTTATAGAAAATCGATATAACGCAAAGATTAAAAAAATACTATCTGATAAAGAAACGGAATATACAAATGAAAATTTCATGGAATTTTTTAAACAAAAAGGAATTTTACACCAAACCATTTGTATTAATAACTCAAACATCATAGAGTTTTTAAAAGAAAAGATCGGCATTTACTTGAAGTCACTAGATCTCTTCTTTTTCAAACTAATGTTCCAAAATCTTATTGGTCAGATGTGTGCCAACTACAACTTACCTTATAAATAGATTGTCAATTGTCATGCTCGAAAATATGAGTCCCTTAGAAATTCTTAGAATGGGAAAATATATCTTGAGCACTTAAGAATTTTTTGATGTACATGTTTTGTACACATAAAATGACATGACATATCATTTTTAGGATACTCATCCCAAAAAAGGGATATATGTTATGATCCAAAAAATCATAAACTTTTTATCTTACAAGACGTATCATTTTAGAAAACAAACCATATTATAAAACAAGGGAACAAGAAAATACAAAAGGAAAACTAGTCATATTGTCTCCAAATAATTTCATGTTTCTTTAAGAAACCAATCAAGAATGGGTTGAGCATATTAATGAATAATAAGTTCGTAAATCAAATGCAATTCCTTCTGAGGGAAAGAAGAGATAAATGATCCAAGTGAAGAACTAACTCATGAAGAACCAACTCAAGAAGAAAATGTCGTAAGAAATCTATAAAACAAATTCCGCCTCTTAAGAAATTGAAGGTTTACGTGTAACGACCCGTAATTTTCGACATTAAAAATAGTAAATTTAATAATATTTTTGTAATCAACTGTTGGAAGAAATTAAAGTTTAAGATTTATAACTGGAATAATACTCAAATGAAATGCAACAATGTTAACTAAAGCTAATTATTAACTATTTGGATGGAATTCCAATTAATTGAAATAGTGTAAGGTTATACTTGGTTATAAAGTGAACATAGGAAAAAGAAAGTAAATATTGAATTCATTAATGAAATCATATATTGTTAACGGAAATTGAATAATTAGTGTTATGAAAGAGATGGTAACATTTGTTTGTAAGTAATAATCTTATAAATGTAATTAAAGGTTAATGGTGATAATTGTTATATATATTACCTATTTATTTGATCTATTAAATTTATATTGGAATTTAATGGCAATTAATTCCCTTAATTAGTGCAGTTAATGTAGGTTTAATCGATAACGATAGAAAGGTTGACTCTATGAAATGTAACCAATGTAAATTTTTATCATTGTATGACCTTTGATTTGAATAAAAGGATGGAAATTATTTTACTCAAATTTATTAGAATTGGAATTTCTAATAAGTGAATTTATTGCAATCAATGAAATAAAAGGTTACGTAAATGAAAGATATGATGGAATTGTAAAATTTTGATGTAATGGAAGATATAATGATGTTGACTATGAATATAAGGTAATAGTTATTTAATAAGAGAATGAAACCAAGGTAAATAAATTAATTGAGACTTTATAAATAACTAATGTGTGAAATTGACCAAAATTCAATAAAATGGGAATTTAGTAGTTAAAACAAAGAAGGATGAAAACTAGAGTATATTAACGTAATGAAATGTAAAACAAATGTTAACTATGTTATTAGATCACAAGTTTGGACCATAAATAAAATTCTAAAACAACAAACTACAATGAAGCAATGAAGTGGAAGGTTCTAACGCATATTAGAATATAATTTAATAACAGGAATTGGAATAATAAATGTCAGTTTTAATGATGAGTTAAATGAATATTGATTGATAGAGAAAAACATTTATTTAGTATGTAATTTAATGCTTGTTGGATACTCTAATTTTATAAACTTTTTTACATTACTATAAATATGGATTACAATTCTCATGTATTTATTTAATTGATTTCATCAATTAGAGTTTGTATTAAAGTGGAAGATTAAAATTTATTGGAAATAAATTTATTGAAATATTTCAATTGAAAAAGGAAAAAGAAACAAAGTGCAATTAATAAATTTAATGTAAGAATGTTTTCATTTGGAATGTACATTATTTGGAAATATAAGAATGGATTTAATATTGTATAAGATGATTATTTTAGAATATAAGAATGTTTACATTTATGAATTGCAAGTAACAAATAAGCATTTTAAGAAAAATAAAAGAATGTTGAGGAAAATAAAGTGAGCATTTCCATTCTGAATATAAATATAACGTTATAAAAAGAGAAAATCTAATTTTCAAAAAAAAAACATTTTATGGTAGTTAAATATCAGATATAGATTGCACGAAAGTGATTTTATTACTAACCTTGAAATTTAAAATAAATTAAATATTTGAAGTCATAATTACGTGCCGAGAAAAATTTTGTTTTTAAATTTGAATTTTTAAATCATGGTTCATATTTCATTTTATGTAGCGGTTTTCCCCGTGTTGTAAATTGGTGTGCTCAAATTTAGTTATGTTATTATAATTAAATCTTTAATAAATGTCAAAAATTTTATGTTTGGGGTTAACAAAATTAATTGAGTGAACAAATGTTTTGAAATTTGAATTCCAAAAGTTTTTTTATAGAGTAGAGTTGCTCCATTCATTTCCTTTCTAATTAATAATTGTCACACTTTTTTTAATTGTTTCCTCATCTGTTCCATTACTAATTTCCATTTACATTGTCTAAAGCCTTTTCATTTCATGAAAGCTACCTACTTTTCATATTTTTAATTCTTTCCTTCACCTTTTTTAATACCTATCATTTTTTTAGGGTTGTTCATAATTTTACTTTATTTCAATTCCTACTTTGTTTATATTTAGCTTTATTAGCTTTTCACTTGTTTCAATCTTCATTCTTGTAACTTCATTTCATTTTTTTAAATCTCATCTTCTGTAGCTTCATTTTTTATCTGTCATCACCTTCCTCCTTCCTTTTTTCATATTTCTTCTTCAAATCTCCTTTCTCACCTTTTTTCCAAAGCTTCTTTTCTCTTTCTTCTTCTAATTCTTTAGATATTTTTCAAAGCTTCCTTTTCATTTTATTAAATTCTTCTTCTTCTTTTCATGTCTTTTTCTTGAAATCAAGATCTATATATCTTCTCTCCAAAACATTCTATAAAAAAAAGATTAACATAGCAAGAAAACAAAACAAAATGAGAAAGTAGTTGCAGATCCAAATTTGGCAAGAAAAGGGAAAGCAAAAAGCTGAGTGATTCAACCACTCATGCAATACTAAAAATTTCATTGCAGGTTAAATAAATTATATGATGTGATATATAATTTTTTTATTGCTATTTGTGGATTTAAATTGACATTTAAATTGATATGGAATCTGAATTAACATTTAATTTTATATTGGAACTTAATTGATTGTTGAACCTCGATATTGATAACTATTATATGTTGAAATATATTGGTTGATTTTGGATGTTGTTTGAAATGGATGCTTATTAATTGATACGTTGGATGTATGGTTGTTTATTTATTTTAATATGTCCTAATTATCCCCTTCTATATTATTGACATCATTTAAATGGTCCTCTGAATCATTTTAGAATTGGATAAATAATACATTTAAATTATGAGTTGAAATTATATATACCCATACAATTTCTTGAATTTTGAATATTTATCGAAACTGAATTATGTAAAAAGTATAAGTTTTGATTTAAACTTTGGATTTATTTTAAATAAAGTGGTTAAAATTGGTATTTCGAATTATTTGAAATCTCGTAAATTACTGCCCTCACGTTGTACACTTGATAGGAGATGAAAAATCCCATAACATCTCTAAAGCTATTGCACTCATATATTTATTAGACATTTATTTGACTTACATAGGAATTTTAAGTTATGACTTAAGTGTATTGTTTTTCATTATGCTTAGGTCAGTCCGAGCTTTTTCAGTGTTGTGAAGACCATTTTATTTTCTGGAGGATGAAGATGAAGATTCAGTATATTATTGCTATTTATTATTAGTATTCCACTGTTTATTGTGTTCTGCTGTATTATTTTTTTATTTTTTGATGTATGTACAACTCTGATTTGAATTATAAAAGTATAATCAAATGACATTTGTAAAATAGCTTCATGAACTTTTTATTTGATTATTATATTTTGTCATTCCGCTGCGAGATTTTATGTTTTGTTTTTCCTTCTTTTCTATTATTTTTTTGTTTACCCCATTAACAATCCTCCCTTTTAATGGTTTGAATCGTATATGTGTGGTTTTGTTGTCGATATAAATCGTCCAAAAAGGTGGGTCGTTACATTATGTATCCTAATAGGTGATGTATCCAATATAAGATTTTATTTCCTATAATATAGTATCCTCTCCATACCGAGCCTACTTGAGTAACATCACTAACTAAATGGAACCAACCAACTTTAGTGAAGCCAATCGAAGCCCAATTTGGCGTAAGCCTATGAATAAAGAACTACAAGCCTTAGAAAAAAGGCATATGGAATATTATAAATATACCAAAAAACAAAAAACCCTTAGATTGCAAATGGGCGTACAGAATCGAATAACAATAATGATGGTACAATTGAAAGGTATAAAGCTAGGTTAGCGGTCAACGAATTTACCTAAACTTATGGTATTGACTACCAAAGGACCTTTGCAACAATAGCAAAACTAAATACGATTAGAATTTTTTTATCAATATGACTAACTTAGGACAGGATTTGTTTCAAATGGATGTAAAAATGCAATCCTTCAAAAAAAATTAGAAGAGGTTATCTATATGACACTTCCTTTGTGCTACAATAGTTAGTCAAACTCATCACTGGTGTGTAATCAAAAAAGACGAACTATGGTCTAAAGCAATCTCCAATAGCATGGTATGCCAAGATAAGATTTTCTCTTTTAAATATTAATTTTTTTAAAAGGTTTTGCTAATTCCTCTATGTTCATCAAACATGCACAAACTCTATTATTTCTATTCCATAGAAAATATGTTCCTCATCTATTAGAAGAAAGTGGTAAATTAGGAGCTAAACTAGCTAGTATTCCTATAAAGATGAATATTAAACTAGGAATTAAAGAATGTGAGACTTTATTTGACATAGGACAATATTAAATGATGGTAGGAAAATTAATTTACCTTATAGTAACCAGACTTAACATTGCCTTTGTAGTTAATGTCATAAGTTAATTTATGCATGCTCCATGTACCTGACACTTGAGTGTAGTTGATAGTATATTTGAGATAACTTATAGGCACTCTAGTCAAGGAATTTGGATAAAGAAAAATAATTCTAACTATGTGGTGGTTTTTTATGTAGAATGAGCTGAAAGTTGTGATAGAAAATCAACCATGTAATTTTGTGCGTCTGTAGGTGATAACTTAGTCACTTGAGAAGCATGAAGTAGAATGTTGTGGGTAGATCAAGCATAGAAGAAAAATATCGAGCCATGTCATCCACAACAAGTGAGCTTATCTAGATTAAGCAATTACTTAGTGACATTTAGATAGAGCCTACAAGAACAATGCAAATGTACTGTGCTAATCAAGCTACGGACATATTGCATCCAATCAGTGTTCCACGAGAGGTCAAAACATGTAGAAGTAAATTTTCACATTGTTAGAGAAAAAGTGCAACTAGATGAAATAGGAACTCCATATATCAGGAGCAAAGAGAAACTAGCAGATATTTTCACAAATGTACTCGACAAACCAGCCATCTAAACATGCTCGACAAGTTGAGAAATAGCATTGAATGCCTTAGAATATTTCATCATAGGCTGTAAGTAAGAAATTAATGTATAAAAGACTATGGAAAAATAAGAATGGCATCCTAAGAATATTTCATCAGAGGCTATAAAAAAATAAAAATAATGCTAGCATCCATTGTTCTTTGGTCAGCAATACTTGGTACTTAGTTTGTAATTACGGTGTAATTAGGCAATTATAAGCAACGCTCATAGAATTATAATTCAATAAATAAGCAATGGCTAGTAGAATTAGGCTATATAAAATCATGTTTAGAGAGTTTGTAGAATCAGAAATTAGAAACAAAACTAATTATTCATCATATTCACCCTTCTCCTCAAATTCAATAATAAACCTTTATCACATTAAATCACAAATTTTATTATCTTTCTAGTGATAGGCATTATGCATATGCAAAAACTAAAATTTTAAAACTCCTTTTTTCGAAATTAGAAAATTTATACTACAAATAACATGTCAACGATCTGTTTTCCACATACAAACATATAATTATAAATAATTTAACTAAATTCACTAAACCTAAATATATTTTTTAGCAAAGCCAGCCGGCATCTATAGTTGGTCATCCACATTTAGTAAAGAATTTGAAACATGTGTTCAGGACATGCACCGGAACAGCTTAAGAAATAAAATAAAGAAGTTGGAAAGAATACCAAAGCTACTAAATCCAACCAAAAAAAATAGTCCCCACTTGAATGGGAGGTAGCAGAAACATCATCTGAAGAGTTGGTCCAAATACATGATAAAATTCTAAAGAAAGAGCTGCTAAATTAGGAACAAAATCCACTAAGACAGGGCAGTGAATATAACTCCTATCGCACGAATCAACAAAGAAGACAATCCTATTCAAATCACCAAAATGACAAAGAATAGAGAGAGTGCAAGCCTTCACCCTCAACAATATAATATAGTCTCATAATTTCACTATCTCCACCCACATACATAAAAAATATGCCACCTTTATGGTCATATGAATCCAAAAGGGCTCATGAACCCATGCTTATTCTTTGAAACCCCAAAAAAATTCATTAGTGGAAGTAGGAATTACTACCAGAATCTCCAAAGATTGATCGCTAAAATGACTGAATCAATAACTAAAACTACTATCTCAGAAGAAGAAATAGTATCATAAGCATGATAACCGAGATCCACATCCGGAAGCAAAGTCTCATCCTAAACTAGATCTAGAGGAGCAATGTCATCTATAGAAACGTCACTTGGAGCACAATTCTTATGCTTAGGAACCCACTTCGTTACTAGAGTTCCATGAAGTAGATTCGTATATACAAAGTGCAGAGGGGATTCAATAACTTGGTGAGTGCATATATCCAAAAGGCGACCAAAGGAATGGAAAGCAACGAAAATATCAATTTCTCAACTATAATGAACATCAACTACTTCCTCACGACCTTCAGCAATACGGACTCTAAGCTTGGATTGAAGTGTTTTTTTGGGAGTGATATCAATCAGGGTTTTGTAGACTAGCTTTTCCCAGGCCATGGTATTTGCATCAAGAATTAAAGATTACCAACCAAACTTGCTAACCAATTAAGCCCAATCATGGGCTTCAAAATTAAGGGAATGTGAGAAAAATGAGCCTACAGATAAAAGGACAAATCCTGTTCCATAGTCTTTTCCACCATCGTACTCCGGGGGGAATAATAAATGGTTTATCTTCAATTATCAATGGATCCGCTTTTAAAACAACCAGTCTTTGTTCCGACTAAGAAAACTTGAAAACGAACAAAGAACTATCATAGTCGCTTGCAGTCGACCTCTAAATTTCCAAAATTGACGACAATGATCTCTAGCCACTTGATGCAGAGGGTTGGAATCATGGAAGAATCCAACTAAATAGTCAAACCAAAAGTCAATACCCGCTTGTTTTTAAGTACCTTAACCAACTTTAAAAATGTCAAAAAGTGAATGCAACTTTAAACATCTCATATATGCAGTTATATTTGCATTATAGTGATGGTTTAAACTTTAACTCTCTAATTACATCACTAACATGTTGTTATAACCGTGCATCCTTAATGCATATAAGATTGAATGTTTCAAATACAACTATAATTGCGTTATTCGAATGAGTTATGCACTAAATGAATATGTCATTTCAATTTTTCAACCAAATTTCAAATGCCTTTGTCATAACCAGATAAAAAAATTACCGAAGTGAATCTAGATGAAAATTCTATTGCATTTAATCAGCATAGTTAGAACTTGTAATAACTAGTATTTGTCAAACGCCTTGAGATTTAATAATTGATTTAAATAATAATTAATTTGAATCAACTGTCCAAAAAAATAACTTTTGAAGGTCGATGAATTAGGACTCAAAACCTCTTCTATTGAGCTCTAGATTATTCATTCAAGAGAGTTTTGAGTGTAAACATTGATCAGTTTGATATCGATAAATTTAAGGGTATGTCATAGGGGCAATTTTGTAATTGTTACATAAATCTAACTTAATAATCACTTGATTGAACTAAAAGATGTTTTCATTTTTTTTTATTGATTAATTAGTTCAAATAAAAGTATGTTTAATGGAAAATCCATAAATGAGATCTTCAATTGCATGCAGGTTTGGATGAAATTAAAAACAAAAAGGCTGTGAATTTTAAGATGCATGCAGGTCTTGGAAATGCAGAATTGAATGTCAATTTGCTTTCAGGTTATTGATTTCAGGTTGATGTATTTGAAGGCTACAGGTATGAGGATGTTGAATTTCATGAGAACAGGTTTGCATGTTGTATTTGTAAACTGATTTGGGTTTGAAAATGGCAAATGCAGGAATTGAAGATGCAAGTATTTTGAATATGTAGGGTTTGATTTTTGAAGAGAACTGACTGATTTTAGATATGAAGAATTTTGAAGAGGTGTTTTGAAGTTTTTCTTTTGATTAAGGAATGAAAAAAAACAAATATGAATGAAGAAGCAAGTTTATATAAATATAATTTTTAGATTTAATTAAATAAAAGAAAAATTAAAACTAAATTTTACACTAGTACAAATGTTGTACACTTGTCAATTTGTTATGTAAATTTTAAACACTTGTTAAAAGAATGCAATACTTATTTCTTTAAAATAATTAGTACTAATTTACAAATTAATGTGTATGTTAGCCTAGATTAACTGGTTAGTTTATTTTTAAATATGGGTATAAATGAAAATAAAAACAAATCATGTTTTACAAATTGAAACTTATACATATAATAATTAAACAATTTAAGACTTATACTTTTGAATTTAAATTCAAACTAAATTCAAAATCAAATATTTTCAAATCAAGTTATGAATATAAATTCAATTTGAAATAAAAATTACAAATCCTATTCAAAACTTAATTATAAAGAAAATACAATATCAATATTGTTTTTATAATTCTCTTATTATTAAATTAAAATAATCTTACAAGAAATTATATTTTTATCAATAAAATATCCATTTTATTAAGCCATGAAACCATTTTGTTGAATTTATTCTAAATTTAAAACTCAAGCCAATTTAATTTAAAACATTTAATATTTTTCTTATCAATTTTAAAGTCATATATTTATTTATTAAAGGGTTTTAAAAACACAATACTAATTTAAAAAAAATCTTCCAAATTATAATGTATATATTAGAATTTTAAAACATGATTCATTTATTAAATTTAAACCAAAATCATTTATTTAACTTTGAAAAGCTTAAATATTAAATAAAACAAATTTTCTAAATTAGTACGAATATTTAAAACTAGAAAATATGCTTTACTTATTAAAACAATACCAACCTATTTAAAATATAAACCCTATATTTATATTGTAAATAGAAATCAATTTAATATTTTTTAAAAGATAAAAAAACCAATTTAAATATTTATTGAAGAAGATTATTAAATTTATTTGAATAATTATTAACAAAATATCAATATCAATTTAATTTTTAATACAGATTATTAAATTGATATTGTTAAAAATTCCAGGATATTACAATCCTTCCCCCTTAAAAGAATTTCGTCCCCGAAATTTAAAACAAAGGTAATTTAATAATCTCATTAAATTTTAATTTTAAGCATATATCAAACATATGCTAACAACCAAAAAAACCAATCAAACAAATCTAATTATCTAGACAAATTCTGGATAGAATTTTATTGAGTTTCCCCAGGTATATAAGTATATACCGGGATGCTCGCTCTAGAGAATCCAAACAATCAATACTATGAAGCTACAAAGCTCCTATACAACTATATCTATAACACTAGACAAGATATCAGACTACAAACGAGTCTGGCTCAATCAACCAAAACTCCAGAACTGCTGGTTCCACAACCAGAGATAGATCATACACGTACTCCCTCATGGATACGTGAAACTCATCGAATCCCAGTTATCCAAACTGGCAATCCAATGCTGTAGATCAATCACTCATTCTCCAAGATCACAGAAAAGATCCAAAACACTTCAGAGCTAGCTTCTCAAACTTACCCAAACTTACAACTCACTTTTGATCGGAGAAAACTTATCCAAAATCAAATCTCCGACTGCAGAATCCAAATTCCTCCGACTCTGATCCATAAAATGTCTCCAGACGATCCTGGGACTTGTGGGTTATGGGCCCACCACGCTTCCGCTGCGCAACTCTGATCCAAAGTAGAAGAAAATGCTTGAAGAAGAACACAAGCACAAACAGGACAACACACCCTGGAGATATGGTTCAACAAATCCATAAGGAAAAATTCAGAAGTTCCTCCAAAACTCTGAGCTGCTACACCAACTCAACTCTTGGAACCATTCTCCTACAAGGTTGAACTATCGGTACCAATCCTGGAATCCTGGTCGATAAAAACTCAACTTCCAGATGCGAACCAAACTCTGACTTCCTGAAGACATCTAGAAAAACTCAGATAACCAAAGAGGACACTCAAACAATCGTAATTCACTTTTGCGATCAACCCAAACCAAATCTAAGGAAAAATTGTTCTTCCTTAACCAAATTGAACAGCTTACACTTAACTAGCCAACCCATCGAAGATACGGGCTCAATTAACTGCTTCGGAACTCTACTTCAGAAAAACTGCTAAGCCAGAAGATCTCCCCCCAACACCGAGTGTTACCCCATTTTATGGTCAAAACGGGAATAACAACAAATTGGCAAGGACTTATGGATAGCAGGACTGGGAATAAAGGCTACGATGGATATCGTCAAAATTCTGTTGAACTCCGATCGAGACGAAATTGATTGAAAATGACGATAAGGACTATGAAAGGCTATGTTTCAAATATCAAGTTAATCGGAGTTCGTATGGAGGAAATATGATGGATTCAAGGTGGGAGAGGAATGTTGTTCGAACCCATCAGGTTCGATCCCATCAGGTTCGAAACCATCAGGTTCGAACCCATCAGGTTCGAACCCATCAGTTTCGAACCCATCAGGATCGAACCCATCAGGTTCGAACCCATCAGGTTCGAACCCATCAGGTTCGAACCCATCAGGTTCGAACCCATCAGGTTCGAATCAACGGGAACTAGATTGGGTTCGAAAGGAATGACTTCAGTGCAATGGACATGGATTCGAATGATGGATATGGACTCAAAGATAGTGGATTCGAATGATGGACGCGGACTCGAAGATAGTGGATTCGAATGATGAAGCTCGAAGAAGGAAATGGATACGAAGTTTTAATGGATTCGTAGGAAATGATGGATTCGAAGTTCTGATGGATTCGTGGAAAATGATGGATTCGAAGTTCTGATGGATTCGTGGAAAATGATGGATTCGAAGTTTTGATGGATTCGTAGAAAGTGAATAGACACGAAGTTTTGATGGATTCGTAGAAAGTAAATGGATTCGAAGTTTCGATGGATTCGTAGGAGGTGAATGGATTCGAAGTTTGCATGGATTCGAGAGTTATGGAGTCGAAGGACTGAAGATGGATTCGAAGGGTATGGATTCGAGAGAGTTGGCCTCGTGGGTTCGAAATACATGGTTTCGAAGTAGACAGACCATGGGTTCGAACCAATCAGGACGCACGAATTCTAGAACTTGGATCGATCATATCTTCCAAACCGTTGATCCAAATGCAATGAAATTTTTACAGGAGCTTACATACATGTTGAAGAATGTTCACACCAAATTTCAGCTCAATTGGATGGATTCTTGATCGATTCGAAAATCACTTCGAATCGATCCCAAACTGGGCACGGATTCCGAGAACACGGGCCTGTGGGCCCCCCCTCACGTGTCAAGCAACCTCCCCAGGTTTTAGGCGGGATTTCAACCTTCCACGCCTATAAATAGAGCCCCTGGTCATTCAGAAAAAGGGGGTCGGAAGACTTGGAGAGGAAAAGCAAGCCCAGACGCTGCTAAAATCATTCCATAGCACTATTTCTGCTATTTTCTTCAGATTTGGTCACTACAACTGTTGTAATCACTTGTAATCTTCAAGGATAATCAATAAAAAAGAAAAAAATTGGAGTGGACGTAGGCCGGAGATAGCCGAACCACTATAAAACTTGTGTCTCTGTTCTTTACTTTTGTGGTTGCTGTCTATTATATGTTGAGATCTGTTGTTTGTGTTTGAATATCATTAATTTATATTCATACACTGGTGCTTTCACGGTATTGGGTGTTTGTGGCCAATTTTGGCGCAAACACCGAGAACATTCCAAGCTGCACTGCTGCCACAGATGTCAAAGAATTCCAAAACAAAGCTCTTCGAGAAACTCGGACTTCAAAGCAAACAGAAAATCCGGCTGAACACGGCCACAACACCGAAGCAGACTCACCTCCTTAACTTGTTCCAAAGAAAACATCTTCGGGAACATCCATAGTCACTACATCTCATCACACAGCTACTATTTCCTGAGGTATTCAAAATACCATTACTCACTTCTGCCAACCAACAGATCCAAATTCTACTCATCCAACTTCAGAAATAGACTCCGAACCTTAACAGGTTTCCTTCAGAGATCAATGAAGTCCTTCATCACTACAAAACTCACTCGAGACGGTATTAGGTCTACAGTCTCGACAGATACACTTCCAACCTCTAACATTCAAACTCCGACCAATGGTAGGTCGTGTTACACACACTACTACCCCATCGACCTTTATAACTTATATTGGGGAACCTAAACAGGTAACCCAAGAGATAGGTAGAAATATATATATATATATATATATATATATATATATATATATATATATATATTAAAATTTACAAATACACTCTCTCAAGAAAGACACTACTACAGAGCCTAGGTATTCACTCAACTTAATGCTCTGATACAAAGTGTGACGACCCGACTTTCTTACCACAGAAAATCACATCATTTTTAAGAAAGAAAGGGATAGATAAGAGAATAGAAAGAAGAGAAGAAAGAAACAACATCAGAATCTAAACAGCGGAACGAATAAATTATATTAATCACATAATACATTACATAGTATCATATACATCAGAGATACACAGCTAAAACAACACATACTAGACAGTTATAAACGCCTGTCTAGTTATTATAACTTAATACAACTCAAATACAACAACTCAGAGAACACACAGCGGAAAACTATATATATCTACACGCAGAAACCTCCTGCTCCATTGCTCCTCCACAATTCGTCAAAGCTAACCTGAATCCTAACCTGAATCCCTTGGCTACTCGTAAAAATTTGAGTACCCAAGAGTTTATGAAAAACAAAAATAAACTCCGAGTCAGACATGGGTCTGGTGTGAGTAACAGGTTAAAGTTGCTTAACTTTCAAAAACCTTTTGAAAAGAAAGGTATCACGTAAGACTTCCCACACATAAACATGGAAAAGTTTTTACCTTACGCTAACCAAAACATTTGATAGGAAATACGATGATATTATAATAGTGTCTAGGGTTTTCAAATAAATAAGAAATAGATTGGGTTTGTTACATGATCAAATTCCAGCTACTAGCCACAAAAGTGGGTAATACAATCAAAACCGTTGGCACTTATTGGATTTTGGATTCCATACAATGGAAGGGCTACTAGGGTACCGCCCGTCACAGTACGTTGCCTAGATCAACGTACCAAGGAGCCACCCTAACTCCCCTGCAACACAAAGCCGGACCCATCCTTACTGAATAGTTCCGAACAAGTCAACCCCGTGGTTGTAGGTAGCAACCACCCACACAGCCGAATATAAAGGGACTTCTAGACAGGGGTAAATCTTGCTCTCCAGTGGGAGCGACCCACGAAGCCTTGCTGCACCTCCCCTGTTTTAGCCATTCCCGGTTGATGAGGCTTGAGGCTACGATTACCTTTATAGGACATATCACTTAGAATGCTCATCGTCCACCTGACGATGTTCTGAAAGCATTCAATCCATACAAGTTCGTTTCGGGTTTGAACGAAACTGAAGGCATTATCTCGTTACACTCATTTTGGAATCACCCTCAGAGTTAACGACAATAACCCTTGCACTCTGAACCACCACCTCGAACCTATAAGAACTAATTCCGTCAAACTCATTACGGAATTACCCACAGGTTATACTGACGTATAGTCCTTACACCTCTAGTCTTCACAAAGCTCAACTTTGATTCACGACCTAACGTAAATTTGGAATAGATGTGGTTTTCGGATATCCAAATATGGAAACCCGATCCGGGTCTCATCGAAATCCAAAGCGTGTCTTTTAGGTCCAAGTTGTTTTAAAGTATAAAACAATTCAATTACAGTATCTATATACACACAGATAGATAATTCATAAATCACAATTGATAACCAACATTATTAAATAACAGGTAATCCACAATATCAATATCATAATAGATAATCCATATATCACCGTCAAATAGATAACCTATGTTATCATCACAATACAATCAAACATCCATACCATACAATATTATATATCTCATTACTGAGATTACATCCATTCAAGACAATCAAGTTCACCCATTCATCCATAAGCAATGATTTACTCATCACCATATAATTAATTTAAAATGAATTAAATTAACTATCTCTTTCTCTAATTAATTTAAAATGAATTAAATTAATTACTTTATTTCAATTAATTTAAATAAATTAAATTAATCACTTTACCAATATAAATCTTACTCAATCATTTAATCGATTAAAATCAATTAATTAATCATTTAAATTAAATTACCTTAGTCAATCACTCTTGATTAATTATCCTTAATTACACTCATGTAATTATTCTTAATTAATTCCACAAATTAATTATTCTCAACTAAACAGTAATTAACATTTAATTACTTCAATTAACTAATTAATCGTAATTAAATTACATTAATCCTTAACTAATTAATTAATTAATTACCTTTAATTACCTATTATTGATTAGTTAATCATAATTAATCAACTTTAGTTACATCATTAATTATTATAATTAATGATCCCCTTTTATTAATTACCTTAAGTAATTAACTTATAATTATTAATCATCGTCACAGATTAATTACATTTAGTAATTATCTAGCTTAATTACTATATTAAACAAATTAATTATCCTTTAATTTATTACTTAATTAATCCCTTGATTAATTATTAAGTAATTTAAATCCAAATTACTTCATTCTTAACATCTTTATTAAATTACATTCTGTAATAATTAATCAATTACTTAACTAAGTAAATTTCAAAATCATTAATTACATACAGTAATTATCTTTAAACTCTAAGTGTTTAAATTTATTTGAACTAAATTAATTAAAATAAACAATCATATTAAACTAAATTAATTACATTTTGTAATTAATTTCTTATTTACTTTATCAAGTAATTACACTCAAACCATTTACAATTTATTATTATTAAATTAATTAATCTAATTAATTATAAAAATTAATCATATTAGTTAATTATTAAATAATCCTGGTTAATGATCTTCATTAACCATTCTCTAATTTTTTTATAGTAATTAACTTAAATTAATTACGATTTAAATTATCTTTAATCATTCATTAATTAAAGTTAATTATTAAATTAATTAACCTTGATTTAAAACTTAATTACATAATTAATAATATTCATTCATCATTAATTAATAATCAAATTAATGATCTTAATTATAGATTGATTAATCATTAATCAATTATTAATTCCAAATTCAATTAATTAATTAAATTAATTAAATTATCTTAATTACCTTATTAATTAAATTAATTCTGAAATATTAATCTTAATTAAATTTTCAAGATAAAACATAACTTAATTATGTTTAAAAATAATTTATTTGAAACAAAGTACTTTTGAAATTACTTTTAAATTTTCAATTTTAAATACAAGTTTTAAAATAGAACAATTTTAAAACTTATCAAAGTTTAAATAATTTAAAACTTTTTAAATTGCAAATCAAACAAGTGCTATGAAATTTTTTAAAGTTAAATTCATTTCAAAATTTTAGAAATTTCAATTCATTCTTAGTTTAAACTTTCAAAATTAAATCTTCTTTTAAATTTAAAACTGAAGTTCATTTTTAAACTTAGATTTCTAGATTTCAAATAAATCTTCAAATCTTACTCATATTAAAAAAAACTCATAATTAAAAGGTTTACGCTATTTACCAATATGAAATAGTTAATTAAGTTAAATTTTTGAAACTTTAATTTTTACTTAAAAAAACTGGGACTTGAATTTAAATCAGAAATTTAAACTTGAATTTGAATTTAAACTTAAACCTTACTTTAAACATAAAACTACAGATTTTTAAAATCTTTAAAACCCAGATTTACAGGTTTTAAAAAAAAAACAATTTCAAAACCTTAACTACAGGTTTCTGTAACCTGTAACACACAGAGTAAAACCCGAGAATTTCCCAAAACTACTTCGGGTTTTATGCTGCTCTACTTCGAGTTTCTAATCTACTTGCTTCGAGCAAATCACAGACCTACCCTGAAACACACCCAAACCCAAATTTCATCACCAGGAACTCATCGCCATGCATATGCATGACGATCCTTCCCTTCTATGATCATCAGAGATGATCAAATTACTCCCAGAAACTCATCAATCCACTAACATCATCATCAGATTGAACAATTAATCAAAGAATCAAAATTTAACCCTATGAGCAAAACCTGGAACATTAAACAGGTTTTTCCCCAAAACCTGTCAATGGCGAGTTTACGCCTCTTCGACCATCTGAAGTTCAACCCCTCTGTCCTCGAACTACTTCACACTTCAACTACACAATCCCCAAATATCAAAACACTCGATCCATCCTACATACCCAAATTGATTGATTCAAAGACACAGTGAAAACTAGGGTTAAATGAAGAAATTCAAAACTGCAATTACTCTAATAAGTTTTAAATCCATCTCTAATTTTTCTGAGCATCTCCTATACCTACTCCATCACTCAGAAGAATTCCAGAATTTCTCAATTCATAAATCAATAGAATTTACAAAAAAAACTATTTTTAGTTCAAGTGCCAACTACAATTTAAACCAAACTCTAAATATCCTAAAACTTGATTTAAAAATCAAGTTCTAGTAAATGTTTTTAGTTTATGAAACTTGATTTCAATATTAATATGATTGGTTTTGATGAAGATCAACATATAATGGCATTACCTGTTTTTACAGAGATAACACCCTATTTTTAACTTACTTAAAAAATATTAAACCTTAACTTAAGAAAATAAAACACATTACTTTATAAATTTGAATTCTAATCTATGATAAGCAAACCCTTTTTTTATTATTTTAAAACCCAGATACAATCTCAAGTTAAATCAATTGTAAAAGATTCTTTAAATAGGATGTGAATCTAGGAACACAGCATAACAAAAACCAACATGCATATACAATCATAATTACATCAGACTTTTTATAAGCACACAAACATATTTTTATCTCAAACATTTAACAAGCAACCTAAATATAGTTTAAGATTTAAATGTTACTCACCTTAATTCAATGCAGAGCTCAGTTATACCCTTTTTGAAATTTGCAGAAAGAATGCAAGCTTGATGAAGTTTTCAAACAGAGATGCAGAGATCTTCAATTGCATGCAGGTTTGGATGAAATTCAAAACAAAAAGGCTGTGAATTTTCAGATGCACGCAGGTTTTGGAAATGCAGAATTGGATTGCAATTTGCTTTCAGGTTATTGATTTCAGGTTGATGTATTTGAAGGTTACAGGTATGAGGATGTTGAATTTAATGAGAACAGGTTTGCATGTTGTATTTGTAAACTCATTTGGGTTTGAAAATGGCAAATGCAGGAATTGAAGATGCAAGTATTTTGAATATGTAGGGTTTGATTTTTAAAGAGAACTGACTGATTTCAGATATGAAGAATTTTGAAGAGGTGTTTTGAAGTTTTTCTTTTGATTAAGGAATGAAAAAAAAATATGAATGAAGAAGCAAGTTTATATAAATATAATTTTTAGATTTAATTAAATAAAAGAAAAATTAAAACTAAATTTTACACTTGTACAAATGTTATACACTTGTCAATTTGTTATGTAAATTTTAAACACTTGTTAAAAGAATGCAATACTTATTTCTTTAAAATAATTAGTACTAATTTACAAATTAACGTGTATGTTAGCCTAGATTAACTTGTTAGTTTATTTTTAAATATGGGTAAAAATGAAAATAAAAACAAATCATGTTTTACAAATTGAAACTTATACATATAATAATTAAACAATTTAAGATTTATACTTTTGAATTTAAATTCAAAATCTAATATTTTCAAATCAAGTTATGAATATAAATTCAATTTGAAATAAAAATTACAAATCCTATTCAAAACTTATTTATAAAGAAAATACAATATCAATATTGTTTTAATAATTCTCTTATTATTAAATTAAAATCATCTTACAAGAAATTATATTTTTATTAATAAAATATCCATTTTATTAAGCCATTAAACCATTTTGTTGAATTTATTCTAAATTTAAAAATCAAGCCAATTTAATTTAAAACATTTAATATTTTTCTTATCAATTTTAAAGTCATATATTTATTTATTAAAGGGTTTTAAAAACTCAATACTAATTTAAAACAAATCTTCCAAATTATAATGTATATATTAGAATTTTAAAACATGATTCATTTATTAAATTCAAACCAAAATCATTTATTTAACTTTGAAGAGCTTAAATATTAAATAAAACAAATTTTCTAAATTAGTACAAATATTTAAAACTAGAAAATATGCTTTCCTTATGAAAACAATACCAACCTATTTAAATTATAAACCCTATATTTATATTGTAAATAGAAATCAATTTTTTTTTAAAAGATAAAATAACCAATTTAAATATTTATTGAAGAAGATTATTAAATCTATTTGAATAATTATTAACGGAATATCAATATCAATTTAATTTTTAATACAGATTATTAAATTGATATTGTTAAAAATTCCGGGATATTACAGAATTGGAGGAGATTTCTCCTTATGATGGTCAAATATGCTTGATATGCAAAATCATTTGATATTATTATTAATAATGCATAGTGGAAAACATTTCGAAAGTATAATATTAATTTTTGCCAGCATAAGTACCATTATATTATGCCTACTATAGCTACTATGTTAAATGGCAGGTTCTACAACTAAAACCATACTGGGTTCGTATTGGGAATTGGATTTCCAACAAATGGTCAGGCCAAGGAACTTCCCATTGCCACACGGGTACGCCCCTAGATGGATGCCTCGAGACCCTAACCGGATCGCTGTCAACATAAGGCCGGGTTACCTCTGCAAAAATAGGTAACTACTGACACGAGTATGTCATCCCCCGGTTGTAAACAACCATTATCCGAGGATCCTCAACAACAACAATCACAAAGTAATATATATTTGCGATATTCACATAAGTTAAGTATCTAGGCTCCATACCTTGATACCACTTCTATCCAGAAGGAAATGTACATACCCTAAGGGGCGCTACCCCCTATAACCTTGCCTCATTCTTCCTGTTTCGACCATTCCGGGGTGTGAGGTCCGACGGAGTCTCATCCACAAAGCTACGCTTTCACAAAAGCCATGCTTCGATCAACAAATGATCAGCAGCACTTCGTATGGCACATTACCAATTTGGAAATGTATCACTAATAACCATCAATTACATAACCTTTGAGCTCGTACATCTTAGAGAAAGGTGTTAAGCTAAGAGAATAAATTCTCCGCCACCAACAGAAATGTATTTGATAGAAACCAGCTTTACATCTCAACGTGTAACGTCAGACACACATCCATACAAGTCCATTCCGGGATCGAACGGATCTGAAGGCACTTCCAAAGAAGCCTTTGCAAATCCAGATATTCACTAATCACGTCCGGAATCCCCATCACAAAGGATGATAAAATCTCTATACCGGAGCAACCCGGTGCAGAGACATTCGACAAGTATCCTTTCATTTTCGAAAATAGCCGGTCTTCAACACCATCATCAATTGCAATCCCGTTTCGTCGTATCATTATTCGGAATGGGTTTTATGACACAAGGTCATCTCCCGGCTAATCCGAATAACGAGCGCTTATTTTAAAAATAAGTGTTACATTCAGAGTCAAATAAATCACAACAATTTCACTTTGATCTTTTAACAAAAGATCCATCACAATCACAAAGGTTCGATGTGGGTAACGAATATCCATTTGGAATTCGACTCCGGTCGCATTGAAATTCAAATGCCATTTGAAAAGGCCAATATTGATAGTTGGTTATTTAACTATCAATCATCATTCACAACAATCGCTGGATTTCAAATAATTTTCCCCCAATTATTATTATTTTCAAAATATCTTCGCAAGATAAAATTCACTTTACAACACTTTGAAAAAAAATTCAAATCAATTTTTCACATTTCAATCCTTTGAAAACAAATTTTAAATCAATTTTCCCTTACGCGGAAAACATTTCCAATATTTATTCATTCCCACCGAAAATCTACCGATTTCAAATATTTTAAAATAATATAAAATACTTATTCAAAATATACTTGGGAACATTTAAAATAAACTATTTTAGAATATTTGCTTAAATATTAGTTATGAAAAATATTATACTAATATCTCATATAAATTCAAGTCCAAAAACTAATTTTAAAATAAAATTAGTAGATAGAGTATAAATATTTAAATAACCATTTTCTAAATCAAAAATCAATTAAATCTTTTAAATAATCCTTATATAATTAATTAAATAAATTTTTACTTTAAAAGCATTTCCAAAACTAATTTCTCCAACAATATTATTTTAAAACCAAATCTAAAACTTTTAATTTTATTTCAAAAGCTATTTTTAAATATACTCGGCTTTCCAGGGAAGAATTCTTTTTCCATTACAAAATGGTCCATTCCTATAAATTAATAAAACTTCTTGATTTATTTTTGTTTACATTCCAATTTGTAAATTTCTTTCCACACTTTAAAAATAAACCAATATTTATTTTAAAACAATTTCCCTTTTCTTCACAAATTCCCATTCTGAATTTACATTTCCATATATTAACTGATGTACGAATTTTAAATCGATTCTCAAATATTATCTTCAACCCAATCAAATTCCAAATTGATTCCCAGTTTATTTAAAACACAAAATCAAATTCCAATTTGATTTCCCAAATAAATTTTACAATATTAAATCAATTTCAAATTGATTTTCCAAGTTATTTCCAAAACACCTAACCAAATTTCCAAATCGATTCCTAAGATTTATTCTAACTCCAAATTAATTCCCGAATCAATTTCTAAAATTAATTTCAACTCTAAATTAAATTCCAAATTTAATTTCAAAATTTATTTCCTTTTGAAATAAATTTCTTTATCTCTTTCAAATATTTAAAATACGTATCTTAAATAAATCCTTCAACTATTAAACAACATCACTCGAAATTCCTTTATTAAAATATTTTCCCATATTTTTGGAATTTATTCAATAAGTCTTCAAAGATAAATCTTTATCTATTTAAATTTCCTTCTTTTAAAATTCACCCGATTTCTTTGAGTGAATTTATTATAAATTTTCTACCCTAATTTCAAAATCAAATTTTTATTTATTTCTGGTATCCTACGATACCAAAAATATATTCCGCTAAATTACAGCCTTCAACGGTTTCAATCACAAATAGTCACACGAATTAAAAATAATCAACATACAACATACGAAACAATTTAAATATTTGAGGAATCCAGTTGGATCCCTCCAACCTATTTCCTGCATCCACAGACGTTAGCACACAATTAAATACCCATTCCACTTTGAGGTGGAATATCGTGGTATATGGGATTTATAAAATATTATTAGCTATTATGCAGCGAAATAGGGTCTCATCCACTATATAATGCGGGAAATCAACAACTCCAAATACATATATAATACCAATTCCACTTCGAGGTGGAATCGTGGTATATGGGTTTAATATAATAACCTCCGCTATTATGTGGCGCATAGGGTCTAAACTAATATAACTATAATAAATTAATTATCCAACACACAATCAATCAATTTTAAATTTTACTATTGAAATTAAACGAGAAATTTCGATTGAGTGAGAAGATCTCACCTTTGACTTTGTTTTGCAATCCATTTCCAATCCTTCTTGACTCGTTTTCATGTCTTTTGACCTTGTAAAATAATTTATATAATTGATTAATGTTTGAAATGATCGAACAATTCATTTTTATTTTATAAAGTTTTATTTTATCTCAACAATTTAATTTCAAACAAATTTCATTTTAATAAATATTTGAATTAATTAAATAACCTCTTACCATTAATAATTAAATTAACTAATACTTTAGTTTTAAACTAATTTCCTTTTATATAATTTTAATAAACTAACAATTTGATTTAAAGCTAACTTCCCTTTTAATTAAAATCTTTGTTTAACCAAACATTAAATTCAAAACTAAATTTCCTTTAAAAGATTTTTAAATAAGCTTATCAAACAAATTAATTTCCATATTGATTTAAAAAAAGGATATTTTTATTGTCTTTAAAATAGAACATGCATGTAGATTTTATCAAGTTAAAAAAAAATTATTTTATACCTTAATAAAACCCCTTTACTGTTCACATAAGAACCATTACAGTAACTTATTTTTATACGTTAATGAGAATTTATTTAAACTAATCATTAATTTGTAAATAAATTTTCTTTTTAATAAAAATCCAATCAAGTAATAATTTAGTTTTAAACTAGTGATTAATTCTAAATTGATAATTATATTTTAACTAATTTCTTTTAATAAATGTATTTAACTATAACTAAATTTAAACCAAAATCAAACCCAACCTTTATTTTATAAAATATCTTTATCGATTAAAAATAATTTAATAAGTTTATTAACAGATAAATCACATTTTACATTATTTAAAATAACTATAATTTGAACAAAATACATATTAGTGTACTTATTTTCTATTTTATATAAACAACACGGTAAAAAAATAAAAATTTACTTTACCATAAAAATAAATCATGTTCATATTGTTTTTTTTTCTCGAAAATGTTGATAAATAAAATTCGTAAAATATACTTACAGGTGAGTTCGAATTATTTGAACGAAACCCTAGCTTCATTATCATCCCTTTCTCGCATGCCCTGCCTCGTGCTCCCACTAGCCATGACGATGCACACAATGACTCCTCCACATTCTCCCCTTGCTTTCACGAATCTGGCCACTAATGGTCCTCCTCTAAGCATCGCGATTCCTGCCCTAATCGACTCGAGACTTCGAGTCCCCTTCGCGTGACCGAGCACGCACGTGACCACTTGAATTTTCCCTTCGCCTTGAGCCTAAACTCGAGCCCTTGAAGTCGCCTACTTCAAGATCGCAGAAACATCGCGCCCTCAACTTCGTCGCCGCCCTCTCTCACGTCGCCCACACGAGCATGGAGTTCGATTTCGCCCTGCTCCTTTTTTTATATTTAACCACGTGAATGAATTGAATTCCATTCTGGAAGAATTAGAGGCAGTTTGGGTTTTAATTTGAGAAGAGGGGGGTTTCGATTTTTACTCCAGCCATTATATTTTCTTTTTTTTTTCGATTTTCATTCTCGTTTTCTGATAGAAGGGAGACAGACGTATTTTAACAAGAAAAAGGGAGAGACGGTCGCGTGTTCAAATTTCACAAAGAGAAGAAGCCAGATGTCCAAATGATGAAACGTGTTAGATTAATAGCATTTATTCTTGACTGATTAAAATATCAAATTAAATTTGAATTTTGAATTTAAATGAATTGAAATCGAGCTGATAATGTCGACCTCCAATAGAGACATGCCACCAGGCGTTTATAATGTTAAACCCCTATTCCAATCGCAATGGAAAGGTTTCAAGTCCAAATTCGATCATATGGAGAAGATGGCTTTTTTTTGAACCAGTTATTAAATTAAATTTCGATTAAATTTCAATATGTTTGCTTACCGTACAGCCAAATGACAACTCCAAACATTACGAAAATTGAAATCCGATAATAACTAACAATTACGGATCCAATGGAACTGGTTTCGTCAAATTCCAAGATTGTGCCTCGGAAGGCTATTTTAAATATCGATTTAAACGATATATTTTCAAAACTGATTAAATCACTTTTAAATTCAATCTTGAAGCTTCCATTATCTTCAGTGTTATCAATATAAATTTTCTAGGCCATCAAATTATTTCTAACAGGCTCAAAATTGAAGATTTACAATTTTACCCAGATTTCTATAATTAAATTTGATAATTAAATTGCTAAATTCATAGTTAAAATTGAAACTCAATCTTAAAAACAACTTCCAATATCTAAAATCAATTAAATATTTTAATTTCAAATGTTGAAAATTTTGGGTCATCACAGTTACTACCGGAGATTCATTGAGAATTTTGCTCGGGTTGCTGCACCTCTCACTACTTTGACTCTTAAGAATGCCAAGTTTGTCTAGAGTGATCAGTGTAAGGCCACATTTAGTGAGTTAAAGCGCAAGCTAACTTCCGCACCAGTTCTTACCGTTCCGAACGGAAGTGAGGGATTGACGGTATACGCTGATGCTAGTCACGAGGGTTTGGGTGGTGTTCTCATGCAGGATGGTAAGGTCATTGCCCATGCCAACCGTCAGTTGAAAACCCATGAAGCAAATTATGCTGCTCATGATTTAGAGTTTCTTACTGTTTTCTTTGCTTTGAAGCTTAGGAGGCATCATCTTCTGGAACCAAGTTTGAGCTTTTCACCAATCATCAAACTCTAAGATATATCTTCTTTCAAAAGGATTTGAATCAGAGGCAAGTTTGTTGGCTTGAGTTTGTGGCTTCTGACGACCTCGATATTAGCTATACTCCTGGTAAAGCTAATGTTGTGGCTGATGCTCTGAGTCGGAAGAAGGCTTTGTTGTGTCAGCTTGTTGTTTCTTCTTCACCTCTTCTGGATCGTATCATGGCTAAGCAGGATGATGATGAGATGCTTAGATTGATGGAAGAGAGTGCTCGTAGCAGGGTTGGTGGTAGTAGTGGTGGTAGAGGAGCTCAGATCGATGATAGAGGGATTTTGAGGATTAATGGCAGGATTTGTGTCCCGAATGTTGATGGTTTGAGGCAGGAGTTGCTTCAGGAGAATCACCGATCCAGGCTTTCTATTCATCCTAATGTGTCGAAGATGTATCAGGATATGAAGAGGCTTTATTGGCGGAGGGGGATGAAGAGGGATATCTCTATCTTTGTTAGTCCCTGTGCGACATGTTTGCAAGTCAAAGCCGATCACCAGAAGAACCCTGGTTTGTTGCAGCCTCTTGAGATTCCCAATTGGGAGTGGGAATAGGTTTCCATGGATTTCATCGATGGTTTACCGAGGACTCGGAGGGTTAATGAGAGTATCTGGGTTATTATGGATAGACTGACCATGTCTGCTCATTTCATTCCGGTCAAGTCTACTCGTTCTGCTTCTAGCTTATCTGAGATCTACATGAGAGAGATTGTTCTTCTCAATGGTGTTCCTCTCAGTATTGTTTATGATCATGACCCTATCTTTACCAGTCAGTTTTGGAAGGCTTTTCAGGAATCTCTGGGTACTCATTTGAATCTGAGCACTGCTTACCATCCACAGACCCAGACCGATGGTCAAATGGAAAGAGTGAATCAGATTCTCGAGGATCTTCTTCGTCCTTATGTGCTTGATTATGGAGGATCTTGGGAAGATCATCTCCACCTTGTCGAATTCATCTACGGTAATAGATATCAGGTATAATCTTATCTTTTGTTTTTCAGTCTATTCTTAATCTTTTTATCTATCTTATTCCATATTTACATTCAGTCCAGCCTCCAAATGTCACCGTTTGCTGCTCTATACGGACGACCTTGTAGATCCCTATCTTGCTGGATTGAATCCTGTAATCGTTCGGTTCTTGGCCCTGATGTGATTTTGGATGCTTCTGAGAGAGTTGAGGAGATTAAGAAGAGGTAGAGAGCTGCTCAGGATAGGCAGAAGAAGTATGCTGATAGGCATAGGCGGAATTTTTAATTTCCTGTTGGTGATCAGGTGTTCTTTAAGGTTTCTCCCTTGAGGAATGTCATTCGCTTTGGTCATAGAGGGAAGCTCTCTCCTTGGTTCATTTGTCCTTTCCGCGTTGTGGAAAGAGTTGGTTCTTTGGCTTATCGTCTGGATTTGCCTGAGAAGCTTTCTGGAGTGCATGATGTATTACATGTCTCGCATCTTCGCCGATAACTTCATGATCCATCTCTTATTGTCCAGCCTTCTGCTCTTGATAGTTTGGATATTGAGCCTAATCCGACTGTCGAGAGGAAGCCACTTCGTATTTTCGACCGAGGTACGAAGCATCTCAGAAGGAAATCTGTTAATCTGGTCAAAGTACAGTGGAGTACTGGCGATTGAGATTTTACCTGGGAGACGGAGGAGTGCATTCGTGCTTTGAATTCGGAATTGTTCGTTTCAGGTACTATTTTGTTTTTTATCTTGGTTCTCTTTATTTTCCTTGCCCGTTCTTTTCAAGGACGAAAAGATTTGAGTGAGGGAGAGTGTAACAACCCTAGTTTTTTGAATATAATTTTAAATTTTTTTTTATTGTAGGATTTCATTTCTAAATATTTTTAAAGTGATGATAAATTTTTTTCAAAATTTATTGAATTTATTTTCAAATTTTAAAGCCTAATTTCCATTTTTTGCTATTTTCTTAATTTAATTATATTTAATTAAAATTTATTTATTTATTTTTATGAATTCATTATATTTTTGTTTTTTTATTTTCATTTATATGTATTTTTACATGTATTTAAAAATTGAAAAAGAAATAAGGAAATTTGAAAAGTTTGTGACCCTTTATGTACATTGTCTTTTCATATTCACTGCACCTTTTCACCAATCAATGCACCACTTCAATTAGTTGCCTTATTACCTTTCTTCAGCTGACCATTTCATTCCTTCTCACGTGAAAAAATTTATCTCAAACCCTAGAAAAAATTCGGCCATCATCCAAGAGGAAAATTTTGGTAAACTTTTCATTCTTTTTCACCTTTTTACTTGTTTTGTCATGATTTTGCACTTGCATCTCGTCTTTGTGTTCGGACCTCCTTACTCCAGCACCTTGGATGCCTCCACCACCACCACAACCAGCTACTATATCCTCCTTCCCACTGACCATCCATAGCCGTGGCCATCCATGATGTTGATGCACAAAAAAATGACACAAAACTCCACTTTATTACCATAGCCGAACTTCCCTTTGATCCACCACTCCAACCATCACTTTTGCCGACCCATACACCACCACCACCAGCCATTTCCTAGACCTAAGACCTCTGTGGCACCTGTAATTGATCTTCCCAGACCTGGTCGTGCCCAATCAAGCCTTGGCCGACGCCATTGTTGCATAGGAATCCATGTAGTTGCCTTCTAATTGTGTGTTCATGCACACATATCTCTCTCTCCTCCTTTATATATTGTTATGGCCGACCTATATGACCTGAACCTGATCCAAATCCATCCCATAATAGTGCTTTTCTAGCTTATATCTGAAGCATAAGTTGTTGAATGCAAGTGCAAAAGTTTTAGCTTTGAGTTGTGTATTTATTCCTAACATTGTTTATAAATATTTTGGTTTGAAATTCATATTGTACTTTGTTTTGTTTGATATTTGACAAGGCAATTAGCTTTGGCTCACCCACTCGCAAATCATAGTCTTGTTATCGTGCCTTTGAAGATCTTTGTTTGTGCATTTGGCTGTCATGTCCAGCTTATACATGTGAGTAATTCTCACCAGACAGGATTTATACTTATATGACTAGTAAACTGATCACATTTGAATCTATAAACATATCACTATGCTATATCTGTTATGCTATGATCATATGATGTTCACCCATTCTAATTCACCTGTTATACCATCTGTTACTGTTATATAATGCTATTCTTTTATTATATCAGTTTATCACACTGCAAGTTCCCTTTAGATTAGAATCATTATGGGTTGAAATGATACATACCCGAACAGACATTAGAATATGGAAAAATCGTTATGGGCTGAAATAATAGGCCTGAACGATTTTTAATTATTTCGTTTTACTTGGGATTGTGGGTTTGAAACTATAAAACCCGAGTTTTCTTTGTAAATTACGGATTGAAATGATATATTATCCGTAATCCGTATCACTTTACCTAGGATAGAAAATGATATACAGACCCGTGGTTAATATATGTTGTTTTGAAAATTTTAAACTATTTTATAAATGTAAATATTATAATATTTTGATTTAAAACTTAATTGAAAATGATTTTTGTAAAGTATTATTGATTTTCTAAAAATTTATAAGTGAGATAAATTAAGGGTAAAGTTAAAAATTTGAAATATAAGTTATTTTGAAAATTTTGATTTGGTGACAAATGGAATCCTAATTAATTAGGAAAATATGATAAATAGATTTAAAACTTGAATTAAAATGAATTTAAAATGATTTTTATAAAGTGTTAATGATTTTTGAATAAATTAAAAGGTTAAATAAATGAATATTTAAGTTGAATTTTAAATATAACTTAAATTGGAAATTGTTATTTTGTTTAACACTGAATTTTAAGTTAGAAAATAGAATGAAAAAAATATGTTATATTCGGAAGTAAAAACTTAAGTGTTAAGTTAAAATTTTAAATTAAAGAATTAAAATTCATTGCTTGAATTTTTATAAGTGAATTATTATTAAATTTTGATTTTTGAATGAAAATGTAACTTTATAAAATCATGAATATATGAATATTTAAATGATTGTTTTAAAAGTGAAAATGTATGATTTTGTAAGTTTAAAATGGTTTAAATAAAATTTAATTGTTTGTGAAATTATATTGAATATTTGAAATTTAATTAACAACATTTTTGAAATGCTATTATTTCTAATGTAAAGGATATTACAGCATTTGTATATGCTGTAGTTGATAGAAATGAACTAAAAGATAAATTGAATTAAGGGCTATTATAGCACTTCGTAAGTGCTGTAATTGCTAAATTTAACTAAGATTTTATTTGAACTAAAGTAACCCTATTACAGCATTTTTATGCTGTCTTTTGTTAAATTGAATTGTTTTAAAAGTAACTTTCCGTAGCATTTTCTAAATGCCATGAAAGTTGAATTTTCACTGTTTTGTTAAATTTAAGTGAATAAATGAAATTTGAAAAGGTTAAAACTTTGGAAATTTAATATTTAATTATTAATTATAATTACTTCATTTTTTTATTTTTTAAATGAAGTAATTTGATTTGAAATATAAACTGTTTTAAAATGTGAATGGAAATGGTATTTTAAATTTGAATAATTTGAATAAAATTAATGTGGTTTTGAAAGATGTGATATGTTGATATTTTGAAATGGATTTGAAATGATATTGAATTTTTGAAATGATATTTGATTTTCGAAATTTAAATACCATTTTTAAATTATAACTACGGGTTATAATAACGATTGGTTGTTAAAGAGACCGGGATCAGATATGGACATACTATCTGTCGATACCGAAAACCACTTTAACAACTGTGTACGCGGTGGAGATTTCAGAATGAAGTAGGATGGTCACGACGTTCTTGAGGTACATTACATGGACCCGACTCCCGTGAGTTGGCTTAAGGTGGCTAAAACAGGAGCGATCTCGGGCCAAAATGGGTAGCTTCTCTGGTCGGACACACTTCTTCGATACCATTCTATTGCTGTAGTGATTGATTGGGTGCACCCCTTGATTTTTGTAGTGTTGTTTAGGGTGGGCGTAGTGGATGCTACGTTACCGCCAGCCTGTGTGCGTAATTGGTATATCTACCCTGGCATTGCCTTGTGTGCCGTGTCACCTACCATACCAAGCCTTTACTACGAGTTTGTTTTTCTCCCGTAGCCCATGGAGTATTTAGGGTAGTCTTCCGATCTGGAGATAAGCTGATACTGGATGGACTACTGGGCCTATTACGTGTTAATGGGAATATTGGTTCTCTCCTTCACGCTATTTTAAAGTAAGTTTATTTTACTGTAGACATTATTATAATAGTGCAATATTACTATATAGTAAATAGTTTGACGGATCCTTAGAGTATGGGCGGTCCCAGGCATCCTTTAAGTTACTTGTATCTTTATTACTGTTCACTTGAGTTGGTTTACATTATATAAGTGTGTATATGTCCTGAATCGAGTCTTTTGTCTTTTGCTTAACGCTCAGGTCAGCCTGATTATTCACAGCTTTGGATTCTCTTTCTGGAGCTGGTCTTCGCTGGAGATTCTGGCTATCTATATTTATATCTATTTCAGTTCAGCTATTCTAGTTTATCTCATGTATTAGTGAACTTCTATGTATTTGGGATTTCTATTATGTTGTTTTTAGACTGATATTATGTATTTGTTTTGAGACTTGTTATAGTTGCTTCATGAAGTACTATGTTATTTTATATTTTGCTGCGAGTTATTCTGATTGTTCTGTGTTTCGTAATTCTGTGTATTTGATTTCATTTGCTTCAAATTTATTTACAATCTGTTATTTTGCATCATTCAAGTCCGACATGTGTGGATTATTGTCGATTTGAATGGTACAAAATAGCAGGTCGTCACAATAAATAAATGGCATTGCCTCGCCATTGAATCTTTAATAAATAGATATGTCCATTGGCTGTAGAATCGATCGAACGATCAAAATGCCTCGCCACTCTGATACTCATCCCTAAAATCAATGGCTGCAACTACCATTCAAAAATTAATTTAATATATAATCTCAAAATATTATTTTCAAAATCTCAAAATTATTTCTTTTTTTACAACACAAACCATCGTGCCTGATTGCCTCATCATAGTATTTAGGAGATTCCTATTGATAACGTTGATCAGGCGTATCGACCAAAACCCTTATCTACTCGATGGATAACCCAACACTCTTAAATTATTTCTATAAAAGAAATACTACTCATGTAAATATATCTCAAAATATTCTTGATATTTTTTTTAAATATCTCAAAGCTCGAATTTCTCTTTAAAACTCATATTTATATAGCATCAAAACTGAAACCAAAGAACATTAAGAGAATGCATCGAGATATTCCAAAAATACTCAATTTCAAAATCTATAGAAGGAGATAGAGTGTTCGTTAATCTTACGATGTCACGAGCCACTCCCAAAAATATTAAGATACAGGATAAGCAAGATATTCTTCTCGAAGGAGAAGAAGCACACAATCCACGAATCACTACTTTAATCAGAGTAATGCTACAAAGGATAACATTGATTAAGTATCTGAAAAGAACACTTAAACGAAGTTGAATGATAAACTCAATCAAACTCGAACAATCTAGAAACTCACCTCATTCCTCAGTAGATATCCTCGTGGAAGGATAACTGAAGAGCTAAGAGCCAGGAATAACGTTACCCCAACATTCGATTGCTTGACTGGTTATCAAATCCAAATGGACTCGCCAAATTCAACAAAGTCACCTTGACTAGAATTCGAGATATATCATCAACATCTCGATAATCAAGAGTGAATACAAAAAATTCGGAATCATCATTAACATTCCAAAGTGATAGAAGTAATAAACCAATCAAATTAGGATGCCCAAATAAATATAGGATCCTATAACAACAGAAGGATCAGACTTAACGTCAAATAAATCAATACATCCCAAGACATATATATCTCAAGATAGTGAGTAATAAACAAATACTCTCTAAAGCAGCAACAAATAGAAAAATCAGAATGCTCACAAGAAGCCAATTGTTGTGGATCCTTTCAATAGGATTCACATCTCTCAAAGGAATGCAACAAGAATGCTCAAAAAGTCAATCGGCTACATCGATACAAACTCTCTCGTATCGACAAAATATGATTAGAATATTCCCAAAACTCGAAAAATTATGATAACTCGAATTTTTGGGCATCAGGTAATTGGATAAATATCTGATTTAACTATTGAAAACACTGATTTAGAAATTGAACGATTTAATTTGGTAATAAATATTTATATTGGGGTAAATATTTATTTGATAATCTCCTAATATACTTATTTAAAATTGACAAGTTATTCTGTTAAACAAACAATAATGTGTTGTTTATATATTTATATAGAGTTTAAATAGAATTATTATTTACAAATTGAATTTGTGTTTTGTTTAAATATACATATATTTGTGTTGATTTTAAAATTTGATTTTAAATTGAATTTGAATTTGGATTAGATTTTGAAATTCAAAAGATATATATCTAAAATACATTTTGGAATTAAAAATATATTATATATGATTTTATCTAGAATATAGTTTGTTTTATTCTATTTTATTTTAAATGATTTCATTTATATAAATTAAGAATGTATTCATTAATTAGGAAATTAATTTTAAAAGTGTTCCAAACCATTTAAAAATTAATAAATTCATGCAAATTACATGTGTTAGCTTATAAATCTCTTTAATAACAAGTGTAAATTAATTAAGTATGGTAAAAAAACAAGTGTTAAACTTTAAGACAAGTGTCACCAATTTATTTTATTTTTCTTTTGGGTTTTGAAACTAAAGTAAGAAAAGAAAATGAGAGAGTGCATAGATGCATTTGTATCTTTAATAATGATTTTTATAAAAATAATATAATGTGATAACCCGGATTTATAGACATCGGGTAATTGGATAAATATCCGATTTAACTATTGAAAACACTGATTTATAAGTTGAACAAATAAATATGGTAATAAATATTTATATTGGGGTAAATATTTATTTGATAATCTCCTAATATAATTATTTAAAATTGACAAGTTATTCTTTAAAAAAAATGTGTTGTTTATATATTTATATAGATTTTAAATAGAATTATTATTTACAAATTGAATTTGTGTTTGTTTAAATATATATATATATATATATATATATATATATTTGTGTTGATTTGAAAACTGGATTTTAAATTGAATTTGAATATGGATTTGAATTAGAATTTGAAATTCAAAAGATATATATCTAAAATACATTTTGGATCTAAAACTATATTATATATGATTTTATTTAGAATATAGGTTCTTTTATTCTATTTTCTTTTAAAGTATTTCATTTATATAAATTAAGATATGTATTTATTAATTAGGAAATTAATTTTAAAAGTTTTTTAAACCATTTAAAAATTAATAAATTCATGTAAATTACATGTGTTAGCTTATAATTCTCTTTAATAACAAGTATAAATGAATTAAGTATGGTAAAAGACAAGTGCTAAATTTTTAAACAGCTGTCACCAATTTATTTATTTTTCTTTTATTTTTAAAAATGTCATAATTAGAGCTACAAACACATCTATACTCTCTCTCATTTTCTTTCCTAACTTCAGTTTCAAAACCCAAAAGAAAAAATCATAATAAGCTAAAAGCCTGTAACAACAAAAAGCCAGAAAGAATTCTTTCTAAACTACTTCAACTCAACAAAGAATTCAAAGCAACCTCTTTTCAAATACAACCTGAAGCAAGCTAAGCTAGATATCAATTAAACTATGTTTCAAATTGGAATCAAAATCTAGTAGCAGTTCAACACAATTCAAGATCAATTGCAATTTCAAGTTCAAAGGATTTAGCAATTTCCAGGTTTCGGAATAAGGCTTTTCTGTTTAACCCACTATGAGTAAACGAGCATTAACTCTGTTAAAAATCTTGACTTCATGAAACAAAATCTGAATTTAATTTATGATATTTGCTTGCATGATTGATTGTATGACTACTTATATATACATATGAATATATTGTATGCATGTCTATGATTCAGTATCTTTTCTACTTTGTTCTTTATTTCCAGGTTGCAAATGAAACTTAAAAATTAACAGCCCTTCATCTTATTCTTTTTAGACTTAGGTTTATAAACAAAATTTGTTTGTAATGACAAGGTGCTCTTCATCTCGATTTCAAAAATTCATTGTTTCAGATATAAAATCAACTTCGTTTTCGAAAACTAGGATTTTTAAGATTGAAATCATGAATTTTAGGTTTGCAAATTATGTGATATTGCATGTTGATCGGAATCGGGTTCTCGAGCGATTTATGATGATCGGGAAAATTTGGGGTCACGAGTTCTTGGGTGAAGTAAGTCTAGAGGCGGTGTTATCGGCAAAAATGGTCGGAGTAATTATCGAACGACGTGGTGGCGTAGCGACGGCGTAATAAGGTTTAGGTTTTATTTTGGGTCGATGTAGGGAATTTGGTTGCTGCGACATCGACAGAGCTTCGGGCTTGATCGCGAGCAGGGGGATAGGTGCGTGGACCCGTGAAGAAGAGTTGGTCGGAGTATCGATATGCCGGGTGGCCGAAGGTGGCAGCATAAGGGGAATCTAGGGTGATGGTTCTTCCAGTTATGGGATCACGCAGACTCGATATTGTTACTAAGTTGGATTTGAAGCACAGGTGATCGTTGTCGAGTAGTAATGTCGGGGTTGACTGATTGGTGATGGTATCGATGGTCGGAGTGGATGCGTGCGACTGTGCACATGCACATGGATCTACCTATGTCTGCTGTTGTCGTTGTGTTGGTTGCTTTGGGAAGAATGATGAATGACTTGGGGTTGAACTCGAGTTTCGATCTGGTGGGTTTGAGTTTAGTTGGCTCGAGAAGAAGCCGGGTTGGACTCGAGTGATGATAGTTTGGGCTCGGGTTAAATGTTAAGACTTACAAGTTTAATAGCTAAATGATAATCAAGTGTAAACTGATTCTTAAACAATTTCTATTAAATAATAAATGTGATTTAAAGTGGTTGGGTAATTAAAAGTTATGTAATTTATTTTAACATTAAATTAACTTAGATAGATCCTAAGCTTATTTAGACTTAATCAAAGATGTGATTAAGTGGGAATTAGGGGAATAAATGTTTTATCATTAATTATACTTAAAGGTGATAAGTTAAATTCTCAGTTAATGATAAAATAATTCCAAGATTATTAAATAAGATTTAAAAAAAGAGGATTAAGAAATTAATTAAGATAAAAGGGTTCAGCTTTAGTAAAATTAGGTTTGAGTAATTAAAGTGTAATAAATTAATTAATTAGTTAATCGATAATTAAAGATTAATTAATCAATTAAGGTTTAATTGTTAATTAATTAAGTAATTTAAGAGAAATTAATTTATTAATGCTTAAGGATTAATTAATTTCTAATTAAGAGTTATAAGTTAATTAATTAGAGATTAATTAATTTGTAATTAAGTATTGTTAATTAGATAATTGGATATAATTAATTAACGATTGGAGATTAATTAATTAGGTAATTAAGTTGTAATTAAGGGATAATTAATTATATAATTAAAATTAATTAATTTATAATTAGGAATTAATTAATGTAAGTAATTAGAGATTTATTCCTGAAATGATAATTACTTAATGTAAGTAATTAAAGAATTAATCTGTTGAGGGTTAATTAATTTAATTAGCAATTAAGGGTTAAAATCAATTAATGATCAAGGTTAACTAATTGAGGATAATTAACGAATGGGATAATTACTTGATGAAAGTAATTAAAGGTAAATTACTTAAGGGAAGTAATTAAGGATTAATTACTTTGTGTAATTAATTAAAGGGTTGATTAATTTAGGAAATTTATTAAGGGTTAATAAATTAATGAGTGTGATTAATTAAAGGATAATTAATCAATGTAAGTGATTAAAGGATAATTAATTTGAGTAATTAATTAAGGATAAATGTGATTAATGTGAATGGGTGAAGGTTAATTAATTTTTGTTATTAATTAAAAGTTAATTACTTAATGTAATTAAAGTGGATAATTGAGGAATGATTAATTAATAGTTTGCAATTAATTAATGTTAAGTAAGTATGATTAAAAGTGATTAATGAATTTAATTTATTTAATTTTGTTAGAAAGGGTGCGACTAATTTATCTTGCTTATGGGTTATTGGATTTTATGGAATGCCTTGAATTGGTTGATATCTCTGATATAAAATGTTTTGTGATATGATATATTGGGCTACATAATGATAATATGGTTATCTATCGATGATGAATTGCTGTATAATTGGCATTCTGTATTTAAAATTTGAATTATATTCACTTGAATACTTGGGATAAGAATGACATTGGATTTGAAGAGACCGTGGTCGGGTATCAGTAAATACTCGAAACCACTTCGATTTGTAATTTATAATAATTCTTCATGCATTTGATTTTGGAATAAATAGGCTGGAATGGAATAAATGATGTAAATTTGGTCATTTAATCTGAGTAATAATGCTTAGATATGATTGTAAGATGTAACAAACCCGGTTAGGAGATTACCGCTAATATTAAATTTTAATGATGACTATAATTTAATATTGGAATTAATTAAATTAATTAGAGGTAAAATGGTGAAAATATTGTTTATTTAATATAAACAATGAAGCTGAGTAAATTGAGCTAATGAAATTAAGAAAATAAAGTTAATCACTTTATTTGAGTCTTGAGATAGGTTATAATTTATTTGGGTTTAATAAAATGATATTGGTAATTTAAGACCAATAATCCATTTTTATTTTAAAATAAAATATGGAGAATAAAGAAGAAATAATTTTGTTGAGGATGAAAATGTTGGACATGTGTGAAATAAAGTGTTACTTTATTTCATGAGTTTTTAAAGGTAGTTGTATAACTATATTCGAGTAAAAATGTTAATTTTGGCAATATTGTATTTTTTTTTTGTCAATCTGCCTTTTATTGATCAAATGCAAGAGAAATGGTTAATAAGTTAATTAAACATAACAAAAATGATATATAATAGTGTATTAATGTTTTAAAAGTGTTAAAACATTTATTTACACTTTATTGGTTGGAAAATATAGTTTTATTTTGCAAAATATGTCCAAATATGCAAATTTGTAGAAAATGAGAGTTAGTGCTAAAATAACATCTAAATTGGTGGAAAATAATGATTTATTTCTTTAATAAAATTCTAGATGAAATAACGATTCCAACGCATTTAATTTTGTTGAAATCGGATTGATAATGCAAAAGTTATGAATTGTTAATGATTGAATATGTGAGTAATTAGGGAAAAATAACATTTCTAAAAATTTCATAAGGCATATTGGGTTTGGGTTGGATCCAGTACCCAAAAGTGGCTTCTGGTTGGTGAAGGAGACATCGTACAGGCTTCTCATCTTTCTCCTTCCACCAGAAATTAACACAGAAGCTTCAAAACTCTTAAAAATGGCTTTCTCTCCTATATCTCTAATCAAAATTCTCAATTAATCAGCGAATTAGAAAGATTTCCTAGCTCAAAACATAAATAAGGTAATCCTCATCCCTTAAATCCCAAATCCTTGAGAGATTGCAATTTTCTATTTACTGTAATCTCATTTTATTGATGATTTCTTTTTGCATGTCTCTTCTTAAGCTTCTACAGGTCCTGCACGAGCGTGAATTCGCCTAAAGCTTTGCCTTTGCTGCCTAAAATCATCATCTTTTGCTGCAAATTGTAAGTATATAACTTACAGCAACTAAATTGAAAGCCTGTGCAAAATCTGTAGTATTTTGTTGCAAATTCGTACTACTTTCTTAAGTTTTTCGTATATCTCGTTTTGCTGTAAATGCATCATAGTAAAATGTTCATAACTTTCACGTTACTTGTCCGTTTTACCTCAAATTTTTTTTGTTGGAAACTGCATTCGATAAGAAACAATTTATTTTCAGATCATATCCTGAAATTTTGCAGTTATAATGACCGAAAATGAGTTTGATGTCAGAAGCCTGATTCTGCCTTTAACAAATCAGGCTTAGTTTGTATTTGTTAGCAAAACAGCCATAACTTTTGACACACAAATCGGATTTTGATAATCTTGACCTTTCCAGAAAGCTTATTTCATATACTACAACTTTAATTTGTTGAGTTTTGTGTTAGTTTGAGGTTAGCTATAACAAAATTGAAATTTTTTACTGCTAACCCGAGAGCAAGACTAGAAATTCTCTGTTGTTGAATCTGAAATGGAATCGGCCATAACTTTTTCGTTTTTAAGCCGAATTCAATATTCTTAGATGTTCTGGAAAGCACGTTTTATAAGCTACAACTTTTTCTTTAGTCATATTGCCAGATTCGAATGTGTACTATGCTAAAATTGTGAACATTTGTCTCAGTCCTGTCAATATATGCATACACACTATATGCTACAGGCTTTGTATAAGAGTTTTAGTAAAAAGATCATAACTTTTAGACCGCTGATCGGTATTCAATGATCTTGATCATTTTGGAAAGCTTAGAAACTAATCTATAACTTTGCTTTTAATTGCATTGCCAAATTTTGGCATTTTCTATGCTGAAATCATAAATGTTTTTAAGCATTTTTAAGGGTTTTTAAAACAAGTATTCCTTATTTCCAAGGCTTTTATAAATCATCAAAAAAAAAACCCCTTTTTCTATGAAAAATATTTTGTAAATAATTTTATTTATTTTAATCATTTTTATGTTATTCGGGTGTATATTTGACGTTTTGATTGTGTTTGAAGCTTTTTATCATATTAGTCTATTTGACTAATATTATGCAGATATGGTCTGATGACTCGTATATTTGATAGAGGACCATATGGATGTAGATTTACATTTGCCGAGGATATGAGGCGAGATTATTTATTATTATGATACTTGACGATGAAAGGAGACAAGTGTGGTAGTCACATTGAACTCGTCATAGTACGAAATACGATGAGTTGGAATTTTCTACATTTTGCCGATGAAATGAGGTGATGTATGTTTTTTTTATAGGCTTTGATGTTAATTTATGATTACTTTACGATGTGGTATCGACCGGCGATTAGTAAACCATTAGGTGCTGACACATGGTATGGGACGTGTGTTAATACCTTTTGGGTTCCTAGTCGTAAAGTTGAGACACATGGAAGTTTGGACTAGTACTACGGACCTCGAGTGGAGTGGGGTTGCAGATTAGTAGTCAACCCCGAAGCATTATGATATTATTATTACTCGGGTCTTTTGACGTCACCGATTGGGATGGAGGATATTATAGGCTACGTAGTCGTATGCATAGGCAGGATAGGTAGAAATGAAGGTGATCCCAATCCTATGATGTATGGTACCGAAGTACAGTACTAGTGGAAGTAAATAGCACGTGCAAAGTATTCTTTTTATTGATGATTTTGATGTTAATCTTTTTGGGTGATGTTTATGTTTTGAATAGCCTCGAGTAAGAATGAGGCGACATGGTCCATGATGTTTCGACCATATTATTACTACTTGCTTGAGATTATGTGATTTATGAAGTTTGACGATCTCTATGATTGATTTGAAGTACTTCGAAATAATTTCCCTTCTTATGATATAAGAATGATCCTTGATGATTCTCATAGATGTATATTCATGATGAACCTTATATTCATTCCGTTGGGAACAACGAAATGATTATCTCATTATCACTTATCATCATTGAGGCCCTTATCTACTTATGAGTTTAGTTGCCTGACCCGTGTGTTTTTCACTCGGGTCAGACCGAGTTGCAGGTTAGCATGGACAACTTCTCTTTTTGGATCAGCTTATCACCTTTTGTGGGACATATCGATTTGGCTAGCTTTTATTTTTAGACCGTTTTGTTGACTATCATGATGTATATTCTTTTTGTGGGATGATTGTATGTTATTATCAGTACCCCTTTTTGGCACTCATGTATGATGTATTATGTGGGTATGTATGGTGGTGTATGTGTGTATATATATATCTGATATGGGTTTGCTGTTCTGTGACTGTTATTTACTTTCCGCATATATGTATTTTACATTAGTTCTGAAATGTTTGTAAACCGCCATAGTGTGCAATAGTTATGGACTAGACATGTCAACCACATATGAGGTAAAATGAAAAAAAATTATTGACACTAATTGACATGTTTAGTTCTTAGCTAGTGTATGCTATGTTGGTCGCCCTTCTCCAACCCTATTCTCTGCGTTAGTAGACAGAATTACTCGTTAATTCCCTTTACTAACGTGGGTCTCGGGGTGGGGCGTCACAGCTTGGTATCAGAGTATCGTTTCAGAATATAATGTGATATATACAGAACAGTACACGAGATACCATACATCAAGTATAATACATCTACATGTATCATCCCATAATCATGATTCGGTTCACCTTACTTTTAATTTTGTCCTTACCCATGTTTTGACCCGTGTCCCTTTTCGATTCCTTTGGGGTAGATAGAAAGGAATACGTCTAGGAATGTTCATTATATTTCATAGTATTCCTTATTTTCTGTATTTGAATTTTCAATATATCTATTTACCCTGTGAATAATCCTTTTAACCTTTTCTCTCAGCTATGTCTCATCGAGGTAGAGGACGCCATTCAGCGGCGGGACCGTCCAGTGGTTCTCGTCCTGAGGGTGTATATATGTCCACTGATCAGATTCTTGAGTTAGTGCGGAGCATTCAGCCTCCCACTACTGCTACTCCTTCCTCTCCTCGCCGATCAGCTTTTGCACGTATGTGCAGTGATTTCACTCATCTCGGTGGCAAGGCCTTTAAAGGCACCGAGTCTGTTATTGATGTTGAGGCTTGGCTCAGTTCTTGTGAGCGTATTTTTGGCCGTATGGAGATTTCTAGCCATCACCGTGTTCTTGTAGCATCCAGTATGTTGCAAGAACGAGCTCTTCATTGGTATGACCTTCTGATTGCTGAGATTGACGAGTCCACACTTGAGTGGGATCAGTTTCGTGAGTGGTTTGAGCTCAAGTTTATTCCTGATTCTGAGAGAGCTACTCTAGCTCGTCGCTTCCTTGAGCTCAAGCAAGGAAGGCTTTCTGTTTCTGAGTATGTTGCTTCGTTTGAGGGTCTTTCTAAGTATGGGCTTGAACATATTCCTACTCCATACAAGAAGAATCTTAGGTTCATTTCCGGACTTAAGAAGTATTTGAAGAAGGCCCTTATGCTTCGCCTTGAGCTTACTTTTGAGAAGCTTGTTGATATGGCCCTTCAGCTTGAAGCGGTCGAGAAGGAAGAGGATAGTGATGATGATGTTAGGGTTCGAGCCAACCCGAATAAGAAGAAGTTCTTTCGCAAGTCTAGGCCCTTTCCTCCTAAGAAGAAGAAGAAGCATGGTGGTTCTTTTTCTCAGCCTCAGTCTACTCCTTCAGCGAAGCCTTTTGCATGCTTCAATTGTGGCTCCCCTAATCACCTTGTTAGAGAGTATCCCAAACCCAAGCGTTGCCTCCACTGCAAGAAAGAGGGACACTTAGTTGCTGCTTGCCCCATTAAGGGGAAAGGTTCACGCCAGGGTCAGCTTAATGTGGCTTCTACCTCTGGTGATGCTTCTCGGCCTAGAGGTACACACTCTTCCGTTCTAGAAGGTTCCTTATTATTTCATGATCGTATTATCCGAGTGCTTTTCGATACGGGTGCTTCTCACTCATTCGTATCGAATGAACTCGTAGATGCTTTGCAGTTGGATATTTCTTGTTTGCTTACTTCATTGCGAATTGCTAATCCTATTGGAGGATCTGCCACCCTTAGCTTACTTTGTGATGACGTTGAGATCATGATTTGTGGTTTTCCTTTCCATGCGAATCTGCACGTGATTCCTTCGCTTGGTTTTGATATGATATTTGGTATGGACTGGCTAGTTCGATACGATGCCAAGATTCTTTGTTCTGATAGAGTCATTTATCTCCGCCATCCAGACTCGCCTTCGCAGTTATCTCTTATGCTTCGGGATACAGATTGTGATTCCGTAACATCCTTATATGCTCTTGATTCTCGAGATGATGAAGATGATGTGTCTCGAATTCCGATCGTTTGTGACTTTGCTGATATTTTTGAGCTTGTTTCGGGGTTGCCACCCAAGCGGGCCATAGAGTTTCGTATTGATCTCATTCCTGGTGCTCAGCCAGCTAGTCGTCCTCCCACGAGGATGTCTACTAAGGAGAATGAGGAACTTAAGAAGCAACTCCTCGAGCTCGAAGCTAAGCACTTCATTCGATCTAGCTCTTCACCGTGGGGTGCCGCGGGGGTATTTGTAAAGAAGTCCGATGGGACTCTTAGGCTTTGCGTCGACTATCGCAAGCTTAATGAGTTAACCATCAAGAATCGTTACCCTTTACCGAGGATCGACGACATGTTCGATCAGTTAAGTGGTGCTAGAGTCTTTTCACAGTTAGACCTTGCCACTGGTTTTCATCAGCTCCGAGTTGCGGAAGATAGTATTCCTCTCACCGCATTCCGCACTCGCTATGGTTCTTTTGAGTGGCTCGTCATGCCGTTCGGATTGACGAATGCACCTGCCTACTTTGTCGATCTTATGAATCGAGTATTCCGGGAATATCTCGATAAATTCGTGCTTGTATTCATCGATGATATCTTAGTATATTCCAAGTCCGAAGAGGACCATGCTTGACATCTTAAAATTGTTTTGAGTACTCTCCGAAAGCATCAACTCAAAGCAAAACTTTCTAAGTGTCACTTCTGGGAAAAGCAAGTGAAGTTCTTAGGCCATGTTGTATCTTCAGAAGGTATTTCCGTTGATCCTTCTAAGATCGAGGCTATTCAAAATTGGAAGAGGCCTGAGAATGTTCATGAGATTCGTAGCTTTTTGGGATTGGCCGGTTATTATCGTCGCTTTATTAAGGATTTTTCTCGTATCGTGCTTCCTCTTACAAACCTTACCAGGACGGGTGTTCATTTTCTCCGGTCTGACAAGTGTGAGGCCGCCTTCCAGCGATTGAAGGAGCTTCTCACACATGCTCCTGTGCTTGTGGTTCCTGAAGGGAACCAAGATCTCATTGTTTATACTGATGCAAGCCACAGTGGGCTTGGTGCGGTTCTTATGCAGAAGGATCGGGTTGTTGCCTATGCTTCAAGGCAATTACGTCCGAACGAGGTTCGGTACGCGACCCATGATTTAGAGCTTGCAGCCATCGTCTTCGCCTTGAAGATATGGCGTCATTATCTCCTTGGTGAGCATTTCGTCCTTTATACCGATCATAAGTCTCTCAAGTACCTCTTTTCGCAGAAGGAATTGAATATGAGGCAACAACGATGGTTAGAGTTCCTCGCCTCATATGATTTCGATATCGAGTATACCCCAGGGAAGGGTAATCGTGTAGCTGATGCGCTTAGCCGCAAGCATTCGGCAGTTGTTTCTATGATGTTAGCCGAATGGGATGTTCTTGAGACGTTATCCAGCTTCGACATTCGTGATCGAACACCATCATCTGATTCACCGGTCTTATTATTCAGTATGGTGGCTCGACCTTCTCTTCTTGATCGTATCTCTGAGGCCCAGAGACGTGATGCTTATATTATGCGCCTCATTCAGTCTTGCTCATCTGAGTCCCGTGATGAGGAGTTACGGGATTATTCGATTGATTCTCTTGGTTGCCTTTGTCTGAGGAACCGTATAGTTGTTCCAACTGATTCAGCACTTAGACGTGACATACTTGATGATTGTCATCGCTCTAAGTACACCATTCATCCGGGTAGCAGTAAGATGTATGCGGATATGCATAGACTTTATTATTGGGAAGGCATGAAGCGTGACATTGCAAGTTATGTAAGCAATTGCATGACGTGTCAGCTTGTCAAGGCTGAGCATCAGCGGCCATCTGGTCTTCTTCAGCCTCTAGAGGTTCCACTGTGGAAGTGGGACCAAGTTTCGATGGACTTCGTTGACGGCCTACCTCGTTCGAGGTCGGGTCATTCGAGCATTTGGGTAATTGTTGATCGCCTCACGAAGTCAGCTCATTTCATTCCTATTAAGTCTAATAGGAATGCTCCTCTTTTGGCAAAGCTCTATATTAAGGAAATTGTTCGATTGCATGGTGTTCCTTCATCGATCGTTTGTGACCGTGATCCTCTATTTACCAGTCATTTCTGGTCCAGCTTTCAGCAAGCTTTGGGAACAAAGCTGAATCTTTCAACTGCTTATCATCCTCAGTCTGATGGACAGACAGAGAGGGTGAATCGTATTCTTGAGGACCTACTACGTGCATGCATTCTTGATTTTGGTGGTTCTTGGGAGGATTACCTTCCATTGGTAGAATTCTCCTATAACAACAGCTTTCAGTCTAGTATTCGTATGGCACCATTCGAGGCACTTTATGGTAGACCGTGCCGTTCTCCATCTTGTTGGTTAGAATCTGGCGAGAAGTTTATTCTTGGGCCGGATTCGATTCGTGATTCTTCGGAGAAGATTTCCCTTATTAGACAGAGAATGAAAGAGGCACAGAGCCGTCAGAAATCCTACGCGGACAACCGTAGGAAGCCTCTTGAATTCTTCGTCGGTGACCATGTGTTCATTCGTATATCTCCAATGAAGGGAGTGATGCGCTTTAGCTCCACAGGGAAATTGGCTCCTCGCTTTATAGGACCATTTCCGATTACCGAGCGCATCGGTCCAGTTGCTTATAGAGTGTCACTTCCGCCTCATTTATCTGATATTCATGATGTTTTCCACGTCTCTCAGCTTAAAGAGTGCATTCGAGGTTCTGATTCCGTTGTTGATCCTTTCGAGCAGCTAGAGCTTGAGATCTCACCGAGTTTATCCACCGTTCAGCGGCCTATTCGTGTGCTTGATTCGGAGGTGAGGCGCCTTCGAAGCAAGAACGTTCCTCTTGTTAAGATTCAATGGTCGGAGAATCTCAATGATTGCACTTGGGAAACTAGAGAATCTATCGAGCGTTCTTTTCCGGGTTTTCTATCTTCATTTGAGGATGGTGAGAATTATTATCTCAAGCTTTTCTTTTTCCTTTTTGGTTAAATTGTTATATTTGTTACGGTTTCCCTAGAAATTGCGAGGACGCAATTTTGTTGAGGAGGGGAGTCTGTAACAAACCCGGTTAGGAGATTACCGCTAATATTAAATTTTAATGATGACTATAATTTAATATTGGAATTAATTAAATTAATTAGAGGTAAAATGGTGAAAATATTGTTTATTTAATATAAACAATGAAGCTGAGTAAATTGAGCTAATGAAATTAAGAAAATAAAGTTAATCACTTTATTTGAGTCTTGAGATAGGTTATAATTTATTTGGGTTTAATAAAATGATATTGGTAATTTAAGACCAATAATCCATTTTTATTTTAAAATAAAATATGGAGAATAAAGAAGAAATAATTTTGTTGAGGATGAAAATGTTGGACATGTGTGAAATAAAGTGTTACTTTATTTCATGAGTTTTTAAATGTAGTTGTATAACTATATTCGAGTAAAAATGTTAATTTTGGCAATATTGTATTTTTTTTTGTCAATCTGCCTTTTATTGATCAAATGCAAGAGAAATGGTTAATAAGTTAATTAAACATAATAAAAATGATATATAATAGTGTATTAATGTTTTAAAAGTGTTAAAACATTTATTTACACTTTATTGGTTGGAAAATATAGTTTTATTTTGCAAAATATGTCCAAATTTGCATATTTTGTCAAAATATGCAAATTTGTAGAAAATGAGAGTTAGTGCTAAAATAACATCTAAATTGGTGGAAAATAATGATTTATTTACTTTAATAAAATTCTAGATGAAATAACGATTCCAACGCATTTAATTTTGTTGAAATCGGATTGATAATGCAAAAGTTATGAATTGTTAATGATTGAATATGTGAGTAATTAGGGAAAAATAACATTTCTAAAAATTTCATAAGGCATATTGGGTTTGGGTTGGATCCAGTACCCAAAAGAGGCTTCTGGTTGGTGAAGGAGACATCGTACAGGCTTCTCATCTTTCTCCTTCCACCAGAAATTAACACAGAAGCTTCAAAACTCTTAAAAATGACTTTCTCTCCTATATCTCTAATCAAAATTCTCAATTAATCAGCGAATTAGAAAGATTTCCTAGCTCAAAACATAAATAAGGTAATCTCTCATCCCTTAAATCCCAAATCCTTGAAAGATTGCAATTTTCTATTTACTGTAATCTCATTTTATTGATGATTTCTTTTTGCATGTCTCTTCTTAAGCTTCTACAGGTCCTGCACGAGCGTGAATTCGCCTAAAGCTTTGCCTTTGCTGCCTAAAATCATCATCTTTTGCTGCAAATTGTAAGTATATAACTTACAGCAACTAAATTGAAAGCCTGTGCAAAATCTGTAGTATTTTGTTGCAAATTCGTACTACTTTCTTAAGTTTTTCGTATATCTCGTTTTGCTGTAAATGCATCATAGTAAAATGTTCATAACTTTCACGTTTCTTGTCCGTTTTACCTCAAATTTTTTTTGTTAGAAACTGCATTCGATAAGAAACAATTTATTTTCAGATCATATCCTGAAATTTTGCAGTTATAATGACCGAAAATGAGTTTGATGTCAGAAGCCTGATTCTGCCTTTAACAAATCAGGCTTAGTTTGTATTTGTTAGCAAAACAGCCATAACTTTTGGCACACAAATCGGATTTTGATAATCTTGACCTTTCCGGAAAGCTTATTTCATATACTACAACTTTCATTTGTTGAGTTTTGTGTTAGTTTGAGGTTAGCTATGACAAAATTGAAATTTTTTATTGCTAACCCGAGAGCAAGACTAGAAATTCTCTGTTGTTGAATCTGAAATGGAATCGGCCATAACTTTTTAGTTTTTAAGCCGAATTCGATATTCTTAGATGTTCTAGAAAGCTCGTTTTATAAGCTACAACTTTTTCTTTAGTCATTTTGCCAGATTCGAATGTTTACTATGCTGAAATTGTGAATATTTGTCTCAGTCCTGTCAATATATGCATACACACTATATGCTACAGGCTTTGTATAAGAGTTTTAGTAAAAAGATCATAACTTTTGGACCGCTGATCGGTATTCAATGATCTTGATCATTTTGGAAAGCTTAGAAACTAATCTATAACTTTGTTTCTAATCGCATTGCCAAATTTTGGCGTTTTCTATGCTGAAATCATAAATGTTTTTAAGCATTTTTAAGGGTTTTTAAAACAAGTATTCCTTATTTCCAAGGCTTTTATAAATCATCAAAAAAAAAACCCCTTTTTCTATGAAAAATATTTTGTAAATAATTTTATTTATTTTAATCATTTTTATGTTATTCGGGTGTATATTTGACGTTTTGATTGTGTTTGAAGCTTTTTATCATATTAGTCTATATGACTAATATTATGCAGATATGGTCCGATGACTCGTATATTCGATAGAGGACCATATGGATGTAGATTTACATTTGCCGAGGATATGAGGCGAGATTATTTATTATTATGATACTTGTCGATGAAAGGAGACAAGTGTGGTAGTCACATTGAACTCGTCATAGTACGAAATACGATGAGTTGGAATTTTCTACATTTTGCCGATGAAATGAGGTGATGTATGTTTTTTTTATAGGCTTTGATGTTAATTTATGATTACTTTATGATGTGGTATCGACCGGCGATTAGTAAACCATTAGGTGCTGACACATGGTATGGGACGTGTGTTAATACCTTTTGGGTTCCTAGTCGTAAAGTTGAGACACATGGAAGTTTGGACTAGTACTACGGACCTCGAGTGGAGTGGGGTTGCAGATTAGTAGTCAACCCCGAAGCATTATGATATTATTATTACTCGGGTCTTTTGACGTCACCGATTGGGATGGAGGAAATTATAGGCTACGTAGTCGTGTGCATAGGCAGGATAGGTAGAAATGAAGGTGATCCCAATCCTATGATGTATGGTACCGAAGTACAGTACTAGTGGAAGTAAATAGCACGTGCAAAGTATTCTTTTTATTGATGATTTTGATGTTAATCTTTTTGGGTGATGTTTATGTTTTGAATAGCCTCGAGTAAGAATGAGGCGACATGGTCCATGATGTTTCGACCATATTATTACTACTTGCTTGAGATTATGTGATTTATGAAGTTTGACGATCTCTATGATTGATTTGAAGTACTTCGAAATAATTTCCCTTCTTATGATATAAGAATGATCTTTGATGATTCTCATAGATGTATATTCATGATGAACCTTATATTCATTCCGTTGGGAACAACGAAATGATTATCTCATTATCACTTATCATCATTGAGGCCCTTATCTACTTATGAGTTTAGTTGCCTGACCCGTGTGTTTTTCACTCGGGTCAGACCGAGTTGCAGGTTAGCATGGACAACTTCTCTTTTTGGATCAGCTTATCACCTTTTGTGGGACATATCGATTTGGCTAGCTTTTATTTTTAGACCGTTTTGTTGACTATCATGATGTATATTCTTTTTGTGGGATGATTGTATGTTATTATCAGTACCCCTTTTTGGCACTCATGTATGATGTATTATGTGGGTATGTATGGTGGTGTATGTGTGTATATATATATCTGATCTGGGTTTGCTGTTCTGTGACTGTTATTTACTTTCCGCATATATGTATATTACATTAGTTCTGAAATGTTTGTAAACCGCCATAGTGTGCAATAGTTATGGACTAGACATGTCAACCACATATGAGGTAAAATGAAAAAAAAATATTGACACTAATTGACATGTTTAGTTCTTAGCTAGTGTATGCTATGTTGGTCGCCCTTCTCCAACCCTATTCTCTGCGTTAGTAGACAGAATTACTCGTTAATTCCCTTTACTAACGTCGGTCTCGGGGTGGGGCGTCACATAAGATGTGTATGGAAAGTTAAGAACTTATAGTAAGGTTACCCGGGCTTTAAATAAGTTTTATGCATTAGTGTTTTTGGTTAGATGGGTTTACTGACGTTGGTTTCCAGCCTGACCTGGGTGTTACTTTGATGTAATGCTCGGGTCAGACCGAGTATTACAGATTTTCAAGTGAGGACGTTCTGAAGCCAAGACGCGAGCTGGATGGCAGGAACGTATGGAATGTATTCCGCTGTGATATATTGTTGTATATCCGGAACAAGTAAATTTTAACTGTCCAATGTTGTGTAATGGTGTAACAACCATGTATTTTGTAATTATTTAATTGAATTTTTATTTAACTTTATTTTATCTATTTAATTTAGATAATTTTGTTACTTTAAATATAAACTTTGATTTTGATGTGAATTAGAATTCCAAACGTGATTAAATAGAATATTTTACAAAAAGTGTATTTTGGTCAATATGGTCAAACTTTGACTTTTAAATTTAAAATTTAAAAGTTTGAAATTTTGAATTTTATCTTTTATTATGAAAGTAAATAAAATTTTAAGAACACTTCTTTTCGTTTCGTTGAAATCTGATTTGTAATGTGAAAGCTATGCCTTTTTAACTATTATGTGAAATTTGCTGTATTTAACAAAATTGTTTATTTTAAATTATATAAACAATATTTTATTTGGTCATTTAATGCTCTAGTTTATATTTATATGGGTAAATAACATTTATTGCATATATTTTGGTTTTAAACCATTTTTGAAAGTGTAATGGACATTTTCCAGTGTCAGTTGTATTTTTGTTTAAAATTTCTAATTTCCGGTTTCAATTAATTAAAGAAATTCTTTATTTACTTTTCTATTTTATTTAGATCTTGTTTTATTCTAATTACCACTTTATTTTATTTCTTATTTATTTTGTTTATTTTACATTTTTTTTAAAGTGAAGTAGGAATTTTTCTAGAGTTAATGGTAATTTTGTTGTAATTTTCATGCCCTGTTTTCAATTTTTAAAACAATTTCTTTAGTTCTTTTTCTATTTTTCTCCAATTTAATTATTTATTTCATTTTATAAATGAAAAATAAATTATTTTATTTCAAAATTTTGCATTATAATATTTTTAAAATGAAGTGGATATTTTTCCAAAGCCATTGATGATTTAATTGAAATTTTTGAACCCTAATTTGAATTTTTAAGCAATTTCTTTTATTCTTTTTCTATTTTCTTTAAATTTAATTATTTATTTTCAATTTATTTCACTTTTTTCGATTTTAAAAGTATTTTCTGAATTATATTTTGTTTTATTTGAATTAAAGAGAAGAAAATATGAAAGGTTTTAAAAGCTTTATTAACGTAAATCTTTTCATTCCAATGTCCTTTCATTTGCCATAACCCCTCATTTACTTGTTTTGGCCATGTATTTTGTTCTGATTAGCCATGTATTCTATCATTTCACATGCACAAAAACTTCCTCTTTCATTCTATTCACGGCTTGGAGACAAAAGCTTGGTAATGGCTTCACTTTTTCTTCCTTTTCTTCTAACTTTTCTATGTTTTTGCCCTGCTTCTTTGACTTGTTTGCTCGGTCTCCACTCCTTAGCCACGGCTATCACCTCCAACATCTCATCCCTGCCACCATCATCGACATACACTTCTGATTTGACCAGGCCGTGCCGCTCCATGATGAACAACTCCACAAAAACTATGCAGCATGCCTTGGAAACATGTTAACCGACCACTTTTGCCTTCACCACTTCATTTTTCCCCACAACCACCACCAACACTTCTGCCTAGACCCTTACTCACCCCTCCAGCAACTTACCAGACCCATTCTCCACTGGCCGAGCCCATACACCCCATGGCCGAGCCTCCTTGTTGAACCTAACCATGCTTTTAGCCTAAAACCTCTTCACATTCTACCTTGTACCTTCCTCTCCATGTTCTAACCCCCAGACCGTGCATTTTGTAACGCCCCACCCCGAGACCCATATTAACAAAGAGTATTACTGGGTAATACTGTCTGCTAATGCAGAGAATAGGGCTGGACACAAGCGACCATCTATTGCCTTATCTTAAAAATCTATTGAATACGTCGACAAGGCCATTTTTATCCCTCTTATCTCAGTGGATCGACATATCCAATAAATACTTAATACAAAGCCATAGGTGGCTATAGGATCTATCAGAACAAAATACAATAACTCAAATGTAAAACACATCACAGAACAATAGGTAATTCAATAGATACACACATACACAGATACATCACAAAGTATACAAAATGATACATCACATATGTGGTATGACGACCACAGTACAAACATGAGTCAAAAGAATATATATATCAGAGTAGCAAATCTAAAAGGACTACACAAAAAGCTATAATAAAAAGAGCTAGCAGAATAGTCCATGCAGAAGCAGAATATGCTAAGTCTAAAAGTTCCTAACCTGAAACACCTCGGTCTGACCCGAGTATAAAATACACGGGTCAGTCTAGCTAAACGAATCAGTAAAAGGTGATAGTAGAATAATAGAGCATAAGAGCATAGTGATATTCTTCTTAAATAAGAAGAAACCATAAGAAAGCAAACTATAGTCATATGGAGGATACAGAACAAGTATGGCATATATGGTTATACTAGGTGATAAAACACTATTGCTTCAATAAGCATAAAACACAAAATCTCATCAATCGCTAATATGTAGCATGCCTCATATAATCGGCAATCATAAATCAATAAGAATGGTTTAGGGAATAGCAAAATTTTAACTCCTAAAAGAGTAATTCCCAAACCCGCCATATCGACAACTCCAAGGAAAACATAAGAAAAAGTCATCTCGACATAATCCATAAGGCAAATGTCGACAAAGAGATAAAAATCTCATACAACGCCAAAAGGCAAATCTCAAAAATAGCGCCAATAGGCAATCTCAATATATATACGCCAAAAGGCAAATCTCAACACGCCAGTGTAGGCAATGAAAATCTCAAATGAACTCCCAAGAGTCCAAAAATCCCAAAGTAATCGCCACCGAATGGTTCAAATGACCGATTCCAAAATGACGACACTCATGGGTAAAAAACATCTCAAAAAGGTTTTGCACGTGCTATTTTTGCCGAGTACTGTTTCACAAAATACCTCACCTAAAGGCAAACGTCAAAAGACAAATACGCCGCAATGGCAAATATGCCGCAATGGCAAATGTCCGAGACAAATACGCCGCAATGGCAAACGTTCGAAGACAAATACGCCGCAATGGCAAATGACCCGAAGGTCCAGTACTGGCACGCCAACAGGCAAACGTGTCACAAACTCTCGGAAAGGAACCCGAAAAGTGTTAACGTGTGTCCCATACCACCCGTTCGCACTAACGGTTTCTAACCGCTAGTAAATTTCACACTCAAAGTAATAAAAGGTTCACCTCATATCATCGGTAAACTAGACCCGTAGGCCAAAACGATCAAACGGACAAGTTAGGAATTAACCGAAAGGATAAATGCACGTATCCCATACTACGCGTTTTACCCAAACGTTTAACTCTCCTTCTCATTTGCTCGACAGTGCAAAAACTTGTAATTTTTATAGAAAATAATTTACCTTGAAAATAAGCTTTTAAAACTGATTTCGAAAACCATTTAGAAACCATATTTGAAAATTTCCCTTATTATAAGGAACAAATAGGTTTTATACTTGAAAATACTTTAAAATATTATATAATAATTATTTTTAAATCCCCTAAATTTTAAAAATCATTTCAAAAAGAATTGGAGAAAACCGTGCTCGAAAACGACCAAAAACAAGCAAATTTCCACTTAAACCGAAATTCAAATTTAAATTCAAATAATTCAAATTTTGAATTCATAAAAACTGAGTTAACCTATTGATAGGCATCATAGCCCTCAAATACTTCAAAAATATCACAAAAACAAAAGTAAATGTCAAAAATCAGACGGAAAAAGGACATAAAAACACTTAGCCAAAATAGTACCCAGGTCTAATATCTTCTCTGGGTTCAACTTTCAGACATAAAACAGGTGGCTGAACGATCTTTGATTCGTATGAAAATTAGTTTGTATAAAGTAGAAAACTTTGTCTTTCAAACAAAAAAAGATTCAATGAATTCCAAAAGAAAGTGAAAAAGTTATGCTGTCACAAACATGGACTCCGACCATGTTTGTAACAGTTCAACAAGGATGTGCCCACGCTTAAAATCAACTCTGGGTTCAAGTTCCAGCCATAAAACCGAGGAACAAATGGCATCAGATTGAGCTCAAAATTGGTATGCATGTAGTAGGGAACTTACTCTATTAAATGAACGAAGGATCATGCAATTTGGATAAAATTTGAGAAAGATATGATGTCTTAAATTTGAGCCCAGACAGGGTTTTCACTGTAAAAATCTTTTAAAGTAGTAAAAAGAAACTTTATAGCTTACTGAAAGCTCTTTCATTTACAAAATGAGTGAACTCATTTGGAGTATAAATCCCAAGTTATCGCTGTTTTAGTACAGCACTTTTCCAAACAAAATTTCAGTTTTTAAATCAATTTAAAATTTGAAATTTTCCCAAACCATTTTAATCTCAAGCTACATTTTCAAACAAGCTTTTTGCTATATCATTTATTAAATTATCTTCTTTTTCCCAAAAAAAATAAAAGATATGTAAAATTATGATCAACTTTATGTATTCACCAAACAACAATTCATTAAGTGGAAATACTTTCATTACTTTTCAAAATCTAGCTTTAAAACAATTAACTATGAAAACTCATTTTGGAAGAGATAACTAATCTATTTCATTATCATGAGATTATTATTGATTATCCACCAAATAAATTTTTGGGATATATATATATATATATATATATATATATGTAAAGTAAAAATTGTTCTCAAATATAAAATGGTTATACTACATAAATTGTTCGTTTATCAAAACAATCCAAATTCACATTTCCACTCGTCATAAAACTTAAATTCACATCTAATTATCAACATAAAACTAATTAAAATTGATAATTAATTAAAACTTGTTTTTAGAAGAATTTTTCAATTTCAAACCAACAAGTTTTTAATACCATTTAAGTTTAAAACAAAAACTAGCTCACAAATTTATACTCAATGTTCTAAACTAACACTTCTTTATTTTCTCTTAAGATAGAGTTTTAAATCGTACTATCTATATTTTTTTTCCAAACAACCAATTACCAAAACACATTTTAAAGTCATCAAATTTAGCTTTGAACAAAAATATTTAATTTCTATTCCAATATTCTCTAACCAATGTATTATTTTATCTCGAATACATCATGTTATTAGTCAAAGCATCATATGATTTGTAATTACGACATATACTTAATTAGAATTAATTTACTTTACTTAATCAAATCATCATAAGATGTCATTATTTAAATTCCAATAGGTTGTACTTATAGAACCAATTAAAACATAATCATACTTAATTTGTTTTCAATTTTTACTTATTACAACTAAATTTACTGTGTTTGACTGTCTCATCATAGCGTTTAGGAAATTCCTATCGATAACATTGGCCAAATGCATCGACCAGAATTCTTAAAGCACTAGACGGACAACCCAACACAAAAATTCATTTTCTTTAAAAAGAAATACCCTATATATATTACTCAAAATATTCTTTGTTTTTCCCAAAAACAAAGGCCAATTTCTCTTAGAAACATATCTTCAATTTTTGAAATTTTGAAAACACAATTTAGTACTTGTTCTCAAAATCAAGGAATACAAATAAAGCACATCGAGATATTCCTAGAATACTCGATCCTCAAGATTGATGGAATATACTGGAGTGTTCATTATTCCGAATGGTATAATGAACCACTCAAAAGACTCATAACGAGTGTAGAATGCGGTAAGAGTAACGCTATCCTCCGTGACTCGTAGCTCTTGGAAAATCGGTGTAAGGTCAAACCGAGGAATGACTTTAGCACCACATAATAGATTAAAAAGAGAGAAATGAGGTATAAGAGCAAGGTTAAGCTATCTTCTCGGATGACAAGAAGATCACTAACCACGTTTCATTACTTTGAGTGATTTTTTTTTACAAAGTATCAACAATTGAGTATCCATAGAGGATATCTCAAAAGGAGGCAAGAACGACAACATCAGTTAAATTTAGTGAATCACCGCAATTCCCTAGTGGACATCCTCATGGGAGGATGACCGAGAAGCTAAGAACCAGGAATGAAGTCAACACAATATTCGATTGCCCGATTAGGTGTCATACCTGAAACGGACTCACAGAAATCAAGAGAGTCACAATGACTGGAATTCGAGATATATCATCAACATCTTGAATCTCAAGAGTGAATACAGAAACTTCGAAATCATCATTAACATTATGAAGGACAAGAAGCAACAATCATCCAAATAAGGATACTTCATATAGGATTTTTGGAATTACAGAATATGGCTTGACAATAGGCAAGCCACTTCATCTCAAAAACCCCACACTCCAAACAGAAAATGGCATGCTAATTCGCACGAAAAGATAAGCTATAAGCAACAATTCTAAATCCTCATACATCATGCCAAATATTGCAGATCCCCTTAATAGGACTCACAATCCTTACAAAAGAATAAGACAAGAACATCCAAAAACATCACCAAACTCCTCCGATAAGGATGGGTGTCAAGCACTCGTATTGAAGAGGACTGGAATAAAACAATCACAATTAGGATTACTCCTCAGATAAGATATTATAAATTCTTTTATGGAATACTACGGAATAAAATATATTCCTAGACATATCCAAAACTTCTATCTCAATGGACACGAAAAAGTATAGGACACGATGATAAACGGATTCGTAACACCTGTATAACACTTAGATGTACCGTAATATGTGTTTATGTTCTGTGTTTATCATATTTTGTTCTGAATTTAGCTCTGATACCAAGCTGTAATGCCCCACCCCGAGACCCACATTAACAAAGAGCATTACTGAGTAATACTGTCTGCTAATGCAGAGAATAGGGCTGGACAGCAGCGACCATCTATAGCCTTGTCTTAAATATCTATTGAATACGTCGACACGGCCATTTTTTCCTCTTATCTCAGTGGATCGACATATCCAATAAATGCTTAATACAAAGCCATAGGTGGCTATAGGATCTATCAGAACAAAATACAATAACTCAAATGTAAAACACATCACAGAACAATAGATCATTCCATAGATACACACATACACAGATACATCACAAAGTATACAAAATGATACATCACATATGTGGTATGACGACCACAGTACAAACACGAGTCAAAAGAATATATATATATATATATATATATATATATATATATATATATATCAGAGTAGCAAATCTAAAAGTACTACACAAAAAGCTATAACAAAAAGAGCTAGCAGAATAGTCCATGCAGTAGCAGAATATGCTAAGTCCAAAAGTTCCTAACCTAAAACACCTCGGTCCGACCCGAGTATAAAATACACGGGTCAGTCTAGCTAAACGGATCAGTAAAAGGTGATAGTAGAATAATAGAGCATAAAGCATAGTGATATTCTTCTTAAACAAGAAGAAACCATAAGAAAGCAGACTATAATCATATGGAGGATACAGAACAAGTATGGCATATATGGTTATACTAGGTGATAAAACACTATTGCTTCAATAAGCATAAAACACAAAATCTCATCAATCGCTAATATGTAGCATGCCTCATATAATCGGCAATCATAAATCAATAAGAATAGTTTAGGGAATAGCAAAATGTTAACTCCTAAAAGAGTAATTCCCAAACTCGCCATATCGACAACTCCAAGGAAAACATAAGTAAGAGTCATCTCAACATAAGCCATAAGGAAAATGTCGACAAAGAGATAAAAATCTCATACAACGCCAAAAGGCAAATCTCAAAAATAGCGCCAATAGGCAATCTCAATATATATACGCCAAAAGGCAAATCTCAACACGCCAGTGTAGGCAATGTAAATCTCAAATGAACTCCCAAGTGTCCAAAAATCCCAAAGTAATCGCTACCGAATAGTTCAAAGGACCGATTCCAAAATGACGACACACAAGGGTAAAAATCATCTCAAAAAGGTTTTGCATGTGCTATTTTTGCCGAGCACTGTTTCACATAATAGGTACCTCGCCTAAAGGCAAACGTCGAAAGACAAATACGCCGCAATGGCAAATACGCCGCAATGGAAAACGTCCGAGACAAATGCGCCGCAATGGCAAATGTCCGAAGACAAATACGCCGCAATGGCAAATGACCCGAAGGTCCAGTACTGGCATGCCAACAGGCAAATGTGTCACAAACTCTCGGAAAGGAACCCGAAAAGTGTTAACGTGTGTCCCATACCACCCGTTCGCACTAAACAGTTTACTAACCGCTAGTAAATTTCACACTCAAAGCAGTAAAAGGTTCACCTCATATCATCGGTAAACTAGACCCGTAGGCCAAAACGATCAAACGGACAAGTTAGGAATTAACCGAAAGGATAAATGCACGTATCCCATACTACGCGTTTTACCCAAATGTTTAACTCTCCTTCTCATTCGCTCGACGGTGCAAAAACGTGTAATTTTTATAGAAAATAATTTACCTTGAAAATAAGCTTTTAAAACTGATTTCGAAAACCATTTGGAAACCATATTTGAAAATTTCCCTTATTATAAGGAACAAATAGGTTTTATACTTGAAAATACTTTAAAATATTATATAATAATTATTTTTAAATCCCCTAAATTTTAAAAATCATTTCAAAAAGAATTGAAGAAAACCGTGCTCGAAAACGACCAAAAACAAGCAAAATTCCACTTAAACCGAAATTCAAATTTAAATTCAAATAATTCAAAATTTGAATTTTGAATTCATCAAAACTGAGCTAACCTATTGATAGGTATCATAGCCCTCAAATACTTTAAAAATATCACAAAAACAAAAGTAAATGTCAAAAATCAGACGGAAAAAGGACATGAAAACACTTAGCCAAAATAGTACCCAGGTCTAAAATCTTCTCTGGGTTCAACTTTCAGACATAAAACAGGTGGCCGAACGATCTTTGATTAGTATGAAAATTAGTTTGCATAAAGTAGAAAACTTTGTCTTTCAAACAAAAAAAGAATCAATGAATTCCAAAAGAAAGTGGAAAAGTTATGCTGTCACAAACATGAACTCAGACCATGTTTGTAACAGTTCAACAAGGATGTGCCCAGGCTTAAAATCAACTCTGGGTTCAACTTCCAGCCATAAAATCGAGGATCAAGTGACATCAGATTGAGCTCAAAATTGGTGTGCATGTAGTAGGTAACTTCATATCTTAAATGATTAAAGAATCATGAAATTTGTATAAAATATGAGAAAGATATGATGTCTTAAAAATGAGCCAAGACAGAGTTTTCACTGTAAAAATCTGGGCAAAAACATGCTCCGGACCAAAGTTCGACAGCATATTTCTATAAGCTACGTCGATCAAAATGATCTGAAATTTGGTGAGCTTATAGTATAAAACTCAATCTTTCAAAAAAAAAAAAAGAATCACGCAATTTCATTAAGAAATGAAAGAGTTATGACATCGCAAACATGTACTCGGGCCATGTTTGCTGCAACTCTGAACACATGTTTCAGGTAAATTTCAAGCTGTGCATTGATTTTGCAGCAAGGATTTCTGGTATCAAAGGAATATGTTTTGCAATGAAATTTTGCAGATATATACTACAACATATGAACTATCAATAGAAGAAAATCCGGCAGCATTTCGTTGTCGGAATTGAGAGAAAATTTCATGCAAAGTGACACCCAAACTCAGTTTTTACAGCAACAAAAACATCAACAAAATCAATATTTTCAAACACTTTATGCATATATTTTTGCATTTGAAGCTTTACTTCAACTAGATATTGTGAGTTATTAACTCACCTATGCAAATATAAAGACCAAAATTTGGAGAATTGAAGAAAGTTGAAGGCTTTTTGCCTGACTCTAGCCTCTAGGAACCTGTAGAACAAAAGAAAACGACATGCAAGAAGAATTCAACCCTAAATTAGAAAACCCATTTTTCAAATTAGAATTTTGCTGAAATTATAGGGTTTTGGAGTTGATTACCTTTTGAATTATCACTCTAGATTGAAAAAGATTGCTATTTATTGAATTTAATTGAAGAAATCTAGTTGGATTTTGAATTTGATGGAATGTGTTCTATGTTTGCTTACTGGAGGAAGAAGAAGAGGAGAGTATGTGTTTGGCAGGCACATACTTCCCTAGAGTTTACAAGCGAAGCCTGGTTCTATAGGTAATTAAAAAAAAAAAAAAGAAGAGGAAAGTAGCAATGTACGTACAGTTTTTTTCTCTCACATCTTTCTCATTTCTGAATTTAGTGCACTAATGGGCTTTTGGACCCAAATTGGAGTTAGAGAAAATAAATTAGGCTAAATGATTAACTAACATATGAACTTATGTACATATACAACATACAAAATGCATTTTCTCCATATTTACACATAAGAAAAATATGAAAACTTGTATACATACAACATAAAACATTTTCTATCATATAAAAAGATTAATTTTTATTTTTAAATATTTTATTATTATTAAATTCCTTTATTGTAACAACCCTGTATTTTGTAATTATTTTATTGTATATTTTAATTATTTTTAATGTAAGATTTTGATTTAAAAACTTATTTTACTTATTTGAAATGATTAAATTTATTATTTAAATATAATCTTGATTTTTTATATGAGTTATAATTCCAAACATGTTAAGTTGAATATTTGCCTGAAATGCTGATTTTGGTCAAAATAGTCAAACTGTGACTTTCAACTTAAAATTTTAAAAGTTTAAAATTTTAATTTTTTTCTTTTATTATGAAAGTACATAAAATTCTAAGAACACCACTTTTCGTTTCGTTGAAATCGGATGTAAACTGTGGAAGTTATACCCTTTCCAATATTGTGCGTATATAAGGTTATTTACAATGACTATTTTAAATTGTATAAATTACTTGTTCTTTGTTATATTTTATTTTAATATGTGATAATATGTTATATTATGTATATTTTGACTTTTAAGTATTTTTAAAATGATAATATAATTTTTCTAAAGTTTATTTGAATTTATTTCAATTTATAAAGCCTAGTTGGTATTTACTGCATTTTTTCTTTATTTAACTTTCTATTTAATAAAAATTAAATTATTATTTTACGTTGAAAATGTTTTAAAACCATTTTTAATTCAAATTTTGTGTTATAATATTTTTTTGTGAAGTAATAAATTTTCCAAAGTCATTGGAGATTTTCTTGTAATTTTTATGTCAGGGTTGCTATTTTTAAGCAATTTCTTATTTCCTTTTTCTATTTTACTTAAAATAAATTATTTATTTTATTTTATTCCTACTTAGTTTCGGTTTTAGATAACATTTCTGAGTTTATTTTGTTTTTATAAAATTAAAAAGAAAAGGAAATGCAAAAGGTTTAGAAAGTTAAGAGATCTTAAAAGCTTGAAACGTAAAGGCGTTTTATCCGTTTCTTTTTGCAATTAATACATCAATTTATCTTAGCCATTCCTTTCCTCATCCTTTGCAACCGACTCCCTCATATTATTCATGAATTTTCAAGCTCCAAAACCCTAAAAATCATGGCCTCCATCTTGAGAAAAAAAATCTGGTAATGGCTACATCTTTTTTCTACCTTTTTCTTCTCATTTTCTATGTATTTTGCCTAGTTTTCTATGCTTTCTGGATTGGCCTCTACCACCCACCATCACCACCATACTCTCCACCATCCCCTACCACTCTTCCTTGGCATCATCTCCAGCCATCATTTCAGATCCATCCATGGCCACACCTCCCTTGGTGACAAAACTCCATAAAATTGCAAATAATGTCCAAAACAATGCACTAGCCACCACTATTACTTCACCACCTTCATACTTCACCATGGCCACCACCTCTAGCCACGACCACCACCTTGCTACCACCACTACACTTCATCTTAGCCTCTGTCCAGATCTGAAATTGACATGGCCAAGACTCCATGAACCAAAACTCCACAAAAACAATGCATAAAGCCTTGAAACATTCATGATAGCCACCTTATCACTTCATATCTTCATCCACCACCTTGGCCACCACCATAGGCCGCCACCACCACCTTTTCCAGACCTCCCCACACCCCTCCATCTACTGTCCAAACCTGTACAAGTATGGCCAAGCCCCACTTGACCCAAGGCCGAGCCTTGTTGTTCTCAAAAACTTCATATATGTTGCCTTGATCAATTGTATGCTTCATGTTATAACCCTACCACTCCATACTCCTTCTAGCCGTGAGTTATGGTGGCAAACCTGAGCTATATCATCATCATGGCTGAACCCAAGAACCTCCTAGGCCAAGCATTTGAATGGTTAAAGCAAGGTCAAGTAATCTATTCCTTTGTTGCTTCGTATTTTTATTGTTTCAACATTGTTTTGCGTTGAATATTTATGTGTGTATTGTCTTGTTTTGGTTATTGTTTACAAGACAAATATCAAGGCTCTCCATTCATTCAAATCAAAAGTCATGCTGTATCGTGCTTGTCATACTTTTGGAACCGCTCTTGTGTTTGTTTTTTTGGTCTTCAGCTTGAAAAAGTGAGTATTTCTCACTCTGACATTTATACTTATGAAAAGTGGATTGATGACAAGTGTTTAGTAATAAAAAATGTTTATGCAAGTTAATGATGATCATATGATATGCTATGCCATGTTATTACCATATTATTACCATGTTAAAACCGTTAATTTTCACCTGACATCTGATATATGACTGTATATTGTGATATTGACCTTGTTTATATTATTTCTGCATATGATCACACTACAAGTTCCCTGTTAGAAAAAAAATGTTATGGGCGGAAATGATAGGCCTGAATGGTTTTAAATTTTTCATTTTGACTTGGGATTGCGGGTTTGAAATGATAAAACCCGGATTTTTCTTTGTAAATTACGGGTTGAAATGATATATTACCCGTATCACTTTACCTAGCGTAGAAAATTTTATACAGGCCCATAGTTAAAATATGTTTTTCTAAATTTTTTAAAATATTTTAGAAATTTAATTAATATAATATTTTGATTTGAGATTTAATAAAAAATGATTTTTGTAAAACATTATTGATTTTCTGAACAATTGTAAGTGAAATGAATTAATGAAAATTTTGAACGTAAGTTATTTTGAAAATTTTGATTTAATTATAATTGGAAATTAAATTGAATATGAAATTATGATAAATTTATGATAATTTGAAATTAAATGAATTAAAAGTGATTTTATATCATATTAATGATTTTTTAACAAAGTTGAAATGTGAAATAAATGAATATTTTAAGTTGAAATTTTGAATATAACTAAAATTGAAAATTTATGAAAGTGACTTAAAAGTGAAATTTTAGTTAAGTAAATAAAAATAAATTAAGTTATATTTGAGAATTTGAACTTAAGTGTTAAGTTGAAATTTAATGTAATGGATTTAAAATTGAACATTTCAATTTATAAGTGAATTATTATTAAATCTTGATTTTTGAATGGAAATTTAACTTTATAAAATCATGAACTTGAGGAAAATTAAATGATGTTATAAATGTGAAAATGCATGATTTTATAAGTTAAAAATGTTTTTAATAAACATATAATTGGTTGAGAAATTTTATTGAATATTTGAAGTTAATTGACTGCATTTTTGAAATGCTATTAATTACAATGTAATTGATATTACAGCATTTGTAAACGCTGTAGTTGATGATAATGAACTAAAAAGCTAAGTTGAATTAAAAGCTATTATAGCAATCTTTGTAAGTGCTATAATTTTTGAATTTAACTAAGTTATTCGAAATTTAAGTAAACCTATTATAACATTTTAAAATGCTGTCTTTTGTTAAATTGAACTGTTTTGAATGTAACTTTCCGTATAAGTTTTCTAAATGATGCGAAAAGTGAATTTTCACGGTTTTGATAAACTTAAGTGAATAAATAAACTTTGGAAGTTGAAATTTTTGGAAATTTAATAATTTAATTATTAAACATAATAACTTCATTGAAATGATAAAAAAGAATTTTTGGAATATAAACTGTTTTGAAATATGAATTGAAATGGTATTTTAGATTGAATAAAATGAATAATGATTTGAAATGAGTGAAGTTTGAAAAGATACGATATTTTGATATATTAAAATGATTTGCAATGAAGTTTTGAAAGGATATGATATTTTGATATATTAAAATGATTTGAAACGAAGTTTTGAATGATATGATATTTTTGATATTAAATGATTTGAAAAACGGAGTTTGAAAGATAGGACATTTTGATATTAACATGATTTAAGAAGAAGTTCTGAAAGATATGATATTTTGGAACTGAAGCTTTGAAAGGTTATGATATTTTGATATATTAAAATGATTTGAAAGGTAGTGTTGAAAGGGTATGAAAATTTAATATATTGAAATGGTTAGAAATGACTTGATATTTATTTTGATAAATATTTGAATTGAAAGATATTTTACGATGATATATTGAAATGGTTTTTGAAATGATTTAATCTTTATTTTGATAAAGATTTGGATTGAAAAGGATATTTTATTTTGAAGTATAAAATATTGTTTTAAAGTTATAACTACGGGTTATAATAACGATTGGTTGTTAAAGAGACCGGGATCGGATATTGTCTTATAGCCGGCCAATACCGAAAACCACTTTAACAACTGTGTACGCGGTGGAGATTCCAGAATGAAGTAGGATGGTGGCGACGTTCTCGAGGTATATTACGTGGACCCAACTCCCATGAGTTGGCATATATGACTAAAATAGGAGCTATACCGGGCTACACAAAGGGTCGCACCCTTTCATCGAGCATGCTCCATCGGAAACCACCCTATTACTTTTGTGATTCGATTCGGCGGCGCCACTTTGATTCGGGGGTATTGTTCGAGGTGGGCGGAAGCTGCTGGCTTGCCGTCACCACCGGTCCAGGAGTGCAAACGGTGTATCCACCCTGGCATTGCCTCGCGTGCCGTGTCATATACTTATATCGAGCCCACTACGATTTTGGTTTTAAAGATCCGACCTTGTTAAGGTGCACCATCCCCTTAACTCTATTTTCTATATGATTATACTTTACTAATTAGACACTACCGTATATAGCGTATATTACTACATAGTAAATAGTTTAACGGATCCTTAGAGGATGAGCGGTCCCAAGCATCCTTTAAGTTACTGATGCATTTTGTTACTGTTCACTTGATTTGATTTACAGCTTATAAGTATTTATGTCCTGACTCGAGGGTTTTGTGTTTTGCTTTACGCTCGGGTCAGATTGATTGAGTTAGCATTCAAGATTCACCTTCGGCGTTGGAGCTTTCCTTGAAGATCCAGCCATCTATTTTGTTTCAGTATCCAGTGGTTCAGTGATGTATCTGATTTGTACCTGATGTATCCTGTTACTCTTCTGTTGTATCTTGTTTAACTCTGATGTATCTTATATTTTATATAGTAGCTTCATGAACTACTATCTCTTTTTCTTCCGCTGCATTTTTATATACTCTGTGTCTGTGATTTTTATTTACTGTATATTCTGAGGTTTGCCAAAATTTTATTTACAACGCGGTATTTTGAGCAATTCAATCCCGGCATGAGTGTCTACCTATGCACTTATAATGGATGCGAATGGTTGAAAATACCTGGTTGTTACATTTATTTAACAAAAATGCACTATTTACTCAAATAAATGAATAAAACCATGTTTCTAACTCTTAAAATTCCACAAATTTTATTTTATCACTTAGAAAAATACTTCAAACCATTTCGAAACATTATTTATAGCCAAAACTTATTTTTAACCCAATTTTCACTTTTTATTTCAATAAACAACCTTTAAAAATCAAATACTTCCTTTAAAAATTATTAAAAGAAGTAATTGGCAATAATTAATAAAATTATTGCAATTTCTCTAAATAAAAAAATTATTTTCCACTCGTTATTAACCCCAAACAAACAAAATAAAGCTTTTAAACTTTATTTTCACATTTTATTTCCTAAAAATTCTTTGTTTATTCCAAATAAGCAATTTAAAATCTCCAAATCTTGTTTTAGTTCACAATATTAAATCATAACTACCGTTATAATTTAATATTTACAGGTAATCTCCAAAACCAGGGTTGTTACACATTTCTAGGACCCAAATTTGAGCTAAAGCATGTCCAAACCTGAACCAAACCATTTCCTAAGCCGTGCAAGCAAATGTAGAAAGCACGGCAAAGGATTTGACATTCAAATCTCTTTTCATTTATAAGTTACATCATTTCAAAGTATATTGAATTTATGGTTTGTTTGGATTTTTGTTTGGGTTGTAACACAAGATTTGTAGCTTGGATTTGCTCTCCACTTAAGTCCGTAGTCTTATCATCGTGCTTTTGATTCCATTGTGTCATTGGTTTTGTTATCTCTAGCGTTTAGAGGTGAGTAAATCTCACACAACACTATATACTTATGCAACTGTGAAGCGACAACATTTGAATGTGTAGAATTGTAAATGATGCTATAACTGCTTGTGATTATTTATGTATGATGTTAAACCTGTTAAATTACATGTCATCTCATCTATTACTATTATATGTTGTTAACTGTTCATTTATAGCTGTTTATCGCACTGTAAGTTCCGTGTAGATTAGGTTCGCTATGGATTAGAATGATACATACCCGAACGGACTTTATAGTAGGGAAAAATCGTTATGGGCTGAAATGATACGCCTGACAGGTTTTTATTTATTTTGTTTTAACTTAGGATTGCGGGTTTGAAATTATAGAACCCGGGTTTTTCTTTTTAAACTGCGGATTGAAATGATATTTATACATATCATTTGACCTAGGTTAGAAAACTATATACAGGCCCATGGATATTTTATAAAGTATTTTGAATATTTTAAGTATTCTTAAAAGTGTAAATTTATAAAAATTTGATTTAAATTGGATTTTTAATGTTTATGTAAGAAATTTTGATTTTTCTATATGTTAAAAATGTTGAATAATTAAATGATTAAATTGAATTTTTGAATACAACTTAAATCTGGAAATTTGTACTTTGGCATTTAAAATGACATTAAGTTATATAAATAAAATTTTAAGTGATTTAAATTGTAAATTTATGAAATTTGATTTAAATAGAATTTGAAATGTTTTAAAATAAAGAAATTATGATTTTTCTATGATTTAAAAATGTAATTAATGAATGGTTAAATTGGATTATTAAACTATAACTTAAGTTTGGAAATTTGGAATTTGGTTAAAAATGATATTTAAGTTATATAAATAATACGGAAATTTAATTATACTTGGAAAATGGTAAATATGATAATTTGATTTAAATTTGAATTTAAATGATTTAATAAAGTATTATTGATTTTTCTATGAATTAAAATGGTCAAATAAACGAATGCTTAAAAGTGAAATTTTAAAATATAACTTGACTTGGAAATGTGAAATTTGGAGTTTTAATTAAAGATTTAAGTTAATTAAAAAAAATGGAAATTTAGTTAAATTTATGAAATGGTAATTTAAAGTTTAAGTGTTCACTTTATTACTTGAAAAGTGAAGAAAAGGAAATTATACACTTGAATTTGTTAAGTGAAATTATTGAAAATTTGGATTTTTCTATAAAGGTGACTTTATAAAATCATAAGTTGAAAGAGTATTTTTAATTAACATTTTTGAATGTAAAAATATGATTTTTATAATGTTTAAAGGGTTTAAAATGAAGTTTATTAATTGTTGGAAATACACTAAAATCTGGAAATCACTTTTAATCGCATTCAGAATTGCTATGGTTTCTGGAAATGAACTAAAAGAGCTATTATAGCATTTCTGAAATGCTGTAGTTGAACTAATAGGCTAAAAACTTAACTCAGGTCTATTATAGCATTTCAGTAAATGATGTAGTGGGCTGCTGTCTTTGCTGAAATGAATAAAAACCTTGTTTTGGAACCTGAGCTATTACAGCATTTTCGAAAATATTGTCTTTGCAGTTTGAACTAAAACTTAGTTTTAACAGCAATTTTTAAGTGATGTCCTTGCTGAATTAAAATGTTTTCAAGTGTAACTTATAACAGCTTTTTCTAAATGCTGCGTAAGGATGAAATTTAAAATGTGTATGGATTTTAACTAAGTAAATGAGCTCAGAATGGTTTGAAACTTTGGGAATTGAATACTTAATTTGAAAGTATAATAGCTCCACTTTTAAATGGTTCACATGGATTAATTTGATGGAATATAAATTATTTTAAAAGGTGATTTGAAAGGATAATAAATGAATGTTATCCTGAATTTAGAAGGTATTCAAAGTTGAATATTTGGATTTGAACTTATATAATGATTTTAAAATGAAGTTCTGAAAGATACAATATTTTGATACTTAAATGATTTGAAAATGAAGTTCTAAAAGATATGATATTTTGATATTTAAATGATTTAAAAATGAAGTTCTGAAAAATATGATATTTTGATATTTAAATGATTTGAAAAAGAAATTTTGAAAGATATGATAATTTTGATATTAAAATGATTTGGAAATGAAGTTTTGAAAGGATATGATAATTTAATGTATTGAAATGGATGGAAATGACTTGATATTTATTTTGATAAATATTTGAATTTGAAAGATATGGCATGTTGATATATTGAACTGGTTTGGAAATAATTTAATCTTTATTTTGATAAAGATTTGGATTGAAATGATATTTTATTTTGAAGTATAAAATAATATTTTTAAGTTATAACCACTGGTAATAATAACGATTGGTCGGCAAAGAGACCGAGATCGGATATGGGCATACTCTCTGTCTATACCAAAAACCACTTCGACAACCGTGTACGAGGTGGAGATTTCAGAATGAAGTAGGATTGTGGCGACGTTCTTGAGGTATGTTACGTGGACCCAACTCCCATGAGTTGGCATAAGGTGGCTAAAACAGGAGCGATCTCGGGCCAAAAGGGGTAGCTCCTTTGGTCGGACACATTTCTTCGATACCATTCTATTGCTTTTGTGATTGTTTGGGCGACCCTCCGATTTTGGGAATGTGTTTCGAGGCGGGCGTATGTGGCTGCTGCGTTACCACCAGCCCGTGTGCGTAATTGGTATAACTACCCTGGCATTGCCTTGTGTACCGTGTCACCTACCCTATCGAGCCTTTAATACGAGTTTGGTTTTCTCCCATAGCCCATGCGTATCTTCTTGTAGTCTCCCGATCAGGAGATATGTAGATATTGGATGGACTACTGGGACTATTATGTGTCTGGGGCTATATTGGTACCCCGGGATGCTATTTAAAGTAAGTTTATTTTACTATAGACATTATATTAATAGCGCAATATTACTACATAGTAAATAGTTTAACGAATCCTTAGAGGATGGACGGTCCCAAACATCCTTTAAGTTACTTGTACTTTTCCTACAGTTCACTTGAGTTGGTTTACATTGTATAAGTATGTATGTCCAGACTCAAGTGTTTGTATTTTTTGTTTATGCTCAGGTCAACCTGAGTATTCATAAATTGGGATTCCACTTCCTGGAGATTTGGAATCGCTGGAGATTATCTGCTTGTCTAGTTTTATCTATTTCACTTCCAGCTACCCTGTTGATCCCAGTATTGTATTCATTTTGTACTTGGTTATCATCTTGAAACTTCTGTTGTGCTCTATTTCTTCTATTGTATCTTATGTAACTCTGATATATTAACATAGTAGATTCACGAACCACTATTTCTTTTACTTCCACTGCACTATTATTACTTGGTGTCTGTGATCAGTGATTTTTATTTACTGCATATTTTGAGATTTGACAAATTTTAATTACAACGCGGTATTTTGAGCAATTCAAGTCCGACATGTGTGGATGCAAATGGATGAAAATAATGGGTATTACATTTGGTATCAGAGCTTCGGCATTGAGGCAAAACTTAGAATATAAGGTAAATTATTTACAGAATCACTTTCGTTCGAGTTTGAATCTTTCCTCTTTGATTCGAATTTCCTTTGAATTTTGGAACGTTCCCGACAGTTTCAAAATCCATTCGTATCCCTCAATATTCATCTTGTTTTTATTCTGGAGTATCCCATAACTCCGCTTCGAATAATCTTTTTAGGAAGTCGGCTGTCTCGCCAATTTCAAATCGAATTGTAAAGAGGGAAACTCCTTTACAATTAGCATTGATTCACCATGGATTTATATCTATCTGTGGTTTAGATGCTGATAACTTTTGTTATTCCAAACTCTATCTCTTGAGATTGAATGTAGATTTACCCCAGAAAATCCACATTGACCTTATTCTTTGAGTCACGGTTGACCCAGTTAAGGTTGCCCGCGATTTACTTAAGCTTACCCATCTCCCTACTCTATTATTGAATCATCTTGTGTTTTTTTTTCCAATCTATTCTTCCAAACATTTTGAATTGTACTTGTAAATCTATATTTTGTTTTATATATTGTATTGTTTGAGTCGCTGGTGTTGATTTGGGTTTCTGATCGACTCGTCTGATCAACACTACCGATAGGATTTCTAAAACACTTTGACAGAACAAACTGACACAATATTATTTTAAAATTTTGGTAAATGAAATAAATTTTGATATATATGTAAATTTATGGAACTTAGTAAATTGATTATTTGAAATGATAATACTTGATTTATCATTTATTGTTCTATAAATGAATTTATAAATAGTTGTTTATAAATTGGTTTGGGAACTGAAATGAATTTAAAATAAAAAATTTGAGAATTTAATTTTCAGTAGTTTCAAACCTCGTGTCTAAGTTTTAAAGTATATTATTTAAAGTATTTTCGAATAAGAATATGTTTCCAAAGAATTTTATAGTTTAAAAATCAGTGCTCTTCTCTTTGACGCTGGGGTATAATTTTGGTGATGACTGCAGCATCTTCGACATTCATTTTCAAGTTTCGAAGTGAAGAGACCGCTCTGTAGTCTTGCTGTAGCTTTGTTTTGGGAAATCAAATTGATTTGAATTTCTAAAATATGACTTGATTTATAATATATATATATATATATATATATATATATATGATATAAATTTGATTTGATAAATTATGTACTTACATTTATTTATCTCTAAATGGTTTGAAGAAATTGGAAATTTAATTCTTAAATTTTATTTTTAAGAATAATTTCAATTATAAAAAGAAAACCAAAATTTTGGATTAATGTTCAAGCATGAAATGATTTAATTAGAAAGTTTTATTTGTATAATACAATTGCATTCAAATATAACTTACCTTAATTTCAGAAGTTAATATTGTAATTGGATAATATACAATATAAAAAGATTTTATAAATGAAATTTGGGTGGTTATAATAAATGTTATACACTTAAATTTTAGTTGTAAAATGATTAACAAAAGTAAATATAATAAAGGGTAATTGAATAATAAGAATAAAATGATGTTAGAAGAACTAAGAATAAAATAAAGCAGTTATAATAAGTATAAGTATATTTAACATAAGTGATAAATATATTGAGAGGGATAAATTTAATTTTAATTAGGAATAGAGAAGAATTAAATTTATTAAGTACATTATGAGTACAATAAATGATTATTTTTCAAACCCATGGTTTTAAAAATTGTTAATTTAAGATGATTGGATAATAAGATAATGCAATTTGAGATAGTTAAGATTTATTTAACTTGTGTAAAAATTTACTTTCTATTTAAGTTGAAATTTCCATGGTTTTAAATTTATTTCCTTATTTTGTTTTTCAAACTATCTTTTGGTTTTCCTTATTATCCTTATCTTGCTACAGACTGGTATAGGCATCTTTCTATAATTCTTATGTTTAGAAATCTTTCTATAATCTTTGATTATCTCTGGTACTCATTTTGAATCCACCTTTTTCGTGCTTGTGTTCTTGATTTTGGAGGATCTTGGAAAGATCATCTCCACCTTGTTAAACTTACCTATAACAACAGTTATCAGGTATAATCTCAATCTTCTTGTCACCTTTCTTAATGTTATTTCATTTCTATCTTTTCTGTGCTTTCCCGTACCTCATTCCTTTTCGGGGACGAAAAGTTTTGAGTGGGGGAGAGTGTAACAACCCTGTATTTTGTAATTATTTTAATTGAATTTTTATTTAACTTTATTTTATTTATTTTATTTATATAATTTTGTTATTTTAAATATGAACTTTGATTTTGATGTGAATAAGAATTCCAAACATGATTAAATAGAATATTTTACAAAAAAGTGTATTTTGGTCAATATGGTCAAATTTTGACATATAAATTTAAAATTTAAAAGTTTGAAAATTTGAATTTTATCTTTTATTATGAAAGTAAATAAAATTTTAAGAACATTTCTTTTCGTTTCGTTGAAATCTGATTTATAATGTGAAAGTTATGCCTTTTTAACTATTGTGTGAAATTTGCTGTATTTAACAAATCTGTTTATTTTAAATTATATAAACAATATTTTATTTGGTCATGTAATGCTCTAATTTATATTTATATGGGTAAATAACATGTATTGTATAAATTTTGGTTTTAAATAATTTTTGAAAGTGTAATTGACATTTTCCGGTGTAGGTTGTGTTTTGTTTAAAATTTCTAATTTCCATTTTCAATTAATTAAAGAAATTCTTTATTTATTTTTCTGTTTTCTCAAGATCTTATTTTATTCTCATTCCCACTTTATTTTATTCCTTATTTATTTCATTTTTTTCACATTTTATTTGTTTTAAAGTGAAGTAGGAATTTTTCTAGAGTTAATGGTAATTTTGTTGTAATTTTAATGCCCTGTTTTCAATTTTTAAAACAATTTCTTTAGTTCTTTTTCTATTTTTCTCCAATTTAATTATTTAATTCATTTTAGAAATGATAAATAAATTATTTTATTTCAAAATTTTGCTTTATGAGTTTTTTAAAATGAAGTGGATATTTTTTCAAAACCATTGATGATTTAATTGAAATTTTTGAACCCTGTTTTGAATTTTTAAGCAATTTCTTTTATTTGTTTTCTATTTTCTTTAAATTTAATTATTTATTTTAATTTTATTTCACTTTGTTTCATTTTTAAAAGTATTTTCAGAATTATATTTTGTTTTATTTGAATTAAAGAAAAGGAAATATGAAAGGTTTTAAAAGCTTTATTAACTTAAGTCTTTTCATCTCCATTGTCCATTCATTTGCCATAAACCCGCATTTACTTGCTTTGGCCGTGTATTTTCTTTTGAGTAGCCGTGTATTCTATCATTTCTCATGCACAAATACTTCCTCTTTCATTCTATCATGGCTTGGAAATAAAAGCTTGGTAATGGCTTCACTTTTTTTTCCTTTTCTTCTTACTTTTCTATGTTTTTGCCTTGCTTCTTTGCCTTATTTGCTCGATCTCCACTCCTTGGCCACGACCACCTCCTCCACCATCTCTTCCCTGCCACCATCACCCACCTACCCCTCTGATTTGACCAAGCTGCACCACTCCATGATGAACAACTCCATAAAAACTACGCATCATGCCTTGAAAACATGCTAACCGACCACTTTTGCCTTCACTACTTCATTTTTCACCACCTCCACCACGTTAGGGCACCACCAACACTTCTGTCCAGACCCCTACCCACCCCTCCATCCCTTGACTAGACCCATACTCCACTGGCCGAGCCCATAAAACCCATGGCCGAGCCTCCTTGTTGAACCAAACCATGCTTTTAGCCTAAAACCTCTTCACATTCTACCTTGTAACTTCCTCCCCATGTTCTAATCCCTAGGCCGTGCATTTCTAGGACCCAAACCTAAACTAAAGCATGTCCAAACCTGAACCAAACCATTTCCTAAGCTGTGCAAGCAAATCTAGAAAGCAAGGCAAAAGATTTGACATTCAAATCTCTTTTCATTTATAAGTTACAACATTTCAAAGTATATTGAATTTATGGTTTGTTTCGATTTTTTTTTTGAGTTGTAACACAAGATTTGTAGCTTCGATTTGCTCTCTACTCAATTCCGTAGTCTTGTCATCATGCTTTTGATTCCGTTGTGTCATTGGTTTTGTTATCTCCAGCATTTAGAGGTGAGTAAATCTCACACGACACTATATACTTATGCAACTGTGAAGCGACAACATTTGAATGTGTAGAATTATAAATAATGATATAACTGCTTGTGATTATTTATGTATGATGTTAAACCTGTTAAATTACATGTCATCTCATCTATTGCTGTTATATGTTGTTAACCGTTCATTTATAGCTGTTTATCACAGTGCAAGTTCCCTGTAGATTAGGTTCACTATGGGTTGAAATGATACAGACCCGAACGAACTTTAGAATAGGAGAAAATCATTATGGGCTGAAATGATAGGCCTGAACGGTTTTTATTTATTTTGTTTTAACTTGGAATTGCTGGTTTGAAATGATAGAACACGGATTTTTCTTTTTAAACTACGGATTGAAATGATATATATTTGTATCACTTGACCTAGGTTAGAAAACTATATGTAGGCCCGTGGATATTTTATAAAGTACTTTATTCTAAGTATTCTTAAAAGTACAAATTTATGAAAATTTGATTTAAATTGGATTTTTAGTGTTTAAGTAGGAAATTTTGATTTTTCTGTAAGTTAAAAATGTTGAATAATTAAATGATTAAATTGAAATTTTGAAATATAACATAAATCTGAAAATTTGGATTTGGCTTTTAAAATGACATTAAGCTATATAAATAAAATTTTAAGTGGTTTAAAATGTAAATTTATGAAATTTTATTTAAAGAGATTTTGAAATGTTTTAAAATAAAGATATTATGATTCCTCTATGAGTTAAAAATGTAATTAATGAATGGTTAAATTGGATTTTTGAAATATAACTTAAGTTTGGAAATTTGGAATTTGGTTAAAAATGATATTTAAGTTATATAAATAATATGGAAATTTAATTATATTTGGAAAATGGTAAATATTATAATTTGATTTAAATTTGAATTTAAATGATTTAGTAAAGTATTATTGGTTTTTCTATGAATTAAAATAGTCAAATAAATGAACGCTTAAAAGTGAATTTTTAAAATATAACTTGACTTGGAAATGTGAAATTTGGGGTTTTAATTAAATATTTAAGTTAATTAAAAAAATAATTGGACATTTAGTTAAATTTGTGAAATGGTAATTTAAAGTTTTAGTGTTATGTTTATTTGTTGAAAAGTAAAGAAAAGAAAATTATACACTTGAATTTGTTAAGTGAAATTATTGAAAATTTGGATTTTTCTATAAAGGTTACTTTATAAAATCATAAGCTGAAAGAGTATTTTTAATAAACATTTTAGAATGTAAAAATATGATTTTGATAATGTTTAAAGGGTTTAAAATGAAGTTTATTAATTGCTGGAAATACACTAAAATCTAGAAATCACTTTTAATAGCATTCAGAAGTGCTATGGTTTCTGGAAATGAACTAAAAGAGCTATGATAGCATTTCTGAAATGCTGTAGTTGCTGTAGTTGAACTAATAGGCTAAAACTTAACTCGGGTCTATTACAGCATTTCTGTAAATGCTGTAGCGGGCTGCTGTCTTTGCTGAAATGAATAAAAACCTTGTTTTGAAACCTAGCTATTACAGCATTTCGTGAAATGCTGTCTTTGCTGTTTGAACTAAAATTTAACTAAAACTGAGTTTTTACAGCGGTTTTTAAGTGCTATCTTTGCTGAATTAAAATGTTTTCAAGTGTAACTTATAACAGCTTTTTCTAAATGCTGCGTAAAGCTGAAATTTTAAATGTTTGTGGTTTTTAACTAAGTAAATGAGCTCAGAATGGTTTGAAACATTGAGAATTGAATACTGAATTTGAAAGTATAATAACTCCACTTTTAAATAGTTCAAATGAATTAATTTGACGGAATGTAAATCATTTTAAAAGGTGATTTGAAAGGATAATAAATGAATGTTATCTTGAATTTAGAAGGTATTCAAAGTTGAATATTTGGATTTGAACTTATATAATGATTTGAAAATGAAGTTCTAAAAGATATGATATTTTGATATTTAAATGATTTGAAAATGACGTTTTGAAAGATATGATATTTTGATATTTAAATGATTTGAAAATGAAGTTCTGAAAGATATGATATTTTGATACTAAAATGATTTGAAAATGAAGTTCTGAAAGATATGATATTTTGATACTAAAATGATTTGAAAATGAAGTTCTGAAAGATATGATATTTTGATACTAAAATGATTTGGAAATGAAGTTTTGAAAGGATATGATATTTTAATGTACTAAAATGATTTGAAAGGAAGTTTTGAAAGGATATGATAATTTAATATATTGAAATGGTTGCAAATGACTTGATATTTATTTTGATAAATATTTGAATTTGAAAGATATGGCATGTTGATATATTGAAATGATTTGGAAATGATTTAATCTTTATTTTGATAAAGATTTGGATTGAAATGACATTTTATTTTGAAGTATAAAATATTATTTTTAAGTTATAACCATGGGTTATAACAACGATTGGTTGGCAAAGAGACCGAGATCGGATATAGGCATACTCTCTGTCGATACCGAAAACGACTTTGACAACTATGTACAAGGTAGAGATTCCAGAATGAAGTAGGATAGTGGCGACGTTCTTGAGGTACGTTACGTGGACCCAACTCCCGTGAGTTGGCATAAGGTGGCTAAAACAGGAGCGATCTCGGTCCAAAAGGGGTAGCTCCTCTGGTCGGACACATTTCTTCGATACCATTCTATTGCTTTTATGATTGTTTGGGCGCCCCTTCGATTTTGGGAATGTGTTCCGAGGTGGACGTATGTGGCTGCTGCGTTACCACCAACCCGTGTGCGTAATTCGTATATCTACCTTGGCATTACCTTGTGTGCTGTGTCACCTACCCGATCGGGCCTTTACTACAAGTTTGGTTTTCTCCCGTAGCCCATGCGTATCTTCTCATAGTCTCTCGATCAGGAGATATGCGGATATTGGATGGACTACTGGGACTATTACGTGTCTGGGGCTGTATGGGTAACCCCGTGATGCTATTTTAAAGTAAGATTATTTTACTATAGACATTATATTAATAGCGCAATATTACTGCATAGTAAATAGTTTAACGGATCCTTAGAGGATGGGCGGTCTCAAGCATCCTTTAAGTTACTTGTACTTTTACTATAGTTCACTTGACTTGGTTTACTTTATATAAGTATGTATGTCCTGACTCGAGTGTTTGTAATTTTTATTCATGCTCGTATCAGCCTGAGTATTCACAGATTGGGATTTCACTTTCTGGAGATTTGGAATCATTGGAGATTATCTGCTTGTCTAGTTTTATCTATTTCACTTCCAGCTATCCTGTTGATCCCAGTATTGTATTCATTTTGTACTTGCCTCTAAATACTTTTGTTGTACTCTATTTCTTCTGTTGTATCTTATGTAACTCTGATATATTTACATAGTAGATTCATGAACTACTATTTCTTTTACTTCCACTACACTATTATTACTCCGTGTCTGTGATCTGTGATTTTATTTACTGTATATTATTAGATTTTCCAAATTTTATTTACAATGTTGCATTTTGAGCAATTCAAGTCCGACATGTGTGGATGCGAATGGTTGAAAATACCGGGTGTTACAAATGGTTGTAACTCTGATGTACTAAAATGTAAATCGACTGATATAGCTTTTCTTGTATAACTGTTATTATTTGATATCGTTTCTGTTTCTTCTTCCACCTCTTTTCTTCTTTTCCTAAGTATCTGGAATTTTCGAGGTCGAAAATTCCGGGTCGTTACAAAAAGAATCAAGGCTCGATTCGAAAACAAGCTTGAATAAAGGACAATGATTCACTCGTATTGTACTTCGATTTATCATGGTGTACGTACTAATCTATGTTTATTCTACTTTGTTTTGATACGAAGCTATAACGCCCCACCCCGAAACCCATCTTAGCAAGGAGAATTAACAAGTAATTCCGTCTACTATAGTAGAGAATAGGGCTGGTTAAGGGCGACCATTTATAATTTTGTCTTGAACATCTACTGAATACGTGGATAAATGCAATATAATTTTTCTTTTCAACAAAAGTCGATCGACATGCCTAGTAAATGCTTAATCCAAAACTATAAGTGGCTAATGGATCCATCAGAACAAAATAAAATAACTGAATGTAAATCACATCACAAAACAGTAACCAACATTATATATATACATATATAAACTAATACATGTTTAGTACAATACAATATGAATACAATAAAGGTGGTACATGACCACACACCTTATACATCGAATCAAATGTAAATACATCAGAGTATGCGAAAGAAAAGAAACTACTCAAGAAAAAGAAGAGCTGATAGACAACATCAACTTCAAGCTAAGTCCAATAGATGATACCAAAAACAACTCGGTCTGACCCGAGTGAAAACACATGGGTCAAGCTAGCTAAAATCACTAGTTAAATAGAATAATCGATAAGATAAGTTAGTGAAAGCTATGGTATCCTTTTTCTTAAAGGATGCCATGCCCTAAACAGGGTTTCAACATCGTAAGAAAGGATAATATCTCTTCTTCGCAGAAGAGATAATGATGATAAAGATATACTTAAGTGGCATAACTGATAGCAGATGGAACATCGGCCAGCAAAGTTTTAAAGATAAGAATTAATAAACATCGCTTTCGCCTCATATAATCGACGGTATAAAAGAATATGGATAATGACTTCAAATGATTCCACTGTCTTCTTAGAAGTGGCCGTCATTATAAAAATACATCAAAGATACATATCCTTCATACATTGAATAAAACGCGTATGGATGTGCCACATCTCATTGGCACATCCCAAGGATCATTCAAGGAAATATAAAACCCAATCATAAAAGAAACATCATACTTATTCATACCTCATCTCATTGGTGTGAATATAGATACATCTCAAATTCATCACTAAAACTCATCATAAAAGATTCTTCATAATCATTTATACCTCAACTCATCGGTATAAATATATAAATACACCTCGACTCCATCTTAACATCAAGTAGTCTATAAAATCATCAAATTATCAATCCATAATGCAAATAACTCAATCGGAGAGTAACATCATAAATGATTTCACCATACGTGTTGTACATCTCATCTAACACTAGGTTATCAAATGTAACAATCATCTAAAGATGGTGAAGTCTAAAACATCAAAACTCAAAGAAATCCAGGATTGACCAGATCCTCGATTGCATGCCGAAGCAATGCTACGCGCGCTACATCGTGACTAGTACTACAATTTGGTACCATAAATGTAACAACCCGCATATTTATCGATTTTATATTTAAATATTTTATTTAAATATTTTGTCGTTAATCGGATATTGGTCCGAAAAGCTACTTTTTGCAAACGGTCAAATTAGGACTCGAGACCACTTCCATTGAGTTCGAAATGCCGTTTACAACTTTTTTAAGTTTAAACATTGATAGGTTTGGAGTTAGTGAAATTTCACTAACTTTTCCCGCCTTGGACTTTGGGTTAGTTTAGCCTATTAAGCCCAAGTTCCAACCCCATTCTCCTCACTCTTCATAAATTTCCTAACTAACTCAAGCTTTGGCATTAATGGTGAAGAGAATGGGAAATTAAAACTCCAATCACAAATTCAATTGCAAATCCAACATTCAACTCCAAATTCAAGTAGAAGATATTGGATTCAAGCTTTGGATTGCTTCTCCTTGCTTTCAAGCTTCATCTTCATAAATTTTAGTTCAAAGGTGAGATTTTTATCTCACAATTCTAGCCTATAACTATTGGACCGTTGGGAATGATTCCCTATCACTTTTGCATGCACATTTACATTTGGTTTGGATTGGATTGGCGAAAAACTCCAATTTTTAGCGTTTTGGTGAATTTTCTGCATTTAGGTCGTTCTGGCCATTTTCGTGTGTTTGGAGTTAGGTCGTTCGCGACGTAACCCTTAGGTCGCTCGCGTGTTAACGCGCTAGGTCGCACTGCACGTATTGTCATCTCGGAATTAGGTCGTTGGGCTTTAAGTCGTAGGTCGTTTGGCCCATAGGTCGTTAGGTCGCTAACACTTAGGTCGTTGCTGGCCTTAAACCCCCTCTGCAGTGTTAGGTCGCTCGCGAGTTGAGTCTTAAGCCGTAGGTCGTTCGCGAGTTAAGCTTTAGGTCGTTTGGCCTTTATAACGTTAGGTCGCTCGCGTGTTAAAACGTTAGGTCGCGTGATCTATATCCCGTAGGTCGTTGACCCCTTGAGTCGTAGAACTGATAGGTCGCTCGTGAGTTAAAATCGCTAGGTCGCTCGACCACTAGATCGTATGACCTGTTAGATCGTTAGGTCGCGTGGGTTTTAAGCCGCGTATCAGTTAGGTCGTTCCACCTTATAACCCTTAAGTCGCTCACCTCTGTTAGGTCGCGAGTCCCTTAAGTCGCTCACCTCTATTAGGTCGCGAGTCCCTTAAGTCGCTCACCTCTGTTAGGTCGCGAGTCCCTTAAGTCGCTCGCCTCCGTTAGGTCGTGCATCCCCCTAATTCGTTCGGCCTTGCCTTCGTTAAGTGGCGTGACACATTAGGTCGTGCATCACCTTAACTCGCTCGACCTTGTTTAGGTCGTTAGGTCGCGAAGACCCTTAGGTCGCAACCAGTAGGTCGCTCGACCCAATTCCTCTTAGGTCGTTAGACCTCATTTTGTCTTCACTAGGTCGTACCGTTTTGGACGGGGCGCTGCCCCGCACCCCGCCGGGGGCGCTGCCCCCTGGACCCCCGCGACCTGACCGGGCAGGTCGAACTCCGTAAGCGGTGGCGTTGCCCCCGCACCCCCACCTTGGGGGGTTGCCACCCCCCTTGGACCCCCCCTTCGTAGGGGCTCTTTGATGAAAGATGCATTTTGAGTTGATTTCCTTGGATTTCATTCACGTCTTTGAACGCGAAGTTTTTGTGATTTGTCACTTTAATAAAATAAAGGTTTCAATACTAGTAGTAAATATCAAAACTCTTTCAGCAAAACGATTTCAACTCTATTTTTAATAACAAAACTTTTTCCTTAAACCGTTTTCCAATCTATTAGTATATACAAACCTTTACCTCACTTGTATGAGAAATCTAATTAGATGAGTTAGTAAAACAAGTGGTATGAAACGCTTGCGTTTACTTCGTCGGTTAATTCTTGGACTTGTTCGGTTGAATCTCTTGTGACAATTTCCTAGTGGAGATCTACAGTTTGTTAGTAAATATTTGAGTTAAGCAAGTGGTTATGGGACATGAAGTTAAACTTTTATGTTTACTAACTTAGTGTAATTGACACTTCTTGATGATCATGACGATCATTTTTGTGTTTTAGACTAGCAACTGTGCGATGTCTCTTTGTCTGCGAGGGAGACTAGAACCCGCTCTTGTGATGTTTCGCCATCTGTGATGTTTCGCCATCACATATGTGGGGTAGCTCCCCACGGTCTTCGGGCCATTCGTGTGTCAAAATTAATGGCTTGCAATCATGAGATAGCTTCTCGCTTTGTGTTACATGTGTAGGTGAGTTTTCATGCTCCCATTTTGTGAGTTTTCATGCTCCTATATTGTAATATCTGGATTTCTTGTGTAGTCTTCTGTAATTTGTGCTTCACCTATTTTCATGACTTTCATTGTTATGATTTTCCAACTTTTATGTTTAGGTAAATTTGGATCTTTTAGAAGATTCTTTTGATATTGTTTGATCTCTTGATGATCTTCATTTACATGCTTATCATAGTATGTCTTTATGGTTACTATATGTTCTTGCCATATCTATTGTTTATATCATGTTATCTGATATTTATAGCTAGACTGATCCATTTATTATTTTCTTATAAATAATAATCGGGTCAGACCGAGATGTTACAGGTGCTTCTGCTTGACTTCTCCCCCAGGGATTTACTACTCTGACTTTTGGCTGACCTTTTAGATTAGCAGTTTTTGTCGTTTACACTTGAGATATAGACTCATAGATGTATTCTTTTGCATAGCACGTGTAGCTATTCTTTTGTATTATTGTGGATCTTTTTGACCACTACTCTGATGTACACTTTCATATGTTAGTTATATATTCATATCATCCTCCGCCTTTGTGATATGGATGTCTGTGACTGATTTGTGTTATGCATATTTCTATGTTTGTTTCCGAAGATTATTATAGCCACCGCGTGATAAGAAATCACGAGGAAGGTCGCTCCTCAACAGCCTTATTCTCCGTGCTAGTTGACAACTCTACACCGTAGTGTTCTTAGCTAGTGTGGGTATAGAGGTGGGGCGTCACAATAAACATCGTGATGACGGGAGTCAAATAACATCTTAACATCGTCAACATCGTGAATGACTATAGTCTATAACAATATAATGACTACTAGTCACAAAGACTCGAGTTAATAACAACGTGACGATCGGAGTAGCAACTACATCGTGATGGCTCCAATCAAGTACTCGTGTTCTGTTGTACTAGTAAACATCGTGAATGTGTCTCAATTTCTTGGATAGGAACCCAATAGGTGTTAACGTATGTCCCATACCATATGTTCGCACCTAACGGCTTACTAGCCGTTAGTTGGTACCACACTAGTAAAACATCATAAAAATAATGAAAATACACTCAGCCTCATCTCATTGGCAAGTAAATACAATACCATACTCGTCTCATCCCATTGACGAGTACTAGTGGCATCGTGACTTGTCTTATCCCATCGACAAGTAAAAATAACATCTAGATCCTTATTTATAACCATAATTCCAAATAGGAATTTCTAGCGCTTAATTCACGTCATTTCATCGACGATTAAGAAACACATCTTAAAATGGTCCTTCATCGAATATACTCCTAAATTGGAGTTCTTGGACCATATAATCTACCCAAAATTTAGTAACATCTTAAATCATCTCAAATGGTTCATCGAAAGGGTTTCAATCTTATAAGCCCTATATTAAGCGATAAAGCAAATCCACGTGTCCCATACCACTTGTTTTACATTAACGTTTAATTATCTTTCTCACAAGTCCAAAATTCATAAAAATAAAAAAAATTATTTATAA